>OY540813.1:6954703-8204703 GCA_961205875.1 Sialis fuliginosa | reverse complement strand
AACCATGCGGACCTGCTCGTAATTTTGCAAAACTAACATAGAATTGTATTAAAATAAAAATTTATATAGTTGTAAAATCATTTGCATTAATTAAACAATTTTTCGTTCGAATAAATTGAAAATTTAATTTAAATGTTTTTTTTTTCTAAAATGATATAATAAAAGAATATATTATATAACTTGAGCTGTCATATACGTATACACATTTACTACAAATCATTAAATAACACTTAACATTAAAAAGTTGTTCATTAAATGCGGCGAATCACATTAAAAACAAAAACAGCCTAAAAGTATGTATAATGACACAGGAACAAAAACGATAAAGATACTATAAATGTGCGAAAGCTTTCATGAAAATGTTATTTAAAAGTCGCTGACGTAATATTTTTTTCCTTTGTGAGCAGGCAGCGTGTGTGACAACAAGAATAATGTTGTGGTAAACGTAGCATAGCCCATTTAATATTAAAAAGTGTGGTACATTCATTAACACAAGAAACGCGGACTCGTAAAGAGGAATGTTGTTCTATTGATTTCAGAAACAATATTTCTCTTAAATGGTGTGTTCACTTTAAGCTAATGGTATTTTCACTTATCTTTGTTTGGATTTCTGGATATAATATTCGTCTTATATGTAAGTAATGTGTGTTTTATCACATGTTTTACGTACATATAGTATATGAAAATGTATTATATTACAAATGTGATTGAAAATTGAATTCATACATGTTTCGGATTAAAATTCAAGCAAATAAGTACTTTCTCTTAAATCACACTGGCCGACAAAGGGTATACAACAACTTTTCTAGGGTAACTTGGGCACACTGAATCCAAAATTGACCATAATTTTGCTCAATCAGCTCTTGTTTTCGCGATATTGCAAAAAACATTTTTTTTTCGATATGCAAACATTCAAATTCGTATATATATGTATATTTTAAATCAAATACTTCAACATTCGTAATGTGGCTATAGGTCCTAATTCACAAAAATTATTTAATGAGTTATACATTCACCAGTAGGAAATGACCATAACTACCAATTTTGACACGCGCGGTTGATTTTATGCACCATTTCGCCAACTTTTATTCGATTACGTTAAAATTTTGCACAATAATGAAGATAGATAAAGCTACTTTAGTGAAATTGGACAAAAATTGTTAACAGCACTTTGATTGAGCAAAATGTTGAACATTTTTGGATTCAGTGTGCTCAACTTACCCTAAAAAAGTTGTTGTCTACCCTGCAGCAAAATGGTTGTTGACAAGTGATATTTCCATACATATTTAATGTATATTGTTTATATTTTTAGAAAATACTAATATGTTGGTCATTGTAGGTACTTACTTTACATATGTTTATGTTTTTTGCTTATATACGAATATCGTACAATTTATGAATTTATAAAATTCTATTAAAAAAATGACGTTCCTATTTCTTTGTTAGTCGTATCATATTTTGTTTGAATATTCATGTATGTAAATAAAATTTACTATAAATAACTGATGAAAATCTTCAAAGTAATATACTGCTTTCAAGAATTTTTAATATTTAAAAAATCTTTTCCCAAACAAACATATTATGGTGATATGAAAAATTCAGATGGATTTCAAGATATTTCAGCTGATTTTTCAAAAGTCGAAAGGGGTAAGAAAGCATTCTCAATAACCAATATAGATTTTTGACGATTAAATCGTCGATTTCATTGAAAATTGCGAAGTTAATGAAGTATGATAAAATTGAAATGCATGGCAAGAAAGTAAATAAAACATTTTTATTCCATCTTTAACTACTTACAAAGAATAGCCGAATGTAACGAAGAGCACCGAACGTTTTCCATTAATTTCAAAAGATAAGTATTTCAATAAAACTGAAGAAAGCTTTTTGAAATATGAATAAAAGATGAAATTAATATATCCATAAAAACAAACATTATTTTTTGCTATGCAAATTTTAGCGGTTGCATAGCAAAAACCAGAGTTTTAAATATTATAACACAATTACCACCCATAGAATAAAAATATGTGCTATGAGAAAAACTACATACTGGTTCATTTACATATTTCTAAATAATATAGCTTTTGTATAAATTTAAAATTACTTTTTGTAGCATTTTGTTTTTCTAGTATAATTTTTTTGTATTTATAATGTATGGTCATTTTCTTTTGAGTTCAAAAATTAATTTACGCTTGTTTTTAGATCCCAATTTTGTTCAAAGATAACCAGCTGCTTATGCTGAAGTAACGGCATAAGCAACTATAAAAAATATATTCTATTTAATTAATTATTTTCTAATATACGAATGTCGCCTAGAGATTTTTTCGCTTCCGATATTACTAACTTTTAACATGCGTTCTAAAAACAATGGCCACTGCATTAATGATGAAAATATATTAACCTAAGTTTTAGCGTATGGTTCACACATGTGTGGTTCGCAACAAATCTAAAAAATAATATACCAGTTTCGGCCGTTGTAATTGATTTTTCGTGTATCCTTATAATTACGGATCCTTAAAAAGGTGGTTTGTAAAATTTACGATACCAGTTAAGGGTTTAGATAATTTCTGAATATTATTTTATATATTAATATACATGATTTTATATTTGAGAAACGATATGTTAAACACAATCTTTAAAATTTCAAACAATTTACTGCATTTTCTCACGTTTAGGAAGTCTTGAACAAACGGGAAACATGTGATCGGGAATGATCACATGCCATTATTGTATATTGTGTGTTCCTTCATGCAGAATACCAATAGCTTGACATTTCGTGTTAAATTTTAAATGAAATTAATTACAGATTAAACTTATACAGAAAATGTAGATATGTGTAGTTATTTGTTAAATATCAAGATATTAATATAATTATGTATATTATGTATCTACGGATTTACGAGTATATCAAATTGTAATAACACTTTGTTTTTGTTATTTCACACAAAAAATATTCACGAGGTGGAAGCGTAAGGAAAAGTGACCATGAAAAACCTAATAGTATATTAATTGTATTTATGTTACATATTATGTAATATATGGTGTTAATTCTTGGCCGTATTACAATAAAATATTTTTAAAAAGTGTGAATAATATTAATTAAGGTCTTTTTTATAAAGGGGAAAAATTAAACACGCGATATTTGATAAATGAAATGAAAATTTTTAAATTAAAAAATTAAAACAAATTAAATTATACAATATTAATTAACGCAAATATTATTGCGCAAAACAAAATTTTAATGCTCAAAACGGAAAATGTTTTTGCTCAAAAAAATTATTTTTAATGCCACACTTTATGTTTAGTAAAATGTTCAGAATTCAAAATGTTATTGGTCAAATACAATATATTTATTGCTCAAAGTATATAAAATATTGCTCGCTTAAATACTACCCATTTTTAAACTTAAAAAATAACATAGTGTAAATATAATATGATACATGTATTCTTCGACAAGAGAATAATATAATTTTCACTTCGGCATTCGTACCCTTTGATGCATGAAAAACATTCTTTCGAAAATTTTGATGAGTCATTACTAAATCCTTCAGACTCGGCGTGTTCGTGATAAAACAGGAGAGAGCCGAAGGACCTTTTTTATCAAATCACATCTTGTTTTTGTGTCGCTGATTTCAAAAGGGCATTTCTGCACATTCTCCACCTCGCCACCAACCGGATGTGAATTTTCCCGTAGTTTGGTGTTTGATGTTTGTGACATATAAAACCTTTTGAAACAGACTAAGCGAAATACATGGATATATATAAATATACATATATATATTTATTTTTCTATTAACATATCGCAGGAGCATTGACCATGTTTTATATGCGATTTTATATTTTAAAGTAAACATTTATATTCTTTTTATTCCTGTATTTTCGTTTATATTAAAAATATTATGACAGACATATTACAGATCCTTTGGTTCAACCTATAAATATATTACTTAAAAAATGTTTTCGTGGTAATATTATGAAAGATAAACGAAAAAAATAAAATCAAGATTTTAAATTAAATTGATATTTCAAAAAGACTACAAATTCAAATCTAAAAATACTTTCAATAAAAATACCTATATTATATTTAGTGCTTTAAAAAAGTAATTTCATTTTGAATATAAAATCAAAATTTCTGGTAGTTAATATTTAAACCTACAAATATTACCTCCAATACAAATTAATTAAATATAAGAAAATATTAAATTTTATAATTTGTCAAGTGCCAGTTGAGCATCACATACTGGCCCCATACATCCCTGGTCTAAATTATTATTGTTTGATACTGGAAATTGATAATACTTATTAATGATAAATATAATAAATCGGTTATCAAATTTTGTAGTTGTTCCACAATGAGTTCTCTAGTAATTAAATAAACACTAATTTTGAGCAAAATCTTTGAAAGGCTGAAGCTCACTCGCGAAGAATTTCCGGACAAATGTTTACATAAAAATATTTGCTTAAAATAACATCCTCGATCTACTGTTATTTTTTTACACTAGTAGTATGTCATCCTGTATATAAATAAATCAGTATTACAGAGACAAATAAACTATTTACTGATAATCTACAATTACGTCGTACAATCTAACTCATTTCACGGTTATATTTTCCAGCGTTAAATTTTAATTGACTTGCGACCCGCGTTCAACAAATCAATGCCAGAAGCTATGTGTTTATATCCGTCCTCCGAGTAAAACTGTTCAACAGTTCCTGTGTAATTAACAAGACTTGATTACTTCTTGTCAAACAATCAGCTCACTACAATTGTAATAGCCATCAAGAACATAGGCAGTGGATGGGCGGTTCAGTTTATACGATATGTCAACAATCTGGGGAAAAGGGTTATAAGAGACATTTTTAAATTTTGATACCCAATAGTTATTTTTGAATAATTTATAAAAATATATTCTTGAAAATTGACCACGTGTTGTACTATTTATTAACCTCACGTTGTAAGTTCAGAGATAACAAATACATATGTAACTAATGCTCGGTATTATTTGTTCAGGAGCTAACGCCATCTGCAATCATTATGAATTTGCTTGGGATTCTCGAGCAGTGGTAATAAATGTATAATAATGTAAATTTTATGAGGTAGGTACATTTGTCACCATGCACATATTTTAAATAGCTGATTTCTACTTGAAACGCATACGTCAAGATCATTCTTATAAACCATACCATTCATTCCAATTGTCAGTGAGTTGTCATTTAAATTTTACCCCGCAAATAGCTTTAGTTCCCGAGAAAATTTCTTTATAATACACTTATAAATTTGAAGTTAAAGTTGAACAATATACAGTTTTATTGTTATTTGAAAAGCTATCAATTCATTTTTAGTAATTATTTAAATTAAATAAAAAATGAATTGAAGATACTACATATATAATTTTTACATTACTATTTTGTAATAATATAGCCTATAATATAATATAACCTATATATTTTTTATAAAAAAATAGAATATGAATTATGAATACGAAATAAGGAATCTTGTATAAAAAATATACATTCACAGAGAAAATATATACCCGCCAATGTTGATTGAAAAAAAGAACAAACTATTTTTCAACGTCAAAAGTAATAAAAAAAATCATAATATCAACGACATATCATCCGATATTTATTTTCGTTACAAATTTCTGACGTAAGTCCTTGTGCATTTCGCGGCTATGATAGTACGCAGATTTTGCAAACTATGATAAATATTCCTTTTTCCGTGGGTTGTGCGAGAGCCAGCGCCACCACAAGTCCTGACATATTTTAGCAGCCGGTCTCGAGGGCTTTAAACTTTAGTTTAGTTCAAGTCAGCACGAAGTATGTATTTATTGTACTTGGAATGTCAGCTGGCAATTCTATACTGACGCGATTTTAAACAAGATTTGTGCAAGTACTGCACATTTACATACTGTCATCCTTTAAATGTATGTATGTATACATGTATTCATTTACAGGATGGTCGGGAATTCCGTGACCTATTTAAAGTGAATATATTATAATTTTATAAAGCGTATGAGTTATTGACATGTCATATATGTAGGTATGTGGGGAAGGGGCTATCCATAAATTACGTCACACATAACGTGTGTTACAATAGGAGGAGGAGTCATAAGCTTTGTGACGTCACATCTAAAAAATCAAAACAATTAAAAATATATTTACGCAAAAGAGCTGTTGAAAGAGGATAATGCCAATAAACCTTTTATGTTATACTTTAAGTTTAAAACTGTTTGTATTGACACTTTACTTACGTTGCGCGCTGCGTCGGCCGCCTTTGATACACGGAGAAAATTTTATATGAATTTTTAAATAGAATTTGAGGAGAAATTAGTGTTAGTAACTCGGGATATGGTACCGGTACACGATAAAACTTACCATATTATAGCATTCTATTAATATACAGTAGGACTCCTATAAGTTCTATGCTACGGGACCGTAAATTCTAAGAATTAGAAGATACAGGGTACCCCTTCCATCACAATACCGATCTAACTCGCACACTTTGCTCAGAGCTATCAAACATAACCTACGTGAATGATACTCTGATGGTAAAATTGAAAAGTTATATGACAGTTCATCATTTGTAAAGTATGGCGTCTTCAGAAAAAGATATTGACTATATTTGAGTTTTATTTGATTACTTTATATAATTGTGAAACCATTTTAATCAGTGGTGAGGCATGAAATTTTTAAAAGGGAGGTATATTTTATCAATCCTCCCCCACCTATTAACAAAAAAAAACTAGTTATGAAAAAGCTTTAGTTCAAGCTTTTACTTTTTAAAATAAATTTCTATATATTTATATAGTAACTAAATGATTCTACGTCTTATTTTCTTGTACTTTAGTCGATATTTGTGTGACGAGTTAAGTTCACTGCAGGAAATTTCACTAAAAAATTTCGAATTTTTGATTTCGTTAAAAGTATGTTTGTTGTATAGAAAATGACGTAAAAAGTTGTTTGTTTCAAACCGCAGATCTGTATCTCAAACCGTTCTCGAGATATAGCCTCTCAAAGTTTTAATTTTTTCAAATTTTTGGAGAAAAAAGGCCATAACTTTTGAACGGGTGGTCGGAATTGATTTTAGTTGACGGATTTGGAATCAGCGTATCAAAATCTATATAATGACATGTATAATACTTTAAAATCCGACAAAAAATTTTTGGTCAAAAATCGATTTTTTTTAAGGTATACCCCTTTGAATTTTTTCGATTTTTCGCGAAATTTTTATTTTCGAGTTTTAAGGTATTATACATGTCATTATATAGATTTTGACACACTGATTTCAAATCCGTCAACTAAAATCAATTCCGACCATCCGTTCAAAAGTTATGGCCTTTTTTCTCCAAAAATTTGAAAAAACTAAAACTTTGAGAGGCTATATCTCGAGAACGATTTGAGATACATACCTGCGGTTTGAAACAAACAACTTTTCACTTCACTTTTTTTTATTTGTTAGCTTATTTATAATGCCAGACATAAGATTTAGAATTTAGAATTTTTTTAAACGGATGTATAACATAAAAATTTCATATTTTAGTTTAAAATTTATTCGTCTTATTTGAATACGTGCACACATAAATAAGTAAAAAAAAGTTTCAAACAAAATATAACTTGGGACTGAAAGAGTAACCGCAAACCGGAGCTTTAATATTTAATTCGGGTTTATTGTTAACAACGGACATGAATAAATCTGGCAGTATTATCCACAACAACAACAATAATAACTATAATAATTTATAAAGCGAGAGAAAATATATATCCTTGTATGTGAGAGACGATTAGCTGGGGACCGGTATAGACATTACGTATTCACATCTGATAGATGGTGACGGTCATATTTAATGCACACTCTAATGTATGCATTGGAGATTACGGGCCTCAGATAAATGTATTACATCCCAAATGCCATCATCATCGTACTCCCACACTCGCGTGAACACACACGTACAAACACGCATACAAACGCGTGCCGCGACAGGGGTGGTTTTATTGGTGATGAATATCGAAGAGTGAAAGTACTCGCATTGTCACATTTAAGGTAGTTCTCGTGCAAACGTCATTTCGATAGAATTTTTAAAAAAATTCAGGGCATAAAAAGAAAACGTTAAATTTTAAAGAGATCGACCGTTTTAAACTCGAGATAATTGTCATCAAAGTTTGCCACTTTTGTACGTATCCACTATATCAAGTTCGTATTATGTCCATTCTCATGACTAAAAGATGACTAACAGATTTTGATAAAAAAAACTATCAAACAGTAAAGGCTTATAATTCTGATATGTGATAAAAAATTCCAAATGATTGACCGTTTCGTATTTGAAATACAATTGTATTTAAAAAACAAAACGGTCAATCATTTTAAATTTTTTATCACATATCAGAATAATAACACTTTGTAGTTTGGTAGTTTTCTATCAAAATCTGTCGAGGCATTTAGTCATAAAATAAAGAAAACTGCCCTTATACGTACTAATACAATAGACGGCTTTGGGTATAGACTTGATCAAAAATTCTCTGTAGCAACACAATTATTTTCGATATTTTACCATGGTATTATGACCGTAACTTTTTGATAGTACTGTAGCACGAGAACTACCTTAATGGTTAATCTCAGGGTACTCTGCTCAGCTGTTTTGAGTGTCAGCGGGATGGCATGTACCCTAAAGCACTTCTGAGATTTCAAGGAGCATGTTGGTGCTGGTTTCACCAAAATCGGACCAATTGTTTTTGAGATTAGTATAGAAATCCTTATATTTCTATGAAGTACTGTATACATAATTCTTCATAAAATAATCCTTTGAACTACAGTCCTGTACCCAGACAGACACACACACACGTAGAGGCAATCTCTGCATGCTCTGTTTGAACCTAAGTGCCTTCAGATTACGGCTTCAATTATCGCGTTTTCATCCACAACGGCCGATGTTTGGGGTTTGTTGTATCGACTTACTCATTTCATGGTTGTCTTAGGGTAAGCGTGGAGTGACATGATATGGCTGTACATTTACATACACACACACATTTAATTTTGTTCCGCGTTGCCGCTTTAATAAGCGCAAGACCCAGAATTGTGTAGTAATGACAATGTAGTGACTATAAGAAGTTATTATTAAATGTCCTTTATACTTTTAGTATTTAATAAATGATAATCGAGACTTCTTCGCATAGAATCAGATATTTAATTTAATTAAACAAAATTAAAAGACTACAATTTATTATAAGTTGTTGTCATATATGCAGTACCGGCTTTAGGGGGGGGGACAAACAAAGGCGACCGCCCGGGGCGCCAGGCTAGGTGGGGCGGCGCACAATGGAGCATAAGTCACACATGGTTCAAATCAGTGTACAGGCTGTAATTTTTGAGTAAACTTTTTTTTTATCTTTAAATTTTTTGTCGATCAGTTAAACCCGATTAAGCAAAAAATATAGCTAAATATAAACAATGTTAATTTGTAAAAAAAATCGATTATTTGATAGCTGCTAACTAACAAATACTTATTCAACAACCCAGAAAACCTTTTATAAGGTATTAGCTGAGTTACTAACTAATCAACTTATTTGTTGATTTATCAATTTTAATTTGTTCATAATAGGGGAAGGAGGTCTCGACGGTCTTAGGGCATTTGCTAGTCTTAAAGTTAATGATGTAAGCTATATTTTAAAAAAAAGTTTGAGTCTATAGGATCGCGCTAAGCTGAGATATGAATTATTCAACTTATTTGTTAATTTATCAATTTTAATTGACATTTTCGGTGATTTGTGAACATTTTTTAGGGGAGAGAGGGCGGAAAAATAAATCCACCCAGAGCGCCAAATTTTCTAAGGCCGGCACTGCCCACATAGTAGATTTTCATAAAAGAACTAATTATAATAATAGATCGTTAATATTAAAATCATTCACGTTTAATAAAAATTGTACAAATATTGAGTCTTGAGTGGAAGATCTTCTCTATAAATATTTAACAAAATATATATAAAAATAATAATAAAAAAGAATGTAAATATTAATCTTCATCGTGTTTTTTCATAGTATATAGTACATAGAATATACGCCTACATTTACATTATAGAAAAAATATATAAACAATGTTTACAGAATGAAAACAACAGATATCTTAATGATATTTTAGAAGCATGCAGCGCAGCATATTAAGCACAATAAAAACTAAAGTAAATATAATAACAATAACAAAATTTAAAACAAACAAAAAGAAAATGTTTGCTAAACATTCTTTTTGTCTTCATTCAGTTGCTATTGTAAGAAATATATGTTAATATTAAATTATAAAAAGTTATAATAATAGACAATTCTAATCAAATATGTGGGTATGTTGAATACACATTTTAAAAATATATAATAGTATATTTTAAAGAATACAAAAACGATTTTATTGATAAAGATCGAAATCGGAAAAAAGAAAAACTTATGGAATAAACACTGTGTTTCTCTGTCTATCACATGTTTATCTAACTACTGTTTAACCCAGAATACTGAGATTTATTATAATTATGAGTGAGTCATAGACATAGAGAATGGACCACGCATGAGGTTTTTAACCTATCTGACAGTTCTCCTTTAGTTTCATGAAATGTTTGACAAGTTTCGCGCACGCGTGGTATGTAAACACCAACGGTATTAAAACAGTGGCAATATTATGAAAATTATTTTGTACAGCCAGAGTCGCTAAGTGTGTAACAATACGTTGAAGAATCACTGCTTTAAATTTCATAGCTAATCCATAGATACTCTCACATAATTAATACTCCATTTGAAAGTGCTTGCTAGCTAGCAAATTTGCTAGCACCTTTATAATAACGGACATTAGTATATTTGAAGCCATCTCATATTAAATATATTTTAAGTGGTTTTTAACTTCGATGAAATTAATAGTACGCGAGGCTCGACTCGCACTTGACATATTTTTTAATATTAAAAAGTTCTGAAATATGTTTTTGTTGCAGGTGAACATCCAGCAGCTATGTACCATGGCATAGGATCATCAAAATCATCAATAACATTAACATCGGTAATCCTACTAACAATCCTAGTATGTGTATTTAACAATCCTCATTTAAATGGTAACATTACGTAGTAGTAAATACTTACAGTATATTGTTTGAATTAAAACGGACATTATTTCTACGATGTATAATTAAATACATTCGTACGTCATTAGATAGGCATTGACAATATTTTTATAGAGGGATGAAAATATTTAAAGTGAAGGTGTGATTGTTTTATTATTGTCACATCGTATTAAGAGATTGCCATAAACTGGTTTTTAATTATCATTAAAATATATGTCATTGTTAATATTATAAAAAAAAGAGACATTTTTATAAATATTTATGAAAATGTATGTCTAAAAGGAAGTGATAATACAACAGAATAAAAATACTAAGTGACAGTGTGTTGAATTAAGGGTAAATTAGTTTGAATTTTTGTTTTGATATGTATATATTCACTGTGTTTTTATATGCTCTAAGAATATAAATCTATACATGTCCTATATGCAGTTATAATTTAAATTGATATTTGATTTAGTACAAAAACTGTTAATAAACATAGTATACAAATATTTTTGCTTTATATTTGTTTATAACATTTTTTTATTCCCAAACTTAGATTTCATTGCGAAAAATTATTTGCGACTAATTCTCTAGAGCCCAACAAATTTTGTTTGCGTAACTTGTTAGTTTTACCTAACATTTTTTGCCATTTTCGATTTACTCATGTAGTTTTTGTGAGCCGAAAAGAGAAATCAGAACAGCTATGTTTAGATGTCTTATAAAAAAGTTAATTCGAATGTTAAACTTCAAATAAAAGACAAACAATTTTATTATTTATAATGTTTAACGTTAACAAGTTCTATTTGAAAATTCTCGTATACTTTTCAAATTGTACTTTTGATTTGTTTTAGAATATACAATCATATTTTTCATTCAGCAAAATCAATTTTTAAAGTGCGTTCTTGATTATACCGGGTGTTTTTTTAAGACTTTCTAGCGGATTATTTCCAAAATAACAAATTTTCAGAGAAAATGTTCCAGACAAAAGTTTTATGGTGTCGAGGGGGTTAATATTGACAATATGGGTTGATCTTGAAATATTCACCTTAATGTGTTTTCAGGTGTAACTTTTCTTTTTCAAATCTATAGTGATTTTTTTTTTATTTATAGTTTTCGAGTAAAAAATTATTGAATATCCAGAAATTAAATGGACAATTTCAGAAAAAATGTTTCAAGCAAGAGTTGCTTATTTTTTCTCGTAAATTACAAATCTACAACAAAAAATACAGGTTTAAATTGGAAAAAGGAAAGTTGAACCTGAAAACCCATTAAGGTGACCTTTTTAAGGTCAACCTATATTGTCAATATTTACCCCCCTCAAAACGATGAAACTTTTGTCTGGAACATTTTCTCTGAAAAGTCGTTATTTTGGAAATAATCCGCTGGAAAGTCTAAAAAACCACCCGGTATATAAATTTAATAAAAACTCAATATTTATATTTTATTGCCAGTAATTTTTATCACACACTATTATTATAAATGATAATAATAATCCAAAAAGCGTATAATATAGAATAATGTTGTAATCATTTACACGAAGCTCGACTCCGGTAGTGACAAAATACGCAGATACTTCGTGTCATGATTTATTTGTAATTTTAATGAATTTCCGTTCATCAGAAGCATAAAATTATTGTTGGTTATGATTAACGGCAAACCAAATTATTCATTTTGAATATATAACGAACGTTAATAACAGTTATTACACACAAATATGTACCTATGTTATATTGTCCTTATAGCTTATCGGCATAACATATCTTCATGTATTGTAATATTACATATGGCAAATTGCAATAATGAATTGGTCATATTAAAATACAGTTATTTCAATCACATTGAAAGGATATATGCATATTAATTACTAAACTAAAAATACTAATAACATTTTGAAAATATATACTTTGGTAATTATGAATCTAGTTGCAAATATTTCGTTTTAGATTTTACAGTAAATTATTTTTGAAAATGTAGCCATAATAATTTTTGTAAAAAATATATTTTTATATTAATTAAAGTATATTGACTTGACTACAGATTCTTTTTTTAGATATACTTACATATTTCATAAGAAATATATTTGTTAAACAATTTTCAGGAGTCTTGAGTCTTGAACAGTGAGTAGAGTTTAAGATTTTTAAAGGAGATGAATAAATAACTAAACATTATCAAACATTTTATAATAAATATATACCAGCGATTTATAGAAGTTAATAAAATTTTACTGTAAAGGCATTTATGTACATATCAGTTGTTTCAAATGTAAAAATAAGAACTATACGTATATAATAGAACTGGATGAATGAGATTTTTGAACATATTTTTCAAATTGAAAATTAAAATTCTATGTAGATGTTAAACATGAAAATGTATTTGATGATGTATTATTGACATTTTGGTTCAATGATTTATCAGTTTTTATTTTTTACTAATTACAATTTTGAATGAAATATGAAATTTCGTGTAATATCTAAATTTGTTTGATATGACCAAAATAATAATACATTCTGCATTACGTTATATTACTCATTGTTAAAAAATATCTTATAGTTAGACATGTGATATTATTTTTATTGATTCAAAAATATTTACTGGTAAATTATTAATCAAAATTAATATCACACGGAGTGAATGTGTTAAATATGATATATGGAGAATAAGAATAAATACTTTAAATCTATTTATACCGGTAGAAAAAAAGTTAAAAAGTTATTTGATATACCGTACATTAAAATATCAATGACTTTTTTTTATTATTTTTCAATTTAAAACATTTCTTTTAAATTCAACATGTACAACAGTAGAAGCATTCATTGAAACTGATTGTATTCTGAGAAAAAAAATATACAAGTTTTTTTATATTGTAAATAAATGCAAATTGTATGTTTTTTGTTATTTATGTTAAATTTGAAACTTTCTGTCCATTCCATGTCTGTATAAAATAATTTACTGGTTTTTATATTCTACCATGAATATATTTCTAATATGTTACAGAATATATAGATATAAATATAACGAAAATAGCAAATTAAATAAACTGTGAATTGTATTTAAGAATTGTATATATACATATTGATATTTTTACTTAATGATAATATTGAGAATTATTTTTGTTGGTATGTAAAATTATGTTAATATATTCCAGTAGTTAAATGCTGTAAATTTTGTTTCCAATAAATGATATTGTAAGTATATTATTTTGTTTAATTTAAATAGCCTTTAGTTTCAGATTTTCAATCCACCATAAAGCGGAACATTCAGTAGTAAAAAAAAAAACTGTAAGACTGAATTATCGGCAGTAAAATGGCATCAGACGTGATCACGTTCAATAGCTGGATATTGAACACGTATCGCCATATTAGTGGAACAAATATCATCGTAACTACCTAACGAACATAGATGATATTATATAATATAAAACCCTAATGATACGCCACTGACTTTACGGTGCTCATTTTTACGGAGTACACTGGTAACAGAATGTTATGAGTCTTTTATTTTTACTTGTATACGATACTATGTAATCCTTTTCAGGTCTGTTCAAATTTTATTCAGCCTATATATTTCAATTACCAACATTTCTACTTAAAATACAGTATAGTTAATAAAGTAAAGACGTTTCAGCACGCTAAAATTAATTTTCTCACAATATGCGATCAAAGATACATTATTAATTACGTAATATGTTCGCATTAATTAAGAAAACAGCACCGAAACTGACGTAAGCGATATGAACTTGATGGCCACAAAAAGTTTGATGCCAAACTTCAGGTAGGTCGCAGTATACCTCGTTATACAACTCAGTCTTCATGTTGTCTTATTATGTATGTATGGCTTGTAACATGTGGCTAAGTTCTGCTGTCCAAAGTTTAAAATGCACGATGTACCACCTCGCTATCGATTTAACTTTTTTTACTTTTGCACGAAATTTAATTAAGGACGGTTTTATTTTTAAACGCAGAATTTGTTTTTTTCGGTAATTATATATGTCGTGTATGTGTTTTGTATTTGTTTAATTATTTTGTGCTAATTTTAAAAATTTAAATTTAACAAATTCAACTAATTAAATCTGCCTATTTTATTTAATTATTTAATTAGTTGTATATATATATATTTATACAATGTACAATAATTGTACAACAATAAACATGATTTGATTGACTTGAAATATTTTTAAAGAATTTTTAAAAATTTATAACTATGTTTATTCTAGTAGTTTGTTCTTTAAGGTCGTTTTCTTCGAAAAAACGCGATTTTTTTTGTTCAAAATGATACAAAACATGCAAAAATCGATATTTTTTTAATAACCGTGTGTACGATGGAAAAACTTATGTAAATAACGAGAATTTTTTTTGTTCTGAATGTTGATCCATGGAAGTTTTGATTTCCGCAGTGGAGCACATAACAAAAAAGTTGCAATGCTTAAGTTACCATTTTATTTTAATTTCATTAAACAAATTTTTTTTCATATGTTATTATTCTAAAAAAAATAATTAAAAACAAATATAGTATCCGTATCAGAATGCTTTTAAAATGAGCTATTTATGAACATAGGCGCTATTCGCACTCCAGCATCTACGCGCATTAAACACTCCAGTCAGCGCATCGTGCGGGCCAGTATATAACATATAAATTACACGGATTCAGGTGTAACAAATTACAAATAGACTGGAATGTTTAGACTAATGATAGACATACACACATATGGCTGCATGAGATAAGATAAATCCGTATGATATTTGTGTTTCAGTGTGTACATTTTGTAATTTATTGAACTAATTCACACCAATTAATTACTAACTCGCGGCGAGCGAACGTTTATTATGTGTCCATTTGTTTTATTAGTAATATATGATGACATCATTGTTGTTTTTTTTGTCGAGTGAACAAATTTTGTGGCAATCGCTGCTTATTTATAAATTTATTTTATTCTGTGATTTCTTTTTTGTAGGTTATGGAGGGTAAATAAGGTACTGGCACCAGTCTTGGATCATATACTGATTGTTTTTAAATGACCTTTTTGATCTTTCAGTTTAAAAGAAATACCAGGTACAATAAAATGACCTTTCAATTTTTGCCACTGTCTCAAAGAAATTGATTCGCCGCGAGAGTCCTGTAAAGCACCCCCCCCCCCCCCCCCAACCGCCATGAGTATACATATTTGTATTTCGTTATTATATCTTTTAAATAAGCATATTCTTAAAATGTTGTCAAATGTTTGTAATGCGAATTTAATATTAATCAATACGATTTCTGAACAAACACAAGAAAAACCGAATTCCTGAGTAGCTTTGAAAATATGTTTAAAATATAATAAATCATTTTACGTTTGTAATAATCTTTTACGATTAATGAAAAGGCAATGTTTGTTCAAAAACAAAAATAAAAATAAAAGATTTGTAGAACAAGAACATCTCTACATTAATCTTTTCTAAATCAGATGATGAAAAGATATCATAAGATTAATGATATTTTCGTCTTACATTTTAAATTTCTTCTATCTTGTTTTTGTCATAATAACTATATTTAAGAAGATACTTCTTCATTTATTTTCTTTTATACAACTATTTAATATGAAAGATAATTCCATCACAAATATGAAATATTTAAACATCTATTGTTATTGTAACTTATAAGCATTACAACATTTTGACTTACAATTAGTGACTGGTTAATTAATATAAGACATAACCTGTCATAACAGGTATTTCATTGTAATTATTAAAGAAGCAGTTCGGATATTTAATAGACTAACATATAATCTGAGTCATATTTACTTAGTAAAGAACACATAAAACAATTTAAAAATTCCAATATACTAAACTTCCTATATACAGTGTGTAAGAAGAGGTGTAATGAACAAAAATATTTCGAATTTCGGAATGATATTTGGGGATCGAGTCCTACTTGATATAAAACTAACATATATCAAAAATTAGTTGATTTGGTCTTCTACAGGATGTTTCATGAACAAAGAATAAATCACCTTTATTTTTCAAAATTACAAATTACTTAGAAAAGTTGTTATGTAATTTTGACACCTCATGTACAATTTTAGAAATTACTTTAAAAAAATTGATCGGTTCTAAAGAATCAAAAATCCTTAGTAATTATACTTTGCTGAACTACGCATACACAGTAAAATATCATACTATGTTAAGTGTCTACAAAAACAGAACAAAAGTAAGGTCTCAGAATTATAATAAAAAATATAATTTGTTTTTACGCGGAAATTTATAGTATGGAAGTTAAAAATTACATTTGCTTATGGAAAATACAGGTAAACCCAAGTTTTGAGTTATTGAGAAACTTTTTTATTAAATTGCGTTTTTGTATATAGGTATATAAGAAACACACTTTTATATATTTTATACAATGTTATAATTAACATGGAACTTTTTGTTTTAAACTTGATATTATATTTTATAATGCCTAATTAAGAAAACAATGCAGTAAGTTTTATTTAAATTAATTATTTTTCAAGAAATAACAGAAATGAACCGTAACTAAATTCTTGTTTTAATTTTTAGAAAATACAATTGTTTTTCTTTCGTTTTGTTTTTTCAAAACTTTGTTTTAATTTCTTGGAACTATTACTTAATATTTGTATTTTAATTTTACCAGAAGGCACAATTAAAATGTAATGAAATTATTTTGAAGATTTTAATGTATTCAAAATGTACGTTTAGTTTTAATTAATAAAATTAACATTATTAACAAGATTTCAAAAATTTAAACACCCTTAATTAGAAATACTACAAATATATACATGTTTGCCCATATGTTTAAAATTCAATAACTTCTTTGTTTATTACTTTTTTTATTTTTTATTCCTTACAGATTCAAAAATAGATTACACAAATTTTAGTGGTAGACTTGGCATAATTAAGCCACAGAAGAAGTTATAAAGGGATATTATTCAATTGCATCATATATCGGCTGGCTACCAGACTACAAATAAATATTTGCATCGCAAATTAAAGTTAAAATCCCATTACTCTCTACTTTGTACAATAGCATATAAATTACGAATGAGAAACTATTTAAAATCTAAGAAACATTCGAATAGACAACTAGATAAAATAAATTATAAAGTAACAAACAACACATTCTCAATGCAAAAAGATACTGCGCTAATAAAATAGTAATTTGAACAAATAGAGAATGAAGCGAATGCAAAAGTTCAGCTATAAGCTGAAGTGCACCTATACTTGAATGTCGACGGTCGACGATGTCTCTTTGTTCATTATATATGGTAACGTAGATGGAATAAATGAACGTGAATATTAAGCATTTAATCAAGATATGTAGTACGTCAACATCTTTCATCCCGCTGTTCTACTATAGAGTTCATATAATTTCTACGCCGCGATAGGTCAGTATGTGCAATTATACAGCTGAACTTTGTCATTAGAAAGTTAACATATAGGTATTTTGTTAGATATGTACATTACATATAGCTGTGTGAACATGTATGTTAGTTATTAATTAACGTTAAATTAATTAGACGTTCAGAGAAAAGTGAAAAATATTATTTATATTATTATATTAACATCTTGTGATTCGGTTTTTATATTTGTTTTGTTTACAAATATTATTTTATTTTAAATTTATATATCTATGTACATTAAAAATAATAGAGAAGCTATTACTATTAGTACTTCTTTATATTAGAATATACAATACAACATAATTTTAGAATTTTTTATTTTCCTGAACCCTTTACGCGTAATATTATACAGAATATCCCAGTAAAGTGGAAGAACCGCTGTATTTTTTACAATGTTTTTTGTTTTGTTTTTTAAATATTATATTTTCTATAACTAATGAATCTAACATTGAATACAAAACCTCCTTTATACAGGGTATCCAGGATAAGCGTGAAATGTATAGGGATTTCCTAAACAGTAAGAGATACATATTCGGTTAAATGAGATGAATTATTTGGCTATAGCATATTTGAACGTGTTTTTTACTCTACTTTAAAACGATATGTCACTTGTCCTTGTCAATGTATCTCTTACCGTGCATTTCACGCTTATCTTGGACATCCTGTATATACAATTGAAATAAAAATAATGTAATATGAATTTTAAATGTAATTGTTACATTTAATAATAGTCACATTTATAAAAAAAATTTGTTTTATAATTAATTATGAAGTGTATCATCGATACGAGTTGAAATTTGTATAATAGAAAATACATAATAGAATAATTATTTATAATAATTATATATAATTGACTGTTTCAATTTCACTTTGATCATTATATTTTTGTATATTATGTATATTTGATATCATATAATAATAATATAATAATTAATATATTATATATTCCCTTCACTAATGAAGGGAATATAAAAAATGCTCTGTATCTAAATACAGAGCATTTTTTTGTAAATCTACGGCTCTTTCTATGTTTATTTATGTAATAATCAAATAAATGTAAGATAGCTTCAATATTTTAATATTTTGATGAATTAATTTGATAGTTTTATTACTAATTTTAATTGGTTTTGTTATTTTAACTAGACTTACACTAGATATAATAGTTTATAATGTTTTTATGCACACATACATTTTTAAACATAATCTGTTTAATAAAGGAATAATCTAGATTTATATAAAACGATATAAGCTTACAAAAGCTCGGATAATAGAGGCATTATTGTTTATTATATACACGTGACACAGTTTTGCATGTTCCTCTAAAATTAATTATAAAAACAATGTTGTAGTTCATAAAACAGAGCGGTATAATATGATAGCTTGACAAATAAAACATGAATTTAATCTTAATTGTGTTTAAATGACACTTTTTAATTTGATGAAACATTTCGTGGTTGAAATTTTTTGTAATTACACATAAAAATTCAGTTTCTGAGAATACGTAAATTACATTTTATTGACTCTAACAGTCATTAAAAGAAAAAATTATATATGATAAGTTAAACTTCAGAATTTGTACTTAAAACATTGGTATAAAATTTTTTCTCATTTTTCAAATTTGAAAATATAAGCGTATGAAATTGAAAAATAAATTAAATGTTACGCGCGAACATGTGTTACCATAGAAGTTGAATTTACATTTATACAATATATAAAACGAGGGAGTACAGAAATTAATGCCTACTAAACCATAACTTCTTTAATTAACACGTTCTGTTTGAACATAGCCTATTACAGATGGTTTAAAGGCTCTATAACAATATAAAATACGAGAATGTTAACATGATATTAACATTGCTATATGTATATGTTATTGGAATTTGAGCGTGAACTTTATTATTAAATCATAAAATATGAAATAATTTATATCTAATTGTAAGTTCACATTAAATAATGACCATAAAAATAAATAAGCACCCGCAAAGTACGTAATTTACGAGGAACGAGTAGAATCAATTCTGCTAGGATTGTATCGTGCTAGTAAACTAGAAAACAGAGTTTTCTTTCTCGTGTCATATTCACTTGCAGCTACAAAACTCTATAATAAATAGCGAATAAAGAAAACTGTGCACCAGTTATTTAGCTGAAAAGCTTTAACACTTCACTGAAATGCTTTTTACCGCTGGGACTTTTATTGTAGAATTCGTTAAATTTTTAACGAGTAGATTTGATGTTGTTTTCGATCAGTACCACGAAAAACCATGAGATTGTTTTTGTTTATTTATTCAAGGAAGTGAATATTTATTCGAGTGTAACACAAACTTAATTTGAAGTGGTTGTAAGCTTGAACATTTACTTTTGTTTGTTTTATTTGTTTCATTGCAGATAAATCACGTATATTGGTTTAAGTATACGAGTACACTTTAAAATTGCTATTTGTGTAGAATTTAATTGAATATGAAATATGTGGATTTTCTTTGATTAATTAAAATTTTCAAGTCGTTGAAAATGACAACATGAGTTCTTTCATTATATAAAAGTTTAATTATTTATAATTAAATGAGAACAATTTTTTTATCTCATTCTAAAACGATCACAAAGCTTCTCGTATCTTTGATATTGCGAGGAAACAATACCTGCAGAAACTATCCAGTCTTCAAGAATTTTATCTTTATCAATATCAAATTAATTGACTATTAAATTAATTTGATTATTAAAAATTAAACTATTAATGTTAATCTCAAGCCAAAGGTATAGTAAATAATCTTGTTTTAAAGCTGAAAATAAATTTTAAAATGCTACCACTATATTTATTTTCCAATGAACAATACGTATCAGGTAACAAAAAAAATTATACAGTTTATCCAAAGAGAATATAAATGGTATTAAATAAAACGGATTACGGGGACGCACTATGGGCCAGGAGACCCTGTTCTGTGGCCAAAAGTCTACTTTCGAATTTGAGAAAACGAATTAGACCACTGAATTCGGTATTAATTGAAGTAGTTATGATGACAATTACATGTTGATTAATCAATTCCTGTTCAAATGACAGGGGCGCAAAGTTGAAAAATGTATAAAAAAAATTATGTTACTGTCGCTTGTAAAATGTAATATTTATTGTAAAGTCATAAATTTCAAGCCGTATATTTGGATTATTTCATTCGTGGAAGTTCAAAAATTATTTTAAATGTCATATGAATGCGTTATTTTCAGTTTTACTGAAGTAAAACCACATTTTTAGTATAAAAAAACAAGATTTTTCAGCAAAGCACCTGCTGCCGATTACGAATACTGAAAGATACCGCCTTGTATTAAGTAATGAAACCCACGAATGTCTTCTCTAGGATGTGCACTTCAGCCTAGATCTGCCCCTTTTTGCCCGTTTTCATTTGCTTGACTGTGAAACTCTTCTAAACGTACAAGAATGATATGTACAATGTACATATATTTATTTCACATTGTATAAACGAATATAGTACTACGAGTGTACACACTTTCTCTGGACCGTGAAATTTGAGGGGCGTCTTCCTTTTATGATCTAAGCACCCATTAAGAAAATATTTTTCTAAATTCAACCCCTACGGGGGTAAAAAGGGGTGTAAAATTTTGAATGGGAAAATATTTTTTGGTTGGATTTACTTGAAACTTAAAATGAATACTCTACAATACAAATAATGAAACTAGTATTTACATAAGTATTTCCCAAAATTAAACGGGTGCAAGGGGGTGGAAAAGTTTATATGTCGAAAAAAATTTGTTTGTATTCACTCGAATGAAACATTGCACACATATTGTACAAGACAAATAGCATTTTCGAAAATTCAACCCCTAAGAGATGGGAGGGGGGGGGGGGGTTATTGGTGTTTAATTTTCAAAATTATGATATATTTATTAACATATTTTTTTACGATATTAAGGTAAATTCGGACAAAATAATATTCAATTAAAATAAAAATTTCAACCCCTAATAGCGTAAAAGGTGGACGAGGGTGGGTTTTTGATATGTTTATCTGCATAGTTTCTTTAGTTATACAGATGAATTTGGTCAAAATAGTCTTCAATAAAAAAAAATGGACATTCAACCCCTAATGGCCGGGGTAGTCAGGGGGTGGGTTTATGCAATTTTTAACTAAGATCCGAGATATTTACAATTATTTATAGGTGATAAAAACAAAAAATTTAATATTTCATCCCTTGTCACGTATGAAGGGTTGCAATAGTTTCATTCATAGTGTTACAGCGAAACTTTGTTATGGATTGTTGTAAGGAGATTACTTGTATTTAGATTCTTATTTTTTTACACCGCGTGCTTACCCTTATAAAATTAATTTTATTTAAATTGGATAACTTTTGAAATATCTTGGTCGCCATATTGGATCCGCCATTTTGAATTTTTAGATTTTATAAAAAAATTGAAATCAGCGTCCCAATATAACCTTATAAAATGAATTTTATTAAAATCGGATAACTTTTGAAATATCTTGGTCTCCATATTGGATCCGCCATTTTGAATTTTTAAATTTTCATAAAAAATTTGAAATTAGCGTCCCAATAAAACCTTACAAAATGAATTTTATTTAAATTGGAGAACTTTTGAAATATATTAGTCGCCATATTGGTTCCGCCATTTTGAATTTTTTAATTTTTATTAAAAATTTGAAATCAGCGTCCAAAAAAAACCTTATAAAATGAATTTTAATTAAAACGGATAACTTCTGGACTTTTGGCCATAGAACAGGGTCTCCTGGCCCATAGTGGGACGGGGTGAATTAATGATTAACATTTAAGTGCACTTTACCTGTGTAGAGATAGTAAATAATTAAATAATTATTCATTTAGGAGGAAGCATTCATTTTGTTAGCACAACAAAACAAAATAAACATGTTCTCTATTCATACTAAAATCAGTTTGTTGTATCTGCATGCTTTGAAAGCTTCGATTAATGAAATATAACTTTAATATTTTCTATTATAATTTATTGTTATTGTGTGAATTAATTTATAAGGGTGGAAGTTTTTCGAATATATTATTACTAGCGGATTGTCCGCGGTTTCACTCGCGTTGTAAAATTGTTTTCTGTTGGCAGCACAAATAATATTTTAAGACATTTATTTTGGTTTTTATTTAAATTATATTTATATATAAAATTTTTAATATTTCAACTCCTATGCGTTGTTTTTCCCTCTAAAACCTCCCTCTCTCCGTATTATTTTCTCACCGGGTCGAATGAAAGTAATTACAGCCCTCCTTACGTGACAGAAGATGCAATATTAATCTGTATATGTGAAAATCTGTGTAAGTGATGAAAAACTTGATTGACTGAAGAATACAAGAACTTTAAATTGCATTGTCTTTATTTTGAATTGAAATAGCTATTTGTATGTAAAAGTTTTAATATAATAAGATATACAGGCTGCGACATTTAAATTGAGACTAGTAAAATGAAGAGACGGTATAAAAAAATCTAAATTGTTTTTATCTACAGCAATTTCATTCAAAAGTTGGTAGTTCACAAGTAAATAAGTTCGAAATACAGTCTTGTTTTCGAGTTATTTGTTTGTATGTATAAAAATGAAGCATCCTGTATAGCTATATCTAGAACTAGTTGGCATCGAATAAAAAAATAGATACAAAAATATTTATTTCAAACTAGCATTTTTGAGGTTTTATAACTTTGAATCATACAAATAAAGTTAGAACGTTATTTGTATAATACATTGATTTATATATAATAGGTACTATATGTGAAATTTTCTTGTTTCATAGTTCAAACAACTATTTAATAGAAGAATATTTTTTGACAAAATAAATAAGAATCTATCAGAGCAAATACAATAAAATTATAATAAAACGAACTGTCATTATCGACATTGTAACATTTTGGACGACATTTTTGATACTATAAGATTTCAGTTATATTGCATAAAACAGTGGTGACTCGTAACCTAGTTTCATTTAATTTTAAATAAAAAATATAATAAAAACGAAATTCATCTTATAAAACAAAATGCGAAATATTTTTATTGAATAACTGTGCTATAATAATTAAGAATAAATTGAACGACCTTTATTGAATACTAGCGGATCTGCCCGCGGCTCCGCCAGCGTTGTATAATTTGTTTATGTTGGCAGCACAAATAATATTTTAAGACAGAAGATGAAATATTAAATTATTTTCTTGTAAATATTTCGGCTCCTACGCGAGATACATAGGGGGTTGTTTTTCCCCCTAAAACACCCTCTCCACTACCTGTCTACCAGAAATTTTTATTTTAATAGAAGACTATTTTGCCTGAATTTACCTTTTTAACCAAAGCAGCTATGCAGATATATGTATAAAAATCCACCCTCGTCCTCCTTTTACGCTATTATGGGTTGAATGTCGAAATTTTTATTTTTATTGAATATTATTTTGTCCGACTTTACCTTAATATCATAAACAGTTATATATATTTAATATATCAAAAATTTAATCCCCCTCCCCCATCCCTTAGGGGTTTAATTTTCTAAAATGTATTTGTCTTAAGTATTTGTGCCAAATTTCATTCGAGTGAATACAAAAAAAAAATAATTCCACAAAACTTCCACTCCATTTTTACCCCCTTAAGGATTTAATTTCGGAAAAACCTTTCTTAGTAGGTGCTTATATCATAAAAGGAAGACATTTATAAAATTTTACGTTTTTAGGTCCAGGAATTTCAGCTCGTCGATGATGAATCAGTCAGTCAGTCAGGACATGTTATTATAATATAGGTATAATATAGATTAAACATTCCAGCAAGAATCAACATTGTTTTAGTCTCAAAGACCACTTATTTTATCGCGCAAAATAAAGTAGAAAGAATCAATGTTTTTAATAAATGAAAACTCTTAGTTGAAATGGCAGTACAGGAGGCAAAGAGAGTAAAATTTTATTTTACATATATATAGAGATTATAAAAGTTTTTTATTTATTTAATTTCTTTGTGAAGTCAGCCATTTTGACTTCTGAACTATAATGCAAGATGGAGGTGCATATCCATCTTAATTTACCCATATAATTTCTCTTCCATGCCGTCACTGTGTGCAAGGATGTATTTGTAGAGTATTGAGTTAATCAGTAATGGCTTTCAGGAATTCAGCTCGGGTTTCGCAATTGTTTGGTTTTTGTCGTTCACTAAGCTCCGAGATCCGGTGTAAATCCGTTCCACATGTTGGCATGTTAGCGAAAGCAACCGCCGCAGCTCATAGCTGCATGACTTTTGATAAATATTTAATGTTACAAAGAAAACAACACCGTTGTTGTGTACATAGTTAAAATGCACAATGAGCACATTATAAACATGCAGATTTTTGTGCATAAAATATAAAGTATGCAGGTTTTCATCAGCATGCTTTAAGATAGTGGTTTTAAAACTTGTTTGTAAAACTACGGAAATAATTAAAATAAATACATGTATAATTTGTCATTAAGTTTTCACATTTTAAACTATCCGTGTAGAGTTCAGTTTTAAATTTGGCTTAAAAAAACATTCTACTTTAAATATTATAATTCTTGTGCGCCTATATTCGTAATTCAATTTTATTTTTTTATAATTTAATATGTACTATAAGTCTTTATTATTCAGTACCAGTTTATACATTTAATTTTCTTTATAATTTATTTGACGCATACAATTCCATAATATAAAAATAACAACACACGTAAAATCAATAACACTTGACAAAAATATTATAGGACATATAATAATTTAAAATAACAACTTAATGTTGACTTCAACTTTATATTATCATCAATAAAACTTTATGTGTATAAGAAATTTAACTCGCTACTGTAAGGCGGGATAAAAAAATGGCTGGAAAATGAAATATGGGAATATTTGTTAATACGTTCAACGCTATCGGTCACTCCCAACATTTAGGGCACACAAAATGGCTGCCCATAAACATTAGTGACGCCACAGAGCCATAAATCTGGAACATTTTTTGGTACGGGGACTCGACCCGAAGGCATTTGCTACAAGGCTGAGATAAAGAAAGGTTTTGAACATTTTCATTGATCCTGTAAAATATGGAGGGTAGCTTACGATTTCCTAACCGTTACATAAAAATTAGTATATTTCTTTTTATAATGTTATTGTGTCTCTGATACTTTTGTAAGATTTAAAGTTGACAGCAAAGAATTGTAAACATGTTATTTTACAGAAGTATCTATAAATAATAGGTTTGTTGATTAAAATAACGCGTGTCTTTGACCTCTTCAGTTATTATGCTTTTGTTAAGAAGAAAAATATTACATGTTCATAACTTTTTGAATGACATATATATTATATATATATAAGACTTTTGCAGTTAAAGATATTATAAATTTTATAATCATATATTAAGTCTTTTTAGTGGTTAGAGTATATTATATTTAATTTAAATTATTTTTCGACAATTTTTTTACATACTTATATAAAACTTCATGAAATAACAAGTGTGTAGGTACAGCTATGCATATTATTGCGTATGTCTATCGCGAAAAACATACCCGTTAAAAACTGGACGAAAGCTTGCACAATAAAGCTCACCACAGTAAATCCGAGATAATGCAGTAGGGCTGACATAGATCTACGTTGATAATGTATGCTTGCCGATGTACCTCATATATCTTCAGTTTATACAGAAGCCACAAGTACGATAAAGTTCTGACAACACCATTTGTGTTTGGTTATATACCTTCTGCACCAGCAGGCTACTGTTATTCATGTAAAACTTTGTGCATCAATAAACAGTTGTTGAATGGGCGAACACGATACATCCCCCTCTTGTCCCCGACACGATTTACAAACTGCTAAACAAACAACTGGAATTGCTTTTCTAAATTAAATCTACTGTCCAAGTATTCTTTACACTTCAATGTAGTGCAGATTATGAAAAATGATACCTGCAACATTAATTGATTTCATTAATGATTGCTAATAACCATGAGCTCCTGATTAGAACTCTATTGGTAAAACTGGAAACTCAAATTATAGTTAAAATGAAAGTATTTCAAGACGTTATAAGCAAAAAACGTTATATGAATATATTATGTTATATCAAAAGCGAGATTAATATGATTTTTGTTCAATAAAAACACAAAATACAGCAATCCGCCATGTTAGATAAAACACTAGTCAGAGTGTATGACGTCACGGCTAAGTAAACATCATTTTTGTTTTATTAATATCTGCACTGTTTATAAATTATTTTGTGGTTTTAAATTATCAATTTGCTCAGTTTTGTATTACCAAAACTAAAACTGAGAAACGTTAGCGATGGAACAAAGATTTATTATTGTTAACAAGGAGTGTATACATAGGCGTGACGTCAAAAATGCGCCATGACACATGCGAGCGTTTTGGCGTCAAATTCAAAATTAATTTTAAAAGAGTCAATTTTTGTGATTAAAACTTTATTTTCTGCAGAAATAAGTATTTTTTTGGAAATAAGAGACACGTAAGATCATTATAAAATAGTTTTTAAAAATTAGGCATCATGCCTATTGTATTATCGGTTAAAAGAATACAATCATTTATAATATTTTCAGCACCTTTTGTGTTACAAAGACTGAATAAAATTATAAAGACCTATATTTTCTTTCTCATTCAATGAATTTAAATGAATTCGTAACTTTTTTTTCACATATAGAATAATTCAAATTGTTCAATTTACTAACATCTTTGATCTTTGAAGCTGAACGTAGAGTTCTTTGTTACCGGGCGAACGTGCTTGGGTTCGGATCTCCACTACATAACGAAATTATTGAATATTCAAATCATGTTCTCTTGGGCATACAGCCCGGAATGCGTTTAATTAATTATGTGCCCAATAAATTGAGACGTTTCCTCGTCTTTGCTATGGGATTTAGATAGGACTTCTAGCCAACAATTAATTTTGTCTATCTCTATGTATTTCAAGTTGTTAAATTTATTATAAATTAATCAACAATTAGTTAACCCAACCAAAAAATATCCTTATATTAATATTAATTATATATTATTGTGATGAAGGACATTCTATTAAATGTTAACTTGTAATTATTGTCTAATTAAAATTACTAAGTATTTTGCTTAGTTGTATCTTATTTAACTTTATAATAAATTTATAATATAAATCAATAAAATACAAATCAGTTAATTATTAAGGAAGATACTAAATAAACTTTCGTAAGTTATAATCTACTTATGTACCTAGGTATCTAATAAAATAAAATAATTATTTCAATGCATATACAAATATGCACACTTTCTAATGTAATCTTAACATTTTAATGTAAACATTTTCCTTTGAAATTATATAGTACTTGAATGATTTTGACACAATAATTTGACTTTTCATGAACATGTGTTACAAACATTTAGTTACCCAAAATTATGTCGACAAGGAATGAGACCTCACGTGAACTTTCATCAAAGTTTATTTACTTACAATTAGAATTGAAATATTTATGTTCCTTGTACGTTAATTATATATTTTAATAAACAAAAGTTTTATTGTTTACGTATTATAATAACACTTTACATAATATAAAGAACTTTTATTGAAGTTAAAATTTATTTAGAGAGAAATAAAATCAAAATGTATTAATTTAATATACAACCCTATGATCGCAGTTGTTATTGAAATGGTTTAACAATAAGTTTAAAAATAAAATTTTTAAGTAAAGAAAATTGGCAGATATTGAATATACGCATATGTAATTTGATTGTTTATTTTATAATTCCATAATGGAATAAAATGCGGTCCACATTTCTAATATTTGTTTTTGTTACATATATTATTTTGTTTAATAATATTTATTACCATGTTGAAACGTAATAAAATTCCTAAAAATCACATACAATTGACTAGAACGTATCGTTCGAAAGTACCGCAAAATTAATTGTCCAAAATAGTCAATTAGCTCTAAATGAAATCAATAAACAAAAGTACAAACAAAGAAGAATCAAGCTCTGGATCCAATCAGCGGCCGCAAAGACCTTTGGTCAGGTCAAAACACAATCATTCAAGTTAATTGGATTAGTCGTTGGTCCGGAGCAGGAGAATTTAGTAACGTCAGTTATGTTGGGGAAAAATCAACACTGACATCAAAAATATTTTAGATTATTAGTACATCTTCTCTCACCATTTGGATAGGAAATTTGCAGGCTATAACTTTAAGATGAAAAAAATTTGAGTAATCAAAAATTTACTTGAAATAGGTATATAATTTATAGGTACAGTGGTCCTCCAGTTTTCATTCAAATTCGCTTATAACAAACTTATTAGGCTCCTCCCATTCGATTATTATAATATTAAATAATGTCTCCGTGTACCAAACAAAGACAGATATTTTGAAATTCATTTGCTAGATAAAGAAGTACTCTTCGTTTATAGTACTCATGCGATTAAATTACTATGTAATCTATTAAAAATTGTATAAGTAAATTTTGTGGCAATAAATATTTGATATTTCGAATTTTAGTATTTAAATATGTTAAACTTGATATAAAATTAATTAATGAAATGGACGTATATTTGTGTTTTAATTTAAAATGATATTTATCCTAATATTTCGCTGTTGTAAGCGATTCTGACCTTTACGGTGGCAGACGACTTCTGAAGCCCATAGTACCTTACACTGTTAAAAATTTTTGTAAATTTACTACATTTTTACTAAGCAGTTGCTTTGTAAAATTACAAACTCTCGTATTGTATTGGAATTTTCAAACGCATTCGTAGTAATATTGCAATTTGTAATAACAAGAGTACTAAGCAGGCTGCAATTTTACAAATTTTTTGTATTCGTCAGAAACTTGTTGTAATTTTACCATTCAAAGTTGTAGAATTAAATCTAAAGTTTTGTAAAATTTCCATACATATTCGGAATTTAATTTTACCACAATTATCTGTAAAATTACTAACCAAATTTGCAATTACAATCTCAAGAAGTGATTGGAAATTTACAAATCATTATTTATTTTTTCAAATTCTGTTTGCATTTTTACAAAAATTCATTCAAGTCATGAGCGCTATGTATTTTTACAAGTCTTGTTTGTAATTTTAAGTCTAAAACTTTGTAAAATTTCTACACATATTCGGAATTTAATTTTACCACATTTATCTGTAAAATTACTAACCAAAATTTGCAATTACAATCTCAAGAAGTGATTGGAAATTTACAAATTATTATTTATTTTTTCAAATTCTGTTTGCATTTTTACAAAAATTCATTCAAGTCATGAGCGCTATGTATTTTTACAATTCTTATTTGTAATTTCAAGTCTAAAACTTTGTAAAATTTCTACACATATTCGGATTTTGATTTTACCAAGATTAATAGTAAAATTACTAACCGAAACTTGCAGTTACAATTACAGGAAATTTACAAATCATTACTTTTTTTTTGAAAATTCTGTTTGCATTTTTACAAAATTTCTTTCAAGTCATGAGCGCTATGTATTTTTACAATTCTTGTTTGTAATTTCAAGTCTAAAATTTTGTAAAATTTCTATACCTATTTGTAGTCTAATCTTACTACAGTTATCAAAAAAATGACTAACTGAAATACGTAATCCAAATTGCAAAAAGTGATTGAAAAATTGTAAAATTTTAATTACTTTAGATTTGTTTATATTTTTACTAGTGTCTCTTACAATCATATAGTTTTATGTAATCTTCTAATTCTGCTGTGTAGTTTCAAGTATAAAACTTGGTATATTTATTTTGCATTTTTATAAAATTGTGACTTATGCAGATTTAAAATTTAATTTGAATGCAGTTCTAAGTAAAATTAGTAGCAAACATTTATACTTGAATTGCAAGTATGAAGTATAGATTATAAAAAAATATTTTTTTTTTATTAAAATGTTTTAATATACATGTTGTTTCTGAATATGAAATATGTTAGTTTTATAAAAAAAACCTCATAGAATCGATCAAGTGTATAAAAAAAATTGTGAAAGAACCGAATTATTCACTGTGGTAAAAAATAGTGATAAAATTTAATTGTAAGTGTAATAGGGTATGTTCAAATCTGCATATCAACATTTTTTATATTTGAAAGTAAGTAAATCTTTGCTAATTATTATTTATGAATTATATATAAACTGGTCAAAATGCCTAAAACAACCTTTATAAATGCTCCATATGCCGGTGTAAAACAACCTTTAATTTTATTCGAATTTGCAAGTCCCGACCAGCATAGAAAAAATCATTGTTGCGTTTCTTTTGACATGCCGACACAAGTATAGAACAGTGATTCTCAAAGTGTGGGTCGCGACTCCTAGGAAGGTCGCAGAAAAATTGATGACATAAACCGAGTTTAGTAAGCAAACAATTATTTTTTACTTGGTGTGAAAACAGTGTCCACTATTCGCTGAATTAACAATGACAGTTCTCTTGCCATTTGCAACCAACTTATTTATAGGCGAGCGGATTATCGAGTCTAGCTCGCTTAGAAATGACAATAACCGACCAATCGACGTTCTAGTGGCTAAAAATGATTTTATTAAATTCTTTATATTTTTCTGAGAAAAAACATCTATATACATGATATTTTTTTATGCGGTCCTTCAATAGGTACACACATTTTTTTGTTTAATAAATCTAAATCTGCATTAAAAAATCTGAAAAAATTATGTAAGCTTCATTGGATTAAAATGAACATTTTTTGTCTCATAAACTTTTTTTTAAAATCAATTGTTTTGAAGATAAAAAATATTTATACTTTAAAAATAGCGAAAAATTCGTATATTTGTGATTTTTTTTCTCGGAAACTAATTGTTCAATCAAAATAAATCAAAAACAAAAAGAATCAGCCAACTTTGAACTATAACTATATTTTTTTTCATTTTGATCATTACTGTAATTAAATGTAAAAACTTCATTAGAGCCGAACTCACTCTTTGCGCCGTAAATCGATACCATGGCTGGCTACAACATTCATTTAATAATAATTGAAATATTTAAATACTGGGATGAATGCATCAATAAAAACACTTTAGAATATTTTTATTGCACATTTATTTGTCACGATTATTTTCTTTATTATAATATTATACTTATCAGAACATCTACAAAAAATATTTCTGTTCTTGTTGCGGAAAATTTCCTTGTACAGCTAAAACATGCTCTTGTTTGGATTTAGATTTAAAATGTTGTTCAGTTTGTAGATGTTTTGATAAGTGTAACAATAAAGAAAATAATTGTAACAAATAAATGTGCAATAAAAATATTCTAAAGTGTTTTTATTGAAACTTTCATCCCAGTATTTAAATATTTCAATTATTAAACGAAAATTGTAGCCAGCCATGGTATCGATTTACGGCGCAAGGAGTGAGTTCGGCTCTAATGAAGTTTTTACATTTAATTACAGTAATAATCAAAATGAAAAAAAATCTAATTATAGTTTAAAGTTGGCTGATTCTTTTTGTTTATGTTTTATTCTGATTGAACAATTAGTTACCGAGAAAAAAATTCACAAATATACGAATTTTTCGCTATTTTTAAAGTTAAAATATTTTTTATCTTCAAAACTATAGCTTTAAAAAAAAAGTTTATGAGACAAAAAATGTTTATTTTAATCCAATGAAGCTTACATAATTTTTTCAGATTTTTTAATGCAGATTTAGATTTATTAAAGAAAAAAATGTGTGTACCTATTGAAGGACCGCATAAAAAAATATCATGTATATAGATGTTTTTTCTCAGAAAAATATAAAGAATTTAATAAAATCATTTTTAGCCACTAGAACGTCGATTGGTTGGTTAGTGTACTCGAAATAGCTGTAATCCGCTCGCCCTATTATACGAAATGGTATTTTCAGTACTGACCAACATCAAAACAAAGCCGCGCTCACTCATCACATTAAATTTAATTTAAAATATTTTAAGTAAACTCAATTAGTTAGTTAAGTTAATGTCGAAAAATATACAAATAATATTTTGTTCAAAGATGTACTCGAGATAAGTTATTAACTTGTTATTAATTATTATTGATATTAAATTTCGCTATTAATCACAATTATGAGTGATTCAATTCAAAAAGTTTGAGAAATACTGGTATAGAACATAGTTTCATGTGAACGCGCTGGCGGAAGGGGTAAATTTTGTTACATTTTATTTTCTCACGATGCTAAGCTACTGCGTATGAGCAATAATACGATTTTTGAACAGTCGTTATTAAAAATTTGTTGTGTAAAGATTGATGCTGCTACAAGTGATTTTTTATAATTCTGTTGTTTAATCCAATAATTGTTTTTAACGTTTATTGAATATATATCTGTTATAATTCAGGTAACTTTTTCACCTACTTACATCTTTAAGCTGTAGCCATTTGTCTAAACAAATGATTTTTATTTTTGGAGTTAAAATTTTAAGGCAAAAGAAATATTTTCTTGTTTCAAATAATTTTTTTCCAAAACTAAGATTTTAATATTTGAAATGTGTAATCAAATTTTGATAAGTGTTTTAAAATTTCACGACAAATAAGTATAACTTCTAACGCGTGTACATAAGTACACATACCCACTTTTTGTTTTGTTTTTTATAGACATGGATCATAAATATCGTCTTATATTATATTATATTATATATACATGGCTTCATTTTGAAGAAGATTCTGATAAGATATATTGCAAATATATGCCAGGCCTGCTTGATGATCCAAATGTATGCGAAGAACTGCAAGAAATGGTGAAAAATTTAGAACCACCCAAATCTACATAGCCAACATTTCTAGTGGATATTCGCGGAAGTGCTCGTAAGTAATGATATGTTATTTTAAAATAAATTCTTTACCACAATATTAATTTTTTTACATTTTATTAATTTTTTATGAGCAAAAAAAATATTTTGACATATTATTAATCAATTTTTTAGATACTTATAAAGAAGCTGAAAATAAAATCGTTGAGTTAGAAACAAAACCATATGTATACTCGACAGCAAATGAAGAATCTGCAAAAAAAAGCAGATACTGATAAGAAGGCTCTGAAGCGCAAATTTGATAAAAAAAAAGAATAAAGAGCTCATTAACAAACAATTTAGTCAAGCAGCATTGAAATGGACAGACGATCTTGGTATAAAAATTCGTAAGTAGTTTTAATTTTTTTTGGTAAAATTTTTTGTTATAAATATGCAACAAATATATTTTTTTTAATGTTAGATTCATCTAATCCTAAAAGTCAACACACAAAAAGAAAAAAATTGAATTCTAAATCGATTTCAATCCCAAGTTGTCACCCATCTGATGACACTGACATTAAGTCAACTTCAACGGAATTTTCCAGTGATGAAGACAACACTAACGGATTAGATCCAAACAATATATTAAATCCAAAAAGGATTGTAAAAAAAAAAAGCTGAAGAAAAACTCGAGACCAGTGCAAATCAACCAATGACAATAGGTAAAAACATACATCGTTTTTTTTTTCTTTAATGTGTATTGGAAACGTGATTTTTTTTGTTACAGAAGATCTGCATCAATTCATATCGAGCTGTTTTGTAAGCATCGGCAAACGTTTGTCAAATTTAGGAAGTCAATTAACCAATTATTCAACCAGATTACAAAGCCTTGAAAATGTCATTGAAAAACTTCATAATTCAACAAGCATTTTGAGTGACGAAATCAGTAACTCTGAGAGTGAATTTGACATGATTCTTCCACTACAAAATGAAGAAAGTTTTATTAAATTTAATGATAAAATTAAAAATGATGTTGATTTTAAAAAAAAATTGGTAAGTAATCACAAATAAAATTATTATTTTTTTATATAAGCCCTATTTTATATAATTCGTTTATAAGACATGAATAATAATTTTCTTTTTTTAGATTTACAAATTGTTATGCTAAATAAACAAGACAGTAGATATAACCAAGAATATTGGAAAGATACTCCGTGCCTACATTACTCGTGATTTGGCAATTAATTATGTGGCAATCAAAACGTCAGAATAATCTTCAAAAAAAATTTAAAATTTGTGTTAGCATTAAATTATGTTATTATTTTCATAATATAAATTATTGATAACACTGTTATAATTAATGACATATGTTTAATTGTTAATTAAATAATTAATAAATTAATATTTAATAAATATTTTATATTTAACACTAAAATACGCTGTTGTAGCATTCATTGATTTAACAATTTTTTTCAGTAAAATTACAGTCTGATATTGAAATAAAGCTATGCAAGTTATATCCCGATGCATAGTAATATTGCAACGAGCGGTTTGTATTTTTTTCAAATTGACTTGATGTAAGTTGGGTAGTAAAAATTCAATACTGCAACAAATAGTTTGTAATTTTTCGAAACTAAATTGGTATTAGTTGGGTTGAAAAATTACGATATATGGTTGTAAAATTACTAAATGTATTTAATCTAATTTGTTTAGTAAAATTCCGACTATTGTATTGTAATATTACTAAACAATTTTTTAATAAAGGTTAGTAATATTGCAACAAATAGTTTGTAATTTTTCTAAACTAAATTGGTATAAATTGTCTAGTATAATTACAATAAATTTTTGTAAAATTACTAAAATTATTAGAAACATTTGGCTTAGTAAAATTACGAATAATGTACAGTAATATTACTAAACATAAGTCTAGTAAATGATTAGTAATTTTGCGACAGATGATTTGTAATAGTTTAAAATTGAGTTGTGATAAATTGTATAGTAAATTTACAAAACTGTGTTCCATAATTCCGAAAATTGTGGTGCGTAAAAACTTCCTACACATTTTTGTAAAATTACTAAAATTATTAGAAACATTTGGCTTAGTAAAATTACGAATAATGTACAGTAATATTACTAAACATAAGTCTAGTAAATGATTAGTAATTTTGCGACAGATGATTTGTAATAGTTTAAAATTGAGTTGTGATAAATTGTATAGTAAATTTACAAAACTGTGTTCCATAATTCCGAAAATTGTGGTGCGTAAAAACTTCCTACACATTTTTGTAAAATTACTAAAAAAATTTTTGACAGTGTATTTATTAAGGTGAAAATAAAATTAAACGATAATGATGGAAAATGTAGATACAATTTTTATTACATTTTCCAGATATTAAAATTTTCAAAATTTATAACTTCTGAAAACTAAACAAATAAAATTTTTCATTTGAAAATTATACAAATGTTAAACATTCATATTTCCAAGCACGTTTGTGGAAGCCTACATAATAGAAATGTTATACATTATACAAAAAATGTAATATTGTAAACACCACACATACTTTTGATTTGTTTTACATGCAAATATTATTAAAACAATATAACAAAACAATAATATATTTGTGTAATACAATACATAGTTATATCGTGTTCATAAAGTAAACATTAAATTCATTAGTTCAATATCTAAATGAAATATAGATATTGTTTTGTAACCATACATATACTCCGTTTGTTCCGTTACAAATAGATCTGTTTTGTATTAAACTGATGTTCAAAGTTAATATTGAAAATTATTAATAAATAGGTAGTAGATATTTATATAGACAAAGGCTACACAACTGACAATCTAGTCTCAATTTCATCTCGTGAAAATTAAAGGCCTCTATACACCATCCAATCTGCAGGGTTGATTTGTAAGGAGATAGAGTGGGAGTAAATAGGGTACTGTTATAGTAAGTAGTGTTTTTTTATATATAATCGCCCCGACTTACCTATACCTACACGACCCAATCTGCAGCAAATTGGATGCCAAATTGGGTGGTGTATAGAGGCCTTCAAGTTATCTCATCTTAGTCTCGTCTTGAAAAAATTAAGTCAGTTTCGTCTTGTATATGTTACCGAGACCGAGACGAGTGCGAGATTATTAATTACAGAAATTTTGAAATATAACGTGTCTTATATAGTTTACTATAATAATCAAAAAAATATTTTTTACTAATTAATGATTGCCTTTAAACCGAGAATTTCAGTGAGATTTTCAACAAAACTTATAAAAAAAAGTTAATATCGTCTCGCTCTCATTTCGTCTGAATTTAAGGTACTTTCGTCTCGATCTTGATCTCGTTTTTATTTAGGAATTGTAATTTTTTCTAAAATTTAAGTTCCATTTTTCTCCGTTAAGGTTGTTAATGACCCATTGATAATGTTTATTTAGCTTTTTACGAAACTTAAATATTAATAATTTTATTTGACTGATTGCTTTTAGCTTTTTAGTTCAAATATTGCAGCTCGCTACTGAAAATTATATACATTATTTCTATATATACGTATATATAGTTTCGAATATGTGCGATTTAATTAAAAAAGGTTTCGTGTGCTAATTTTGTCGAACGAATGCTGTGCAAATTAAACATTCAGTTGTGAAAAATTGAGGTCAGTTATTTTTGTTGTTTTCTGCTCCTGACAAGTACCGGAATGAGATTGGGAAAAGAAAACGTTCTCCAACGTCAAACAAAGACTTCAGAATGAAGTCTTGATAATTTTCTTTAAATATCTCAGAAGTTTTATGTAATAAACATTAAAAAAGTTTTTCGCAATTCATTTATATGTTTATCTCATAATATTTTTATTCAATTTGAATGCATGTGTCTATAATTACCAAGTTTTTAATCTACTTCTGCATATTTACTGTATTAAATTTTGCAGGCGCTAGCGCGTGGGAAGTCTATTAAAATACAACACTGGTTTATTTTCATATATTTATTATGAAGTTAAATATTCATATATTTAAATTTTCAAACTTTAGACATCCAATATTTATATACAAAACTAATATTTATTTATGTATTTAAATAAACAAGCGAATAAAAATATAAAGAAACCGAGTAAATTATAAAATAAATATAATACAAACAATTTCGCTTTCTTCCAATTTTCAGTTCCAAGAACTCTCTCCAAGATAAGAAGAAGAATGTACACATATTGTACGTATGTATTTCCATTTGCAATGATTCAACAGCACCCCCTCCATCAGCAATAAAGCAAATAAAAGATAACGTACTTTTTTATCCCCTGGCTTAACGCTAACAATACAGAAAACAAATGTACAGAGATAACAGTCTCAAAACTTTGTAATTGTGCAACGAAAACCAATTATCAAAAACAATTCTTGGCATTTATTAATAAAACTTCTTCCGCGAAACAATGAGACGTGCAACTGCAGAAATAAAAGGATGCTGAATAACATTTGTATAGTAAGAGGAACTTAAGAATAGAAAAGGTGGGATTATTTGCAATTCCATTATTCGTGAGCGGGTTTGTTAGTATTAAATGAAATGCAGTTGTGGAGTCGGAATGTTTGTTGGATCAAAACCGGTCAAAATATAATTTTATTTTGTTCATTGCTTTTTTAATTTTTAACTGTGCAAAACAAATAATTCTGATCATTATGATTCATTTCGGAGTTACAGATGGTAGTCCAATCAGATTAGACTTTTACCCGGAACTAATTCGGATCAAAGTGATTTTTTGTGGAAACGTTCTACTAGTATCCCTGATGATCCCACAAAAAAGTCCGAGCTGATCCAAATTGTGCTACCGCCGCCATCTTGAAAAATGGCGGAAGGGTTACATTTTTTATATTTTTTCGCGATTTTCTCTGAAACCGTTTATTTTATGAATACGGTGCAATGAACTTTTTTTTTGTAGTAGGAATGGAATATAATAATATATCTTCTTTTGGTATACACTAATGTAGGGGTTGAGAATATTAACCCTCTTTCCGTTGATATTATATCAACCTTAATATTTTTGGTTTTATGCACAAATTTATGATATTTCATAAAGTTTCTATATAAAATTAAATTATCGTAATAGACTCGAGAGACAAGTAAATTTGAAAAAAATACGAAACATTATTTTCTCCGTTTTCTAAGATTTAAAAAAACCTGTACTCTTTGTGTTACTATTAAACCGATATTAACGATCTTGGACTTATTTTAAAGAAAATTTTATGTTCCATAAAAAGTCTTTTGCACCGTATTCGTAAAATGAACGATTTCAGAGAAAAACTCGAAAAACTATGAATAAATGTAGCACGATCTTTTTGTGGGATGATCAGGGACACTAGTAGAACGTTTCCACCAAAAATCATTTTGGTAAACAATTTTTAACAATAAAATAAATTATGGATGTACCTACCATTTACTTGTAATAAAAATATTGTGAATAAAATTGCACCGTTTTTATTTATTGAAAGAAACCAAATAATAATTGTTAGCTGTAATATGAAAGAAAATTTTAGACCTTTATATTTTACACATGATATTAATTTCTTTACTTTACGTGCTTAAAAGGTAAGAGCTAAAGTAGAAATCTAAGGTTTTAAAAATCGATTAAAGTATATAGTCATTCACCAATCTGACAAGAAACTCTCAATAAAATTGAACTTTTTCGAGTGGTGGCAGCCACATGATTAATCACTTCCCTTATAACTGCTCGCTCTACTACGTCTTAAGTATAATTATAATGAAAACACTTGACTGGCTGGGCGCACACAATCCTAATTGAAAGTTTTATACGTTGCTGCGAGGACAGATTTCACGTGTGAACAATTTTACATTTTGGATTTTGCACGCATGGATGATTCTTTTTGAATTAATTTTTGTTTAATCGCCTGCAGCCGCAGCTTAGTTTTACCTGAAGCTTTCACACTATAATTTACCGATTCTACGACAATGATATTATTTCTATTGTTTTTATGTTCAAGTCTATTGTTTTCTATAAATATTCTATTTATTATAACTTTTCTTATTGTTGAATAAGTAATTGAATAAAAAGTTTATTTTTTTAACACTGAGTGGTGAGATAGTCCTTTAGCTTCTTAATGGTTAATCAAATATATGAGAAATTGGTTTTAAGCTGGCTCCCAGATCTGAAAATACGAATATTTTAATGATTGTATAAACTGCTTAGAGTTTTATACCCTAAAGATTATAACAAATGTGTCATTTAACATTTCTACATTAACAAGAAGCACTTTGCATGCATTTTGATTTTTTAGTTTTATGGACAATTTAGTGCAAAAGTTGCACATTATTATCGTGAAAGAAAGTACCGATAGTTGAATAAATAAGTAAAATATATTTATAATATGCAACGTATTTGATGGTTTTGGGTGCTATGATAATGTTTTGCAAAGAGAAATTTATTTCCTACCCAAATATGTAACAATCCATAAAGTGTAACATTAAAAAATGTATATCGTTCCGTTAATATACCCTCTAAAACTAAATCAGTGAAAATTCCACTGATTCCTTCAGTTAACATAAAAGTCACTGAAAATCAGTGCTGTATACCATTTTTCATTGATCAACCGGTGATTTTGACCATATTAACAATGATCTACTGATTTGTTCAGTGACTATATATTCACTAATTCAGTTTTAGAGAGTGGAGCAGCCTCTATAAATTTTTATTCGACGAATACTTTTTTTTAATCAATTTTATTTATAAAATGTAAAATAATGAAAATTCGGTGAATAATACGAACCATTGAATATACAAATTTATCTGAGCAATAACAAAATTCAATTATAATAAAACATTTTATTTTATTTTAATAAATCGCATTGATTTGAAAAGCTTTCAAAATATCTTTTCAAATTATTTCTAAATGTATAATATACAATTTTATGAAATAAAAGATCTATCATTTGTGTACATTAATGATTTCAATGTCTACCTTTTTAACCGCTCATTTAGGAAATTCTTGAAAATATTTTAATAATTACATAACTTTTATCACTTTCATTTATTATTTTATCATCAAATGAAGGTAATTTATTTGTATCGTTCCCATGTTCCGTGAATTTTGTTAATAACGAAATGAATTATTTACCTTTTTTATTGATATTGAAAATAAAAATAAAAATAATTTAAATAATGAACAACAAATATGTACACACGTTATTGCAATCTAAAAAAAATATCAGTACGATTTCCAGTTAATAGTAAATAAATTATAATGTAATAAACAATATATGAGCGATAAAATTATAAATCATATAACAAGAATAACGAAACATCAAATAAGGAAGAACATTGAAGAACAACAAACATCCACAACAAGCAGGTGAACTGTATTTCATAGAGCGGCACGTAGATGTCAGCACCAAACCACGTACTTTAATTAAAAGAGTCAGAAAGTTTATATTCATGAAACATTCAAAATGAAAAACATCACATGTTTGAAATCTCGCGCCTTAAATTAAAATTGTAAAAAATTATGATTTATACGTGATTGTTAAAACTGTGCAATACAACTGTGTAGGTAATTATTTTTGCTCTAATTAAAACTAAAATTAATTAAAAAGTGCAGAGGAGGAACTAATAAAGATTAATATTAGTTTTCAGCATATTGTGCACTAATGTATGTATATGTAAATAATATTTGTTCTGGATTACAAAAACGCTGATTAAGAAAGTTAACGGAGGGTTGATTTTGGGTAACTTTCCATTAAACATATGTTTTTCTGTTGCATAAAACAGTTTTCCTAAAAAAACGCCTGATTAACTTAACCGGTTACGAATAGTCAATGAAGGAAAAATATGGCGGATAATATTATACATATTTGTATTTTAGCACATACTAGAAGACTTATTAATACTTATTTCGCTCTAAACTAGTTGTCAAAGAAATACGGACTTACTAATTCCGTTTGTTTTGAAATACAAAGATATAGAAGTAAAAAGGCTTAGATAACTAGTTATTTAATGTTTCTCACGGTGTAGTGTACAATAGTAAGCAAAACGCACTATCTTTACCGACACATTTGAATATTTACAATGTTGTCAAGTTATACTTCGGTCGAAATAAAAAACTATATTGGTTTTACACGATAAAACAGCAACACGAGGGGACGGAGGTCAAATGGCAACAAAACCTAGACCTTTTTAAATACAAATTGCGTATAGATATTTCAATTTGCGTTTATTATTTGAAATGTTTTTATTTGGAAATTTTTGTTGTTAAACGTTATACAAAATAATAACCCGTGTAAACGTTGTACATACGAAAGAGCGTTTGACCTTCGAACCTGACGAATCACTGCCCAAGATAAAGTATACACGGTGCACCTAAAGAAGTTTAACTTCAAAAATAAAGTTCACATTAAATGTAAAATTATTAATATTATTTGCATACTCCTATCAGCTGACATAAAAGCACCTGTACTCACTCAATAGTATATTGAATAACTAAAGACAATGAATGTAATTTGTAACTAAAGTTTTCGATTCTATACATCGGCTGAACACAAATAATTAAAATAGTCTTCTCTAGTGATTGTAATTAAATTTCTATTTTATCACGCAAGTTTAGCAAACTGAACATAATGACTTGTGTGTAACCAACTAGAGTGAGCGTATAGACATAGAAACAATAGTGAACCTATAATAGTTTTGATTAATTCGCATTCAAAATTGTTTGTTAGTAAACATGAAAAATAATTAAACCATTTGCTATGAATGTCTATTAAATCTGATACCTACCGAAATTCAATGCGTATGTAACGTAGGTAGGTAGAGTCGCATGCAGAAGTGGTCGACTAGTTTTAATTCAAATTCGCTTATCACAAACCTAGTAGGCTACTCCCAACTGATAATTTTAATATTTAAATCATTTCTCCATGTACCAAACAAAGACAGATATTTTGAAACTTATTTGTTGCGCATTTTTAATTTTTATTAAATATATGGAGACAAAACTTCCCAAAATATCAAAAATAATTTCTTGAACTATTTGAAAATATCTGAAAAATAAAAAAGTTTCGGTTCAGGTTTATTGACATTGAACTATAATGGTTCTAGGCATATAGGTCGTAGAAATTTTATATTATTCTAGTACATTAAATAAATTAGGTTTCTGTTAACTCCATTATTTTAATAGTCTCAATATTTGCCTAAATGCTTAAAATGTATAATAACTAAATATATACATCGTTCTTGCGGTTCATACATACACATAGCACCTGGAAGTTAGCCAAAAGCCATTCTTGTAAAGCCGAGAATTATCACTGCACCGATGGTGTTTCACTACCTATCTTCTCAACCTCTTCGACACCATACATTTCTTCTCTAGGAGATTGTAATTGCTTCTAGTTCACCTTAGTCTTGTCACATTAAACTTTGTTCTATTAAACGTTACCGACTTGTGCTATCTATAGCTTCTATTTTATGTCTTATTTTTAATAACCTTTTAAAGTATGGTTTTGTGAGAACGAACAATTAACTTTATATTTAAATTTTAGTACATTATGTTATTACATCAACATTTGTTTATTTATGGATTGTATATTATAGGTTATATTCGTCCAATGCTAAAATTATAATATAATAATAATAAAATAATAAAATTATAATATAATAATCTACAAATATCGATAGGTATTGTATAACGAAAATAAACATTAGAATTGTAGTAAGTAAATATACTAACTATAACTAATTGTGAGGAATAAAACAATCATTCGGAGTATTAACTAACAGTTAGTTAAAATAAAGTAGCAATGAATTAAAAAGAATAATGACTAGAAAAAACTCCATAATAAATTAATAGATATTTAAATATTCTATCACCAAAAACTTTTATTGTAAGAAATCAGCTAAATATAAAAAAGCACACAAATTTTCAACTCGAAATGTGGATTTGAAAAAAAATTATTAAAATTAAAATAAATAAAATAGGTTTTCGTAAAATTGAACAGGTTATTATTTATTGTTAAGTTTCATAGTTTTGAGACAATAATTTTGATAATAGTTCATAATTGTACAAAACAGTATTTCGGCAAAAATTAAATTACAATGTTTTAATGAAGAATTTAAAAAGGATTAATTTAATATTTTAACAAAATAACCGATAATTTAAAAAGTCTGTAAATTACAATCTCTAACATGAATACCTATGTATATTAATTCACAGTTCTATGTAATTTTCTGCTATTCGTAGTGAATGCAATAAACTATTTTATACTGTTATGTTCATTGCCACGTTTTCTTTTTCTACTCATTTTAATTGAATTTTTACTGCAGTTGTTTTTAATATTATATGAAAATGAAAATTAAATTTTTATCCACATGTTCACATAAACGTTTACTTATTGTTTTCAATTTATCTATTTTTTTCATCGTTTAAAAGGTGTAAATTGTATTCTTCAATATTTCACATGGTATTAAAATGATATATGGATTTTAGAATATATTAAAATCATTCCACCAAATATGTAGAGTAAAGTCGGTATATGGACACCTCTTTTTGCTGCCCTATTTTGTATTTAGGCTTACATCTCTAACTACGTCTGTTTTAAATTCTCTATCCAATGAAATGATAAGGGCTGATTTTAAATAATAAATCATAGTTTTAGTACCTAAAACAAGAATGGTATTCCATATATACCAACTTTACTCAAAATCTATTATATGTAAGAATATTTTAATTTGTTGAAACTTTCTCATAATAATCACGAATAATTTATTTACCACAGAGTTAATTTTCAATTGTTTTTGTGTCTTCAATTTAGCTAAAATATAGTCACTTAATTAAATACTTCAGAATGAACCATCTATAAAAAAGTAATAGGTCTACTACATTATATATTTTAGACAAAAACATCTGAAGTGATATTTGATTGGAATAGTTTCAAACTTTCCTCATCAATTAATACTTTGTGTTTGTATAAATACTTATAGAACTGTCATTGAATTTCTCAGTTCGGTAAAACGATTGATTGTCAAACATTTCACAAGTTTTATTTACTTACCTTATTATTAACAATTTTTTTTAATATACCTAGTTTACCTACTTTTACCAGATAAAATTATATTTATATTTATTTATTTATTATTGATTTTAATACAAATTCTAAAACAAGATCTTTATATAATATAATTTTACACGATTTTCTCAATAACTACTGAACGGATTTTATTCCGGTTTTCACAAATGGATAGGTAAAGTTTAAGTTTATACTTTTTGTATATTTTGTGCAGATTTCATGAAGTCGGAAAGAAAACAATTTGCGATGAATCGTGTGTTGTGGGCATGTCGGGTGAACATAATTACTTTATGTTTAAGTGAATTAATATCCCCGGGTAACACCGGATCCAATGCGCTAGTCCTGTATATTTTTCTTCTTGAAAGATACTTCCGTTTATTGAAAACCCAGTGGAATATTGGAAACAGAGTATATAAACCAATATTTTCATAATTTTGAATTGAAAAGCACCACTTGTTTCATGTCGCACTTAAGAAATGTATTACCTTTGGCAGAGTATTGAACGAAAACATCTTCGATAAGAAATAAAAAGAACTAAATAAAGTTTTAAATTAAAATTTCAGTCAAAAACATAGAGATCGATTTGTATTCTAAGACCTCTGGTCTTTTGTTCCTATGAAGGATACGAATCTATTGTTTTAGTATCTGCAGTACAATGAGGTATCTATAGATAACTCATCTTTCAATTTTATAGAAGAAAATACATTACCGCATATCTATTATAATTTGAAAAACTTGTGGAGAATCGAAATAATAATGAATTAGTTATAAGTAAATCTTGAGAAAAACTGTTTGCTTTTAGTCTTTTTATAGATATTGAATAATGAGCTGTTTTTAACATTTTCAAACATCGTTAGACTTTTAGTGAGTCAGGCAATCAAATATATATTTATGTTTGCGCTGGGATTTTTTGCTGTTGATGTTGATTTGTGAATACTTTTATTTTATTGTTTTAGAGTATGTTCTATTTAGCTTAAATAATATCAATTGATATTTATATTATTTATAACATAACTGTTAATTGGTTAAATGGAAATATGTAGGAATTAAGTACCAAAAAATTAAATTGTTTTCTTAATTGGAAAGAACTTAAATACATGAATATTCTTTTTCAAAAAATAAACACTTTATTCTCAAAAGTTTATTATTTTTCGAAAAAAAAAATCTTAGAGAAAAATTTGTTATAAAAAGTACGGTCAATTCTTAACGTATACAAAAAAATTATAATGCAATTTCTCAGCCAAAATAAAAGATTTTCACTAGAATCTTTGTTCACATATGATAAAACTTAATAATTTATGGATATATGCTTAATATTAGAAAATCTACACCCTATACCTATACACTCTTTGAAAATGAGCAATTTTTTCGATATAGTTAAGTGGTTCTTTAATTTTTTCCATGACTTTATAATTTTGTTTTTTAAGGCTTTTGTAAGTAAATTAAGAGTGAAAAAATAAATAAAGTGGGTCAGAAAAATACTAAGAACTTAGTTAGAAATTATATAAGCCAAATAAATATATATACACTTTACAAGATTAAGACACGCCGTGAGTTAGTGTATAATTTTTATTATTATCCAACTGTATTGTCAGAAACAATTTATTCAAATTCAAACGACGGCACTGACTTAGAGAGCAAGTTATGCAAACTGATATACACAAAAACCGGAGTTTGTTTTATTTATTCTGTAGAGAAGTTTCCGCTATAATTTGAAATTTAAAAACGTGTTTGCGAAATTACACAACATGAATTTTGACGAAAATTTATGTTTTAATTTTCTCTGAAAGGAAGTACGTAGGTATTGTTTTCTTCTCAGATATGAGAATATAATGCTTGTGAAATTCTTTGTGTGACCTTTTTTAATTCGAAAGATTTCATGTGTAGACAAATTTATTACCACTGTTTCATGAATATTTAATTAGATAAACACTTTCCAAGAGTCCTGAAGATTTGTTTTGTATTATACAATGAAATACTCACTTTTAAGATGCCTATCACCTATCTGTTCTAAATAACTAAAGCGTTTAAACAATGCACAAAATTACACTATTTCTAGATTTCACAACGAAAAATAACTTAACGGAGCATTAGTTAATCGTTCAATTAACTAATCATGGTAAATGTTTTGCAAAAAAAGAACACCACACCAATTAACTAAAGTTTTTTTTCTACCTAAGAGCAGTTTGGCAACATCGTGAATAATCAGATGTATTAGTTAAGTGAGTGCAATATATACACGATAACACGAGAAACGTGAAATAACTACCAAACTATCTTTACTGCTATCTTTATTTTTAAAGAAGCGATTCTGTCCGCAGTAACTACCCACTCGTCTCGTGACGTATATTGGACACCGTTCGTCTCTCTTTGACAAGCATTGAGAACGTGAATAGAGCGATACGAGTAGTAGACAAAATCTAGTGTGCTTCGAAATAAAAACAGTTGATGAACACCCACTATATTTAAGAAATGTTTAATTTCTGTCCCGTTATTAAGTTAATTTAGCGTTTTAAGGTAAACATGTTTTATGCAACAAAACATATATTTAACGGAGAGTTACCCTTAATCCTCCATTAAATTTCTTAATCGTTGTGTGTGGGATTCACTTTAGATATTGCAAAAAAAACAGATATTAACTGGTGTACGCTTTTTTTTGACTTGCAAAAAAGTTCATTTATGTAAAACGAAAAATATATTAACATGCCGCTCTTAATTAATTACTCAAAACATATTTTATGGTTCTAATAAAAATTTCAAATGTTTGATTAAATATTTTTTTGTTCTGGCCCCTATTCCTCCCTTCACTCCTAAGAATTTAGAGATAAGAAATAATTTACTTCAAAGGTAAATATGTAAATAATTTATAACGTGATAACAAACACAATTACAAGAATGAATAAAATAAATTCCATCTAGAGATTAAAAGCATAAGAGATTATTTCCCAAGCCTAACCTCACACTCTCACACACACACACACACATACGACATGTTCAGATTTATCAGGCTATTTGCGCCTCTGTTTACAGCAAAGACGGTGGATTTACATTCCCAAGTCCCAGTAAACATCATGGGAAATTGTACGTATTTGCATATTCAACCAAACGAACAGAATACAATATATATAGTCGAGGCCAAGCACGCCTTATGCCACGCTACCTTAAGTCAACAATGATAGAATCTCGCGTCTGCAACAAAGACATACAAGGTTTGTAAGGATCTTCTGTTAATTTAACATTTGTTTCGTTTAAAAATAGCATAAGCACTTTAGAACTAGATAGCAAACTTCGTAGCTTTTTGATGTAAGTCGCGGTACCTATTTTATAATATTTTTAACATTGCCGCAAAAGACTTATTTTCTTTGTTCTTATTCAACAAATGTTATAAAATATGTATATAGATCGTCATCTCAACTAACAAAAAAGTGACTATAAACTGGAACATTGTAAATATATAGTCAAAAATATTATATTAATATTTAACTACATAAAAGAAAATAAGACGTAGATGTATTATAGTTTCATGATTGAGCGTGTAAATTAATATTAAATGCTATTTTTGGTTAAAATGTTTGAGTTCCGCATAAAGATTAATATTCTAATAATATTTTTAAATTATTTATCAACTGAAAACAGAGATTTGTATTAATTTGCCCATAAAGTAAGGGAAGCACTGCTTCCCCTGCTTCCATGGATGCTTCGCCACTGATACAAACTATTGTACAGTAGTTTTTTCCAACGTTCAGCACTATGAAGCTATTCCATCAAAAAATATCACATAGCAGATTTCCCACGCATAGCTATTCAAAATAAAAATGAATATGGTACGAAGGATGGATTTTCATTGATTAAAAAAAATAATTGGTCGTGATAAATTTTCTAGAATTATTTTAACAGGAAATGGATAAAAATCTAACTTGGAAACGATAAAATTACACACAGAAGATTAGCTATGTTGTTTATTGAAAAGACAGAGTTGTTTTCCTCATTTATTTCTTTTAACAAGGGTAGTTGTAGAAATAAAGAAATTTAACTACCGATTCATTTAAATTTATTCTTTATTTGTCAACATTACTTGCTTTAGCTCGTTCGTTGTAAATAAGAAAATTAAAAAGATTAGTCAGAGGGATCTTGGTCGTAATTGATTGTCACTATTTATTTATAAATGTATTAAAACAAAGCCAATTCATTTATCTAGAAGTGAAACTAAAAGTTAAAATACATATCATAGATAAAATATGAGTATATATTTGTATAAATAATTGTATCATATGTAATTAAAATTGTACTAACTTCATGGTACAGAGAATCCTGCAAATGTTAAAAGTCCTTGTATTTTAAAAATGTTAATTTCATTTTGTTATTAAACTGTAAATGTATTTGTTTGACACTCAATAGCATGACAATAACTGATTGGTAATTAAAATACACCCTCTTCCTTAAAATTAATTTAAGAATCGAAATATGATTTTTTTGTCTTTGATATAAAATTCAATACACGTTCGTATAAATAAATTGAAGCATTTTTTAAAAGAAAAGAAATTGTTATTTTTACAAAAGGAAAATATCTATTTTCGGTTAATTTAACAAAACAGAATCTCAGAATAAGTTATCGTTTACGCATGGAGGCTATATAAAAGATCCCATACAACAAAACAAATAGGCAATTTTAAAATACCTAACGCCATCATTTTTCCTTTCTGAAACTAAATAAAATTTCTAGACACTTTCAATAGTTATTTCTACATTACATTTGGTCAAGTAGAATAATAAGTTTAGGCTGACATTAATATATAATGTAGGTTGAATCTGTTTCGACTGGGTGTATAAAAAAGAGATGCATGTATTAGAAACGAGTAGATGTAAATGTTGCCTCTCATTCTAACTTATGCTATGTTACATTTTGATTGAGATATCAGATTGAAGAGAATACAGAAGGTTTTACATTTCACTGATGGTCTTTTTATCTTTGAGCGTATCGATCTTATCCGTCTTAACGTTTTTGTTAAGTTTTTGCTTGCTGCTGGATCTGACAATACAATTATTTAACAGACACATATCAGTTCTTTTCTGTGATATTATTCTTTCCAAGTGGATTTTAAAACGTGTTACACTTTTTATCTATTAAAAATTACAATAGTTTCCCTAAGAGATTTTCTTCAAAAACGAAACTGAATTAATGTCATTTTTATACAATAGATAAATAGATTTTTCGTTACTATACCTTAACTTTTTATCAGTTTTTAGAATATTTATATCTATAAAAATGTATAGTTCTATTAAATTACGTGGGCACATTGTTCAACTCTTAATTTAGTAAATAGTTTATGAAATAAATTTTAAACGACTTATAAAAAATATGATAAAAGTAACAATTTTGAAATATTATGAATAATTCAGTAAAAACAATCTATTTGAATTTTATAATAAAATACGAGTATAGCACGATTTTCTACTTTAACAATACATATAACCGTTACCTGCCCTTAAGACAATTCCGAGTACTCCATTCTCCATACAAAAAAAAGAAACTATACAAAAAACACTGACGCATCTGTAGCGTAGCATCAGCAGGCAACCGGTAAGAAAGGGGTAGCTGGGGTAGGTGGGACTGTAGGGGTGGGGATGGAGCGCTCTGCGTGTGGAGCAGCTCCGTGAGTGACGTTGTATCAGATAAGACTGTACCCATCACTCTCCACGTTGACGTGATGGATTTAAGTTTTTATTTTTTAGTTTACTTGATCGGTAAATTTAATGCGGGTTATTTTGCAAAGCCGTTTTTCTTTGCTGCTTAAGATTTAATACTCATTTTCATTTCGCTTTTAAAAGTTGTAAAAAGTATTCACTTTGGTGAAAGTGCTAACGTTTCGTCAGATAATTTATATTTTAATTAAAAAATTGTTTTAGATCGTGATCGGGGAAAAAAAATTAGATCTGAAGTGATCAAATCAGATCTGGGATAGATCTGCATTTTGAGACAAAATTTTTACTGGTTTTTGATCTTTGGAGACCTGCAAAGATCTACAACGATCTACAAAGATCTATAAAGTAAATCGTGATTGAAATTCATGAATTTTCAACGTAGCAACAATCTTCAGAGATCTTTGTAGATCTTTGCAGGTCTCCACAGATCAAGATCTGATTTGATATCTTCAGATCTAATTAATTTTAATTTTGCTAACCAACGCAACGATTAGACTGATGGAAACAGATAAACTTTCTACAATAAAATGTTATCTAAGATACCTATATATGAATCTTCAACAGGTGCTGTTGTCAATATTGCCACAATCACTTAAACTGTCTCCTCACAAACTAAAATTGGTTAAAGCTTGACTAACTAAATGGCAGCGTTTAATTAAATGTCATTATAAATTTATTTCCAATTTCCGCATTTACTTCACCTTACCTCATTCATATATGAAAGCCTATGTAAATAAACAACATTTATACAATTCTAAAAGAATTCTAACAACTGCAGTCTGTAGTTGCTACATTTTTATCGACATCATCTCTGTTGTAAAAATGTATGTATATAAACATTTCAAAAGCGAACATCAAAATTGAAAAATATAATACACATAGAGTCGACTGTATAAGTAACGAAGATGTTTGGAAAATATTTACTCTCAACAACATGGAGCAATATTTGTTCATTTCATAAAAAGTCCCGTCGCTCGTTTCTTTGCCAGGTCAAAAGTTAGCCGCGGGATATGCAGCCGTTCATAATGCCCCTTTGATCGCGGTAAATTTGATATAGTCAACTCTATATTTTCTCTGCATTTCTGTAGGAGAAATTTTGTTAAAACCAGTTAAAACTGTATGCTTTTTGTTTTCGTTGAGTTTATTTGGATTATAATTATTAACCCGAAGTTCGTTTCCCGAACATCTTAATCACGAATAGTTAAAAATTATGTGTGATCATTGTAATCTATGTATATATATGCAAAAAATATATAAATTCAAGATTTAATATAAAAGCGATAAAAATGTTCATTTAGGTTATACAAGGATTAGATTCTATCAGTAAAATTACTCAATGGGATAAGTGAAATAATTTGTTTTAATATACATACTTTTCAGTCTATGGGAAGGGGGTCCAAAAACTGTTTTTTGTTATCAATCTACGTCCGTATAACAAATTTCGTCTTAATAGATATAAAATTTATATAGACAGACGGACTGACGGACTGAGTGAAACTTTAAGAGTTCCTTGTTTTTTACGGAACCCTACAAGCCTCAATTTTAAGTTTTTTTTATGAAAATTTAATTAATTAATTAATAATAATAGGGGAAGGGAGTCTCTAATGATGTAAGCTATAATAAAAAAAAGTAGGATCGCGCCAAGCTGAGATATTAACTATTCAACTTATTTGTTAATTTATCAATTTTATTTCTTAATAATAGATTGTATATGTTTAAGAAACAATTCAATTTAAAGAAAACTGATTTTTTAATTTTAAGATTTTTATTGGAAAAAAATTTAAAATGTTAATTTTTAGTAAGAAAAATAGCTTAAAATTGAGGTTTTTGAAAAAACTCTTCAGACAAAAGTTGTTTCTCTTTTTCTGTTAAATACGAATAAACAAAAAAATATGTTTCAATTTAAAAAAAAATTGACCCCGAAATTATCTTAAAACCTCCATTCAAGGTCAAAAATTTTACCTCCACTAGTTTTCCCTCTCCAAACCCTGAAACTGTTGTAGTATAAGTTAAAAAAAATGTATATAAAGTAAATCACTGGTCTAAGGTCATAACATGACAATTGATATTTTTGTAATTTTCTGATAAACACTTATTCCAATTTAGTATTATGTGCTCATACTTTTGCAATTATCATGACCATAGAGAGATAAAACGTCTCTCCCGATAATAACAATCGTAGTAATAGTAATAAGTAAACATAAATGTAGCAAATATCTATTTATATATTTTACTCAATACAGTAATATTACAATGATCCTATTACATGGAAAATTCTAACATAAATTACATTTAAAAACAGCTAGAGATACTGAGTGCTGTGGTATTAACACGAGGAAATTCAATTATGGTAAAAACGTTAATAAAACATGCCGATACAATATTCTCTAAACATCCAATCAATATCGGGTCTCACACAATCCAACAATCATTAACACAACCTAGGGGACAAAGTTTGCGCATTAAAAATAAATTATACTCACTGGAACTTCGCTTCGTCTCTAAACTGAGTAATTTAAAACGATTCTCAGCTACATAATGCGATCATAATATATAATACGATACAGACTCTATTTACTATATACAGCGTGGTTAGAAAGTGATAAAATGCAAATATTATATGGATTTTTATAACAGTTGAATTCTTTATTTTGTAGGTATGTATTTATCCATTTCACTGCAATTGTAAAAATGTGATTCAAAATTTTTTTTCCAGGAAAAAAACAAAGATATAACAACATTAAAAAATTATAAAATATAAATTTAAAAAATATTCATGCATAAAATAGTAGAGAAAATATTGTTTAAGACAGGGAATTTACTGTTTTTGTCCAAAAATATTATTTTAAAGAGAAATAATAATACAGTTGGATTAAGATTATATTCTTAAGTACATTAAGAAAATATTGTATTCTAAAACAGGTCGACAAACCTGCGCCCACAGGTGCCCTTTGTGGTTTTTAATGCACCATCATTGGATTAAAGGATTATAAATACATTTTACATTTGAATCTTGTTTTCATATTTGTAAAATATGCGCTCTTGGTGATTTTCAAATCTTATATTGAGTCCGTATAGACAAAAAGGTTTCCGACCCCTGTTCTAGGATATTAAATCTAATTTACATCTATTACACTTCATGACCTACCTTACAATATAATAATACAAGAAGACACTATAATACGCAAGAAACTACGTATATACTCTAACCACTTATTACCAAATTATTCTCAACATGCACCTATATATATTTTAATAAACCACTACCTCTAATCTCACCACTAAAAATCAGCGCTGCCACACACCTTACACAAGGCCGCAAGTATGCTTATAACCGATTCCGCGCACGCACTTTTGAATGGCATCCATTACGGGCCGATATCAATACAAGGATTATCTAATGTTTAACATTTAAGCCATCCATTACGTAGACAGACACACAGCGAAAGAGCGTTCGAAGGGAGAGAGAGCTGCGTGTTTGTTAACAAGGGGTGGGTGGTTGATTGTGAATGCAGCACACGATCCAAGATGGCTCGACATGTTAATTAGAACAAATTTAGACTGGTGCAGTAGAAGGTATCATTAGCAATGGTAGCATATCTCTAGACCCAGAGGCCTGGACTTGGGGGAACACTTGTTAATTTGTTATCTTTTGTTTAAGTTACTTGAATGAAATCAGATAGGATTCAGTGCGGAGTGTATTAGATGTAGTTTTAGTTGATAATTTAGTTTACAATTGTGCTGTTGACTTCTTGAGACATTTTGACTTCCGTAATGGTTTAGCGTTTAAGTTTAATTTTTTTTTTTTAAAGCCTAAAGAAATCTAAAGGCCACTATTATATTATTAACAAAATTATCTCTATATATAAAAATGAATGTTCGTTTTATGAGGCATATAGACTCGGAAATTACTGAACCGAATTCAATGCGGTTTTCACAAATAATTAAATAGTTTTTTTGTGCAGTATCGTGGCTATTTATATTTTATGAAAACATCAAAATATATGTTGGGTGGATATGTTGCATATTTTAGGTCACTATGATTTGTGGATATTAATCCGGGTAATACCGGGTCCAATGCACTAGTATAATAAAACACTTATATACACTTAATAATCGTTTTACATGGAACTTTAATTTGTTTAATTCTGTACAAGCCGATAGAAAATACATTTGTTTCACAAAATTAAATTTTTAATCAATACGGTATTTAAATAAATAAATTACAAAGTACTGGTCGCAATTTATTTTATTTTGTTTGACTCAATACATCTATAATTGTCCATTTAAATAGCATTAATATATAAACATATTTAAGAACAAAACTTTATGTATAGTCAAAAAGAACAAATATTCTTAACGATAACAAATATAGAAATATTATTTAAATAAATTGATATTTCTATAAATATATACGTTTTACAGCACGTATGCAGCATTACTTATTGCTGAGCCCACGTGATTAATTTCTAACGCACGTCAATATCCATGTATACAAAGAAAACAACAGAACTTAATATCCTGAAATATCCTACTCCTTAATTTAGAACATTCAATGTAAATTTATTTCTTGGTATTTTCAGAAGAAAGTATTGATTAAATTAATAATATAGTATTAATCAAGATGCCTACGCATACATTTATTAACCATATCTATATGTATATAGAATATAGCTGTTATGTATAATTTGATTTATAATGATTGTAGATTGAAGATTTATGTGGGCGTAATTGTGTTAATTATATTATCTGACGAGTCTGCTAATTACGAAATAGTTGAGTTGTGAATAGAATTAATCTATGATAATTAATTAATTGATTTAAATATTTTGATATTTTTTTTATATGAGTGTTGCATAAAACGGAAATAGCGGTAATGGAAATAAAATTCATAATAAAGATAAATATACGATATTTTTGTTATAGGGTTACAAAAACACATATTATAAAATTATCAAAATAACGGGTTTACTCTCGACTTTTAATATCCAGTGCTGATGTGCGCGTAGTTGTTTTTTATTCAATATTTAATTTTACATCAAAAGTAATATAATCCTGCTAGCGGTTTTTGTTAAAATTGTTAATATTTCGCAATTTTAAGGTTTATTTTAATTTTTAATTATGGTCGTATATTATAGCGTACATTCTATAATTATCATTGTGAAACCAAAAATATTTCTAAATCCATAAAAGGGACGCATTATTATTGTATGGAAAGAATGGTTTTGTACTTTGATGAATATACATATTGTTGTTATTTTTAATTTTAAATGAGGTTGAAATGTATTTTAGATAATTTTTAAATATTGTTTAAAAAAATCATCATTAATGTATTTTATAAGTTGATTACCTTTATTTTATTATTACCTATTAATTGGTATTTACAAAAGTGAAAAAATTGTAGATTGTAGGTATGTTCTCGTATAATATAATAATAAATATATATTTTATATTATTTTCAGTGAAATTTCATTTTTACTTTGTATAGCATATTTGTAGCCAATTAGAAGTATTTTTTTAAATCTTTTCTTGGCTTTCTTCTTTATAAAGTCAGCCACTGAATTTCTATACATAATACTTCTTATTATTTTTACAATGTATTTTAACGTGCACCAACGTAATATAATAGATGGACGTCTTTTCTAATTATGGTAGTTTCAAAATTATAATAAATATTGACATTTTCTTTTCAATATCCCTTGAAAAAAACATTTTGCCATAGGAGTTCAAAATACAAAATAAAATAAAAATAAAAATAAAACATTTATAACAAAATAATCTGCCCACTGACGTGCCTACCAAAAGGATAAAATTAGCTGAATGCTTAATTAAACTTCACCGGCAAGTTCAAGCAATCTGTTTATTTATAGACATAATAAATAAGACTTCCTGTTTGCTAAAGTATTATTTTCGCACTCGATATTCTACTTTGGACGTTGTTGCCATTGATAATAAAGATAAAAATAACCACAGATGTGCGCTGAGATTAGAGTCACGAAATTGCAATGAAAGGTCATAAAACCATAGAAATTATCTTCGTTTATATACGAAACGTTGACCACATGTACGTGCGGTACCTTTTGGTTTCGATCGCTGTGAATCTGCAGTTGCAAATAAGTAGGTAAACAATGTTCTTAATTTATAAGTTAAAATAACTAAATACTTAAACTCAAGTGTGAATAGGGTTCATTGATTAAAGCCGAGAAGAGTAGTACGTTATAGTTTCATGGGGCACAAAGAAAATTTGAAATTGAATTGTTGAATTCAGACATTTATTCATTCGATGGAATTTTTGGGGAGAATTTTTTTTATCACCTAACCTTTACAAATCAAAAAAAAAATACCACCTTGGATTAAGTTGAGCCTGTATGATAATTCAATATATTATGTTATAAATTAAAAAGTTGTTTGAACCATGAAATTTACCAATTTTTCGTGTTTTATGATTTCGTTTAAAGTATGTTTATTGTATAGAAAATTCAAATTTTTAAAACACAGGTCTATATCTTGAAACTATTCTTGAGATATGGCTTCTCAAAGTTTTTCAAAAATTTTGAGAAAAATGACCATAACTTTTGAATGAGTGGTCGAAATCGGATTTTACAGGTGACCCAAAAAATTCATAACCCACACCCAGATATACCTAGTATTCAATATTGGAAAAAATTTTACATAATTCTTAACAAAACATAATAAATAAAATGACACGATATATTATAGGGAAATAGGGATCAATAACTAAAATTTATCAAATCTTCACACAGGTGTATTATTTTACAATGAAAACAAAAAAGGTCTTAGATTCCACATTCCGTTCTTGGAATCTCTATCACAACATTGTAATTATTTTTATGATGAAATCGTGAAAATTATCTTGTATATAGAACCTTTCATTTGTAAAGAAAATTATAATGATATCTTCCTTCATACAAATAAATACATAAAAACTTGATCTCCTACAATACATATGATAGATGACATGTTTTCTATTATACGTTTTCCTAAAATAGAATTCCTTGATCTAACACAATTAATATAGTTACCTTTCGTGATTCTCATTAGCAATTATTCTGACTGCATTTTATTAATATCAAAAATATAACAGAAGTATTGTACTTAATAGGAAAAAATACCTTTGAGAAACAAAAGAAAAGGGTACTAGAAGTCGAATAGAGAAATAATAGAAATAGAGGGAACAAAAAGATATTTATGACTTTTTTACATATAATGTCGACAGGTTTGAGCCAAGTTCGATAGCTCATTGTCAATAATAAGATAAAATTAATTTTCAAGTTGAAAAATTTTCAACAAAATTAAATTTCTCAAACTAATCAAAAACTTCATAATTTCAAACATGAAACAATCGATAATTTGAAAATCACAAGTAGAATACAATTTCCGAGATTATAGAAGCAGATATCCGTCAACCACCGGTTGAATGTCGCAGGCATCTCTGGTGCAAGATAATTGTCAGTGAAGCACGTCCACATACGACCCTCTCCCTCCTATCTATGTGTGCTTCTATCTGATCGAATCTGTTCTAATTACGACCAACTCAGCATCGGGCGACGACAAAGCCGCAATCATTATCAATTATTATTGTTTTTCTTGTATTTTTGTTCCACATATTAAATTAATATTTCTTCTCTGGTATGTAGGATAACTAGAAAGAAAGAAAAGTATACCGATTATTTGAATTATTTTAGTGATTGCGTCTAATAGTAATTATATATTGATTTAATATTTGGTAATATATTAGTAAAAATATAAATTTTTGATGACCGGTACATTATTAAATATTTTTAGATAGTACATATAATTAAGTATTCTTATAAGAATACTTAATTAGCTCACAATTAGAGATTGGAAAAATAGTTGTTATTCTCAATGAAATAGTTGATAAATAGTTTTTTTACGATTTAATAATAATTAGTGCAAACGAAGCAGTAAAAAGTGTCGCAAATAGTTGGAAAGGTAGTTGCAAATAGTTGATTTAAAATTGTGTTAAATCAAACCAGTTTTCTGAAAACGGTGGAGATATGTAAGTTCTATCTATCATACAAAATTTTAACATATACATATATTAGATACATGAAAAACAAAAAACTAAAAGTGTTTATTAAATATTTTCATTGTTGATAACTACATCCATGTTCAAAATTAGGGTAAAAAAGTAATCAGTTTGAAAATATCGATTATATTATAAATCAGATTAAATTATGATTTCGTTAGGAATTTAATACTTGTTTGATAGATGATTCAAACAAAATTTCATTTCTGAAAATTATGGCATTGTCTCATCTCCTGACATTGATATTTGGGAATATATTTGCAGATTATTTGATTATATTGACATTCTTTTCCAATAAGCGTTGTTTTCCAATGATTAATGTGAACGTATATTGGTTTTAATGCAAGGGAAATAATTTATGGTTCTAGTAGAAACAGTATTCGAAATGTTTCATCGCGGATTGTTGGAGAACAAAATAAATGTAAACTTAAATAATAAAACAGGATTAAAAAGGTTAAATCGAAAAATGTTATTAGAAGAACAGTTTAAATGACAATGAAAATTTATTTGAATAAATCTTTGTTTTAATTTAGAAAACATTGTAGATTTTTGTTTACATAAAAAACTTATTGTAACAATTAATCGTTCTAATACTGAAATTCTATACGTGACGAAATGTTGATCAAATATAATGATTAAAAAAGCTAGACTTACACACAGAAGTAAAAATTCCATAAATTCTAACAGATTCATATTAAATACACAAATGTAGTAAAAACAACAGTCAAATACAAAAATTAATAAGCTGTATTTATACACGCCAAAATCCAATTTAAGCATTTTGACTATTATAAAAGTTTATGGGTCACATACTATTTTAATACTCCTTACACCCTGGCGACTTTTAGCAACATGATATTCATTTTATATTGTTTTATATGTAAATCGCAAAATTTATACACACTTGCAATTTAGCCGCACTGCTGATTTGCACAGTACGCGATAGTCGCGCTGCATACAATAGCATACCATGAGATTTAGCATTACAGCTATATCGCGCTGCTAAAATACCAGTGCGTAAAAGGTCTAAAGCGAAATAAATGGTATTTAATTTAACGTAAAGATTATTTTAATATCTCGCTTATTTTCCGAGATATTAAATTCTAAATTCGGCATGTTTTATTTTTAGTCCAACGGGTAGATAAATTCTATTAATTTTTCCGTAACTTCCCGGTTAGAAAATATAATTTCATGATACTAGAGGATCCAAGTTTTTTTATTTGTTTTATTTAATACTCCTAAATCAGTTGAAACATCTTGTCTGCAAACGAAAAAAAAACGTGTACTGATTATAAAAAAATTTAAAAACTTTTTGTTTTCCGGAAATTCAAAAATTTATTATTAATATTGTATTGCAGAATAAATACAAAAGTATTCCTGGAATTTTATATTACATACATAAGTAAAATATGCATATTTTACGTAGGTATGTATGTTATAGGTAAATTTGATCTGCCATGGAATACTACACTTGTATTATTGCCGTGCTGAATTTAATATAAAACAAATTTCTGTATTTGTTGAATGAATAAATATCTCATCAAGATATTATTATATTTGAAAACATGGATACTTTTTATTACATCGGCATAAAAAAATTAATGTATTAATAACATAACATAAAGATTTGAATAATAGGAATACTCGGTACTAATACAAAGAAAATACTTTTAAAAAATTAATAATTAAATTAAAAGAAAAATCTATTAGAAATAAAAAATATTTTTTACATATTAATAATTTACTTTCCAGTAACATTTGTATGAGGTGTATTTTCCACTTGTTTAATTTTAAATATTTTCATTATATATCAAAGAATTTTAATGTCAGTAGTGAAAGCGAACATAATTATTCGCGAATTTCTCACCATATATATTATATGATACGTACATAAAAAGAATCCCTACAAAAATTTTTACATTGCCATTAAAACAAACATATCATAAAGATGAAATACCATATTTACATATTCTCTACTTTATGAATACATGGATGCGTGTAGTCTTTAAAAGTGAGTACCTAATAAAAGGGTTGCACAGACAACTTTTTTTAAATTCATAATTATAGACAACAATTTCTACTTTTTTACGCGTCGCTTACAAACGTATGTTTTTCTCATTACTATACAAGGGTTAAATCATATAATAATTGTGAAGCAGATAACACGAAAGATATAAAATTTATGCTTACGATTTGTATAAAATATTATAATTATATGGGTTCTAATAAAATAATTTGTATCAGTTTCAGATTTATTACATGTTATAATGTCATCCATATCTTAATATAATAAAAACGTTGGTGCGTATGTAAAGTATGTGATCTCATCAGACCCAAACCAATAGACGTATCGAAGCCATATTCACACCATATGTTCGTTTGGTACTCCGATAAGTTTATCTTTTTTTTGACCCGGTATGTGGTGCTGATGGAGTCAAAATATTTACAAAATTTGTGTATTTATGATCTGATTTTTAAACAAATTATTTTTGGGCAGAATATTATATGTATATATAACGCTATGGTAATAAATAAAAATACCAAAAAATTCCCCGTTTTTTCCTATTAGTTAATTATTGGAAAACATTCCTAATATGTTGTATATCATTTAATATTTCCTACAAATAGCTTTACCTGATTGCATCTTTTGTAAGAGTATTTTTTATATTTTAATTTTATAAATATTGAATTTATATTATAAAAAAATTTAACACATCTATTGATATACCAAATTTCAGCTAAATAGCTCAACGGGAAGTGGGTAAAATTAGTGTTAGCTAGAAATTTCAAATATAACTAATCATTTATTTTTTGAAAAAGATTATTTTTGGCACCATGTATGAATAAATACTGAAAGTAATATAGAAAGAAAATAAATATGACAATGAAACCAATTATAAAAATTAAGTGGTTTTATACTCAAAAGACAAAACAAAAACACGGTATTTTTAAAACAATTATTTTATAAAAACAAATGTAAATTTTGTGTTGCCATTTTGTCAAAAGAAGTGTTGGTGTTTTATCTTTCGTGTAAAACCACAGAAACAAGTACTAACGAATTTTTTTTATCGTTATCAGTTACGATTATAATTTTTCGCAAACACGTAGACAGCCCTGAGTAAACACACAAACGTGTTTGCAAATTGATGTGAGTACAAAGAGTGAATTTCAAAGTTGTGAAACACTCATATAAATGTGTATATCGTATTACATTCTTTGTGAATTTTAATTAAAGGACATTTCAAAAATTCTGATTAAAAATAAACAATTATTTTGATGTATACTAATAAACATGCGTGATTTACAAAGGATTTAATAAAATAATTAACAATGTTACATAAACACACTAAATTGATTGAGCTAATTATTTTTTTAGTTTAGTTTTTAAATTATGGTTTTGATATTTTAATTAACACATATACATATACATGATACAATAAACACAATGAAACTGTCAGAAAAGAATAACATCCAGTTAACATTAACATCAAACAATTTGTTTGCAGTTTCCAACCTTACCACTGAATACGCACGAGGTGTATCAAAATTTTAATAATTTGGGATTTGTAAATAAAATATATGATTGAAAAAGGTTTTGAAAGCAAGTAAACACAATGGAAAAAAATCAATTGTAAGCTTTATTTATTCGAAGTTATCCGGATATTCATCATTTACAAATACCCCATACCTTTACCTACCTTCTAATGATATATCAACATTGTTACAAAAGTATTTTTTTTCTTTCAAAGGATACTTTATTTAGTAATAATGTCATTAAAATTATTATATAAAGCAAAGTACGTTAATATACTAAATTAATATCTACTAATTAACAACCAGCAACCTATAACTTTTTTAAACACTAAATAAACTCCCTGAACTAGAATAATACATATAATAAACTTAAATGGGCCATTCCATTAAAAAAATATTATTTATCATATAAGTTTAATCGATATCACACAATTTCAAAATGTGCAGCAAATAAGTAGTACACAAATAATCGCATAACAATTACTACCATCACTTAATTAAAATGCGCGAGTGCTATTTTGACTTACCCCCAGTCGAAAAAACATGCGCAATTGGATGGTTAACAAGAGAGGTAAAATCTGTTAGGGACAACTAGGGTATTAAGGGATAATAATGAATTAAATATTATGTCACTTAATTGTATGGTTAATTTTTTACACACCCAATTTAGCGAAATAAGGATAACAAAACGTCTAACCAAATACTGATACTAACAGCATAATATTTTAAGGTTGCACAATACCCAAAGGTAGCATTATCACATCCGTTCCTATGTACCTACCTTCTATAAAATAACATTTTGGAAGAGTAAAGAACAAATTATAAACTTTAATTTCCATACGCATATCGCAATAAAAGATCTGATTAAAACTCAACAAAATTCAGATCACGAGTTAAGGCGGTTGTACGAATTGCTATTCATAAAGCAATAAGAAATGTAATAAGAGAGAAGGAATTTCAGCAGTTACCCCACCCTCTTTCATTGTCTGGTTTCTTGTGCCTATGACGTCTGTAATCACATCTCTGCCAAGGAGATTGGGATAAATTAAAGACCACATATCTCTAACAGTGCATAGTGCATATAAAAGCCTTGTATACTTGGATGGATCTAATATGCGCTAATAAAAATTTGACACGAAATTAGTAACCGCTACACAACTTGTACAGAGGTTTTATCAAAGAGTAATATATTTAACGTTAAACAGAAAAAATTCACAACAATAAAAGTTAATGAGAACTATAGAGGTACAAAAAAACAACTTCCTTATGCTAAATTCACCAAAAGTAGTTAATTATTGAATAATTTAAATACAAACCGATAAAGTGTTCAGATAAATTGCCTGACATTGGTTAACCATTTAATTTTTATATAATTTTACTAAAAAAATATTAGTTCCAAATTTTTCTTAAGACGCACCTGATTATTTTTTCGTATATTTTTAATTTTTTAACAATTTCAATCTAAATCTAAAATGCAAACGTCAAAATGACATTTAATATGTCAAAGTAAATATCAATTTAAAAAAACATAACACGATTTTTTAAAGCAAATTGAGATAAATCATTTTAGGAATATTTTACGCTACTTAACTTTTACACAATGTAACTAAGCAACTGTTTTCATGGAACCGATTAACCACGTAAATGGAGTGATTACTGTAATCAGTTTTAAATATAATAATTAACCCAACTAATGCTCTCAATTGCACTCACTTGCACAACTGATACTCTCACGCTCGCACTCACGGTTGATCGACTATGTCTGGGGGAATGTTAGATCCTTCGAATGTGTCTGGCTCTTCGAATAATATCGTTAAATAACCATCTGAATAACATATACAATTCAAATTTGATACTATAACGTAAATGACACCATTATTTTATGAGCTTAAAAGTGTCTAGCACAAGTTACACCCCATAAAATGTGTCTGGCAATTTTTAATTAGAGTTTGTAATGCTGAACATATCAAAAAATTATGTTTGATACTATAACGTTTTACTCTAACATTTTTGATTAAAATATTTTTTTTATATTACCTAAGTATCAATTAAAAATCCAATTTTTATGATAATTTTTAAACGAACATATCTTTAAAAATACTGGATCTATAAATTGAGCACTCGGGATCTTTTTTGTAGGAAATTTAATTTTCTACAAATAAAAATATTGCGGTAAGAAATAAAAAAAATGTTCAATGATCGAGCTATTCACGCATAAGTAAAAAAGTCATTTTTCCCATGTTAATCAAATGGGAAAAAGACTCGATTTGCGCCGTTCACAGGTTTGAACTACAGGTCTGGTATTTTGGGAATTTTTTTAAAATACAAAGCTAATGGGACCGAGAAGAAAAAAACCTTAATACTTGTAATTAAAAATTACTATTTTAAATTTTAATGTAAAACTTTTATTTTGGTCTAGCATTTGGTAACTATATAAATAAAAACGGCAGCTGGAAATAAGTCAATATCTTCATGGATTTTAATAATTTGTTATCTGTAATAATACCCTGAAATCGGTACAAATAGTTTTATCACGACAAAACAAATGGATGTGACAAATTGCCACATATAACTATAGTGAGTTATATAAGAAGTTTCGAAGTATTTACACCACAACTATAAATTTTCTTGTGTAAAACTAATATACGCAATGTAGAGGAAAGTTAATAAATTCCGCGCAGAAAACGTCAGCAATTTCAATATTACACAGAGCTAGCCGCAGAAACAAAAAACAAACCACTCTACAAAAAATAAACGATCTCTGCTTTTTTATTTACTTTTCAGTTCTCTTTTTACTTCTCTTAACGAATACTTTTAATATGTAATATTATATTATGAATTTGTTATATTCTTGATTGTATTTTGATTTTATTCTCTCACAGATCAACTGCAACCATATTTCTTATACATATAGTTGGCCATTTGATGCTACGCATATAAGTTCGTCAATTTTGGGAATTTAGGTATAGGGTTTTGGACACATAAGCTTAAGTATCACATTAAAGATTTAAAATTTTTACAAGAAATACTTTTTTACTAATTATGTTGATTAGGCTTCTATGAATGTATATTTTTTGTTTATATTTGACTGGTTTATGCGTTAGCTGTAGTTTTTAATAAAAAATATATTTTATTGTTTGTTTAAAGACCTTAATGTTTTAGTAAGATAGTGTTCCGTGACTTCAAAAAGGTTAAGAACCACTGAGCTAGGCTGTAATACCGGACATAAAGTAACATATAAAACGATATTGTTTTAAAATACCGTTTTTTCTTTTAGGAGGAAGATCCTCAGACTCCCATTTTTATACTTTTGGTCGGGAACAAAACTTATTGTTATATAATTTGTAAGAAAAAGAATATTTATCTTCACTCAATTTTTTTATATAAATACCTATCTCTAGACAAAAACTACTAAATCCTAAGTGCTTATCTTTTATTCAGATTTACAGACACGAGGAAAATTGATGTGTCTTTGAATGAATCCTCTATTTCTACAACATGTTATTTAGATAAGTGATTTTTATTTACTTCAAATGCAACAAGTGCACGCATATAAAAAACAAATGATATAAAAAGAGACAAATCGTCAAATAATCAATAATGTATAAACGTAGCCGAAACAATTTTCTTCACTTATTTATTTCATTCATTTTGTTATTTAAATTAAAAACATTTATCTTCTTATAAGTTTTTTTATTTAAGTTTTTGAACGATTTATTTGATTTGACGGAGTTTTTTATTTGTAAAGGATGTAAAGGATGTTTGCTAGGGTATCAAACCTATATGACAGTTCCCTTGAAGTTTTATCAAGTGTCTGACGTTTCTCGCATACATGGAAAGTCAACACCAATGATGATATACATATATGAAAATTATCTCATACAATGAAACTATGATCACAGTCATGGGCGCCGGCAGAATTTCATTCAGGGGGGTGCATGTAGGTATATAAAATTAAATTACATATAAAATAATTTTAAAAAAATTAAAAAATAATAATAATTTTGTAATAATAAACTTATGTTGCATTTAGCATGACCAAAAAAAAAAAGGGTTTTCACTTTTATATTCTGACCTTAATTTTAAAACAAAAATTGTATTTCTTAATTTTTATTAGTTTTTTCTTTTTTGCCAGGGGGGTGCAAGTGCACCTCCTTGCACCCCCCTCCCGGCGCCCATGATCACAGTTACCAACTGTGTAGTATGTTGAAGTATCATTGATCTTAATTCCAAAACAAGTGTGTAGTTGTAGCTTATTTCTGCAGTTGTAAAATCTAATTTGTGTAGTGCAAAAAAATTGAAAAAATGTATAATAAAAAATATTATAATAAAATGTGTGGAAAAAAGGTCATTGCAGTTGTAAAAGCAAAAAATGTAAGAAATGTAATGCAACAAAAGTCATTGAAGTTGTAAAATCAAAAAATGTAAGAAATGTAATGCAAAAAACAATGATCATTGCAGTTTAAAAGCAAAAATTAGTATTGAAGTATTAAATTAGTATTGAAGAAAATTAAGTATTGAGCAAAAAAATAAGGTTGTACAATTTTCTAAAAATAACCCCTGCAGGGAGTGGGTCTCTGAAAAAAATTGTTCAAAAGGGGGTCACTAGACCACATAAGTTTAAGAACCGCTGCGCTAGATAATTTATAAAGTAGATAAAAATATTATCTTATAAATATCACAATAACTTTCTATTTACATCGTATAACATTTCATTTTTGAAGCAATACATGATGTACACTATAACACAAAGTGATTATATTAGGACCCATTTTCCTTTTTATCCTTTCGCGCGTATCAATAAAATGCGAGCTAAAACGTTTCCCGTTTAAATAAATAAAACGAACCGCGCAAAAAACAAAAGCCCCAAGTTAGATCTTTATCTAGCTTCTTACATACAGCACCGCGACCATACTTTTGCCTCACTTACGCAGAAATGTCACCACCCCCAGGAATACGGGATACGGGTACTAAAGCGCCGTGTATAGTATACCTTGTTCACTGTGATAACGGAGAAGACCTTTTTGCCGACGGGAAGGAAAAATATAGAAATACGGATTTAAATGAGGTAATAATATTTCAAGGTTCTTATACACGAACGAAATTTTTGGGCTAATGCTGTTTCATTCGATCAGAAATAAGATTTTTTTTGTATTTAAATTTTTACGAACTAAGGAAAAATAGGACCCTAGGTAATGTTCCCATTGCGGGCTCCTATGAAAACTCAAAATCCAAAATATTATTAATATAAATATATTAATATTTGTTTTATAAATTTTTTCACATGAGAAAACTCATTTACGAGATATTTGAGGAAAAATAATTTTAAGCTCCATTTATATGGTAACGGTGACTCTAATCATAAAATGTATAATAACAACTATTGTTTACAATCTAACATACTTACATTATTTTTGATGTCCCTATTTTTGTCGTCCAAATAACCATATGCGAGATAAATAAAAAAATTAAACCCGCGGAGATATTTTTGCCTCTAAAAGGGGGACCACACGGGTTTTTGAAATGTCGCCATTTCTAGATTTGAAGAGGGAGGATTAATGTACAACTATAGTAATTATCATGTTTCTATCAAAAAATACAGACATCTATCAATAGTAAGTAATAGGTAATATAGCGATAGTAAAAATGCGATAATTTAATGCAAAAGAAAATAAAACTTGATAGCGCTTAAAATATTTAATTTAAAATAAAAAGACCTTATATGCACACTTGCACACATATGTACATTGCACATACTTTATACAGTCAATATTAGTTTGAGTTCTAATGTTTTTACTATGCCGTCAATATAAAGCGAATAAATGTAATGTTAGTGAGAAAATATTGATATTCTCGTAAAAAAACGACATATTTTATATACCATTTGACATGGTTTTAGTTTTCTTACGTCCATCTGGCTCTAACCTTAGACAACATAAAAACGTACTCTATTTAAATGCAATTCGATACTGTCAATTTCGTCGAGACAGAATTTTTTAAATGTTTTTCTATTTCTTTTCAGAATGTTTCATAATATAAGATTATTTTATTCAGTGAATTTTGATATGTTGAAATTTTTTTATAGTATTCCAATTTAACTACATTTATTTGATATTTAAAATCAAGCAGTTATTTTGAAATTTTTAGATGTTAATTTTTTCTCGCTGAAAGAAGATGATGATTTTTAGTTTGTTGTTAAATCAATAAAATTTAGTTTTTCTCGGTCTCAATCTCGATTCAGTCACCAGTTCGAAAAATTAAAAATTATCATGAAACAAGACCGAGACAAAAATGTCGGTTTCAGAGAAATCATGAATGTGGTGTTGTTTCAAAGCCCAAAGAGTAACAACTTTGCGCGTGCATCGATAGCAGGTGTACAACTCTTGAAGGGGTGAAAAATGGAAATTGGCAATTTCAAGTATTGAAAAAATAGTTTATGAACTGTTAATTGCAAGATAACGATAAAATTCACATGAATTAATGTTTGTATAACTTATTTGCATCCTAAGGGTACCTACTATTTTATTAATTTATTAAATTTTATTCTATTTATCTTTTGGTATAATCCCCTATGTTTAGGTCAACAAAAAAAATAGGAAGATTTCAAACAAATTTAAAAAAACTTATTATAATCACAGTTTGTATAAATTTACAATTCCAATAAAATCCAGTTATTTTCAACCACGTTTCTATCTTTAATTATTCCAGCCCCATTATATTACAATTAATTCAAGGGATATAGGTAAAGATAAAATTGTTAAATTTACAAAATGAGTAGTAAACTTTGTATACAATGGTACCGTATGTTAAAAAACACAAATAAATTATAAATACTAAAGTGTAGTATAGTAGTAGGGTAGAAAATTGAATTAAAGTTTGATTTTATAAAAAATCAATGAAAGCGGTTATTTAAAGATTTTTGTGAATATTTTGTGCACCTAAATTCACCCTTAAGGATGTAACTACACAAAATTTAAAAAATATAGGCTTTTTTAAAACATTATAAATATCTAGAAATTCATCGGAATTTTTTTTCCATCCTTTCGTAAAATAAAAGACCCACATTTAAATGATATATTAATATAAAACATATAAATAAATATAATATGTATATAAGATCATAATTAATTAATTAAATAAATGCTCAAGTAAATTACATTATGCAGTGAACAAAGTATAGATAGTGTCTGTTACAATAAGACAGTCTTACCGGATAGGGGCTTGAATGAGTCATTAATTTCTTATCAGTTAGTCTCACTCCTATTTGAGAAATTTATTTTCAAAAAAGGTGCGTAATTGTCGTCAAGGGGTTGAGACTACGCGCTACCATTCCGTACCGACGAAAGTTTTATTTTATGTAAAAAATAACTACGTCGCGTTAGTGTGAAAGAAGCCAGATTTAAAGTTATTGTCTCGGCGCGGGGAAGCAATGTGAGAAATTTCTCACTTCTGGGAAATTTAATTTCATTTTAAATGTGGACACTTCAACGGTAATAAAGTAATTTTAAATTTTATTACATAGTAAAGAAAATATTTCTTTATAGAGGTAATGTCCAAACCTCCACCTATAATATTTATTGTTTATTTTAAAAACATCAACAATGATATAAGAGTTTGAATCATTAACTAGCCAAAGCGAGTAAATCCACACAGATATATTTTATCCACTCTTTATTTATTAAAAAATATTTAATTAAATGTGGAGCAATTTTAAGTAACTATTATCAGCGGCTTCAAAGTAGCCTATGTCGTTCCTCAGGATAGATTCTATTTCCCTGCTAAATTTCATTAATATCGGTTAAGCGGTGTAAAAAAACAAACAGAGTTAGGTACTTTCGTATTTATAATATTATAATAATATGGAATATTGATTTAGCTGATATTTTTAAATATAATATTTAACAGTCTATAGGTATGTCAAAATTTGTAAGTTATTATGATGTATTACAACATTTTAAAAATGAACAACTGTCAAACTTTGTTTCGTTTATATAAAAAACTAAAGAATTTGTTTTAAAATATGAAATAAAACACACGCCCATCCGTTGCAGGAGCACTCTGTCTAAATAAAACATAATTCCAGTGATTAAGTTAAATTAATATAAGAACAGAAGGGGCCTTCAAAGCAGTATGCATTTTCCTGACACGAATAACCTTCGCAGAGTAAGCCATGAGAATCTAAATAAATGACACAACAAAAACAAATGCGCTATACACATCATTTCTATTTTACGTCATATTTTATATCTCTATACATTTTATGAAGTTGATAAAGATTGCAGTAGAATGTAATTTTGAGTTTTATAACCAGGATAAATATCAAGTCATAGTATCCTGTCTGTTGTGCCTTCTTTCGAAGCTAGCCAAATTGTCCAGTTGCATTACAAAGTGGAATGGTACCTTATTGGCTTTCTTTTGTACTTTTCATTATTATAACTTCTTTGTATTGCATTACGTCTGCTTCAGAAAGACCTTTGAAGTATAAAGGTATATTTTTACTATTATTTTTTTAAGAAAAAAGAATGTACACAAGACGTTTAATATATTTTATGACATTTAGATTTTTTGACATAACAGTTTTTTCCGGATCCTTTTTTCAAATTTTCTTTGAACTTTCACAGCATTTATTTAGTTGAAGATTTTATATAATAAATAATCAAATATTAAATGTCATATATGTCGTTCTTTATAATTAATGTTAAAATAAAAGTACTGCTTTTGTCGTAAAAATCCATATTATCTTTGTAACTTAATTATTTTTAGTATGTACTTTCACAGTACTATAATAATAATGGATACTGTACGTGAATAACAGATAAATCGTAGGGTGTAGTATTGCCGTAAATTAGATAATAAAGACAACATTTTAATGAGTCATTGCTTTTATTACTAAAGAAGTTTGCTTTATATTATACCATATTGTTAAAGTAATAATCTTCCGTATACATGAGGTATCTAGATAATTATGAGGTTTATGTGTTAAGATCAAATGTTATTCTTCGATTATGGTTACTTTTTACAAATTAGACCAATTCTTAAGATTTGACACTATATTAAAATTTTCATTAATTTATAGCAATTAGCGCATTATTAATATATTAGTGGGATCTACACGGATAGTTGATCCTTGTCCCTCAAGTTATTCAAACGTTCAATTACTGTTGTTTAACGTACATACATATATTCAGCATATTCAGTAAAAGTAGAGTACCTAGTATTAATTAGTACTTAAAATTAAAATTTTGAGGGTGGTTTTCTCCCCTTCAATGGATGTTTAGGCATCTACAAATAATAAATGTCCCTTAGATTCAATTGAACTGCAAATGTACCAAGTCTTATCAATTTAGGTGAGATAATATTCGCAACATTCACTTTTTAGACGGTAAAAGTTACAAAAATTCGAATATTTCTAAAAATCCTAATCCGATTAGCACCAAAATCAATAGGTCTGGAGTACTCACTGAGACAAACATTTTTTTCTAAAAAATAATTTAAATCGGTGCATTTTTACAGTAGTTATCGTGAACGATAGAAAACTCTACAACCAGACACGCACAGCCGCCTTGCGGAAATTAACTTTTATTTACTTTTTTAAGGTAGTACAATCAGAATCTCCTCTTATCTTGGACACGATTTTTCGACGGTATTGCAATACTTCCTTTTCTTTTGGAACATGGAAGTAAAATTAGTTTACTCATTCAATTTGTGTTTGATTTGCTTTCAATATAATTATGATGATAATTGCAGATTATTGTCGGCTGGATAGTTTTATGTGTTGTTTTCGTGTTTAGTGAATTAACGGATAAAAGATGGAAGAGGAATGTGCTAATAGACCGATCATCGCAGGTTGACACGTACAGGGTGGCCGGGTACAGGGGATGTGTAGGCTAGGAGCTACTTGGGAAGGGTTGAATATAATTATCATGCGACTTAAATCGACTTGTGAAAACTCGTCTGTAACCATCTTGTATACTGATACATAAGCCGTATTCGACCAGACGCCGATTATTTAATTTATCAAACATTGTTTATGATAATAAACATCCACCCCGTTACAACAACAATAACAAAACACAGATCTTACTTTCGCAGGCAGATATTCGCGCCACGTCTCCGATTATGATTTGGTAATCCCTCGTCGGGTGTCAGCGACCGGTGAATTTATATCTCATCTCTTGCCACGGCACTTCAAGCGCTCGTTCTATGGCAAACAACAGCCGTGGGAGTTGAAGGACAGCGATAAGTTACACTACGTCATCCCGGTGACCGGCGGTCAGAATATGCACGTCGAGCTATGGCCGGACAAGGAGTTCGTGTCGCCGGGGATGGTGGTGGAGATCAGGGGTGGCGATGATGAGTACACTATTGTTAATGGTAGTCTGCATAAGAAGGAGCGCAGGTTCGATGATCTGATGTCAAAACGGGTGAAGATAAAGAGAGCCAAAGATGTGTCGTGTCATTATAAAGGGCGTGTGCGTGGTCAGAAGGATTCAAGAGTGGCTCTGTCGACATGTTATGGATTAGTAAGTGTAATAGTCTTTTAAATCATACACGGAGAAAAATATATTTCATAACAAATATTACTATTTGACTCAGTATTGATATGTGTCTTAGATCGTACGCCATCATGTGGTCAAAAAATGAACTAGTTCGATAGGGTACGCGGTCAATTGTTAGTTTGAAAAACGTGTTTAATTAAATAATTCGCTATTTCCATATCACAATTTCTTTTTAATTGTTAAACTAAAAGAATTAAGAGATTGTTTTCAGCTGTAGTTTTTGATTTTTTCTACTGTTGTAAGCACATTAAATTTTTAATCAATATTATTGTTAAGTCAACTTAATTTAGAATAATTAGTTGAATAAATCATGTAAATGATATTTACGCGGATTATAAAAATTACAATGGAGATTGTAAAAGTTACTGAATTGACAGGACCTACATGTTAAAACTGATAGTACTTTTTGATACTAAATCGAAATTTTTAATCGGCAACTCTAATTTAAAAAAAAATCAACTCCATTTTTCTCTCATGATTGTAATAATACGGTTATTTATTCACTCTATACCGCATCCATATATTGTTTGAATGTCACGTGTAATCAAAGTGCAACATAAATACATAGTGTTACATGTTTTAACGTTGTAGTTAAATTAATAGTTAGATATATTAAAATATTGAAATATATTTGAGCTATTCAGTAGAAAAATATTCTGAATCTGTAAATAAACCACCATTTAAATAAATAATAATTTTTATTTTAGGTACTTAAAAATTCAACGTTTTTTAATACTCTATTAGTAAAATACTTATATTATAATAAATTGGTATATGTATAATTTCCTCTTTTTATTGTATTACACTCGCACACACATTTTATAAATGTAAATATAAAATAGTGTATGTAAAAAGCACAAAATCTGATAAAGTTTTTCCCCCCACTAAAAGTACAATATATTGCTGTATAAATTTATTTTTCAATATACTAAATATACTCTAAATATTTTCTCATACTCCGTTTCACAACGAAAATTTCCTGAATATGAAAAGATATAACGACACAGTACACTTGAAAAATATATACGAAACTCAATTTCCGCAGCACTTTTAACTTAAATATACAATATAATACTGAGCTCTTGGTGGAACTTTGCAGTTTGTAACATTTGTCTTAACAATTATTTAATTTTATACATATTTTAAATTATTTTGTATTACAAAAAAAATTAAATCTTTAATAAAAAATATTGTTCTCGGTAATAAATAAAACACATTTTATTTTTAGTACGTAAAACTAGCTTATATTACGAAGATAAATCTGAAGTTTATGTAATTTATAGTTTCAGAATACTATGTCGCCAAAGAAGACTTTTTATCTATCCGGTATATACTTCCATATAAAATGGATCATATTATATTAGAAAAAGTTTTACTTACTATGAGTAATTCAATATCTTCTTCAACTACTTTTCAGGCCGGTCATATTCGTACCAAACGTGGTTATTACATAATAGAACCAGTAGAGGGACACGACCCATTTGAAGGTCTGGAACACCCCCATCTGCTTTACAAACACGATCTGCGAGGTTTTAACCCCGGCCTTGTTGGGAAGAGAAGTTTAGAAGAGAACTGTAAAGTGAAAGGTATAATCTTCAACGTTTTTAATTAATTTTTGTTTTAATAATCCTGTGGGTAAACATGCAATTTTTTGTGTGATGTTTATATAATGTAAGGATGCGTGTAATTTTCCAAAAGAGAACACATGTATATTTTTTTTTGATATATAAATACTGTGAAATATCTGATACAGCTTGAAAATTTTGAATATACTTTAATAAAACAAAAATATGGCAGTATAATAAAGTATTTTATCTTCAACTAGTTGGGCCCGCGGCTTCGCTCGCGGAGACTACGGAATTATTGTTTTTATTTATTGATTTTATCTGCATTTAGTACTTATGGCGACGAAATCATTTATTTTGATAAGGATTAATGCTTTACAGGTCATAAATCCACGTAAACAGAACCTTAACATTTTTAATTTTATTTGTAACAGTTATTGTGGCTTAAATATCAAAGCTAGACATATGGTGTCGCGGACTTTATTTTAATTAAACGGTTTAGGTAGCGTATTACAAGAGCGCGCTGGTGGCAAACATTTTTCGACTTGATTTACTATTATCGTCACTGCTTCTTCCTTATGTTACCTAACGTAACAAAATATATCCTATAACCTGACCAGAGAACATATATAGGTATAAATTAAAAAAAAAACACGTACATTGAATAAGTGGATCTCGAGTTATAAGCGCACTAACGGACAGACACGGACAGAGAAACATTGAGCTTTATATATAAGATAATATAAAAACAAACTTGATTGTCTAAACGTCATTTATTCAAGAAAAGGTAATCGCAAGCTTTCGATTCACAGAATCATCGTCAAGTAAAGATAATATATGTATAATAATATTGCATTCGTTAATTTTATGTTAGTCGTAAAATGCTATAAAATATATCTTCGTTGGCGGATAAACTATAATTTCTGAAAGCACATAATGATGTTAATAAATAAATCCAGTATAATGTGATCCATCACAAACTAATCTATAAATCTAAATACGTTTTCTGCGATTATGTTTATGCACTCTCCACAACTGATTGATCCATCGCACATAAGCATATCTCGCAAAGAGGTTTTACGGATAAGATATAAAACTGCAGTAACGCGATGGCGGTAGAGCGCGGGTCTAATACTCTTTGATAAATGGACGTATTTAACAAAACTGCTGACGTTTGTATTATCGCAAGCGTTCTCGAGTCCAGCTCAAGTCCAGGACGTATGTATATATCACCGGATCTCTCTTAAAAACACGCCAGTAATTCCTCCTTTCGCTGCATAAACCTGTTACTAAAATTGAATTTTAATGAGCCAGTCGTTTAACTTCAAAGATATTGCACATAATAATATTATTATTGATATTTTTATAATGTTACATAGTTATGAGGTGGATTTTTTATACGTATAATGTAGGTGTTGATAAGTTACTTAAAATAATAATAAATGGTTGAATAGTATATTAGAATTTGTTTCAATTAAGGTTTCAATATAGAGAATATTTAAATTTTATTCGTAAATAAACATATTATGCAAATTAATTTTATTGCTTTTTTGATATAATTTAGACCAAAGTAAAAATATGAAATGAACTCTATGACCTAGATGAAAATTGGTACGCGCATTCTATTTTTCCGGTCAGTTATTCTCAAGATATCGTTTGAAAATATTAATGTTCATTCTTAAAATGAACTACACATTTTATAGGGGATTTAAGAGATTCTAAATGTACAATATTTGTATTTTTAAAATTTATATTTCATTTTTTCTCGTTTTATTCTACTTTTATATTTTATTTGTAATGTTTTTTATTAACATTTATCAAATATCACTTTTTAAGTACAATAATAGTGAATTTAGCTGTTCGTTATATCGAATTGATAAAATGTAATCCATGAGTATAACATTATATAATTCAGGGCTGGCCAGCCTGCGGCCCGCAGCCACATATGAACAAATTATGTTTTTATAATATTTATTTTAACTATCGGGTGTTTTAGAATGACAGAGGTTGATTTTAATTTCCCATTGTTTTCTTTAAAATATTGTTCTATTTATGTATGTGACTTAACTACTCATTTTAATTGATAAATCTTTTCTTTATAATATAATACAAAATTAGGATTTGAAGTATTTTTGTGAAGTTTTCTCTTTTTCGCTATTTATTGATTATACAAAATCGTAAATATCTCGATTCCTATGCGAGGTAGTGGATAATTTTTTCCCTATAACTTCTACATTCCTGTAGGATTTTTTTCCGCTGGATCGAATGAGATCATTACAACTCTTCATCTGTAATAGGGGGCAAAATATTGAAGATCGGCTATATGTATAAAATCCTATGAAAATTAACTTTATATATCCAATTTCTTTACAAAATTTCTTATTTATGTGCGGCCCTCGGAACATTTTAGGTTGTCAATGCAGCCCGTGGTACAATTTGGGTTGACCAGGCCTGATCTAATTTAATGTTTTATAAAACTTATTTTATTTCTTTATTTTTCAAAATAAGTTGTCGTTATAATATGTAAACCAAACAAAATTTACACAAGAAAAATTACACATTTTACTAAAATTGAAAGAAAAATACACAGAAGCATTTGTGCTCTGTTTTATCCCAAGAAAGACAATTTCAGTTTAGTTTTAATAAGTGGGAAAGCTGGGACAATCGCTTCTACACATAGTCTTCTACTTTCATCACGGACATATGCCATTAAGCAATTATTACAGTAGGTGTTATGAGAAGGGAAAGAGATACAACGATGCTGTCTCTTTCTCTCGTATACGTTGTTATTTAATTATAACGCACTTTGCTTCAAGATATAGGTGTTCCGGGATAGCCAATCAAAATGAAATATTGTTTAGAGAAGTATTGTTAACTATATATATAAGTAGTGTGTGTTCTTTTTTTACGTTTTTCTGATGTAGAAAATAAAAAACGAGTGTTTTCTATTTCGTTGTTAAATTACTATAATAAATTTTCACGTTCTTGCTGTTTCTTTTTTTTTGATTAAAATGTATCTCAGAATAAAATAGTTTTTAGATAGTGTATACCTACATACATACTCTTAGTTCAAAAATGAATTTGTTTTTTTACTAAACAGCATTTTTACTTTTTAAACTTATAACTCCTTTATTTATTTTTACATTATTTATACTTTTAAGTAATCTAATAATATAATTTTTCATTTACTAAATTTCACTGGGTAGTAAAAAAATACTTTTGTTTTTCTGCCGTTATCTGAATAGATGATCCCGAAGGATTTTAACGTGTTGAAACCGAATCCGTTCCTCATTTAATTAGCTCCCGTTCTCGTAAAAGTTCATTTTAAAAAGTGAACGAAAACTTTAGAAAATTGCCGATAATATACTAATATAATATTGCCTATAAATATACCCTGAATCGTCATTTTAGATTAGGATTTGTCGATAGGTAACCTGAGCTATTGGAGAAATTTGGGAAATGGATTCGGTTTCAGTATGTCAAAAACTATTCTATTCAGTTGTCGACGGCAGAAATAATATTTATCTCTGATTATTATTAGTTATTTGTTTTTCAAGGAAGTATTATGACTGAGAACTTAAACCGTAAAACAAGAGATTGTAAAAATCGCAAGGCGTTGTTCGAAAATGGTACGGAATTTTACATTGAAACCCTTCTTGTAATGGATAAGAGTGTACTTGATTATCATATTGAATTTGATGTAGAAAATTATGTTTTCACAGCTTTTAGTATGGTAAGTGTTCAAATACTGATTCTGAATAATTGAATTTCCAACAAAATTGATGAAAATGTTGAAATATATTTTAGATAAATAATATCACGAGTTCAAATTTAAAAAATTAAATTACTTTTTTCGTTACGAATGTTATTTTAACTACATAATCTAAAAACCCTATATCCTAAAAATAGGATTAACCTTATCGATTTTATCTTTTTGGTACTTATTTATATCTGCAAAAAATAGGAACGACACTAACAAAAAAATTTCAACATACCATCGGCACTATGTCGATAAATTTGTGAAATGTATCGTAAGTATTTTTTGCACAACTAAATTTCACTTTATTTTCAAGATGATTTTTACAGGCAGCCGATCTATTCCGGGACGCTTCATTAGATGTGTATATACACTTGGTGCTCGTAAGAATTATTAGATTAGAACACAAGGAAGATGAGGTAAGCAATATTTTGAGGAGAATTTGTTCCCTTTCTCTTTATTTTTGTTTGTTTGTTTGTTTGTGTGTTGTTTGTTACATTATAGGTAGTTTGATTAGACAATAAATATAGAACGGTAACTTGATTTATGAAGGAGCATGTAGAAAAAGTATTATATTTTATATATGGAGACGATGTAGGTTTGTTCCTTTTCTTTTATTTTAGAGTCTGAACGAAGGATATATATAGGGTGTGGTATTTAAATTAAATCAAGTAACTTTAGGTAAAGGAAAATGATTAAAGCAGATATAATTTAATTATTTAGAACTGTTTACCTCGAAACTACCAACTTTTAAATAAAATTGCTATACACAAAAAGTTCTATAAAAATCTAATAATCTAAAAATGTTCGTTCTTGTTTTATTTATTTTATCTTGTAAATATGATATATTTGGAAATGTTATGTTGAAATTTTCATCTTGAATTCTTAATCTTGAAATTTTTATTAGTAAAACTATTTGCTTAGAAAAACTTTTGTCTCTCAATTTATAGACTGCACCCTGTATATGTATATTATCTTAAATAAAACGTTATAATAGAATTGGTAAATAATTAACCATAACGAGAAAAATTGCTACATTAAATAGACGTTTTGACTTTATTTGCGAATTCGTTATATCCAACAAAACAACGAATTTATAAAAATACTATAGCACTATGTGTGCCGATCTTTAACCGTTGATGAGCGTCATATAAACACAAATAAATATTTATTTTTTACGATTTTGCTACAGCTCCATAAAAATTGACTTACACTGTATTAAAAATTAAACGCATTTACCACCATGTATAGTCATTACAAAGATAATTTAATTTAAAAATAATTCCAGTGACAGAGTCTGGTTTTATTATACTAATAAAACATTTTTAATTGTAGTTAAATTTAGCCTTGAACAAGAACGCGGAAAAAACTTTGGACGCGTTCAGAAAGTGGCAACAGAAAATGAATCCTGGAGACGACAGTCACCCAAACCACCACGACACTGCGATCCTTCTCACCAGGTTTTTCTCATTAAATTTTACTAAATTTATTTTCCTGTAGAAATTTACAATCCTCGCGAATATCGCTTTCGTTTATTACAAATTTTAAAAAATATTTATGAAATATAATCAAACGTAAATTTTCTAATACCGCTAACCGCTTATAAATTATTATATTTATTGATTTTTATTTATTGTTCGCTAAGCTCTCATAAGATTTAAAACAGTCTTATTCTATAATATACATATATATCACTAACATTATATAAGTATATTCTTATCGAGTTTTGTTGAACTTCAATGAAATCTGACGTTTCACGAACATCTTCTTTTCATGATATTAAATTGGGACGTCAATTATCATTTAAGTTTTAATATGGAACTAAATTCATGGAGAGATAATTTATTCTAGACAAATACTTTGAAAACTTTACTTGACGAACTAGTTTTATATTTAAGTTCGTAACAAAGTTGGTGCTTCGTAAAAATAACTAGATTAAAATTGAATCTTTAGTTATTTCTATCACATAATACAAATGAGGCGGTGAGTTCCAAAACTCGTTCGTTCCATTAAATGTTTGGCATAATTTCATATTGTAATATCACTTTTGAGTTAAATTCGCTTAATCACAATATGATTGAGTGAGTTTTGCTCAAAACAGACATTACAATATGAAATGATGCCAAAAATTCTTTCAAAATCCACTGACATCTCGATTTTTTTTAAATGGAACGAACGATTTTTGGAATTCACCGCCTCAAATAATATTAGAGTTTTAATAACAATTTAGACGATTAAAACGAAGGTGTGTCATAATTATCGGGCGTACATGTTACACGACAACAGTGCAATTAATTACATTGACAATTTCCATTATTCACAGAGTAAATATCTGCGATAACGACAACACGTGCGGCTTGCTGGGGATAGCGAAGATGGCCGGCACGTGTGACCCCGCCATGCAAGCGTCGATCTGTCAGGACGTGGGGCTCAGGCTCGGCTACGTCATCGCCCACCAAATCGGACACACGTGAGTCGTTTGAACAGACACAACTCTATTGAAATTGTGATTCCCGAAATGTCTGAAAGATTTACTTACATTTATAATTAATTGTTTACAAAAATCGGGCATATGAGAACCGTTTGTAAGTTTTAAACTTTTCTTGACTTTCATGTAATTCATGTAAATGCATCTATACAGAGTGCGGTATTTAAATTGATACAATTTGAAGATAAAATGTAATAAAACAAATAAAACAACAATGAGAATTTTCAAATTAAATTGATAGTTGACAGGTTTAATGTTCGAAAATCTCTAATTATTTTCCAAAATGTCATTTAAAATATATCTCTCAGAAAAAAAAGATGTTTGTTTTTGCAAGTGGGATGAGATTCCGAATTAAAAAATATAGGTTTCCATTTAAATAAAAACTAAACAGAATTAATACCATCATATTTCTTCATTGAAACCAAAAAACATTTATTTGAAATTTTTATCCATACAATCCATAGTTTTCGGGTAATTTGATTACCTCAATTTAAATGCCACACTCTGTGTAGTAGCATATATATACGAAAAATCGTAGTCTAGAAACGATTAGAATTTTTTTATAATTGGTAATTTATGTAAGAAATATTTGTGTTAAAATATTTTTACACACAATTTGAATATGATATTTTAAAATTTTTGCTATTCAAACAATATATTATTCAATGACACGAATTAATCATATTAAATTATTATCAATTTTCATAATTACAATAATATGAAAATTACCATTTTCTTCGCAAAAACAAAACGAAAAAAATCCATAAATTATACCTAAAATAGAATAGTGGTATTCGTTCGACAAATCTTCCGATGTAAACAAGCGAAACAATATATTTCAATTCAAACCATATTTATATTTTCAAACATAAAATCAATTCCGTCACAAACATGTTCATGTAAACACAATGTTTGCCTATGAGGATGAGTGCGCGAGATATCAGAAGTGGAAGAAGACGCTGTTATAAGATTTACAGATGTGAACTTTAGCACTGCTAGGTATTTTTCAGTGTTAAATCGATGCAACAATTCAATTTCGCAATCTCATACGTCGAATATTTATTTCTAGTAATAAAAAGAAACCAAATAAATTACGCTTGCAATGCTATTATTGTATACATGTACACTTTGTACAACTATGAAGCCATGTGTCAACGTGCGCTTTGTAAAATGCAGAATAGAAAAAAGCTGTGTGTGTGTGTGTATGTGAAACTCTAAACTTTGTATAAAAGTTAACAAAGAAGTAAAAAAAAAAACACAGAATTGGTTTGCTTTTCTTCTATCAAGAGCTTAACATAAGCGAGAGGAAAAAAGAACAAATATATTGTGCAGTTTTTCGAGATTTTAGTAAATGTACATTATTTTTTGTTCTGTATTTTTTGTATTGTGTTTTTATAATATTTGATAGAACTACGTCTCACATATTTTTATATGAAATATGTATTGTATTTTTTGCTCGGCGAATATTTACACCTACGTAAAATTCTTGGTCAAAATCATGTTCCAGTTGAGAATACAATTTACCTTCATATTAGTGTCCGCATTTAAATAGAGAGTTTTGATAGCAATTAGAGCTAAGCCCGGGTGTCCTCTAACTAATAACTGAGCTTCAGAGAATCTCTTCCTTATAGAAAGTCACACTGATTATAGAAAAAGTTCGCAAGTTTTGTATCCCTGATATAATCCAATTAAATATTTTAATTGATATAAATTTCCAAAAACAAAATTCCAGATTAATTTTGTTGTTACTGACGTAAAAGCGGAGGAACATTTCGTTTATAATTTAACCACGTGCGATTTAGTAACAATGTGTTTATTTTCGTAGGCTGGGCATCCCACACGATTCACCGTCACTGTCTGGTTGCGAGTCGACGTTTCCAGATGGCAGCACCACCATCATGTCGCCCTCCATTACGTATCACACCCACCAGTGGTCCAAGTGTTCGTCCAAGTTTCTAAAAATGTATTTTCAGTAAGTGTTTTTTTTTTTTTTTTGATACACTCGAATGTATAACCTAAAGGATATTCCACTAGCTATGAAATTTTAAATCTGTAGAAAGAATAGTTATATTTTGAAATATTTATATTTATAGTATGTATTTTTTAATTTATCATATTTTTTGATGTTATTTTAAAAAAAAACATTTTTTTATAAAATAAGTTCATATGAAATTCGCAAGACAATTAATTATTGACCTTGATTGACAATAAAATTATTGCTATTTTCTATTCTATATTTATTTTTATAATTCTGTGTAGGAATATAATTAATTAACTTTTCCATTTTATGATATTTCCATTCTGACATTTATGTGCTTGAATATGGGTGTGAGTTGAATCTTTGTAAAATGCGTCACAAGAAACATTTAATTACTTTAATAATGTCAGTTCATTATTGTTATAAATAAACAAAATGGAAACTTCTTTAAACAAAATGTTCAGCTTGGATGTTTCTCATAACAAAAGCCTCTTAAAGAAGACTGCACTTTGACTTATTTAACTTTATTTAGTAAAAATGAATGTTTAAAAGGGGTAATTAAATTTGCATTTCATACTTTTTTGTGCCAACATTCTAATTTGTATTTTTTATACATACATAAAATGTACTTTTATAATGAAGTAGTAGTCTGAAAAAAATTCAGATCGAGATTTTACTGGAATTACACGTTTTGATGTTCCCTGAATCAATGGCGTCTGTATGTCTGTCAGTCTGTGATTACTACAGCTAAATAGGTAAAATAAGATAATCACTAAACCGGAAGTAACTAATGTCAAAAACAAAATTATTATTTTTGAAACGGTGTGTAGTAGAAAAAGCATTTTTTTTTTCAAAACAATGCATAACAAACGCTGAAAATAATATTTTACTTTTCTAATGAAAAAATTCCCGCTAAAACGCGCATTCAAAATCACGTGGTAAGCGTGACGTCAGTATCTTGTAAGTAAAGTGAAATCAACCAATAGAGATCCAGTATTCTGAAGTTTTTAATATACTCTGACGTCATACCAGTGACAGTTCTGCTAGATGCGTTTGTGAACACGTGACAAACAGTCTAAAATTACAATTTAAATAAGGTTTATTATTAAAATACTGACTTATTTCACATAAAAAAACACGGTTTTTAATTAAAGTAATATATACTACACTACTTACAACATTTTAGTCTTTATTAATAATAGTGTCAAATACCCTATTTTCCAATATGATAAAACATTTTTTTGTATAAAAAAGTTTTGTGGTGGCCACAGCAGTTTAATCAGTTACAGATGAAAATTCCGCTTTGAGAACCTTATAGGAAAATATAAACAATTTTAAAAAGGAGTCGCAATTAAAATTAAACTAACAACCGATGATACTTTCTGCATTATCGTCACGTCACATCAAATATTCATTCCATAGATGCAATTATACTTGAAAACAAAACAAACATACACGCACGGTAACGTCGTTTGTATCTGGTGGTTATTTGTACAGTCGATGTCTCGTTATTAAGCGAAAGACTTCGCAATACCCGCCGCCACCGCGTTCGCTAGCTCGTTGTTTCACTCAAACACAAACGTTTATTAATTGTGGCACAATCGTGACTGAAAACTTTGCCCCGGTGACTTTGCAGTCGTCGGTGTGTAGTGTAGTGGTAGTAGTAAGTATACATATAGCAATACATTTTACCGTTGGGATTTTGTGTGTGTTGTCTTGGCACAACTGAAGAACAATTAGGGACCGGCTTTGTGAGGGACATGTTATTTTAAGTTCTTCGCAATGAATAGGTTTTCATAATTAATAATAATTTTTTAATGAAATATAATTATTTTTTAAATTTGTATGGATTATATTATATTGTTTTGAACATGATATTTATAAAATAATTTAAAAATAGCATGGCTTGGCCATAAAATGCACACCCCTTAAACTTTTTAAAATGTGTTATATAATAGTGATTATGTAAGTACATTAATTTGAAAACATAATAAATAAATGACATAACCTCACTTAATAATTATATATTTTCTTACATTTTACATAAATAAATATAAAAACTGAAAAGTGTATTCCACAAATAATAAATGATACGTACTTTTATCATAATACGTAAATCGTATAGTTTTAATTTTTCAGAATTAAAAATATTCAATTTTAACAAACAAAACTCTCACTTTATATATCTTTGATATAAATAAATATGCTCCACAATTTTTTAATGCAAACATACCAACTTTTATCTTGATTAAAGATGTAACGTAATGAAACAGAACTGAAGATAAACATTCAATCATTGTAATTTGCAAAAAAAGTCATACATTTGAATAAAATAATTAAAATACAACAGATAGTTATAATAATGTCAGTTGCAGCTACTGTGGCGCTTCTCGGCGGATACTTTTTTTAACTATCAGACTAACAAAATATTTCACATCCATTTTTTCAGAAATATCGTTTTATTCTGATAATTCAAAAGGATTTCTGTTAATTTATTACGTTTTCACGACAAATTGAAATTCGTTTATATTTTTATAAAAAAAAATTAAAACCAATCGATATTAAACTAAGTAAATATAGAAACTGTAATGTTCTCTTTTAGAAAATGTACTTTTAAGTGGGTTAATAAAAAAAATTAAGATATAGTGCTCATTTTATCAATGTACATACACAAAAAATTTTAGGACAAGAATAGAACACACATCCAAGCATTGCTTGCTTGTGGTGTGCAATAGATTTTTTTTAATTTAATTAAAAGGAGATAGGCGTTATCGTAATTATTTTCATAAGTATTCTTATAATCCAGGCCTGTCCTCTACCCCCATGTATGTTCCTGTTACCTCCCTGATGACTGCTGCTACTAGCAAAACACCGAGAAGTTTTCTTCGTAAATTATTTTCTATTGTACAGTTTTTACTCGTGCATGGTCGTTTAACGCGCGAGCGTACGTTGTAATGGTTCTGTTTGCGGACACACTCTGTGCTCTGCGAATGTGGAATATACATAATTGTGTCAAATATTTGTCGAGGATTTTTGTGAATGTTGAATTCTTCTTGTTTCATTTTCTCTTCGTTTTAGAAATAATGTTTGCTTGGTTTATGTTCTTAAGCGTCAAATAATAATATAACATAACGGTGTTCTCTCGAAATTTTCACTTTTGTTATTCTTACAATTAGAAGAAGATATTAATTAATTCCCACTAACACGCAGGATATTTTTTTATGTAATATTGTTACGCTCTAAAATTTGAATACTCTTTTTTCGATTGTATGATCGTTTTAAAAAAATAAGAATCATTTATTTTTTTTAGTAACAGTATACCGACCGACCGATATACAGACGAAAATAGAATTAACTCAGAGAGAATCAAAATGAATTGTTTCATTAAAATCTTGAATTATTACTTGACTTATATTATATGTATCTCATACATATTTTATATTGTTTTAATTTGATTTATTCTAGATCTGCTTTTGGTAGATGTCTCGAAGACGAACCAACTGACCATAATTTTGATCTCATAGACGTTCTACCCGGAGTTACTTATGGTGGTGATTTTCAATGTAAACAGCTTTTCGACGAAGAATCTACTCTTTGCGATACTGGAGTGGTAAGTTTAGTTATCATTTCATTTAAAATAATTTAATTTATGTTGATAATAATTGATACTGCATTCTTAAATGAAATAGAGTAGTATTGCGTGGCATTATATTTATTTTTATTCCTCGACCAAAAAAGAGATTATATTTTTCAAACGTACATTTATTATGCTTCTATTATGGTATTTTTTGTTGAAGATTAATTCGGATGGGGATAATTAGGTAAATTAATTATAATTGTGGAAAAGCACACATCGTAATGTATTTACGGTATATTGTTTGTACAATATTACCAAATCCCTGATAAATTTATAGCAAAGTTATTAAATGTTTAATATATCTACAAACATAAATTATAAGTGCGGAATCCCTGTTACTAATTACCCTGGATTTTGTGTAGTACTCACACAAATATCTGTATGGCCGTCATTCCACGTGTCTCTTTCCTTTGGAATTAATCTTCGTCCTCGATTTACGACGTATGGATTTGTTCCCATAGATTAGATAAATGTTTGTATGTGTGTACGTACATATTTTGAGCGAAAATTATTAATGGGATTAGCTACCACAAATATCTATATAATATATATATAGTTTGATAAATAAATACAATTTGTGAAAAGTTATAATACCTTTCTGAATTATTAATATAATTAGAGATCATTTAATATTACTTCCTACTTGTATTATTTAATATGGCTATATATTGACTATGCTTTATGTACTAGTATACTTTCATAAATCAAAGTTTTTGGATATTTATTAAAATATGAATAATATATTTAGCTATTAAGAGTTATAAGTTATCAAGTTAATAGTGGCTGAATTCGTAATTAAGAACACAAACGTTGAAAATCAAAACAAACGATGTTCATCGAAATATTTCAATGTTTTTTTTTTAATCGGGTATAATAAATAATTTACACAAGAGTGAAAGCTAAGCAAACGTTAACTGTGAGTTGTCAAATCTTTATTAATTTGCTCAGGATTCAATTTATATTTTATAACAGAAAATTAAAACCAATCGATATTAAACTATAATGAAGAAATTTAAGATATAATGCTCATTTTATGAATGTACATATGCAAAAAATATTTAAGACGAGAATAAAACACACTTCCAATTATAGCTTGCTTGGGGTGTGCAATATGTACTTTATACATATATGATTCAAAATATTTATAAATATATTAAATATTTATATATATATATAACTTTTGAGACGAAGTAGATTATATTCTATCGTGAAACTACTTAATAGTACAAACATTCATCTGAAAACTTTGAGTTCAACACGAGATGAAGAGAGAGACGTAACGCGCGAAGAGTTAACCAAGTGAGAGACACAGAATAGAGAATATGCATACCATCGGATATGACTGACGAGAACGTTAGCGGTGATGATGGCAAAAGTAGCGGCGACGGCAGCGTGGGCACAAAGACAACTAATTGTAGTGGCTAATTATGGGTGGTACGATAGTGTGTGTGTGGCAAACGAGCGAACGACCGTACGAAAGATCCCCTTGTGTGTGTGTTTGTGTGCGTGTCTGTGTGTTTGTGTGAAACGACGACGATGTTCTAGACAGGAAAAGACCGCAAGGCGCGTGAAAGCCGTCATTGCTGTACTAATGTCCGCCTGCCGCCACGCCGTCGAATTGCGTTGTCTTTGCTAGAGGAAATGCGGCTTCTAGATGGCTTCAAGTACAGCGGTGAAGCTGTGAGGTAAAATGTTAGCTGTTAAAAAGATTATGTGACTTATACCTGAAAATCAATTTAAATATATACATTTCCATAATTAATACATCCTTAATATATGTATATGAAGCTCAACGTCTCTCTGTCCGCGATACCATATATATTTTATATTTAAGCCACAATGACTGCTTTTATGTTACAAAGAAAACAAAAAATGTTAGGGTTCTGTTTACGTGGACGAAATAATCGAAGTAAATGATTTAATCGACATACGTACTTAATGTAGATATAATTTGCCCTTTATAGCATCCAATTTGATCGTATAGTTTAGGAAATAACTTTAAATAAGTTATTATATACGGTAAAATATTATAAATAACACGCGAACTAAAGATCGGTGGGGGGGGAAAGATTCACATGTGCTCGGTCGGCATTCGGGCTCGTTGTTATTTGATCATCAATCGTTTATTTTCTTTTCAATAATTAACTTTTAAATTTAAACAGAACAAAAATTATTTTAACTTTTTGTTCTGATTCGTGTATGTTAGATAACTTAGGTGTTGATTAGTTATTATTACAATAATAATAACTAATTGTGTTTGTATTTAATCAAAAATCCTAACAAATAATTCCGTAGTTCACGTGAGAGAAGCCGCAGGCACAGCTATTTGGTTATAAATTCAGTTTTAACGTATAACTTCGTAGTAGGTAGCAATTGAGGATACAATAATACTATAATAATTCCAATAATAGGAGACTCCACAATATCTTTTAATTTATTGATAAAGAAATTTGATATTTTTTTAAATTTCTATTGTTAAATGATCACTATTCAAATATTATAAGGATACAATACAAGTAATTAGATTATGAAATAGATCATAATTCATAATATAACATATATGAGCATTTTTGAATTTCTATGAAGTTTGTAAAAAAAATAACAAATTTCTGATTTCAATCAGTTTTTCGTTTGTTGAAATTTGAACTGTTGATTGAGCTTAATATCATGACGTATTTACCCTACATTTGGTAACAGCAAGGGCAGCGAGGAGACAGCTAATTTCACGCCCCTCTCTAGGGATGAAATGATATCAAGAACTTTGTGTGTATGTATGTTTACATATAGGAAGTGAACCAAAGTTTGAGTCAATCATAGTTTGTTGAATGGAGTTTGTTTGGTTGAAATTTTGTGTTTATCACAATCGGTGATTAAGATTATAATGTGCGTGAAGATAATTAAATTTTGAAACTTAAAATGACTTCCTTTGATGATGTGTGCAAATGAAATATATGCATTGGAGATTTGTATTTCACAAATGTTTCATTCGTTTCTTCAGTTCGTTCAATAATTTATGATGCAATTTATTATTTTCATCCCAAAATTTTTATATTTAGATAAATTTTTTCTATCAATTCATAATATTGCAGTATTTAACTGCATATACGTAAATTATAGAAATAGATCTGTTATTCGAAAATATACGAGTATGTATTAAAACTCTTCTTCCTCTTCTTCTTCTTCTTCTTCTTCTATTGGCGTTCTTTTATTAAAACTTTCGAACTAAAGAATTGTTTTAGTTAAAATAATTTATGTTTCGTCAACATTAGATTGTAATATTAGTTCCTTATATATAAAATGTATTTGCGAAAATGATTGACGTTGACGTAAAAGCAAAAGAGAAATGACTGCATGAACGTGTAAATATGCGAGCTATTTCACTTGCATTAGTACAGGGATGTCGAATTTTTAGACCAATAAATTACAAAGACATTACGATAAAATGTATATACATAAAGGCCATAAAATAAAAAGCTAAACATTTGTTTTTTGATATAAAATAAAAATATTTTAGTTTTTGTTCAATACATATGTATAATATACTTATGTATTATATTATGTAGGTACATGTGCTGTGGCTGTATTGATCATTTAAGTTTCGGTACAAAAAATGGACAAAATATACTGTCTAGTTTTTTTATTTTATCTGATCAAAAGAATAGTTTACACATGCATTGATTTGCATGCCGGCTGGCTTCAAAAATAAAATATGTTGATAGATATTTGAATGACAATTTGAGGTTTGATGCATGAAATATTACTCCGAAATTTTGTGATTTCGTTTTCATTTAAATTATGTTCTTCTCAAGATATGGCCTCAAAGTTTTCATTTTTATAAGATTTTGGAAAAAAATGGCCGTAACTTTTGATCCGTTAATCAGAATTGATTTTAGTTGACGGATGTTAAATTAAAATTTTTTATTTAAATATCAACTAAACGATAAGAATAAGAAAGAAAATTGTTAACTTACTAAATAAATAAAAAGTCCCCATTCAATAATGATGCAACAATTTTATATTGAAATATTACTAACGTATATTGATATTTTTAAATTTTCTGATAAAAATGTGTAAATTTGAATAAGATAATAAATGTCAGTTTTGTTAATGTATGTAATTAAACCATCATTTCTACTACTGTCATGGTGCCTATGTGTTTAGAGGAGCCAATTGCGTTTGCATTCACTGATTCCCAACACATGTAATTGAAACCGCGGGGAAGTTATAATATAATTATATCTTTATTCTGTTATATTTATTTTCTAAAATACATGAATATAGTATATGTAAAAATATTTTAATGACTTAATTTATTTAATAAAATAATTGCAGAATAACGTCTAAGTCTACATACATGCATCTCAAATCTAAAAACACAGATTTTGTGATAAAATATAAATCTCAATATAAAATTGAGATCCCTAAGAGTAGATAAAGTTTAGACGCATTTGGTATGGTTTATTAACCCTTACGGATATTTGGCATTGAACGTCGATTTTGCGGGCGGGTGATGTGTCAGAAACTGGATGAGCGCAAATAATAACATGTGACAACGCGAGCTTTATCAGGATAGAAAATGCGCTTAATATTATTTTCTTCTTCTTTCGTATATGTAACTTCAAACCAAGATTATATATAATAACAATTATTGATTTGATATCCGGGTTCCTTATTGCAAGATCAGTATTTTATTTAAAAAACATTTTTGTATTTATTTGGCACATTATTTATATGGAATATTTTAAGTTATTAATTTATATTTTAATTATTGTTTTGGTCATTAATTATTCTTTATATGGTAGTGTTCGTATGTATTGATAATTCAGTTATTATCAATGCCCTTTATTGTTAACATTAAAATGTAATTATTCTATTGAATATTGACTTATGTTTATTTTAATTAATTATTTTAGACTATAATAATAACATAATAATTAAATAAAACTTTACCAAAGGCGTTTATTTAATAATTTCAGTAATATTTCCGAGAAATATGTTACAATTATATTATAGCTATTAATAAAATATTGCCTTTGTATAAAAATATTTCTGAATAATAACGGAATTCTTTGAAATGAAACGCTATGTATAAAATGTTTGAAATTTTTAATTAATCTGTTTTGGCATCTGTTGTATGAATACAAAATAAGAAATCAAGATATCAGGTTTCATATTCAGGATTAGTCAAAAATAAAAACCAAGCGATTTATTTGCAAATATCAATTACATAAAAAAAATTCAATGGGAAATTCAAGTCTTTTTATTGTTGCTTCCTGACTACATAGTTATTAAAATACATATTTTTTAAGCCAGGTTGTAGTAAAAGAAATTCAGGCTGGAATTTGTTTTCATATAATTGGTATCACCATGAAAAAAAGTTTCTCCCCTTCCATAGTAATCGGCGTTCTCCTTTGGAGTAGGAGAAAGTCAAGAAAATAAATTTTTCACCGTTTTTAATATAATATATTCCAAAAAAATAGAATATTTAAGATTATTTCAACATTCTAGTAGCATTAATAATATATATATACAAACATAGGTACTCAAACATTCGACGTGGCAAATCCTTTATACACACGTAACATAATTGTTTCGTGATCATAATATTTATTCTACGTGTCGGTAACTCAATATTTATCTTCGGGTACAACAAGAACTCGTGAAAATTCAACTGCAAAAGTCAACACTAACACCCGGCGAGACTTTCAGCGCACTTATGTATGGTAGAATTGTTATTCTCTTTTCATAGTAATTCTAGAATTTCCTCGCGGCTTCATCCGCGTATATTTTGAAATTAGTGAATACTCGTGCAACTGACTGTTCTAAAACTAAAAACGTAGATATTATCACTTTCCCATCACAATGGCAGTAATGAAGATTTAATTATTTGAACATCACAACTGCCATGAATTATCCTTTTTATACTTTTTCATAGAAAATTTCAACCATACCTTTTTCTTAATATTATACGCCCGAACTAAAATCAGAACTACTATCGCTAGCTATCCCTATAAAAATTGTTTTCAGGAACATACGTATACTGGAAAAAACGAAAAAAACTATGGTTTCTTAGTCACTTAAAATAAAAATATGCACCTCAACCATAATAATACAGTGTCACTCGATATGTGTTTGAACTTCACAAGAAGTCCTCATTAGGAGCCTAACAGCTCCAGACTAAAAACTGTTAAGCAACAGTCTGGAACTGTTAGGCTCCTGATGAGAACTTCTTGTGAAGTCGAAACACGTGTCGAGTGACATTGTGTTTTAGGTGTATATTATTAGTTTAAGAAACATACGTATTATGTAGAAAGTAATTGCCATATAGAAATATGTATGTTTAAAGATAATCACATAGAATCTTTAATGAACAACCAATATCAAAATTTAAGTTATTGTTAGTCTTTTAACAATTATTTGTAATACGTGATATTTGGTTATTATAAGCATCAAATATAATTTAATAATAATCATCCAAATAAAGTCATATCATAAAAGAAACACTTTGCTCACTAACCAGAAGAAACAGCTATGGTAAATTATGTAGGTATTGTCTAACACGATATGACATCGTTAATGATGGTAATACGACATGAGAATTATTATTGTCAACTGGTTTATCTGCTATGTCTTATTGCCGCCTCTGTTGTAGACTAGATGCTGCTGGTTGCCTCTTCGCAAGCCCTCGGGCTGTAATTTATCTTGCGATAACTTGTAAACTTATGCTCGGATATTTAAAGGGTGCGCGTTACCAGTGGCGTTCGTCGAACTAAAGTGTTGAAATTATAATGTTTCCTTAAATTATTTAATTTCTACCTTAGATTGGATAGAGTGGTGTTTATTATAAGCAATTTTTATTACGATAAATAAGCTATTCTATATATACAAAGACTAGAATCGATAGATTATTAGAGAGCTGAAATAAAAACAATTAAATTTTTTTTCACACAAATTTTGTGGTGTTCAGCAATGTGATGTATCAACTTTATTTTTTCAAATTGCATTAAAGAAAATTGTTAGCTAACGAACATTTTGAACGGGGTATTAATTTTTACATTCTCTATGAAATTGTTTCGAAAATTTATATAGTTGTAATTCAACTATAACACAGTTAGTGATTCTGAACAAGAAGAACTGTGCTTAAAAATGTATACAAAATCATCAATTTAATATAGTCATGAGTTAGTCACTTTGGCTTTTTAAACAACGTCCACACCTACATAATTTATTTGTTATGTTCTATGCGTGAGTAAGTATCATACAATGCAATGGCGTAAATCTTTTTTCGAAACTCAAGTGGCGATTATATGAACACTTTTGAAAGGTTGTGACATTCCTAGATTGATGGCTTAATCACCTAATAAATAAAAAAGCTCCTCGGGTATTATGACAGGCAGCATGCATTGTTGCCAGATTGATTATTCTTTTGTCGTGCTCATGACACAATGTAACGCGTATTTCTTATTTTGCTTATAATTTGTCATTACGTTAACACTTATTTTATTTTAAATAGAACGAATAGAAGTTCGTACCGTACAAATATTTAATTTTGAACATAAATTATAGGTAATAATAATTTTTTTTATTAGTATGTTTAGCTTCTGAATAGCTCAAAATAAAGTAACACCATAAAAACATTTTTCTAAATAATTTTCTTTAGACGTCGCGTCGTCAGCCCATTATTTTTGTTCATGTTTCATGAAATTTGATTTTCCATCTTATTATATTAATCCATTTTTCCTCTCAATATTCTGTATGGTAGAATTGTAAATACGTATACGATAAAAAAAAAAATAACAAACATTATCATTAAAAAAATTGCAATAAAATAACAAGAGCGACAGAACTCGCCAGCGTACAATTTAGTGAACCCAACCTGTGCTTTATGACTATTGCAATAAAATTGAAAAGACTAATCAAATATATTTGATGAATGCTGGCAACACTGAGTCAATTGGCCGTTTAACTTGTATTGGCAAAAAAAACGTCGAATGTGAAAAACGTATTTCTCGTCTCGCATTGTTTATATACACATCTCTCTCGTACGTGCACGCGAAAATGGTATTATGTTAACACGACTATAATACTGCATGCACTTGCATTGGGCAGTAGGTACTTTTTATTTTGTTTTCTTTTTCTATGTATTTTATTTTATATAATTTGTATTGATCATGTCGTAGATTTGCTTTTATTTTAATCAATTCATTGTAGAGGAATTTTATTTGCAACCGCATTGTAAATAGTATTAAATAAATTTAAATGTACTCTAAATGCGTCATAAATTATTATATGAACCATTAAAATGCTACTCAAAGTTCTATAGATAATATTTTATAAATAATAATTTGAAACTATCGATGTATTCATTCGGTTAGAGAGAATTTTAATTAAAAGGTAATATTAAACCAGTTTTTTGCATTTATAACATCTAGATTGTAGACGCAGAATGTCAAGCATACTGAAACAGCTGTACCTAGCGGCTTTGAAATTGAATTTTTACGAATTTAAATTATTTCTCTATGTAAATTATTCTTACAGAAATGCGAATGTTCCAAGTTTCTATATGAAAAGAGTAGTATTAAAATTAATTCGATAATGCAATTATTTTTATTAAATTCATTATGGTATCTAATTATCTTATGGGTACCTACAATTATAATTAATAACTTATATGGGTAATTAAGAGTTATACTATTAATATACCTATACAGTTTTAAAATATTCGTGAGACTGTTAGAAAAAATAACAAGAAATTTTCTAAGGGGAGAAATCAAATAAATAAACAGCTGATAGATACAAAACCTAATTAGTCCAAGCAGTGGAGGCTAAATCAGGTTATTTTTTAGGTAGTTTTGCCACTCGCAGAATTTGTTACAAATATGGTTTAGAATAATACCCTAAGTTTACTCCGATTTTGGCTGTCCGCGTCAGAGGTAAACCATTTAGTTGTCCGCTATAAAATTCCTTTCAACCTCCATTTCGAAAAAAAATTAAAAAATCATTTTTTTATCTGCTACGCTAAAAAAAATGGCTGAAAACACGTTTTTTAAGCTGTAATAACTAATAAATTTTAACGTTTTTTAAGTTGATACCACTGGAAAATAAACATTTTGTAGAATAGAACATTTACTGAAAATTTGGACCTGATAACTTCAATTGTTATTATTATATTAAATTGTTAATAATGGAATCATGCTTGTTTTTATTTAGCAATAAAAGTTTTTGTAAAAATTTTAATTTCCTATAACTGTTTGTATGTGTTCCCAAAAACTTATATAATCGATTTCCACTATAAAAAGACAATACAATATTCCCATTGCATTTGAATTCCAAATATATTAATGTGTAGAACGAACCCAAAGTTTGAGTACTGCTGAATTAGATCGCAGACCGTACTACCATCTGTCCAGAATGAATATAACTAACGCAGCCTGTGCAATGTTTCGTGTAAAATAATATTGTAGGCATTAACTTGTTTGATTTATATGTCCAATTAAATCTTATAACGTTCGTCCAATTGGTGCTTTACAAAGCAATCTACAAATTACAGTATTTGGGAATTTCTACTGCATCAAATGTAAAAGAGAGTCTTATTCCGTTCACTTGTTATGATTAAAATAATTATTTAATTAAAGTAATTCTTGTTCGACACTAAGTTTTGTTTCGATTCATTTAATATTTATGAATTTGTGAAAGTTTTGAACTTGTATTAAAATTAATTTCATCTATGGTATTTAATATATTCCAGAGATTATTTTTAAGTTTTTCGTTCAGTTCTGCATAAAGTTTTGTTATTATAATTGTTGAAAACATATGTCGTTTTACTGTATATTTATACTATAGTCGTTTTTCCGCGTTAAGGCGTCTTGCTTGTTCTGTAAAGTAAAAAATTACCGGGTACCCTCATCAGCTTTATTTACATCATCACGAAGAGTTAATCAAATGTTATAAATATATAATAGAATATCAATTGTAAAAATACTCCTTTATTTATTCATGTTTTTGAATTTTTGTTATTTTAACTACACATACAAATAGAAGTACAATTCGACATTGCAAAATCATAAAAATAGCTGTCACAGACAATTTCGTCTATTCTGAAAACGTCATTTTTATTATTCTTAAGTTGGCAAAACGTAAACCGGGCAGTGTCGTGTTCCATTATACATACATTTATAACATTTGAGTATCTCTTCGTGGTTACGTAAATTCCCGCGAGTTTCCTTTTAACAATCATTTAAGTTCTGTATTTTATGAATCTGTATATTAGCAGCAGCAATAGATGATAAGCTTTATTTCTGTGAATTAAAATGAACAACAAATGTTTAAATAAACTCAACCCAGAATACAAATTTTGATACAGTCCATACGTCACTATTTTTAATACGAAAATGCCTCAATGCCAAAAAACGCCTATTTAAAAATAAAATACATTTGATTTCAGCAAAAAGTATTTTCAGCTTATGTTAACTTTTTTTTAATTAGAGATTGTCAATTAAATGCCTTTCGTTTTATTTTAAAACCGAACAAACACTTTTAATTCAATAAGTCCCATTAAATCGCTTGGCTTTTGTATTTGCAACTTTTCCCATACAAACACCCACATTTAACGTATATATGTATATTTGTGTTGCAGACTTGCGAAAGCTTGGAATGCTACGTAGAGAACTACGGCTGTATCGACACCAACATGCCCCCGGCACCCGGCACAAGCTGCGGTGACAACAAGGTAAGCGTTTCATCCACATTGTGCACCGCTAAATTCTTCTCTAGAAGCACCGAGATTTGTGCACTCGCCGATAAAAAAATATATAGAGAGAGATTTCCTAATCGATTACGTGATTCGGGTATTTTAATACGACTTGTTCACTTTTCGTTGAAAATTGTTGTGCTTTTGGAGACGAGTTCATGATTTGATCATGTTTTTATTTCGTAAAGTATTTCTTGAAATAAATGTTTGGTGCTATTTATAATTGAATTGATATTGGTGTAGATATGTGTAATTTAATTTGGAACATATAAATTTTTAATTCAGTTACTTGAACTAAAAGAGGTGCAATATAATATTACACATGTATGTCGTATCATCGATAAGACATACAATTTTATAAATATGGTATCTTAGTTAGTTTTATATAGATATATATTATATTTGATATACAAATAGGTATATACATAATAATACATATATGCTCAAAATATATTTGTGTGCTGGATATTTTTATAAGAATGTTATGAAATTTTTTTTATTAAGTATGTTCTAGAGTCTGGAGTATGCAATTTTTTAATCTGATTTTCTTAAACTGTCGAGTCATAATTTTTTACGGATAATTTTTTAGACATTTTACTAAAGTTTTATATAATAGTGAAGTTTAAGAGATTTTCTCGATGCGATAATCACACTACCTTGCATGTATTTATTAACTTTGTAATTAGTTCAAGTGGTTGACATTTATTACATAATAAATCTTTGCATTAATCTATGTTATGTTATCGCTTTTTTTGCATCATAAATAGTATTTAATCGGATTTAGATCAAACATAATTTTTATATAATACGTCACCTATATTATAAAACGTGTAATAAATAAGTATGTCAATTTTTTCACCTATTTTAACGACTTCACAAAGTACTTAAAACTGTCACATAAAAAAATTCATTTTTTTTAGAACTTTTGGTGACATTTTTTTTTATTCGGCAATATTTTATAAAATTAATAAATGTTATAAACAATTCTTATTTTTATTTTTTTCATATTGTCTGGCTAGTTTAAAGTACTTTTCACCCTTTACAAACTTTCAAAAAATCCTCTAAGGCAGTTTAAGAGATAAACATAAAATTAAAAATAAACATAATATGTAGAATATGTTTGGATGCACTTTGGATTGTCGTAAATTGCCCTCAATGCAATTTTTGATTAGCATACTTTGAGGTATCAATCCCTCAAGTTACAGAAAATTTCAACCAAAATGCAAAATTCGTTACTTTTGTGCGAGGTTTTTTCTTTTGCTATATAACTCGTTTGTGAACATTGGCTTATTAATAAAAAGCGATTGTTTTAATGTCCTCGACTTGACAGTCAGTATGTCGGTATGTTTACGTGACAATGAATTATAATTGTAAAATAAATTTCTTAACAGTAATACTACATATTATTATATACCTACGATATTTTCCTGTATGTATATTTTTGTTGTATACATTGTACTTGTACATTATACATGATATATTTCTTTATTTCATTTTTGATGCTATGAAATCAAATTTACTGTATGAAATTGTAAACTTATGCTGCCGTTGTAATATGAATAATAATGATTTTTTTATATTAACATTGTGTTGAGATAGCGATGCGTTACATTGCAATAGGGATGTATAAATAACAATCCGCGTTCAACCGACTGAACGCGATAACGTAATGATATAATAAATATTTCCATCTATAACACATCGGCGATTTTTTATATAGACGTCCATTGACTGCACTAGGAAACTTTATAAGAGATTTCTTTGTGGGATTTTATTTTCTACGAATTTATAGATATTTTCTCTCAATTATGTCTTCACAATTTATGACCTTTAACTGGAACTGTTTGTAATTCTTCTATGAAATTTTCTAGCTATTAAAGGAATTTATTTTTATATTATTAAGGAATAATTTATATTTAACTTTTAAAAACAGTATTGTAGCGTTTGCGTTTAGAAGCTAAAACTTTTTACATAGTTCACTTAACAACCTATTGTTTTCACGTGTTGGTAAATAAAAATAAAATTTTAGTATGTACTTACATTAATTAGCAAATCGACAAAAAGTTGAGTTGAGATACTTACATACCTTTGTGCTAAATTTTAAACTTTTAGGTAAAGAATTAAAATAGTTTTCATTTCATAATTTGTAAAGGGAACAAATTAAATGCGCACTATTTTAAAAGCATTTGTAAACAATATTTAACAGTATTTTTTGTGTTTTAGCAATAGTTAATGGAACAAAAAAATATTAAAGTTAAAAAATTAAAGCAAAATTAAATTATATAATAATAATGAACACAAATATTATTGCACAAAACAAAATTTTAATGCTCAAAACGGAAAATGTTATTGATAAAAAAAATTATTTTTAATGTCACACTTTATGTTTAGTATATATAATGCTCAGAATTGAAAATGTTATTGCTCATAGATAATATAAATACAATATATGCTCAAAGTATATAAAATATTGAGCACTTAAATACTAGCTATTTGTATATACCTACATTCATACAATTTTATGAGAAAGGCTAATTATTAACAAGGCAGGCGTATCCCTCATGCAAATTCCTGTATATCACGGAGTATTGAAATGCCTCATAGTTGAAATGTTTGTAAAGTGCATTGTAAATTTGTTGCAAAATCGATTCAACCTCTTGGTCCTTTTCAAAGGAGACGTACCAGTGAATAACTAGACATGATTTAATGCGGACATTTAGTTTAGGAACTTGTCTGGTTATCCGCAAAATTATACAACGTCAACAACAAAGTTGTGTAGCTGACCTAAAGCGATTCAGTAAATTTATGTCAATGAATTGAGAGACGCCCAGTGTTTAATGGCGGCGTCTCTCTGCATGAGTTTCCAACAGATTTAGTCCGCTTAACAAATGTATCACACATTTAAATCAATTCATGCGCCACCTCTACCGCTTTTGCTCGTGGTAAATTCAAATTTATGATTTATTGCATTTTTGTAAGTTATAAACGATTTTACTTATATTATAGTATTTTCATTTAATTAATAACGTTATTATTCTTATTAACATTTGAAACCTCAATGTAAATCAACCAATTCATTATTTTTTATTGTTGGTATATTTTGTATTTTGATGGATTTTTACTACATTAAGATATCCAATGTAGGGGAGGTGCTAGTTAATCTAATCTATAGATAGATCTATTATATTATTGTATATCTATTAAACATAAGAGATGTCATAGTTTAGATAGATATAACAGTTGCTAACATATCTACAGAAACTGGCCTTTATATATTATATAGATATATTATTAAATCACAATATATTTCGTTCAATTTTCATAAAACAAGGGGTTAAATCTATAAATACAGCAATAACAGTAAAACTGACAGATATTGATATCAATAAATTGTGAAACATTCCGATATTGCTTGCCAATATGTTGTTATGAATGACGGTTTACATTAGAACGATTGGATATTAAATTATTTAACCTTAACTTGGCGTAAATGGCAGTTTTTGTTTGACAACATCATGTCACTCACCTAAATAAAAACGATCATTTTGATAATTATATCTGAGTAAGTATTCTATACATTCGTACATGTGTACATTTTTTTTTAAATTTTTTATTAGCTAAAAATTAATTTCATAATATTATATGTTACATTTAAACAAAATTGTATTTTCTTAAAACTCCACCAATAATAATCGTCGTTTATAATATTTATAAAATAGGAAAGAGGTCACGACGCTCTTAGGGCAATTAATACTCTTAAAGATGAAGATTTAAACTATATTTTAAAACAAAGACTGAATCTGTAGGATCTCGCTAAGCTGAGCTATTAATTAAATATGTATCGTTCTTAAAATCTATTGATTTGTTATATTAATATGCTTGAATCATACAATACATATCTACACACATATTCTCGTATTTTCGAAGTTTGGCTTTCAGTAACAAAGTTTCACTAAAATGAATATAAATGTAAAATTTTAGCCTTGAATCTAATAACGCCTACTGGAATTAATTTTCACTAGATTATAGTTCCGTATTCAGTAAGTTTTAGTTACCTACAAATTAGTGAACTCGTAAATGTTGCTTAATTTCGTAATAAATTTATTCATAGAAATACATAATAATGTATAACAAACCACCATCTTTTAAGTTAATATTTTAATTATTAATATTACTCATTAATTTTAAGTATTGTAATTATTAGTAATCTTATTATTCTATACATATATACTTACTTTTGTGATATGAACTATGATGATACATAATGATTTCAAATGATAGTTTTTGTTTCTTATTGTTAACCTTAATACATTTTGTATACATATATATGTATACGTGTTACAGATAAGATTATGTAGGTGAATTCGCTAAAAATAAAGTAGATTCCATGGGAAAAATTTAATCTATTTTCTTGCGTTAAATTCTTTGTACAGTTCCCAATTAACGTGCAGGCAGCATCTCTGTTTAAGTATCTTATGTACTACGTAGGTATTGTGGCTATGCGCGATGTTGTACAACCGACAATAGGTCGGAATCAAGTTACGCCCAGACATTGGCTTTCTATAATCAAAAGCCGATACGAACGTGCTTCATGACTTTATTGTTGTACACCGTTGAGAATTCCATGTGCATTATTCAATTGCCGTTATTGTTTACCGGTGATGAGTCTGTGAATGGTTAACAATGCTAAGATATTCTTATGCGTATATATACGTCTACTTGTACGTGTTTAGTTTTGTATAGTCATTATGTGTTTGATGTTGATGGTATGTTAATTTATATAAGAGGTTATTATCTTACATGTACTCTAATAAACGAGAACACGTGTCCGAGTATTTGGTTACATGGATCTTCGGGAAAATGTAGGGGAGGGTGGTATCAAAAGTAACATATTTTACAAAAAAAAGCTGTTGACCAAACTACCTAATTTTATGGTTAATTAATATTAAAAGTTATAAAATAATTTACAAAATACACGTGAAAGTGAAAAACATATGTAAATAAATACACGTGTATTTATTTCCCAGTAAACGGGTTTTAAAATACAAAATTAAACATGTATTAAAACACGGTCTTTTAATTTCCTGTGTTAACGTTACCTCTAATTTATATAATATGTTATACAACATAATAAAAACCAGAGTTTCACAGTTTAAATTCTATTACTCGTCACTTTGTATCTATTTAAAAAAATGAAACTTTTTATTTTAATTTTTAATTAAGGAGGTTGGAAAGTTACTTTTAAGGGTCAGGTGGTGGGACGGGACGCAGTGTTCGCTGTTGCCAAATCTACGACCTGTCTTTCTCACTTGTACACATGCATTTGTCATTACTTGTCATTTTACAATGCGAGCGTTGTTGCCATGTTACGCATTAGTTTCAAATATTTATACATCATTTCACATATTTTCCGAGTTTCTTATATTGTTTTTTAATAATGGTATGGTCGAAATTTCTAATTATTATTTAAATAATTACATAAATAAATAATTTAAAATCGATCTTACTGTTTTTTAAATAGAACTTAACATTTTTCTATCTTTTATCAGTCTATTTTCATCAACTCCCATTTAACGCCAAGTATTACAACTGAACTTTTAAATTTATTTTCTTAAAAACGAGTTGGTCAAAAATTCCGAAATTTAAGTATTTCATTCATTTTAGGTGTTTAAACAATTGTAAGAAATTTCAATTTACTCCTACTTGTTTGGCGTAACTTCCCAATCTCCTTAAATCGTAGATGTTTTTTTTCAAATTTAGCTTTAATTTATTCGTGTATTTATATCGTACTGTAAGTATCAAAATAAACATATCTGACATTGTTTCATTGTAATTAAGGTATATTTATTTATTTTCATGTGACAATAAGAAATCACAGTTTTATCCGTTTTCTTGTAGTAGGTACAATTTAACTTATAATCAAATGTGTAGGTAATTCATATTACAGAAAATTTAAATACAATAATAAATTTATTTACACATACCGTATTTAGGATAAATGAATTGTAAAATAAAACACTATATACCTACACATACATACAATAAATGAATATTCATTTATGCAATTTAATCGATTGCAATTGTTTGTTCGTATTTTAGTAAAATTATAAAATTTCACGCGGATGTATGTAAATTTATTTTAATAATTAGAATACAAACCGAAATAAAATTATTCAGGTCACTATAGTTAAAATTGTTAATATCGAAATTAACTAACCTAACAGTGACTCGCTGTAGCGCCAAAATTGTTTAACTACGAACAAATCCAACCCAAAGTAATTAATTCACCGCTGAAGGCATTAAATTTTACAATCAAATTAATACTCATAAGTTTTAAGTTTGGAATAATTTCGACGGTTTTGTTTTGTTTTTGATAAATTTAATAATTCACTTCATTAGCGGGAATACGATTAATTTACTTTTAAAAGAAACACAATTTATTAACACTAATGAATCTCGAATGATGTTGCAATAATAATAAGCATTTATCATACAAATATTAAAATGCAACCATATTATCTATATATAATATAATATCCAGCTTCGAATGGTCGGGTATTTAAAAAAACAGCATAATTTAGTTATCTGAAACAGAAAACATTTTTTATGTTTATTTTTTACCCTACTTTTGTATAGATTTAAATATTTTTACTTTCGTGGTATTTAACAGGATCAGCAGCAGGATGAACAGTAAAAAATGATCAATTTTCATCAAATCACGCTGTAAGATAGTTAAATGTATACAGATAAATATTCAATAATCAAATATCAACAAGTATTTCTAATTTAGTACATTTAATTTAAAAATATTGAACACTGGGGTATTGTTCAAGACTGGTGCCACTGTTAATATGTCAGCTTGGGGCGATCGAGGAGACTCCAGTTTTTTTTTAAATATAGCTTACACCATTATCTTTAAGACTATCTAATGCCCGAAGACCTTCGTAACCTCCTTCGGCTATTATTAAGAAATTTAAATTGAAAATTTAACAAATAAGTTGAATAGTTAATATGTCAGCTTAGGGCGATCGAGGAGACTCAAGTTTTTTTTTTAAATATAGCTTACACCATTATCTTTAAGACTATCTAATGCCCGAAAACCTTCGTAACCTCCTTCGGCTATTATTAAGAAATTTAAATTGAAAATTTAACAAATAAGTTGAATAGTTAATATGTCAGCTTGGGGCAATCGAGGAGACTCCAGTTTTTTTTTTAAATATAGCTTACACCATTATCTTTAAGACTATCTAATGCCCGAAAACCTTCGTAACCGCCTTCGGCTATTATTAAGAAATTTAAATTGAAAATTTAACAAATAAGTTGAATAGTTAATATGTCAGCTTGGGGCGATCGAGGAGACTCCAGTTTTTTTTTTAAATATAGCTTACACCATTATCTTTAAGACTATCTAATGCCCGAAGACCTTCGTAACCGCCTTCGGCTATTATTAAGAAATTTAAATTGAAAATTTAACAAATAAGTTGAATAGTTAATATGTCAGCTTGGCGCGATCGAGGAGACTCCAGTTTTTTTTTAAATATAGCTTACATTATTATCTTTAAGATTATCTAATGCCCGAAGACCTTCGTAACCGCCTTCGGCTAAAATTAAGAAATTTAAATTGAAAATTTAACAAATAAGTTGAATAGTTAATAAGTTGCTTATTTGTTTCAGATCTCGAAGTTCAACCGTTTCTTTTTTTAATTGCCTGTTCCTTCGAAGTTATGTTAGTATCTTATTCAAATTCTTTCAATAAAAGTTTTCACATCAATAATCTAAGCTTCCTGTTTTTAGTATTATAACAAATATGTTGATCGTATCAGTTTCAAGTAAGTTCACTATAACAATAGTCCAATTTACATTGCAGCACATTTCTATGTATTATATGTAGTTGTAGATACGTGTACATTCTACTGCTGCACGTAGATTTGTGCTTTTCTAAGCTGCGTTACAACAGACTGTGAAAATGCGTAAATTCCGTTGATATATTGGAACGAACTTGCCTAACAATTAGCTGGGCTTACACGGATGGGCGTTTCGTGTGATATGTAATCTATGATATTACATGAAACGACCAATTAAATCCAGGATTAAGTCACTATACTGACGCGATTTACAATTCAGTTGTTCTAAAACCAACGATGGTAGCGTAGGAATGCAACTTGCTACCGTGATTGTGTTTCTGTGTGCTTTGTGTTTGCGTAGAACTTTAGGGACATGGATGTGAAGTTTAGGTTTTGAATTTTTAATCGAAGTTGTTTAGGTCTTCAAATAGATTCAAATACGTTATTATTTTTTACTATTTCGTACATAAATAATAGCCTAATTAATAGGTAATTTGGGGTAACATTCAATCCAGAAGTTTTGATATTTAAAAGGGTCATTGTTTCGGGTCCTTAATAAATTACATAGCTTAACTTTGGATCTGTAATACATGTTTCTTCGGATATTTTTATTTAAATTGCCCAAAGCGATTTAATTTAAAATTTCGTATATTTATTAATTTCTTATAAGTAAAGTTCACATTTGTTTAAATGTAATCTTGAATGAAGTAAAATTTCACTTCATATAAATGATAAAATATTAAAATATTTGAAAGCACGCACAAAAAAATTATTCAAAAAGGTTATATGTAACATTAACAATTACCTACATACATATTATAACTTTTAAGTATACTTTAATTTCTTTTTCAGTGCCCATTTGTATATTTTATTTACAAATAAAGATTTTTTGAAAGCATCATTATATCTTCACAATGTCATTTTTTTCTACTTTATTATTGCAATAAAAATATTATTTTTCATAATCGAATTCATAAAATATGAAGTTGAAAAAAAACATGTAAGATATATGTATTTATAGTACATTTCAAATAGCATAAATACATATATATCTAAAGTACGTCCTATGACAAAAAAAATGATAGTGAAACAAAATAATAACGTTACATTTATATCAAATAAAATATTACACCAGTAGGTACATATGTATACCGATCAATTTTTAATAACTGCTATGTTATTTTTTATATGTATATGTCTGCTCGAACATTTTCTGCACAAAAATTTGTCTTATTTTATTTCTATGTGTTTTGATAGATATTGTAACCGATTATGAAATTTCATAACTGTATCGTAATGAGTTCTCGAGATGTTAAATAAAAACTTATTTTGGTTAAAATCTTCGAAGGGCTGCAATAGCTCCCTCACAAAAAAAAATCCGGACTCATGTTATTAAAATATTTTTCTTAATTTACTGTTCAAGTTTGGCACGACAGTGCTGAATGATCTTGTATATTTACTATAATATATTTTTCCCCAAATGATATAAAATAAAATAAATATTTTTTATAATGAAATTATTGAACTTAGACAAACGTGCCAGCAGGTAATGTGTTAATAATTTTATCAGAATTTTGACATTGAACACACAGTTAACTTTGACAACAGTTAAAAATATTAAAATAAATAAAAATTGACATTTATCATTGAACACGGCCAAGAAAAACTGAAAGTACTATAAACGAGTTTATATGAAAACGAACACAGCGATCTAGATACTACATATTTTATTACCGTTGACATAAATTTAAAGTTGAACAGAGCGAGAAGAATCACGTGATTTAGACTAGACAATGTTTGGCGGTATAATTCTTTCTTTCTATTTGACAAAAAATTGAAGCAAATCAGAATCCAATCGAACAGCGGAATTATGAATGGATAAAGATAAATTTATTTCTTGTAATGGGATTCAGTATATCTCTTTAGCTCCGTCTAACGACCATCTCGATTTACATAGCATTCCCATTTATTTACGAAAACTAAACCGAATTCGATTCTCGAATTGGAAATTCAAATTTTAATGGACTCTATTGGCAGAATGCGCATATCTACAGGAAATCCTCGATAATACGATCATATTAGAGATTCAGTTAATTTTTATTATATATAATATCCTAGATTTCCATATATATGCATACATATTGTGTATTTGCTGGTCAAAATTTAGGTATAAATGAGCAACAATCATGATTGCATTTTTTTATTATACATTTAACACAATATATTCGAATAGATATATTTTAAATACAAAATATTATACCAATATTTCTTAAATAAATGTATCCTAAATTTAACCCTCAAACATATTCATTATATGAATGTCAATGAAATAGAATAACCACCTCTCTGTTTTCTTTAAAAATATGATTCGAAACTTATGTACGATTCAGAAGTTGTTACAATTTGCTCGTAAATAATTAATAGACCTTCGAGAATTTCTTTAAAATTTTTTAAGAAAATATAAAACAGGTACCCATATTATTCAGTCTTTTGTAGACATTTTTAATGTATCTTATTACCTAATTCACTGGAAAATAATAAATTTAGAGGAAGTCTGTTTTTGTCGGAGAGTCTGTATACATGTTCTTTTTTAAGATCTCATTGTGGAGAAAAATTATTTACTTTCAGTCATAAACTCATATCTTTTCAGTTTGTAAATTTTTGTATGTTTTATAATTTTAGAAATTTGGGTAGGTATATACTAAGTTCACAGAGATACTTTTCTTATTATTAAAGAATAATAAAATTAAGGTGTTTGTTTACAAAAATAGTATCTACGCCTCTCGTATTTACACTTAAAATACAAAATTATTGCATAATTTATTATTTTATCTCTATCATGCTTGGATAAGATTTAATATCTGAAGAAGAAGGAAAATATGCCCTCAACCCAATTTAGCTAATTTCATTGATATTCGAACATTCTAGGGTTTCCTGTAGACAGTGTGCAGTGAACGATGTCACTATAAAATTTTGTTCTTGTGATCTTATACGTTTTTCCTTTGAGATATCTTCCGCTTTTTTATTTATCTTTTTTGTGCCCGGTTGTTATTCTCTCCACTAAAAGCAGTTTGCGTTTTATGGATGGAATATTTACGATGATTCGCGACTTGACCGACCGTGAAAACGACCGGGTGGCCGAAGAGCATGATGGGTACTGTTCGAGTAAAGTATATTCAGTGCAGTGCTGCTCAATTAGGGTACGTCTTAGGAAATTAATTATTTATAAGAAAAAATATCAGATTAGTCTATTTTGGATGTTTTTTATATCATTTAATAAATAAAAAATGTATTTTAACGCGCTTAAATCTGACGTCAAAATTACGCCATTAGATCATGATATTTTCTAACCTAACAAAAAAAAATACTTTAAAAGTCCACTACTTTTTGAGCTAAAAAAAGCTTGACCTAATGGCTTATAAAAACGTAGAAGTATGGTAGTTTATATTCTCTCAATCGACACATTTTTTGTATGACTAATATAAGTACATTCATAAATAAAAAAATATTTGAGTTTAATGCAACTAATAATATTTAATTAAAAGTGGTCAGTTTGAAAATTTTTAGAACCACTTGAAAACGTTTACATATGCAGATATATCTGATTTCAGTTGGTACAAAAACCATTCGTTCCGGTTGTTGGTCTCATCTTTGTGCATCGAATGCATCCAATCTCATTTAAATGATGCTTATATTAGATATTTTTGTATGCACTATATAAATTGATAGCTGTTTCAGCTTAGTATATATGTACATATATACATATTATAGATAACGAATATCTCTTGTAAATTCAACCAACCAATGGTAAATCATATGCAACTATGTTCACTTGATACAATAAGCTTGTATCAAGTGAACATAGTTGCATATGATTGATGATGAAAAACTAGATGTAAGCCATCTAGTTTTTTTTTAATAGTGGATGGTTTAAATTATAAAAAATGATTTTTAAACCTTATACAGGAGTAGATCTTGGCTTCTGAGGATGTCCACTGCAATTTGTGACGAAACGTTGTCCGATAACACGACCAAATCGACTCGGTTTACACCCAGAAGCCAAGATTCGTATCAAAATTACCGCGGAAACCTCCATACTTGCATATAAAGGAGCTTTGAATAGTAGTATTTAATATATAGCAACGATAGAATTTAAGTAGTAACTTAACCATTAAAAAAAATTCAGTTTAATATCAGTTCATATTAATTCAAGAATGTTAACTTTTACCACAAACATAAATTGTCACATTCAAAATCTGTTTGTAAACATTTATATTTTTTATTACTCGAATGCGTTCAAAATCGTTGAGAATTTATCTTCTGTCAAAACAAAAAGTGGTAGAATGAACATTTTAAATTCAACTGAAGCCATGCTCTCATTTTTTCTTTGATGTAAAACTGCGTGTAAATATTTTAAACGATTGCATATATGAATTTTTGATTAAAATTGTATGACCAGAATACAACATATTTTTATGACAATATATTTTTCATGGATGAAGAGAACAATTGTATAGTATTTTATGTTAGTGATGTTATTTTTATTCTTCAGTAAAAGTAAAAACAATGTTGTATGTTTTACTGAAAATTTAATTTCGAAATTGTAAATATGTTTGGATAATTTATTTGTTAAAGCATTTATGAACTAGATTAAATAATATTTTAATTAATCTTTATTTTAAAACAGGCGTTGTGACAAGTATTAATATTTCAGACAAACATAAGTAATTAGATTAGTTTCAGTATTGTATATAAAATATTCCGTACTTAATATCTATTAAATTGATTAGTATTAATTTGATATAATAAGTAATTTTAGTAATAATAGTAATTTTATAACTATAAATTATTCATTTTCGATATGATGTTTTAACTTTTTCTGTAAATTGTGTTTCAAAAAGAAAAACTGAGGTTTGCTTAGTAGAAAATCAAGAAAGTTTTGTTTTTACCTCATAACAACAATATAACTTCTAACATGCACAATATCGACTACATCCAATACGTTTGTTTTTCAATTTACCAATAAAACAATTAAACAAGAACAACAATACATAATCTAATAGCGATTGATTTTCGCAGTGGTGCTACGACGACAAGTGCCTGGCCCTGGGCGAGCGTCCCGGCGCGGTAAGCGGCGGCTGGGGTTTATGGGGTCCGTGGAGCACGTGTTCGCGCACTTGCGGCTCCGGCATCGCGTACTCGGAGCGCGAGTGCAATAACCCGAGGCCGACCAACGGTGGACAGTATTGCCGTGGACTTAACAAGAGACATCGCGTGTGCAGCACGGAGGTATGATTATTGGTTTATAGTACTCTGTAGTAATATTGGTTGTATAGATTTGCGAATTTTAAGTGCCCTTAAAAAAACCTAATAGATACATTTTTTTAATTAACTGTTAGTTAGGTAAATATTCTATTTCAATCTATAAAAGTAGGTTGATTGCATACTTGCTTCTTATAATCTTTTTTTAACTATTTATAAAATTTGAGTTTACTCTTAATTTTTTCGATTATTTCGAGAAGTACCTATAGTGTATGTATAAAATTTTTAAAAATAGCTTGTACAAGTAATTTAATTAATTATCTTTCACATATTGGTACGTGGATTTAAAAAGGAACACCTAAAATATTGACAGAATTCAACAGACAGATTATTCATTTAAATTTATTTTGTTAAATAGTAGAAATCTAAATTAAACTTTCTCGGAATATATTTCTGTTAAAAGCAGAAAGAAAACATAACAATTACACCCCTTTTTTATTACCTAAGTTGATTGTTTAATAAAAAAAATAAAAATAAAGCGCAACAGGTAACGAAAATATAAAATATAATTTATATAGGTATTTTTATTCCTCTCTGAAAATTTTTTAATTTTATAAAAAGTTTAACTCTTCACAAAGTATAATAATCAACGAGTTTGGGACTGAAATGACATTATAACTTAATTTCAAAAAAATGTTTCTGTTATTTTGTTTTAATAATTTACCTAATCTGTTACAAGTTGATATAAACTTTTTTAGCATCCCTACCTATTCATAGAATTCCTCTGTATGTGATACTTGTAGCTTAGGGTCAACTGGGGTAAAAGTGAAACGAAATACAAATCTTTCATGTTTTTTGACAGTTAACGATACAAATTCATACTTTAATTTTTTCTACTAGATGCGCTTATGAATAACTATTTTAAATACTTACGTCATTTGAACTGTACGATAACATACAACACGGACTTTAAAAATGAAAAAGTGTGTTCCATTTTTTAACCTCTAATTTGGGAAAAAGTGAAACAGGCCTCTAATGGAAAATATTTCTCAAAAAATTAAAAGGAAATCTACAAAGGCAACTTTGCTTTATCTTCTTTGTGGCATATCAATGTGAAATTGTAACTTTAATTAATATCTGAGCTATACAGAAAGTTATGTGCAAAGAATTAAAATTTAATTCACACGTTTTGACATCGACTAACAGGGAAATATGTAGGGGTGACACATCACTTATAAGGCGATTCATATTTTCAGGTCGCTTTAACAAACCTTTAATGATGATGTTAGTTTTTATAATTCTCCTATAAACAAATTAGTTTTTTAGTTGCAGGCTTGTTTCACTTTTACCCCATTTTTTTAGTGTCTCATATTTACCCCGCTCGATCCTATATTCAAAAATGGTATAATATGGATACTCAATACCAAATAATATTAAATCAGATCATGTAGATTTCAGCAATAGACTTTACGCATTAAAAATAGATGCGAATCTCCTTTACATGTTAAAGGTCAAGATTTCGATAGCCGTTAGCGTCAAACAAACTTCAGAGGAGCAGTAATTTCAAAGTTGCGACTGAATTGTTTATTTATGTTTATTTACAAAGTTCTTTTCTTTAAAAGATATGCGCGGACCGACTGGGGAAAGGTTACGCCAAGCGGCGCGGGCGTTGTGAGTGTTTTTAAATTTAAATATTGCTATGTCTTTCTCGGCAAAGCATGCTGTTTTTGTAATTGGATCTTTTTGCGATACAAATCGTAATGAAATTTTAAATTCAGGTATGTAAATATAATGCAAGTGTCATATTTTCTTGAGAATTGTTTTTATGATTTATTTGAATGAATGAATTATAATCAAATATGTGGATTCGAGTAAAATTTATATACATATGTAGAGTCACATGCAAAAGTGGTCGACCAGTTTAAATTCGAATTCGCTTATCACAAACTTAGTAGGCTCCTCCCATTTGATTATTATAATATTTAAATCATTTCTGCATGTACCAAACGTACCAAACAAATACAGATATTTTGAAACTCATTTGCAAGATAAATAATAACACATTAGTACAAGTACTCTTCGTTTATAGTACTCATATGTACTTATACAATTAAATTATTATACAATCTATTTTAATTTAAAATGATGTAATTTGTTGTAAGCGATTCCGACCTTTAGGGTGGCAGACGACTTCTGAAGCAGTACATACTTATCCTATACCTAAATCTACTTTCAATGTAATTCTGTAGATAATGGTAAGAAGTTATACAATACTTAGTTTAAGTAGAAATATTCATACGTTCGGGACTAGTTAATGGCGTAAAATCATAATAATTGCTTCCTCTTGCCATATAGAAGATACATGAATTTTTGTAATCGTTTTAAAATGAGAAAAAAATTGTTCTCCGATTTCAAAATTTTAACTTGATCTTTCCGTTTAAAAACTTTTTGTACCGTGCATGTCTCTTGAATCCTTGTCACACGCATGAAACTACTAAACCGATATTAATGAAACTTGGTTAGTTGATTAGGTGGTTCTGGTTTCAGAACGGTCCCATTTCAAAAAGTTGTGTGTAAGGGGTGATATTCCAAAATATTTATTTTTTCAAGATATCTCAAGAACGACAACGTTTGTTGTAAAATATTCCCTTACAAAGATTTATCTAAATTTGTTTTAAAAAATCGTCATTTGTATTTTTTTTAATTGCTAGGTATTTACTTTGACATTTTAAATGTCATTTTAACTTTCCCATAACATAAAATTTTAGATTTAAATTGAAATTGTCAAAATATACGAAAAAATAACTTCTTTCTAAACTATTTACATAATTGTAATAAACAATGGAAGAAAATTAGTTGAATACGCTACAGAAAATATTTTCCTCTTTCATGGCATGAAAAATAAGGCCACCATCCTGTTTCTAATTAATAACAGTTGGCTATTTTAACTGCATAAGCACATACCTGAAAACGCGGTTGCTAGCATGCATACACATTTGCATATTTAATACGGCAATTCATTACAATCTAGCTAGTAAGACCAGATACATATTCCGTAACAAAAGACTGCACAACAGGAAACCAAGCACACTAACATTAGGTACATATATATGTGTATGTGTGTGTGTGTGTGTACGCGAGAGGACTCTCGTGGAATATATGGAATGAGTTAAAGGAGGGGGATATAACGCGGCGCGCACACGGACGCCCGCGCCGCCGGTACGCGGGAGTCAGGAGTAAACAGAAGGGAGGGGTCGTGGTTGCTGCAGACAGAGTGTTAAGTGCCTAATTAACACTCTCTACACATCAGCTAAATCAATATACGCCGCCTTTTCACACTTTCTACGCGGCTGCAGGTGTATGTATGTGTGTGGAGGACGTGATAGGTCGTTACTACACCCCCCTTACCCCACTCTTCAGAATGATTCTCAAGGTTTTGACGTCGCACGGTGGTGCGTCTTCACCACGGGCGCATACCCTCGGACCTGTGTATAACCCTTAACAAGGTGATAATAACGTGTTAATTATATATTGGTGTTACGGTTACCTTGTAGGGAGTGTGAGGGTATCGAAAGTTATTAATAGAATTCATAAATGTGTCCTCGTCAAAGTTATATTATTATCGTCGTATTTATATAGCACTGAAATTTAATATTAATACAAGTAGGTTGTCGTAAATGTTCGTTTATATACCTATGCATCGATATTTATGATTTTACTCTAGGTCTACAATTATTATTACTTGCCTAGTTAATAATGGATTTTAAATGAAATATATTATTATATTAGTGCTATAAAATATTGTATTATACTGTGAGGCCACTCTCCAAAGTTTTTACGAGTATTTTGTACACAATAAATAATTATGTGACATATCTTCTAAATAAATTATAATTAATCAAATATTAAAGAACATAAAATTCTGATATTTTATCGTATATATTTGTTTGAACTCTTAGAACAGGACATACAAAATTTAATTTTTTGTTATTGTTTTCTTTTATAATATTAAATTTATCATTCATTAAAACTGTAAAAAAACTGTGTACTTGTACCTCGTAGATCTAATCAAGATCTATAATTTGAGACCAAAAACCGATTTTAAATTTACGCTAGCCCGCAAGACTGATTTCTGCGCGTTACATCAAGTTTCTGAAATATCCACCCAATATCTGGCATAAAACTCTAGACGTTATTCACGTCAAAAATATGCCCAAATAAATGTATCAGTTCTTTAGATAAAAAGATTTTTACTATACTCATTTTATGCATATTTTCACCTTTATAGAAACAAAAATGCAATATGTTTCATAAGACCTAATTTCAGGAATTTTGTGTTACACTAGTATTTGTAAATACCATCACGTATTTTAAAACGTTGCAATTTTCACTAAAATGTATATGTTTATACACGCTTGACCATAAGTTTTAAGTGGTCTAGTCAAAATAAAACTGCAAGGGATTAATAGTAAATGCTGCTATTAAATCCTGTTCAGAATAAACAAACATGACGACAATATCTGTTATATTTGTGGGTGTGTGTATAGATGTGTGTGTGTGTGTGTGTGTGTTTACCGTACACTAAAGTAACGTATCATTAACGTAACGTTCGAGACGTTAGCATTGTGTATTTTTTGTTCGGATGCTTTTAGCAAAAGCAATGCCCGCCGTGCGCGCGCTCTCTAATTACAACGGCTGCCGCAGAAAGCGACGAGGGCGCCACTGACACTTTATATCAAATGTATGTATGTGATATAACCGGCTTACACTTAAAACGTTCTTTATGGCCATTGCTCTTGAGTATCCACATTTTGATCTTTCATTTTGATATTAATAACTGTCGTGTCCCATACTTTATGAGTGAGTAAATATTTTTTTTATTATTTTAATTAAATATGTTGACTGTATCCATGTCTATGAGGATGGCATTATTTATATATAGAAATGGTGGTCAAAGGTCAACAATTTTTTCATTTCGAAATTTATTATATACTATGTATGTAGTAGTTTTATTAAAACAACCTCAATATACCTATAGTTATGATTATAAAATATACAATATTCTTACTAAATCCAGTAACATATTTTTTAATTAATGCCAAAATACTTCTCGTTTCCCATATTTATAGAAAATTTTTAATACTCATTATAAATAGAAGTCATTAGAAGTCAATGATATCACCATAAATTTTATACAAATAATATATATTTATACAAATTATAATTAGCCAAGTAAAATTTGTTTGAAATTAGTAAGTACATAATATAATATTTTATTTTAAAATAACTTGAACAAATATGCCAAGGTACATTTATACAATAATAATTTGCAAGAGGAACAGAGAATATAAGCAATTAAAATGAACGTTAGTGAAAGTTTAAGATGAAACTGATGCTAATTAAATATGAAAGACTGTACATTAAACAATTCGGTGTAGATACATTATATTTAATATTTACTTACATCAAAGTAATAAATGTTAACTAAGGGTTTACTGATTCCTGCTTTTATCTTGTTATTGCATTACTTATACACAAAAGTAATTTGATACTTCATGGAAATAACTTACATACAATTGGACTGTATCATCTTCGAATAAAATAAACAATAGTCTATTTCATAAATCCATACAGAGGTGTCTGCAGAGAATCGTCCAAGGGGGTGATATATATATATATATATATATAATGAAAAAATCTCCTACTTCAAGTAAACTTAGATTAGATTACCATTTTTGCTTTTCGTAAATTAAAAATTTTGTACAGTAGCAAGATCAAAAAAAAGAAAAAGATTATCATTATTATTAAATAAAATCGCATTTGGATATACAAGGAGCACCTATTTTAAGAACAACAGGCTATTATTACGTTATCTTACATTACGATAGATAAGTTCATATCCCGGGAGGGGGGCAGGTAATTAATAAGTATAAAGCACTTAAGTAATAACCTTTAATAAGCTCGTAGAATACTTAACAAGAACATAGTACTAATAAATATCAATATACAAAAATACCAACACAAAATTTACTGATGTTATTTCGACCCATAATAACAACATCAGTTTATTTATTACATATAATAATTTATTTTCAAACAGTTGGTTTTTCTGCTACATAAATTCAACATAGAAGTGCAATTTTTTACAAAATATGTGATCTATAAAATTTTTTAAACAAAAACACATACAGCCACATTAACAGCGTGTATGTATAGTGGCTTACCATTGTGTCATTAATAAAAACGTTCAAAAAATAAACTAATTGATTTCAATAATTTATCAACTTTGTAGGTATGCAGTTATGGCATGACACTGTGTACAATCCATCCATGAAGAGAATGCAATACACTCGAATTTATAATGCATGTTTTCATTAGCGTTTCGTGTAATATTTTGCAATCAAAATAGTTTAAACTGTATTAAAAATATTCGTTGGTATTACGCAATGATGCTATTAAAAAAAGTAAAAGGATATGTTATTTTTATTTATTTTTTATTTTAACGAACAGTAATCAAAAGATGGATTAAAATAAAATATTAATTTCCTGTCTCTATCTGGATAAAGAAATTGATTACATGGCTGAAATTAATTTGATTTTATATTGGGTATTCGAATTAACGTATAAAATAAGTTTTCCTTTTAATCATCATTTATCATTTTGTGAAAACTGATACTAATTTCCTTTTACATCATTTCATTTTGATAGAAATTAGTTTGACTACACAATAGAAGGGTTTATGTAAATTAATTAAAGTTCACAATACATGAACATGTTAGTATCAATTTCCATCATTACATTGATTAATTTGATTTTTGAAATATCATCCTTTATTAATTTTGTTGCAATGTGAAATGTTAATAATTCATTTGAAAATGAATAAACTGTATTTAAAATATTAAATTTCAATGATGTTTATTGAAATTTCAAATTGTTAATCATAATTCATAACCAAATTAAAGTGAAATTTATTGAACTGCCTCTTATAGACGACCAATGTTTTAAAAAATCATTGTTTAACATAACCTGTAATGTTGTTTTTTGTTTGTTTTTTAATATAATTTATGTTTTATGAGTATAAACTTACTTGTATTGTGTATTGTTTCATATATAATGTAACATATATTGAAAATCAAAAAGGTTGGTTTCCTGCACTAGTGAATGCTATAGTTTTTTATTTATCTGGGTAGGTTCTAGATTTGTGTGTTCTCGTCTAATCGTGCAAGTTTGTTCAACGATATGTAAAACATTTTTAATAATTCATTTTATAATTTCAAATAACTGAGGCATGAATGATATGCCAATGACATTATGAAGCACATTTTTCAGAGCAAACTGGTAACAATAATAGGTAGGTAGCGTGTTAGGGGTTATTCATAAATTACGTCACACGTCGAGGGAGAGGGGGGAGGTCCACAAAGTGTGACATGGTGTGACAAGGAGGGCAGGTGTCACAAGCTTCGTAACGTCACATTTAAATATTCAAAACAATACATTTTATATGAATTCTTAGAGTAAAAATTTGAGGAAAAATTACTATATTGTTAGTAACTCGAGACCGGTGAAGAGTTATTGAGAAAATTTCAAACGTGCTTGTTAAAATTTTATATAGTTTTTATTAAAAAATTTTATATAAATAAAATAATATTATAACAACCAAGGACAATTAAAGAATATTGCTTCCTCACAATATCGAAGATACGAGAAGATTTGTGATCGTTTTAGATTGAGACAAAATAAATGATCTCCGATTTCTGTCTGTCTGTCCGTCCGTCCGTTTGTTTGTCCCCTGAATCCTTGTCACACGCATAACTTATGAACCACTGAACTGATATTATTGAAACTTCGTCGGATGGTTGGCTCTGATCCCATTTCAAAATCATCAAAATCGTGTGTAAGGGGGAGGGGTGACAACCCAAAATATTTATTTTTTCAAGATATCTCAAGAACGATACATGTTACGTAAAAATTGTATAGGATCTTTTTTGGAGAGCATTCAATTTTCTATAATATAAGTCTACAACGTTTGTTGTAATATATTCCCTTACAAAGATTTATCTCGATTTGCTTTTAAAAATCGTGTTTTGCATTTTAAAATTCATATTTACTTTGATATATTAAATGTCATGAAATTTATGTGACGTAATTTATGAATGGTCTCTTATTTTCCTTATCTGAGATCAGGCATTTAATAATTGAAAAATTGTGAAAGATATTCAATATTTTTTTATTTCTACAAAAAAATAACAATCCCAAAATAAACCTCCGCGTTGGGCGTACTCGTCAATACTCAATAATCCACATTACAAAGTACAGCGTACCTTTATGTCTATGCCATCAATCCCAACAGTGACATCGCTGTACAAACGATACATGATTAATTCTGTATTTGTTTTGCAGCCGTGCGACATCGGTCAGCCCTCGTTCCGGGACGTCCAGTGCGCCGAGTTTGACGAGTGGGTCTACCCCGAGGATGGAAAAACCCACGCGTGGATGGGGTACCACATGCTAGTCGGTGAGTGTCACACAAACTTTACATATTATTATTATTAATTACCACAATCTCTCTCGATAATCACTGACGTTGGATTATATGTATGTGTCGGTTTTGAATTATTCTATAACAGGTGAGGGGCGGGGAAGATGTATGTGCTTGAATTAAGACCTTATGGTACCAGTTCTCTTTGTTTTTTGTCTTCGTTTGGGGAAATTATTGCCAACGCCAACTATTTGTTTGCAAACATAAGTACACATTAATATCAAGTTTTCTTCATCGTAATATCGAAGATACGAGAAGCATTGTGATCATTTTAGAATAAGGCAAGGGGGAGGGGTGACCCCAAAATATTGATATTTACTTGACATTTTAAAGGTCATTTTGATATTTTCGTAAATATAGATTTTGATTGAAATTGTCAAACAATTAAAAATATACGAAAAAATAATCAGATGCGTCTTAAGAAAATTTTTGAACTAAATGGTTAACCAATCCCAGGCAATTTATCTCAACACTTTATCGTTTTTTATTTAAATTATTCAATAATTAACTATCTATAGTGAATTTAGCGTGAGGAAGCACTATGCATTTACTTGGTAGATGTTTTTTATATGATAATATAATTTAATAATAAAAACAGTTGTTTAACTGTCAAAATTTATGTAAAATATCTGCAATAAAGATCAGATTCAGATAATCAGTTTAGCCAGTGGCGAAGCGTGCATGGAAGCAGTGATTCCCTTACTTTATGGGTAAATTAATACAAATCTGTGTTTTCAGTTAATAAATAATTTAAAAATATTATTAGAATATTCATCTTTATGCGCACTCAAACATTTTAACCAAAAATCAAAAATATCATTTAATATTAATTTACACGCTCAATTATAAAACTATAATACCTCTACGTCTTATTTTCTTGTATTTTAGTCGATATTTGTATGACGAATTGAAGTTCACTGCAGGAAATATCACTAAAAAATTTCGAATTTTGGATTTCGTTAAAAGTATGTTTATTGTATAGAAAATGACGTAAAAAGTTTTTTGTTTCAAATCGCAGGTCTGTATCTCAAACCGTTCTTGAGATACCTATAGCCTCTCAAAGTTTTAGTTTTTTCAAATTTTTAGAGAAAAAAGGCCATAACTTTTGAACGCGTGGTCGGAATTGATTTTAGTTGACGGATTTGAAATCAGTTTGTCAAAATCTATATAATGACATGTCTAATACCTTAAAACTCGAAAAAAAAAATTTCACGAAAAATCGAAAAAATTCAAAGGGGTATATCTTAAAAAAATGTCGATTTTTGGCAAAAAAATTTTTTTCGGATTTTAAAGTATTATACATGTCATTATATAGATTTTGATACGCTGATTTCAAATCCGTCAACTAAAATCAATTCCGACCACGCGTTCAAAAGTTATGGCCTTTTTTCTCTAAAAATTTGAAAAAACTAAAACTTTGAGAGGCTATATTTCGAGAACGGTTTGAGATACAGACCTGCGGTTTGAAAATATCAACTTTTCACGTCATTTTCTATACAATAAACATACGAAATCAAAAATTCGAAAATTTTTAGGGATATTTCCTGCAGTGAACTTCAACTCGTCATACAAATATCGACTAAAATATAAGAAAATAAGACGTAGAATCATTTAATTACTATATAAATATATAAGAATTTATTTAAAAAAGTAAAAGCTTGAACTTAAGGTGTTTCACAACTAGTTTTTTTTGTTAATAGGAGGGGAGGATTGACAAAATATGCTTCCCTTATTAAAAATTTCACGCCTCGCTACTGAATTTAGCAACTAAATGCTCGACATAGTATTTAAAAAAATAAATAAATATACATAAATAGTATACATTTGTATAGTATTGTACACCCGTCTTCAATTTGTAATTACAAAATCTTCTACATACATACATACATAGTTTTATGAACTTACGTTTACACTATTATGCACTAGGTACTAAGTTTACTTTGTAAAAGTGAGTGAGGCGGAGTTGTTGTGAGCGGTGAGTGAAGGTCTTTGTTTGTATACAAGCTTTACGTTGTGTTTATGTGTGATATTTAATATAATCATTTTGAACACAGATGAAGTTTGCATGTTATCTTTCTCTGTACAAACGCACTTGTTCCACCTTCAGAATTGTGGTAGCCTTAAACCATACAAGTTACAACACTCTAAATTAAATATATAATATAAATTAAATATATTATACGTGAACAAGTTAGAAAACAAAAATAAAATAAAATTTTAGTTCAAGTTAATATACTGATAAAAAATTAAAGATAAAATACATCATGTCATTTGTCAACTACGAATTACGGCTTTTTTATTAGAAATATACAGATAAATGTAAACGAATAATAATTATCATTTATAAAACCGTTTGTAAGAAATTTTGCTTCTTAAGGGGGCAGACTCAGTTGGGACTTCCAAAAAAAGCTCTTTTTAGGATTTTTTTTTGGACACGCATTAAAATAATTAATAACAAATGTTTTTCCACATGAAAGATATGTATTTACAGAAAACATTGTATTTTTTTTTATGGCAAAATATTAAAAAAATAAGGGGGATACAGCAAATTTGGGAGGGGTCCAAAAAAAGTGTTTTACCGTGATCACTGCTGCTCGTCACTAGATCATCTGAAATAAAAAAAAACAAAAGGGATCATTAGCTAATGACATAATGCTCCGGATGAACGAAAGGATTTGAAAAATTTTGAATTTTCACAAAATGGCTGATATTGAAAGTCAAAGTTCTTTTTGTGACTAAAATTTCACTTGCATTTTCGGCTATAAAAGAAATAATGTATATTTAGTATTTATGTATAGAATAAGTGAGAAAAAATTTCAAACCGATCGGCAAAGCCGTTCTCAAGTTACAGTGACCATCGACTTCGAAAACATGGTTTCGAGAAAAACGCGTTTAAAATTTTGAGTACGATTTGCATGCAGTTAAAAAATGTATTTTGGAACTTACACTGAATCGTCTATGGACAGGGCATTTGTCTGAAATTTTCAGAGAATACTTTTGAAATATTCTACTTTGAGAAAATGTAAAAAATGGATTTTTTCAAAATTCTAACTGGGTCTGCCCCCTTAATATACTATTTAAGATCAAAATTTTTGTATAAATAATTTTTGTTTTATTTAAAACTAGCACATTGGACCCGATGTTACCCGGGTTAATATCAACAAAATCATAGTGATCTAAAATATTCAACATTCCCCATATTACATTTAGTACTTTTTGTGGAAACAAACGTACTTAATTATTTTTAAATACCAATAAAAGAGTTAATAAAAATATGAATTATAAAAGTATATTTGCTACATATAAGTATAGGAACTTTAAGCGATAAAAAAGGCACAAGTCTACATGAAAAAAGTTTTTGAATTTTATAGAAAATGAATTCTAACTTTTCAATTCAATTTACATTGTCATTTGGAAAACAAAGCATTATTTTTTACAAAAGACATTAATACACCTACATATATATACACGCACGTGAAACATTTATCAAAAAAAAGTTAAACCTATTGTTTTATTCAGCACATAATATCCATGTCATATATCATTCAATATAAACGTTTCCCTTAACAGAAAAAAAAACATGTGTTTACAACAAAAGTGATCATTATTCCGGTAATGAATGGTCTAAGGTGGCCGTGACTGCATCCCGCATCAAGTTACGACAAGCACGGTTACGTAGCTGTGAGGGAGTAGTGAGGGTTACGCAGGTGATGGTTTGAGTACCGGGAAGACGCGAAAGTTTTCAGAGCCTTCTTAACGCCGCACTTTAATAAACAAAGTTAGTTGTGTCGACGGCGGCGGTTTGGTAGTACGATATAATTGCGTTCAACGTCTATCCAAGAAGTTTGTACTCTGAAGTAACCTGTATGCACCTATGTTCATGTACGGTTTACTTGACAGCTTGTTAACTTGAATGCATAGATTAAATGAGAAATTTGCATATTTTTACTTTCTAATCAAGGTATTTTAATTGTGCGTTATATACCTAGTATATGAAATATTGTTAAAACAGAAAAACAGAATAATTTTTGATAAAATGACTCACAATTAATAATACTTCAGGTTTTTTGATTGAACATTAATAACGTATTTAAAAGTTGACTGGAATAATTATTATATTGATTTTGAAAGAAGTATTCAAATTAATAATGATTTAAAATATACATTTAAAAATATTTAACATTGGCAACATTTTATAATAAGGATACTTGATTGTGTTTTCACAATTTCGATTAGAACTTGATCTTAAAACGAAATTTAAAAATTCATCGAGTTGAAAATGAACTTCTGTCCAAATGATTGAGACAAACTATCATCCGTGAAATTGGATTTATTTTTATAAATGTTTCTTTTAGTTTTAATTTTCATTGTCAGTTACTTAAATATTACAATTAATTACTTACTTTATTTTTTGCAGCATAGTAATCTTTTTCTTTTAAAATAAAATTAATTGAATTTTCGAAGAAGAAGTATAACAATTGCTTGAATATTATTGTACACTGGATCTTTTTATATTGAATGCATGCGAAAAACTAATATATTTTTTTACTTGATTCATGAAATAATTAATTTTGTTATGTATAGGACACTACCAGACTTTTATAAATATTATTAAAAATTTCATTAATAGAATAGGGCTGTACATGAGATGAGACAAAACGATAGTTATGTAAGGCTCGTCTCCTCTCGGTTTTTGTAATCTCGTAAAATATTTTATCCATTAATTCATGTACTAATCAAAGTTTGAAATATACTCTCTAAAACTGAATCAGTGAATAGTCACTGATTATCAATGACTATGGTCTACTCTGCACTGTGAAATAGTGAAAAGTAAAACACTGCTAATCAGTAGATAGTCACTGAACAAATCAGTGTATCATATGGTTAAAATCATTGGTAGATCAGTGAACTGATTTTCAGTGAATTTTACGTTCGCTGAAGTGAAATTATCACTGATTCAGTTTATGAGAGTATCGAACGCACACATATTTTACTTTAATCATTCTTTGAAGATTAATATCAAACAATATAGTACCTTTTTTTTACTAATTATTCATAATTTTTTAAAACAAAGTCTTTCTCTGTCTCTCTCAGTTTCATCTCGTCCAAATTTAAGCTAATCTTGCATCTATCTCGATATCGTTTCGAGACCGAGATTATACCAAGAAATTTATGGCAATTTTTAAATAATCAACTTAAATAATATGTAGTTTTTACGTGATTGAGACACGAACGAACAAACAGACAGACTTTCATTTTTATATATTATTATTGATTGTACTATAATTACAATACTTACTCATAGACAATTTTCAATGACTATGGCTGAAATAATATCATTATAATCTATCGACTTCTACTAATTTCCAGAAAACCCGTGTGTGCTGTTCTGTATCAACGAGCAAGGCGTCGTGGCGTCCCTAAAACCGAAGGTAATAGACGGCACGACCTGCTACCATGGAATACGCGATGTCTGTATCGGTGGCGTCTGCAGGGTACGTTTGTAACACTTCTTGCCGTAGATAGCGACGCGACGATGTTGTTCTGCATACAAACTGCTTCTTAAATATTATGTGTGTTTGTGTGTCCAATTTAATCATTATATTTGGATTTGTTTAGATTATTATTGGAGTATAATTTTTTTTAATTTGATTTTTAACTGAACAATTTTTTATCCTTATTAAAGTTGAACGTTGAAATACTACAATACTCGTGAATTTTAATAATTTGTGCAGATAAATGTGCGAAAATTTCAGAAAATTCCTTCTTAGTGGGTGCTTACGTCCAATAATATTTCACGTTTCATAAGGTCCAGGGATTTGAGCTAGTTGTTGATGAAGAATGAACATGTAGATTATTGTAAAATTCAATAAAATACTTGAATATTTCCTCTGAAAAATATTTAAATATCATGTTTTATTTTGCTAAAATTTAATGTTGTTTCTTTTATATATGTTTTTATAAGAAGTTCCATAAATGATCCATTTAATAGTCATTTCTTACTTCTGTGGGTACCTAATACCTATATTACCAATTTATTTATATAAAATATTAAATTTGCTCGATCTCAACATAACTGATAAAAATATACCATACACAATTATCTTTATTGATAATTTTAAAACTCAAATTGTTTTCAATATTTTAAACAGGAAATACCATGCGATCTAAAGATGGAATCTGATGCAATTGAAGACGTGTGCGGAGTCTGCCACGGAGGGGGGACAGAATGCAATCTCGTAGAAGGAAAACAGCATTACGTTAAATCCAGAGGTACCCTGATAAACATACGTATATACACATATACCTATATACAATACTGCAAATGTGTTCAAAGCTTTCCTGTTTCTAGCACATTTATATTCAGAATGAGAAAAGATATGGATCCAATGTTTTAAACAATAGTTAATAAATTTTATTTTAAATGTATGACCAATTGTATGTAGGTAGTTATGGTAAAATTTACAATTATTTCAAATTTTGTATTTATTACTAATTTTGTTAAGGCTGTAATCTTCTGATCAATATCAAAAAGGGGTCGAGGAATATTCGAGTCGAAGAGACGATTCCAAGTCGTTCTTTAATAATGGTGAAAGATAAAACTGGAGATAAAGATTACGTTGATGGGTAAGTATATTTCGCTATTCCAAAAATTAGTTTATAATATATTTGCTTATATAAAAAATATGCCCACGTTGATTCAGTTTTTCAAAAAAAAAACATTGGAAATTAAATCAGCATTAATATTTTCTCACTCCTTGTCAAATTACCTGTGCATCCCTTGGTCACCTACGCCAGTGACGTCGCTAAGAAGGGGGGAGAGGGAGGTCTGCCTCGGGTGTCACCATTAATGGGGTGCACCTGTTTAATATGTCAAAAAATAAAGCCTATTTACCTTATTTTTTTGTTATTTTGAGGTTCCAGGGAGTAAAATATGTAAACAATTTTTTTGGTCATTGAAAATCTATAAGGGGTGTGATAACTTTCCAATTTATTTTAAAAAAATAGATTTTTTCGTCACATCACAGGGATTGACACCCGCCTAATGTGTAAGAAAATAAAACGTTTTTATTTTTATTTACACAGACTAATAATTATAGAAGAAATCACCAATTTCCAACATAAAATATGTATGTGGTCGTAGAAAATTGTAGATGTCATATGAATATGGTTTTCTTTTTCCAGAAAAACGTTAGGAATGTTTGCTGTAGCAGGGTCGCGAGCATGGCTTGGTATGATTCGAGATGAACAGGAAACTTTAAATATCCCGGGACCTATTTTAGAGGACATATCAGTATGGGTAAGTTATATTTTGGTTTAGTTAAATCCAGATTGTAATACCTATTTAAAATATTTTAAATCTAAACTGATCAATATATCTGCAAGCTCTGTTTGTACAGTACAATTTTTTTAATCTATGCGTTTAGCAGGTATTATTTCCAGTTAAAAAAAATAAATGTATAAACAAAAAATGAACATACTATATGAACAATAATTAACATTATTTTTCAAATAATTTATAAGATACTGGCACCAGTTTTGGCCGCTATAAGAGCAAGGTTTACTGTTTTTGTGATTGACGGGCTTTTTTGTAATTCTCATGAACTCATGTTACTAATAAAACAAGGAACTCTTTATTTAATCAATTTAGTTACCAAATTCCGCAAACAGTTTGTTTTTTTAATTGCAGCCTTTTATTTTATTTATGTATTTTCTCCAGTAAAAGTAAAACCAGTAATGAGCACGAAGTGATGAACACAAAAGATATAATAGAAAGAATCGTCAAATTTGAAACAATGTAAAGCAGTTGCTATGATAATATAATAATTAATAAATAAATTATACTAACAATTAGTTTAAATGTCCACCATTTTGACACCTATTGGCCGATTATCATCAAATCACGCTGTAAGACAGTTAAATGTATATAATTAATATTCAGAAATGGTGGTAATCAAATATCAACAAATATTTCTAATTCAGTAATTTAATTTAAAATAGCCATTACTCTGGTCATATCCAAGACTGGTGCCAGTATCATTTATTTAAACATATTTAATACATACATTTAAATGCGCGAATATGCAATCACAATCAATACTTTGAAAATCGCTTACGCTCGCGTCGGATTCCAGCCGTGACCCAAAGAATTCATAGGCCGCACCCAGATCTACCGTAGATTAAACACTGGTTATGAAAATCAAACCCCTATGGGGGTATAATGATAAGTCGACACCATTGCAGATAATTCTTAACAAAACTGTTAGTGAGGGCATCAGGCCATTACCCTTTTGCCCGTACGATTTAACGCACCACTGTGCATACTATTTTTGTTTAGACGAAAAAAAACTACTCACAATTTCGAACTGAAAGTAAATAAATATTTTTCCATCGATTGTACAAATATAAAAACGGTAGAATCGTGGTGATTGAATTTAATAATATTTATTTATTTTATTTTACACATTTCAAGAACGTATTGAACAAGACAGTGCAGATCAAATAAAAATAAATTACAGTTGAATGTACGAGCGAAGAAAAATGATACAACAATGAAAAAATAAACAAACAAATAACATCTGCGTTGAGCAACACAATGGAGCAAGGTGGTTGGCGGCAACGATCGACAAGTGTAACAGTAATCCGGTCTTACGCTGTCTATAGACATAGCTAGCAGAAACCCCTCGCGCCATCGCCCACTTCGATATATTATATCTCCCGTACTCCGTCACTTTCGAATCCGAGACGAACGATTTAAACTATTTTCTGATGATGCGTCGTTGGATATCCCATTAGATGAAAACATATTTGAAATTCTGAAACGGAATATCCTTTGATTCGCAATATTTCGCTGTTTAATTAGTTTAATATTTTCGTTTATACAAATCACCATATTGTTTACAAGTAACCATGGGCGCCGGCAGAATTTCTTTTAGGGGGGTGCATCTAGATAAATGAGATGAAAGTACAAAGTACATACGAAAAAAAAAATTTTGATGAAAGTTAACATAAGTAAAAACAAAAAAAAAAAAAGGTCTTCAGTTTTGATATATATATATATAAAAATCCAAACTGACACGACTAATAAAAAAAAAAGGTCCTCAGTTTTATATTTTCACGTTTATATGTTATTATTCAATTTTTTTCGTTTTGCCAGGGGGGTGCAAATGTATTAAATTTTAAAATAACAATTGTATTTTTTAATTATTTAATTTGCCAGAGGGGTGCAAGTGCACCTCCTTGCACCCCCCTCCCGGCGCCCATGTAAGTAACACTACCCAAGTGCCACTCGCCGATATTCTTGAAAATTTGTACACACGTAGTGCATCGAAAAAAACATTAAACATGTGGTTATTACTTCTTTATATATCATGCCCTTGCCGTAGATATGTCTTATTTATCTGAGAAAAGTTTTAATCAAAAGAAGTCGTAATATGTATTTCTGAACAGACAGCAAAGTTATTAAAGAAGAATGTCGTCAAATCACAATTTTTTATTTTTTTATTTTCTCCGTAAAATTTTAATTGAAATTTTTGAAATACAAATAAACAAAATATATAACTATTCCATATACGTGCAAAATAAAAAAAAAGATATATCCATATTTAATTGAAGACCTATAGCTGATCGTACCTATAAATAAAATTTTCTACCATACCTACTAAATAAAAGAATGAGAAAAAATTCAATGACTAAATTTTTAGTTTAATTTAACTATCTATCCTGCAACCGAATGGATATTCACATAAAATCGAATTGAATTTTATCTTCTTTAGATGTATATAAGTTAATCAAACGAATTTAAATAACTTTGAATAAATTCAAAATTAACTTTTTAATCAAGTTCATTTTGATTTAATATTTTAATCAATTTTATTTCAGTGGTTTCTTCTGAATCTTTCTGATTCATCTTCAGAATCTTCTAGCTTGTGTTTTTGAGATTGAATTTAGTAGGTAATATAAATTTGTTTTTCGTAATAAAAATGTTTTATTATCATGACTTTATTTTAGATTAGTTCATTTATAAAAAAATGCATATCTAGCTCGGTTTTTTATTTCTTTTTATTACCTATGTATTTGATGATGTAGTTAAGTTTTTTACAAAAATTTATGTAGGTCTGTATAATATAATTGTACAGGATCGTGGGCTTCTACAATAGGTAATGATTAAGACAGGTTAATTCCTCCATTAGATTTTCGATTTAATTAAGATAGTTATCGTGCTACAGTACAATCGAAAAATTACGCTCATAATACCATGGTAAAGTGTCGAGACAGAGAATTTTTAATTTAGTCTAATATATGTAGACACTCATACAATGAATATATTTCCTCAAATTACAAACACATGAAGAAATAGAGCCACCGGCCGCGCGCGCCTTCAAACGGATATTATAAAAATTCAAGAAAACTCACTCTCTTCCATACACACATCTAGTTGCGTACAGTGTTGCCAGATTTATTTTATTCAATTCGTCGACATGTCGATTGTTAAAGATTAATATTTTCCATGGTTGTATTAGTACGTATTAGGGCTGGTTTCTTGATTTTATGACTTAACGCTTCGACAGATTTTGATAAAAAACTACTAAACAGCAAAAGGTTAGTATTCTGGTATGTGATAAAAAATTCAAAATGATTGACAATTGTATTTCAAAATCAAAACGGTCAATCATTTTGAATTTTTTATCCCTTACCAGAATTCTCACCATTTGCTGTTTGGTCATTTTTTATCAAAATCTGTCGAAGCGTTTAGTCATGAGAATTAAGAGAACGACCCTAGAAAGTATTTGGTATAGCAGATACGTACAAAAGTTGCAAACTTTGATGATAATTATCTCGAGTTCTAAACGTTCGATCTCTTTAAAATTTCACGTTCGGATAGATATCATTGTTCTTTCTATCGGTATTTGCACAAGAACTACCTTAATATTTAAAATTGTTTAATTTTAACCACCATGTTGAAACTATGTCGATGTATAACAAAAATAATGACTTGTATGTTTTATTTTTTCGATATGAAATACCTTAAATTTTACATACATATTTAATTTATATTTACAAAATATTTGATAGATACTAGATATATATCCTTTTTAGTTGGTATAATAATTTTAGTTTTCCCCTATTTCTGTCACGAATTCGCGAGATCGTTACTCAAGAGAGCTATCGACAAACGCTTCAAAAACGTCACCACTTATAGCGTCTTGATGCTTGGATGTAACGAAAGGTCGGAAAATGAAAGGTGGTGTAGTTACCAGTGAGAGGGGTGGGGGGAGGGGTAAGGTGATATTTATAGAAGAGTGTGTAAAGATATACTTAACACCCTCGTGTAACCAGTCGATAGTGATTTCTGTCACCGTGAAACAAAACGTTTTTGTGTATGCCTGTAAAAATATACACAATTACACGTATTATATAAGCAAATATGTATGTATTTAGAAACATATGTATTATTATGTATTATATATATATTATATCCACAAATAATATTTTTTTATAATTCACAAGTAATGTAAAAAAATTAACTTTTTCCGTTTTGATATGTTTTATATAAATTATTATAGATATTATGATTTACAGGTTGAGCCATATCAGATGGAACACACTTGAACAGTTGATCTAAAAAAAATGTCAAACAAAAAGTTTATGAGAACATGTGTCCGGAAATTCTTCACAAGGGAGCTATAGACCCCCAAAGATTTTGTTTTTATATTTGGCACTTTTATATACCACAAAATACACAGAAATATACTTTGTTAATTTGTCATAAGATCAACCGTTTACGAGAAATAAGATAGTAAAAATAAAATTGCAAAATTTGACTTAATACGAATGCTTCAAATTACACAAAATAAATTTATGATCTTGTTCTAGGATTAAAAATAAATAAAAAAAGGTAATGTAAATATTCCTCTTAATATGAACCCTTATAGAACTATAGCTATCTATCGAATAATTTCCGGACATATTATGTTCACATGAACTTTTTTGCTTGAAATATTTTTCTCGATCAACTTTTCAAGTTTGTTCCACCTTATATGACTCACTCTGTATAGTTTTTATTAATTTTGTACATTTACAGTTACTTTTGCGTAATTATAATTACGAGTAGTTGGGTTGTTTTTAGAGAGTTCTACACCAAAATCGAAAAATTTAAATAAAATAGTGAGTGAATTTGTTTTCGTTTACGACACACAGTAGTGTCCACAAAAGGGGGGTTAAATATCAAACTTCTATCTCTGTAAAAATATGCAATATTTTTTGTTGACACAAATTCATCTGATTTTGAAATAACTTTATTTTGTAATGTTTGTTTTAACACTTTACGGTTTATTTGCTTAAACACGTTTAAATGATTTTGTATGCATTATCAACAGCAGTGGTTCACAATATTTAACGATTTATATTTATTCCATAAACTGTAGCAGCCCACACGATCGTAATGAATAAATATTGACGACAAATCGGTAAACAAATTCGAAAGTGATATGTGCTTGTTTAAAACTGCATTGATGCCATTTTTGTTTTAAATGGCATTGGTGTGTGTATTAAATTTTATATAAATAAAATCAGTATTAAATATTATGTGTGTTTTGAAACATAATTATAATATCATATGAATACATTTTATTAACTAAATGTTATGTTTAATCAATGTTTATTATACTGTAATAGATATATATTTATAATTTATTTCGTATCTAAAAATAACTAAATTTATGAGCATATTTGTTCAGCTCCAAGTATTATTATATAAATTTTGTTATCAAAATTATTAATTTCACCAAATAATAATAATATATAAAATATAGGAACCAAAATAATACAAGAGGGGGTTGCAGTGGTTGCCCGGCTGTAAACGAGATCCCAGAAAAAAGGGAAAATAATATTGACGTCTGTCATTATGTCTGTGTACACGATTCTTCAAAAAAATGAACGTAAATCGAGTCTCCTCGAATACAATTTTTGTATGTTGTTTTTTTTTTATTATTCCATTTTCTTTATTATTTTTCGAGGAAAGAAATTAGGTTCTTTATCACAGAGAAAATATTGCACCCGAACTCATTTATTAAAAAGGTTGAATTTTAAATCTTTCTATACCTTTATTAGTTTAATTGTAAAAATAATAACTTTACATACGTGACATACGTCTATCAGTAAAAAACACAAATGTAAATATTAGTAGTGAACAAATTTTATTATTTTAGAATGTAATTTTAGTAATTTAGTTTTTTGGGTAGATATTCTGAATTTTGTTTAATGGACCCTTATGAAATGTTTTATGAGTAAAATTCTAAACTTATATTTGTTTTGAAAATCGTATTTTCTTTAATTTTATAGCTACTAAAATGATCAAAACAAATAAAAAGATGCATGTGATCTATTTCAAACCCTTCTATCGAATTAGAAGATCAGTTATACTCATAAATGATCAAAGGAAAACATCAAGGGTTATTTGCAGATGTAATAATACTGATACATTTGTAACTGCAAATAGTATATAATCAAACACACAATAGATACCACATCTGCTTTTCTTGTTCGCGCGGGAAAATTCATAAACAGTTCCGCGCGCGGTGTTGCGGTCTGATCGCATCAGGTCCGATGAATCGAATCGTGAAATTGATTGTTCGGTATTTGAAAACCGCAAGGGGCTGCGCGTTTTCTCGCGTAAATTTCACATTATCGTACTGGATCTCGCCGCCGAGATCAATTAATCTGCGGTCCCCACAAGTAATTGCAGCCACAAAAAGCGGCTCGCATGATTTACGTATCGGGGTTGCTCATAAAGAAACCTTCGCCTTGTCTCAATTTATCTGTGTGTACGAAGGTGTAAGAGTATTTATTTGATAACATATTGACAGGGTATAATTTAGGCATTCTTATTTTATGTTATTGGAATCGTTTACTGAAAATATATTTATTATGTAGATAATTTAGTTGTTCAGAATTTATAGTTTTGTTGTTTACATTCGTAAATATAATATAAAAATAAATGTTCTTTTGCATGAAGCTTATATACTCGAGAATTTCTGAACCGATTTCAATGCGGTTTTCAGCAATAGTTAGATCATTTTTTTGTGCATGTTCGTGGCTGTTAATATTTTATAAAAATCTAAGATTTAACATTTAAAGACTAAAAAATCTTTATCAAGTAGCCATGGAATAAAGAATTCTATAATTTACGATTTCAATATTTTATTTATATTTTAACTATGATCACGTCTCTTTCAAATATTTTGTCGAACAATTGGATGTTTTTTGACACATGTTAAATTAAATATTTTGAAATATATTGATTGAAAAGTAAAATATAAAGAAACATTTCACTTCCAAGAAAGGTGAAATATCGAAATTGATTACGATTGTTGCTAACCTGTTTATTTTTATTTTTTTGATTTTCATAGAAATTCTAAAACGGGACCTGGTGTTTCCTGGGAGTATGAAATTATAATTTTACACTATTATTTAAGTTAACCGTGCGTTGTGGGCATGTTGGGTGAGCATGTTGAGTATTTTAGGATACTATGATTTTGTGAATATTAACCCAGGTTGCATCGGGTCTAATGCGCTAGTATCTTATACAATTAGTTAGTTGTTTTCAATTATTTATTGGTTGTTTTGGTATGTAATGGATATCTCGATATAATAACTAAAAGTTCTGCTAAAAAATTAAATCGAATATGAAGTAAATCGGAAGAAATAAAATAGCGAAAAGTCGGAAATAAAATCATGCTTGAAAATTTTAACATTGTGGCGTAAAATTTTTAATACAAAATTAATTATAACGTTATTGTAGGTGTAGAACCTTTAAACGATTGATAAGTATGGTCTTTTGTTCAGTTCTTTCACCAATTATTTTCGCCATACATATTATGTAGAGAAATATAGTATTAAAAATCATAATATTACAGTATTTAATTTATTATAACACTATAAATCATTCAAAGTAAAAACGTCACTGGCAAAACCCGAATTTAAGCATCAATTTACAATTTACAAATCAACTATCCTTGGTGGATAATTCCATCAAAATCTGAAATTCGAAAGAAATCGGCTTTACAATACTTACTTATACTATATATATATATTTCATATACATGGGTATAAGAAAGTAAAAATACATACAATTGGAAATCTTGCTTTGCAAAAAAAATCAACTTTGACATATTTTTTATATGTTTAACAATATAAAACAGGTTGTTCTACAAATCTCGTTCTACTGTTTTTATGTTACAAATGTGTCATTTATTATATACAGAAAAAGATAATTTTAAACCCACATTTAAGTGTATTTTCAGATCATCCTATTTCACACAACCGTCTCTCTCTCTCTCATTGAGTCTTTTTCCCTCCCGCCACCGCTGTCGTTGCTGGTGATTTATAGAGATTTCCGCCATAGCTCACGGCTGTTTCATTTTGTGCAATGCTGCTGTCCGGTTGTCTCCGGCCTTGCGGTATTACTTACCCTACTTTAGTATCAAACATCCGATTTGTAAAGGTATGCGTGTGAAGTACACCGCGTCACTGTGAATGTGTACGCGTCAATGTATATATGTGTGTGTATGAGCTGTAGGTGTGTGCGTGGATTCTTAGTATTTTGTAACCCCTCTGTATGTGTAAGTAATTGAGATATATGATACCGTTTTCAAAGTGAAATGTTTCGGTTTTTTTTTCTATAAGTACGTTTGCGTACGGGTGATAGGAGATTTTTCACTCTCGTTAAATAAATAATTGACTAAATAATATTGTAGATAATTTGTAAAAATCGACTATGTAAGAATATGTCTTGTATTTTTATAATGATGCACAATAGATGGGGTTAACTGTTAAAGACTTTTGGTTCTATGCTATTTGTGATAAGATATAAAAAAATATTTTATTTTATTTCTCTAAAGAATATTGATAATTATCTAATTACCTTAATATGTACCTATTTAGTTAATAAATCCTGATAAACTAGCGAACTCGTCTCGGTTTCGTAATGGAGTTAATATTTCACCACCTGGAGGGCTGTAATTGTTGTTTTAGCTGACCTGGAAAACGTTGTTCTGCGCAAAAATAATTTGTTTAAAAATCAGACCACATATACACATTTTCGTAAATATCTCGACTCCAGTGCCACCTACCGGGTCCATTTTTTGTAAAAGCAATTCTTTCCACTAACTTTTAACTAACATACATATATTCTGAATATGAGCCAAATCGGACCATAAATACACATTTTCGACCTTAACGCCACCTACCGGATCCAAATAATCTATAAACTTATCGGAACACCAAACAAACATATGGTGTGAATATGGCTTCGATACGTCCAGTGGTTTAGACCTAATGAGAACATATACAATTTATACATACACACCAACGTGTTTATATATTATACTCGTAATAAAAATTCGTTTATCGTTCGTTTCATTGCTACTAAAATTCAACATATTTCAAAGAAAATATTGGCACACAACACCATTTAGTGGGCGTATACTTGTCAATAAACAAAAAGAGTGGCATTTTTGTATTCAATACAGCATAAAATATAAGTGAATATGCTTTGTAGCAGAAACAATTTCGTGGTTTCTGTTTGAAGCAGTTTTATTTAAGGTAAGGGGAAAGGGTAGATGCTGGTCGTTATTTTGCTCTGGTTGTCATCAAAGAAACTTTCATCCGTGTTCTGGATACATTATGAATATTTCAAAGAAACGCTAAAAGGTTAAGGTTAATCGCATCATGATTCTCGTTTGATTTAATGTATCAAATATTGATATCGAAACTGGAGTTACGTGATTTAGTAATCTTGATTAAAATGATTCTTTAATTAATCATTCTGGTGTCTTAATTTATTTCAGTATTTATCGCATATACAGTGCGTTCATGATAAAAGGAACAAATTCGTTTAAAATTCAGGTAATTATTTTGTGGAAAAACGCTCGGATACTTCGATTTGTATTTTTAGTTGTGGATTTTTTGACATAAGAAAATTGTATACAGGTGTCTCAAAAAAAACATACGCAGTCATAATTGATTTTTTTAAATGGAACACCCTGTATATTATGCCATTTTTGAATTGTACTGTAAATTCTGAATACTTTTTGTACAAACATACCATATCTCTAAAATCGGCGGTTTTCGGAATAATGACGTTTGAAAATTAATATTTTGAAATACACAATAATTTGACTAAAATTTTACTGAAATTTGGGTTTTTAATTTCACTCTTGCGCCTTTACGAACTATTTAACTTAAAACATAAAGCTGAGGGAAAAACTACGTGCACGAGATCGGGTATAAAGTAAACAACATTTTTACAATCCCCATTGCTCACTGACTGTGTTTGTAACTGATTGTGCAGATCGCTGCAAAGGACAACGTGACCATCAAGTACTCGCTAGGGACGCCTCTCGAGAGCAAGCAGAAGCGCGAGCCGTCGTACCGGTGGGACATTGTCGACTGGACACCGTGCTCTGCGCAGTGCGGGCCAGGCGAGCAGGAGGCCGTAACACGATGCGTCGAGCTCATCGCCGGAATTGTAGAGGATCGGTTCTGTCGCAGGAACAAGACGAACACGAAGTTTGATCCTGGCCCGATCACTCATGTGAGGCTGTGCGAGGAGGCACCTTGTATACCTAGGTGAGACTGTTTTTAACTAACTAACAATTAGTATACCAAGTGAAGACAATAATTTATTTTAAACTAACAGTTGAAATTAGATCAACTATAAGTGCTATGTCCAAAGTACATTCGGTAAAAAACAATAATTCGACAAGTTATTGCTTAGACAAGGAATGATAAAGGACTATTTGCATATTATAAATTTTCAACTGATGCTTCTGGGATAATATGCATGGAAATGACGATTGTGACATTTAAGTAAAGATGATCTTCATATAATTTTGGTAACAGTTTCATATACTATATAGCTTTGGTTGTTATGTATCCATAGTCTTTCCTAATCTAAGAGTTATTGAATCGATTTTTTTAAACTAACCCGGACAACGTAAAACGTAGCCACAGCTTTTTTGTTTAAAATAGAATATATTATGATCGTTATAATGTACGTATATTATGTACATAATTACTGCAATGTTTGAATGTCATTTTCCTAAAACAATATACTCATATAGATGTATATTAATCCCAAAGACTACCCCGAGGGAGAATTCTCATTTCTCGCAGACACAGACTATACGTAATACACCACTTCCTAAACTAAACCGAACTATTTTACAACTGATGAGTACACATTCCATATCTTTGATGAGGAAAGATGTGCATAACACAGAATGTAGACTACATAAGTAATGTTTGTAGGTATAATCGAACACCTACATTTATCTTGAACGTCATACTATTTAATGTATGCATGTTTGTAATGTGATATGTGACTAATTAATCTTATTCATAATATGCATTTTCTAATTTTGAGAACTACAATTACTTGATTAATGAAATTCATTTCACAAAATGAATGTATATAATAATTTTCTACCACTTAACAAACGCATACAGACAATTTTTATTAACTTTTCTTTAATAAAGAAAAGAAGTTATTATGTTTACCTCCTAAAAAATGTTTCACCAAATTCCACGTTTTGATATCCGCCAAATCATATAAGTAACTTAAAAATTATTTTACTAAATTAGCGTTAACTTATTCAATAGATACCACCACACAATTATTTGCGTAAAACTACAGAAAAAACTTTAAATTCAATTTGAATACAAAAGAACTCTGCAGAATCCTTATGGGAAACGGCTCTCGGTCAAACTCTTTGAAACTTTGGATTCTAATAGTCCTTGATGAGTAGATCATGGGCACTAAGTCTTAAAAACTCAAACTTTTAAGATATAGCCCTCTGAAGTTGAGAATCATGCTTGTCTTTAATTTACAATAAAAGTTTTTGTAGAACCTTTATTTTTGCACAATTTTTTGTATGTGCTCACCATAAAAAAATCAATTTTTCAATTCTTTGGCAAATGGTAGTACTTAAATCTTATTGTTACGTTTTTTTAATTAAAAACCAATAATGTAATATCAAGTGATACCGGGTCAAACCATTAGCAACCGATTTGATATTTAGATACAAGTTATAATTTACATATTATATCTTTAATAATAATATGAGATTTTAAAGCCGACAAATATTTCACAGTTAAACGCTTAAAAAATCAATATAGGTATACATCCAGTGGCTAACATATTTGTATCACAATCGTATCATATCAAACAAACCATTCCGATAATAACACATGTGGAAAAAAGCGCTCCGACTACGGGAGGTAGCAAGTCAACAAACGACAGCTCATTTGAAAATCAAATTTGACATATGGATTAAGTAAACAAGCGTATAAAATCTCACTGCCCCCTTGATACCAAAAGTGCTCTAGATTTGAATAAAAAATGAACATTACATAATACGCTGTAAATCCACTAAAGCAAATATAGGTGGATAAATGTAAAAGTTTTATGACATGTGTACTACTTCTCCTTCCCAAGCGGTTGCCCGTGCAAAAGACAAGTGCGTTATTGCGTGCGTAATGCGGCCCGCACACGCTTCAATTGAGCGCGGAGCCGGATGAAGCTCTATAACACAGGTGTACTTTGTAATAATAGTTCCCGGGGTGGTTTGTAGGGGTTGCTTTACTTAAAGTTTCGGTAATGCTTTTTTGTTAATTTGACCGTTTAAATTATAATGGGAAATGAAAATAGGTTAATTTAGGAACTTTTCAACAATCTATTTTCATGATTTTGTATCTAAATATAGTTACTTTTCCACAATTTGCCTTCTAAGAAACGATGTAATTGGTGTAGATAGTGTTGTAATTTTATTTAGTTACTATATTACAATTAGACTATACATGAGATTAACTTTATTTGCAAGTCTCGACGAGGGTATATCCAAGAGTTTCGGTTATAAATGTTTATCAATAATAATTTGTTAATATTAATTAATTTTTAAAATTGTATTGATAGTTATAAAGCTAATTAACTTATTTAATATATTATTTTTAGTAAATAACTAATTTCCTTCATACAAAAAGTCATTCTTTTTTTTAACAATTTAAAAATAAGTAAACAGTGTACAGTGAAACTTCGATATAACGTATGATTTGGAGGAGTTTCATCTGATCATCACTTTGATTAATTAGTTCATTAAAGTCACACGGCAGATTGCTGATCAATTCGATCTCTTCAGATCAACGTGCTTTAAGTAAATTCATATAATGTGTAAAACTTCTAAAGAGATAATCAAGCTAAAACAAATTAATGTTTAAATGTCTTATAGAAAATAAAATGCAATGGGTATATTTGAATTAACCAAAAAGATAATTAAAACGTTATCCTGTGCTTTGGAAAGAAAATAAATTTTTTGAAAAAATATGTTTATAACTACATTGCAGATAATTATTGACTCACCTTCATAGTTCTTACTTATAAAAGGCTCAAATTTAATATCATAGCATATATTTTGGAACATTCTACGCACTCTTGAATATCTCCTATATCTATTATCCTGCGTACAAAGATGGGATACTGGATAGGTACATATTATATGCCTGTACATACCTAGATGCATATATACACATTACATAAAGTGTATGGGCTGCTTAATTCAAACCTTGCGTACGCCGCGCCGTGCGGTTCAAATCCCGGGATAATCTACGTGTATCAAAATTTACATAAAACAACGCAGAATTCATGTTAATATTGTATAATACACGGCCGGATCGTTCGGGATTGTGGCGCGATGTATAAATGTTTGTCTTCTATTCCACAGAACTGTTTATTGTAGGTACAATTTACCGCTTACTCCGGTTTGTATTTTCTTTTAATTCATTTGTTTACAGTGAAAATGTTTGCTTAGATGAGTTTGTAATATCCATTAAATCATGAATAATGCAATGTATAAATGATTCGAAATGTTAGTAAAATTGAATTCATGATATTATGATTCTATAAATAAGTTAAATCATTTTAAAGTAGTGTTCGCGAAGTTTTGATAACGCCTACGATCTTCAATCGTACCGCAATCTAGCAAGTTGATAACTTATTAAATAAAGATATGATGATTGCTTCCTCGCAATATCGAAGGTACGAGAAGCTTTGTGATCGTTTTAGAATGAGACAAAAAAAGTGTTTTCTGATTTCAAAATTTTAAATTGATCTTTTCGTTTCAAGTCAAGACAAACACTTTTCGTTCTGTGTCTGTCTGTCTGTGTCACACGCATAACTCATGAACTACTAAACCGATATTAATTAAACTTGGTTGGTTGGGTCTGGCTTGAGGATGATTCAATTTCAAAATCATCAAAATATTTATTTTTTCAAGATATCTCAAGAACGACACGTGACGTGAAAATTGTATAGAATACTTTTTGTAGAGCATTCAATTTCCTATAATATAGGTCTACAACGTTTGTTGTAAAATATTCCCTTACAAAGATTTATCTCAATTTTTGCTTTAAAAAATCGTGTTTTTTTATTAATTGATATTTACTTTGACATATTAAATGTAATTTTGACGTTTGCATAAAATTAGATTGAAATCGTCAATTAAAATATACGAAAAAATAAGTTCATCTGAAGAAAAATTTCGAACTAATATTTTTTTAATAAAATTGTATTAAAATTTGATGGTTAACCAATGCCAGACAATTTATGTTAACACTTTTTCGGTTTTTATTTAAATTGTTCAATAATTAACTACCTTTGGTGAATTTAGTAATAGGAAGCACTGTACATTTACTTGGTAGATGTTTTTTTATTATCACGTTACATTGATTATAATTATATTTATGTCAACTAAAAATAAAAGAAACATAAAAAATTAAATATCTATGATTTTAGTAACAGAAACAATAAAAATTATAAAATAAAATTGCGCAATTTTTTGCAAGTATTAAATGTAGAAAATTGATAAATCGTGTTGTTAATCTCATCTATTAACACACTCTTTATACATGGAATGGAGTAAAAAAAATATCACTGACAATTACTTAATCAGCTTGGAATAAATCCATGTAAGAGATACGGCAGTCGCAAACCGTCTGATGTGGGCAGATTTCCACTCCACGCCCTTAATCCGTTCATGATGTTTGTCAGAGAAATTACACGGTTCTACTGTAAAACGAAACCGACCTGTCCTCCCTTGCTCCCTCTTTCACATTCTCCATTCGTCCTCCTCGGTCACCCTTTAGTATGTTTCAGGGTTGGGCAATCACTGAGGTGCGGGATAAAAAAATGGAATGGGTTGTACATTAACACAGATATTTATATTTATTTGTAAAAGAGGAGTCGAGATAAGGGGTTAAATCGGCCCCCAGTGCGCATTGCAGTACTTTAATCATTTTTATGTGTTATGGCTTTTGTAACATTACATATTATGTGAATTTTTATAAGATACTCCATTGCTCTCTATGAAAAATACATCTGACAAGTAAATGCACTGTGCTTCCTCGTACTAAACGTAGTTAATTATTGAACAATTTAAATAAAAACCGATAGTGTTCAGATAAATTACCTGACATATTGGTTAACCATTTAATTTTTATACAATTTTACTAAACAATATAAGTTAAGAAATTATTCTTAAGACGCACTTGATTATTTTTTCATATTATTTTTAATTTTTTGACAATTTCAATCTTCATTTAAAATGCAAACGTCAAAAAGACATTTAATATGTCAATGTAAATATAAATTTAAAAAAAAATACAATTTTTAAAGCAAATTGAGATAAATCTTTGTAAGGAAATATTCTTGAAAAAATTAATATTTTGGGATGTCACACTTCCCTCTTATACACGATTTTGATGATTTTGAAATGAAACCATACCCAATCATTCAACCAAGTTTCATTAATATCGGTTCAGTGGTTCATGAGTTATGCGTGTGACAAGGATTCAGGGGACAGACACACACAAACACAGACAGACAGACAAAGAGACACGGAATAAAAAGTTTTTGTCTTGACCTGAAATGGAAAGATCAATTTAAAATTTTGAAATCGGAGAACAATTTTTCTGTCTCATTCTAAAACGATCACAAAGCCACTCGTATATTCGATATTGCGAGTAAGCAATACAGCAATTTTTTATCAATTTTGAAATAAATGATATTGATAAAAATCTTGTATATTTATTATGGATTATACGGAAAATTAAAGTAAATCAAAATTTATAGCTAAATTACATTTAATTTACAATTATGTCTCTGCCAACAACAAAAAACGAAATTGTTTAGAATCTAGTTTTTTATTTTAAATTTGTGATTCATTTCTCTTCATTATTTTACAGTACAACATAACATATGACAAATTATTTGGTATAAAGTGAAAAAGAAACATTGTCACTAAATTTTATAGAATTTTATCCACCTCTGGCCTACTCAATGGTCGTTATTTACCTGCCTACAAGTACCTACACACTACATACAACATGTACGGGGTAGTGTGAAGCTTTACGAAGCGCGCACTACCCTTGAACGGGAACTTAATAAAGCTCGTTCGCTGTCACTTGTAACGTGCGGTTGATGTTTTAATATCGTCCCAGGTTCGTTCGACCCTTTTCATTTATCTTATTTATTATAATGAGTACAGGGATTTTAGTGTAAAACATAATGTCCAAGTTGATGTTTGCAAGTAATAATCGCTCACTGTTGATAAGTAATTAATAATTAAAAAAGCGTTATTAAAACTGGTGATGTATTTATTATAACATTTATTATTATTTAATAATTTAGTTTATAAATTATAACTTTTCAGTTAATTAATGCCCGTGAATTCAATTTATTAATTCAGTATATTTTGTACGATCACAAAAACATATTATTTCTGAATAAATATGTTTGTCGAATGGCATTAGTCAGAAATGCACTCATAAAAAAATGGCGCGCAATTTAAATTTATTCATGATCATTTCGTTCAACCTACATATAGTTTCCGCTATATAACTCATTGAAATATGTGGGGTCTTGTTATTCACTATTAAAGGGATATTGAAGGGATTTTGTTTTCCGCAGTCTATTATGTTTTAATTATACAGAGTAATTCGTCAATAATAATGACATTTAATTTGAAAACAGCTCACATTTAATAGTGGTATGAAACATGTTTATTTTACAGGTCAAATTGTGTAAATATTTAGATCGAATCAAACAATGATTTGTTTACAGCTATACATGTAAAATCACATTAAACTAGATATTAAATGCTTTAATACTGCATTTCCTAGAACATCAAAATGTGTTTGATTATGAAACGTTCTAAAAACGAAATACGTAAAATATATATGTTGATTAGCAGACTAACATTTAACACAATGTATCTGATTACCCACAATGCATATTTTTACAAAATTGATCGCCAACAGTTAGGTACGTAATATATAATTTAAATGTATAATTTTAATCTAAAAATTTGTGCAACAAAATCCATATTTTCAACGATGACTTTTATTGAAACTATGATATAAAACTTTATAATACATATCTACATATCTACTTGTTTGCTTCAGAACATTGTGAATAAATCACTGTATTCAGAAGCAAATATAACGAATCCCCAAGTCGTATCATAGATCAAACAGTTACTTCACATTTAACTTTGTTACAAATATTCAGGTGATATGGCTTTAGTTCTTGAGTAAATAAAGTGCAACAGACATTCACTTTGAAGTTCGAGTCAATAGTGGATCATCACAAGGACAGCGTTTCTCAATATTTTTTATTACAAATACATCAAATATAAATTTTGTTTTTGCTAAATGTAAATAATGATGAAGTAAGAATAACTTCAGTTTATTTTGTGAAAATATAACCATCCAAAAAATTTTGCATACTTTAATCGTTGAATGCAAAATTGTAGATTATTGTGATTTTAAAATATCGCTTTTTAGGGTTCCGAAAATTGTATACCAAATATGTGGGGTATCAAAATGTAGATCTCAATCAATAGAATCTGAACCTATTTTTATATTGTTTTCTAACTAAAAAATGCACCTGTGACTCCAAACTATTGGCTCCAAATTATTTTTATCGAAGCAGAACTTGATTTTAACGATTGTAACTAATAATTACTCTGATATAATTTTTGTTTAGATGGATGATTGGAGATTGGCAACAAGAATGCATTCACTCCAAACGATCTCGAGCAGTTAAATGTGTCAAACCTATAGGTCAAGGTGAAGGAGAAATAGAAATACTTTCCGACTCCAATTGCCAAGGTATAAAGCCCACAGAATTCCTCAAATGTAATGAGAAATTATTCACGACGACTGAGTCAGCTGATATGTTCAATGTTAAGCGCGAAGCTTTAGCTGTAACTCCACCCGGTGAGAATGTCGTTATAATGAACAAACGGTCGTCAGGATCAAATCATTCTGATAACGAATGCAGTGCTGGAAATTCTACTGTTGTTAAAAATACACTGAAACCCCCAGTAAATTTCAATTTTGATGTTTTGTTGACAATGCCTACACCACCGTATCCTATTGCAAATAAAACCGGTAATGCTACTGATAATAATCAATCTTCAGAAAATGACGTGTTTGACGATTTTAAAACGTGTGGTAATGAAACGTCTACGGAAATTATTGCTATACCAACTGAACCTCACAACGATGAAAAAAATGAAATTCCTCAGCACGAAAAGTCGAAAAAAATTAAGAAAATGAGTAAATACAAAAAAAGGTCAAAGAGAAATGACGAAGAAGTTAATATGCCAGCGTCAGTTTTAGCTAGACTCAGTAAAACAATCAACAGTGATTCTAATACACAAAACTCGTTCGTGAGGAAGGTTCTACGACGACAAGCGGAACAGACAACTAAGAAATGTAATGTGGAAATCACTGATGATATACCGTCTTATACGGCGCCAGTAACCACTACAGTTTCACTGCCTCCAGTAACGAACACTGCACTGGGAGCGGGCAACGGTAATGATGAGAATTTATATTCACCATCGTTAGTTCTCACACATGAAAATAATCCTCGAGAGCGGTCGACACCGCTGGGGCATCGACATCATTCTTCGGTTCCGGAATCACGTCATGCATCCAAATCAGGTTAGATCGTTTTGTTTTCATTGTTCTTTTAATTTAGTTTTTTTCACATCAGATGATGAATATTTTTTATTGGTATTTCTTTATTATGCAATATATGTTAATATTTTTGTTTATTCAATTTGAATAGTTATTTGTGTAACTAGGTCATAAAATGGTAGTTTTGCACACGGGAGTGAATGTTTGGTAGTCGAATGCGAAAAATACATTTTACGCACGAGGTGCACACAGGCGAAAAGACACGAAAACGTGGCCAAAACCAATGACGTACAAACATGTATTTTATATGTTAATATTGTAGCAATTATTATTAGCAGATAAAACAAATCAAATTCACTAGCTTAAATTTCTATCTTCCTAAATATGATCATATTTTATGTAGCTTGCTTCCGTCTGATCTGATTAACATAGAATTATGCATTTTTGCGTCTTTTTCGCCTGTGTGCACCGTTAAATAAAGGTACTACTTTACGCACTGAAATACCAATGTAAAAGCCTACTTTCATGTACTTTTTTATTTTTTTGTTATTTTTACATTTCAGCAACCAAAGTTAGCAAGAAAACACGCCAGAAAAAAGGAATAAACGATGACGCCAATTTAATTTCGGAATTAATTCCAATTCTTCCAACACATGATGATTACGAAACAAGAAGAATTGACAGTACGTATAAAATTTATATAATTATAATTTAAGTTAGAACATAATTTACAAATAAATTATTCCGAAGAAGTCTACGAAATATTGGCCGAAACTTAAATTACAGTAGAACATCATTATTGTCCGTCGGTCGGGGTAACTAAGCCTCAATACTGTTTCCTTGTATTTTTTTCTCCACTTCGAATTTTTCCCGTCACGTGCATAGTGCATACGATTACACATGCACGTTTACATGCGCATAATACATAAAAAAATGAGACACATATACTTTGAACAGTTTTTATAAAACCCAAAAATATAAATGTTATCGGTAAAAAAATACTAAGTTTATATATTTTGCACAGATCCTACCCATGGGTATCTATAAAATTATTAAAACTCTAAAACAAAAACTACTTGGTAAAAATAAATGTTAAAATTTGAAATTAGTGGGTCAGAACGCAGTTTCCGCTATATGCGTAGGCCGCGCTACGCCAGCTCTACCATTATCGGTCTAAACAAAAATGACACCCCGAAGACGATGTCAGAAACACCTCCGACAGAGCGCGTGGTCCCCCGGGGGACGCCGAGACACAAGGCCATTATCGCTGGACGCGTCGGAACACTAGCCTGTCTCACGGTGCCAGTGGCGCGACATGAAAATACTTCAGTAGAAGTTTTTTACATTATTTATTATGTTTGCATTAATAAATCATTTTTATAATAAGCAAGCTTTAAATTTTCGTGGTGATTTTAATGATCTTCCAGACTTCTTACAACGAGTATTTTGTTCAAATTTTAGTAATTTAATAAAATTATTTCAAATAAAATAAATAACATTCGACTGAAATCATGCAATAGAAAATTGTATGTATAATTTATTTAATTTAATGTTTAATAATAAAATAATTACTTATTCATACTGGTTTAGAACCAACGCGTTATACTATATTATGGAAACATTGGACAAATGTATACACCGGTAGCTGTATTAATCTAATGAAAAATTTAATTCTGTTACATTTGCCAACACGTTGATGGATAACAACAGATTTAACCATACATTTTGATGTGGAATTAAGTTTTGGCTACAATAGTCATAGTTATTTCATCACAGCAAAGTGCTCATGCTGTAATATGAATTGGCTTGCTTTCACGTTTTAGGGATATTTCTAGAATCATAGTAGATATATACGTACTCTAAAAACAATTCAACAATTGAAAACAATATTTGTTAAAACCTAACACTACTGATATTCCATTTTTGTTTAATTTGAATACCCAAGGCAAGAATTTTTCAAAAAGTGCTTAAATTTTTGTATATTTATCTTGAACGTTTTGTTTTATGGGAAGTTCACGTCAAAAAACCATACCAGGGCCGAAACTAGAAGCTCTGGGACCCCGTGGCAACATTTAATTAAGGGGCCCTCACTATATGCAAAATATAACAATTGGAGACCTTTTTTTGCAATGCTACAATTCTATGCTTGTTGCTAATTTTAATGGCCTGTTTTGCTCCTAAATCTGCTACGGGGGCTCCCACACAGCCCTGAACAATACATGTCTTTGTTAAATCGTGATAAAATTAACAAACACGGACCCGCTGATAGTAGATACATAAAAATCGTCTTCCGCTTAGGAGCTCACACGAACAAATTTATTAAAAAGTTATTACTAATAGCAAGTCCCAGTTATTATAGTTAATTTATTTAGAGCGCACATTTTAATATATATAATTTTTATTTGCACCCTGTGACAACCTGAACGAACAACGCCATTGTCTCGTTTCCCCGGCGCGCCGTTGTCGACGACACGGTAACAGCGCGACAGGCAGAGCGCGCGGTAACGCGACTTGGAGTAAAGTACTCCCGTGGGACACCCGGCAACCGGGTTACAAAAGTGGTTGTCGGGTGAGAGATAGAGAGAGAGTGAGAGAGGGCGCGCGCGGAGTGGAGCAAAATAGTTAAACCTCCATCAAAAAAACCTGCTTACCGCCGCAACTCACGAACAGTGTGTATGTGTGTGTGTGTGTGTGTATAGAGAGACACGCGTTTTGCCAAAAAAAGGATTTACACCTTGTGTGAAGGAAATGTATCTGTTGAAATGTTGGAGACATGGGTCAACGTGATACTGCGTAGATATAACCTTTATACATATTTTATACTTATGTGTTCTTGATGATTGTGATGTTTTCAGATCCAATTTTGGTGTAATATGTTTCTCTCGGAAACAAGATACACATAGTTTATATTAATTATTATTGTGTATTAATATTATAACAAAAGAGCATGGCTTGGCCATAAAATGCACACCCCTTAAATGTTTTAAATTATATTAATTAATAAGGTGTCAACTATGTTAATTTTGGTAATAATAGTGATTATGTAAGTACATTAATTTGAAAATATAATAAATAAATGACATAACCTCACTTGATAATTATATTTTTTTAACATTGATCCGTCACAAAAGAATAAATAATTACAAAAACTGAAAAAAGTATTCCACAAATTAAAAAAATTAAAATTAAACCTCTTTAAAAACGTGTCGCGGAACAAAAGCTAACAAATCCACTATAAAAAGACATAAAAAGTTTTAATTTGTAAAAATGGATCTATCCGGTTTTGTTCCGCAGCTACTCATATACTTTAGAATAAAACAAACCTGGATGAAATCGGACAATTAGTTTTTGAAGTTATAATTCCCAAAATTCACCTATTTTTTCCGCCGTCTATACTCACTCATATGTCCCCACTTAATAAGTAATTATTTTTTAATAACTTTGAAGTAACTATCATATGAGTATTGAGTATGTTTAATAGTTATTATATTATTAAAGTACTGTTTTAATTATACAAGTTTATGTGATTACTACAATATTTTACCAGATTATTGATATTATATAATATGTATTATTTTGAAACTAATTACATGTTTTCAAATTGATTGTAATTATATGTAACAAACATAACGTATGTTTGTAACATTTGAAATGTAATTTAGAAAATTATGAGATCCTTTGAATGTTAAATGATTAAATAAATTAATATACCTATATAGGTAAAATATAAAATCAGTAGATACACTATTGAGAAATTGAAATAGCTAATGCGACGCCCCAAAACAAAACAATGAATCATCAATCTAACTATGTTTACAGTACATAAATCCTGTTGTTTTTTTAGGACAACACGATGATTCTGCAGCTCAGTATGAAAAAACGTTGAAAGCGCTGAGGAAACAGCGATCTCTGAAATTCGAAGTCAATTATCTACTGCACCAGCTACATAGACGTAAAAGAAGATATAATAAAGTTTACGAACGTTTGAAAAGACGGTGCAAAGCAGTAAGTACTCAGATTTAGTGCAGTTTTAGTGTTCGATATAGTTCTCTTTTAAAACAAACTCGTCACCAATGATGCCGAGAAAGTGTTATGTTGTATAATGTATGTAGTTGTGAACTCGTGAACATAATGAATTCATGTACTGTACCTGCACTGTGGGTCGTTTCACAATTTTAAATTATAAATACTGTAAATGTAATCGATATTGCTTGTTGTTTCGTATATATAAGTACTCCTATACGACCTTTTCGTTGATACAACCATTTTTGAAATATAATTTTTCTAGAAATATACCACCATAATTTTTTAATTAACATATAGTCCAATCAAATTATCAAAATAAAGAAATTCGTAAGACATTGTTCTACAAAATCATTTTTTTGTTTTAAATTATTGGGGGGTGTGTTCTGAGTACTATGTATATTAAGCGGTATATGACTGAGCGTTGTCCGCTATAAGCGCGAAAACTTTAAACGTAATTATCTCGTAAATCGTTCATCCTACGATAAAATTTATTACCACCTTTTTTGTTCAACAGACTTGAATCTACAAATTTGTCCACAGGTCTATTTCTCTACCATCAATTGGTAACGAGTTATAATGCAAGGAAGTTAACAAAAAACGATTTTTTGTATTTATTTCATTTGATTGATTTTATATTTCTGCTAACTTTTGCGCGTTTTAGCCGACATTTAAAAATTATTAATTATTATATAGTTTTTCACTTACTAAATGTTGTGATTTGTGGCACCCAGTACTGGCGAGAAACGCTAGAATTTATTCACGTAAAAATTACCAATTCATTAGTTCCCCAAAAATATGGATTCAACATATTTTACCAAGCAGATATTAAAACAAAACGAAGGGAAAAACGAACTCATGTATCTGACAGGCAACTCAACTATATAGGGAAATATATATTCGTTAAATTAAAAATTCCTAAATATAGTTCGTACAACCAAATATGAAATGTAAAATATCTTTGATGTATTATTTTTTCAAAAATTGTAAATGACTTATTATATACGAGTATATTTACATGAATATGAAACTTCATCTCTAATAAAATATGATAATTTTCATTTAACTCTTCAAACGGATTATAAGTACAGACATGCGGAGAGTTGAGGATGGTGACGTCGGCAACGTAGAGTCAAAAGAATAATTAATTCATGGCGCGTATACCGGAAGGACTCAACATACGCACACATGCGCACACACTCACGCACACATAAGCGGGAGAAAAGCACACATGACGGCTGCGTCACCAATATATCAGTGGTGTATCGTTAGGTGAAATTGAATAAAGATTTTTTTTTAAAGATTTTTAAGTTATATTTAAGAAGATATACCGGGTAAGCCATGTATCTTGGAAAACGCGAATAACTTGAAAACTAAGTATTTAAAAAATAATTGTAGCTATAATCTTTTAAAAGATGAAAAATAAAATAATAGTTTGAAGACCCTAATCATTCATTAATTTTTAAAAATTGGGGCTTTAAAGTAATCTAGAGCTCAATTTGGAAACCTATATTTTCACACAAAAAATTAAACATTTTTTTTAGTAAAAAATTTCTTCTTAAATTTTTTAAATAAATTTTTGATTTTTTTAGTTTTTCTGTTATATCTGAATTTGTCTATTACTTTCCGCTTTCGTTTACCACTGAAACAAACGTATTTCTAATTTGACGAACCGTCACTGTTAACCACCCGTCAATCCCTTTACATACACACACACCATACCAACCCACACACATACAACACACGTGTACATATAAAGAGGTATGGACGGCTTTCGCCCGTCACCTGCCACACCACCACCGTGACCGTGCACCTCGCCGTCGGCAGTCAAAACCTTGCTTGCGGATCTGTAAAATACATGCTTGCATGTAGAAATATTAAGCTGCATGCACATTCAAAATAATTTGGTTTTGTTTCAATACACATGATCGAGTTGGTTTTAAAGAAAATAATCACACTTAACAGTGTACTCTTAAAATTATTATCATTTTACGGTCACTTTAATTAAATGATGTCGTAAAATACTAAATATTCACGCAAGACGAGGCGAGTTAAATTTAAGTAAAGCCTTGGCGCTTTACAGAAACGGTCTTCGTCACCGCTTCGACTTTGCAAATCTATTACATGTTAGCTACGTTAAAACGCAGCGCCGTTTCGACGTAGCTAACATGCCACTTGTATTGAATCACATATAATAGATTTGCAAGGTCGAAGCAGTGACGGAGACCGTTTCTGTAAAGTGCCAAGGCTTAAGTTTCTTCTCATGTAAGATTTATGACCGAGTCTCGTCTCGATATCATCTCGTCAAAATCTAAGCCAATTCTGTCTCATTGTGGCCAAAAAAGTTTATTGTAAATTCAGTTGTTTTTTTTATAAATATTTATCTTAATTTTCTACTAAATATCTAACAGACAACAAATGTATATATTGACTATAATGAGTTATGAAAATAATGCTTTTTATATTTATTACAGAGTGAAAAAGGTACATTCTTCGAACGAGGTGATAATATCAAAGACGTGATTAAACCAACAGATATAAAATTAACAGTATACGTAGATCATAGTGATGATACTGAAAATAAGAAGCCTCCATCAATTCTTCCTGCTGATGCATATAATAGATCTACTTTAACATTTGAAGGAGTCAAGGCTTTGAAAGTTATAAGTGCTATACAGAATAATAGAAAGAAAAACCGTACAACTTAATTAATCAACTTGCAAAAGTATTTTATATGATTAAAATATTTATCTTGAAAACTCAGAAGGCAAAGAATGACAACCTCAATAATCTTGAGGGTCATAAAAATGTGCGGATCCAACATGATAAATATTATTAAGGACTAGTATATATTATACATGTATTTACTGTTTTTACAAATTTTATGCAGATGTAATATTACAATGTATCTTTTTTATTTGATTTAATAAAATAAAACAATTATTACTATATGGATTATTTACTTCCATGTTCTGAAAGAAATGGAAGTATTTTAATACCGTCGAAAAATCGTGTTCGAGATTCTGATTATACTACCTTCAAAACATAAAGAAAAGTTGATTTTTATCTCACCAATTTTGATAATACTTGGTACATTTGTAATTCAATTGAACCTAAGGGACATTTATTATTTGTACGTGTCTAAACAGCTATGAAAGGGGTGAAAACCACCCTCAAAATTTGAATTTTAAGTTTATATAAGTATTAAAAATTATTTAAAAAGATATCCATACCGATATTTTAAATATGAAATATATATTTAATTTCAAAATAAATAACCAAAATGTTTATAACTTAAAACAGATTCATCTTAAAATATTTATTGAATAGGTACAGTATAAAATAAATAATAACATTAATAAATCACCATAAATAAAAAAAGCCATCCATCATAGTAGTGTATTTTCTGAAACAAACAAAATAGTTTTAATAATTTACTTTATGATAACAAATTAGTACAACAATAATAAATGTAGCGTAAACATTCCATAGTAAACTACAAGAATGAAAATATGTTTCTCGTGTATAACGTTTATACATTAATAACAACAAAAAAGTAACTTTTGACGAAAATACAATAAATGTGTACATCTATTGTCTAAAAGTTTGCTTTTTTATAAACAATTTTATTTTCAGATTTCTCGTCTGTTGTTATTATTATTGTACGTGTAATAAATTGGTAACGACAAAATTTAAACAATTAATTAAATATAAACTATTTGTATATTGTACATAGCTTTCTAGTTTAATATATTTTTATAAATATACTTTAAGACAGGTAATGTTCTACATAATATAACATATATTATAGCAGTTAGATACTGCATAACAAGAAAAATAATTTAATTAATTTAAAACATAAACTAAAGATTCGAGAAATAAATTTAAATAAAATCTAAAGTTCAATAAAAATTACCATCATTAAATTGCTATCTGGGGAAAATCAGTTGTTTCATTGCTATACAGCTCGTGTGACTCTTCGTCTATCACCAGATCTCCAATTTCTTCGTACGCTTGATCAGACATATTCACAATCTTATGTTTAAGAACCGGTACTTCTTTCAATTCGAACGTTCGCTTAGGAACAAAATCCTTCACAGATGCTGCCGAGTCGTTGATGAATTTATTTTTTGGTCCTTTTTTCTTCTTCACCAGTGTTTCGTTTTTGTATGTTATATGAGTGCTGTTTTCTTTCAAAATATTTCTTTTTGTTTCATCTTTATCTGATTCTTTGTCAGTGATAGATTTTGTTGTTTTATTTTCAATTTGACGCACGTATTCTTTGATTTTAGGAGACAATTCCATTACATTGATTTTTAGTGTTTTATCAGGAGTCGATGTTTTATCTTTGGATTTTAACGATCTCTGTAAAATAATAATTTTAATGAATTAAATTTCAAAAAAGTCAATAAATATACAAATAAATTTTATTTTAGTTACTTATATGAATAACTAAAATATATGTTCAGATAATTAAGCTAATCGACGTATCCAAAAATTTTATTGAAACAAAATTTAAAATGTTATTCACTGTTAATTAGAATTATTTCAAATAGTTATGTTATAATAACTTTATACAACAAATTATAATATAAATTTAAATTTAACAATAATATTTCTTACCGCACTTTCATCAAAAATATTTTACAGTAGAAAAAAAGACTGAAATGTCTTCGTTATTCATTAAAAAATAATGACCACCTTTGCATCATAATTACGTAGCAATTAAAAATGACGCCTGACGTCTCCTAGTACAGTTGGTTTAAAACCTACCAACATTATTCATTCAAAATATTAAATTTTCTTCTAGAATATACATCATATACATATGCAATAACTGTAAATCAATACCTACAAGGTAATATTTTTTTTCAAAAAAGTGAAAAATGCTTTCTAACATGATATATTATTTACAGAAACATTTTCAGAAGTATATCTCGGCTAAAATAATTATGAATTTATAAGTTTTGATATTTATATTATCATGTACAATGTATTATGATAGCTTTTTTTTAAATAAGGTACATTAGTAGATACTCGTACATACATACATATAATAAAATTTGTAATTGCAACTCCACTTATAAGCATATAAGTATTTGTATATATTTTTATTTTTCACACTTTTTCTCACGTTAATAATTTTTTAATGACTAAATAAGATTGATATATTTCGTCATATTCTTTAATTTATAACTTTTTATCAATAAATGTCAAGTATTTAATTAGTAATTATATAATGTAAAAATAATAAACATAATACCGATCATGTTTCATTAAACATTTGGTTAACCGAAAAAATCAAAAAAGAAAAATATTTCATAAGATTTTAAACCGACTATACAAAAAATAATACAAGCTCTACTTATTTAGTATTCATGCAAGGTGGTTTCCCTCACGACGCTTCGTCCGCAGGTGGTCTAAAGCCACCTACTGGAAAGCTCATTTATTATACTAATTAAGCTCGCTGTGAATGTCACAAGACAGTAAGGATTAGTTTTATAGACTTTTTGTTTTACTGCCGAGGATATAATCCTTGCCTGTCAGATTTCGGGACCAATCTTGACTTGGATGACTTTCGTATACGTCATTTAATTTCTGATTAAATAATTAATTTGTAATTAATTATTTATTGACATTTTGATCTTGATTAAAACGTGCAAATCAAAAACATTGTTATAAATATTGTTTTATGTTATCAATTTTCAAATAGACTTCCACCACTAACAAAAATAATATAACAAAGTACATATAGTATATTTGAAAAAAACGTCTACTAAACATTGTAAATGATGTAATTACTATAATAATAACTGACCTAATTTCAATGAAAGGTAAATTCTAATTATTTCCTATTTACAAAATTTATAATTATAGTTACATAATATTCCAACCAAAACATCATTAAAAAAACATAATCTTTTTTCAAATTATAATTTATAATTAACTTCAAATCAACAAATCAAAATAACATAATATAGATTAAGCAAGTAAATAAATGTAGCAAAACCTCTGTCATCTTTAATTACTACGTTCTTTTCGTGTTTTAATTAATTTGACAAAAAATAACACCACAAGGAATTTTGTAAATAAATGTTAAATAAAGAAAAACATTAATCTGGATTTTAGACGAATTGAAATACGGAAACACAGGTTGTATTCAATTTGTGAGTAATTAAAGTGGAATTATGTAAAAGTCAAAACAAAATTCAAATTGTTTATAATTATTTTACGGTAAGGTATTTTGTATATTTATGCATTGACTGTATATGGTGATTAATTAAATAATATTTATTTGTAACTTAAATAGTTTTCATACTTTACAAAATAGTTATAAGTATAATATTATTATAAACTATTTATTTTATTATTTGTATTCTTTATTTTTCAATTGAACTAAATGATAATTAGAAAGCATAAATCCAACACCCAGTCAACATAAATTTATATATAAAACAGAACAAACAATCCAAATAAAACATTATTCGGTATATTCGTACGTCACAAAAGTAAACTGTCTTACAGAGCCAGCTTTATGTTGGAGAACCAAGGCAAATATTATACATATTAAAAAAAAGTAAATACTACTCAAGCTATATGCTGCAGAACAATTGTGAGAGGAAATGCAACCATATCAAGCATGGCTGCAAATGAACTTTCTGAAGAAATTCCATTGCATCTTCAAATATAAAAAATTTACAGTGTCCAAATTTTAAATATACATAATTTAGTTAAAATATTTATATAACAAGACCTTCCATATTGAACGAAATGGTCAACATACTCTGGATAAAATAATGTTTTACATACAATTTGGCAAAGTGAATGGGAGGAAGTGGATAAAGGCAGGATTACCTTCCTATTTTTCCCAAAAGCTGATGTTTATGAATTTGTAATTTCAAAATACGAGAAGAAAACGGAAATATTGGCAGGACATGGGGAATTTGTCCAGCATCTACATCGAATTGGAAAGAGACAATCAGCAAACTGCGATGCAAGTGAAGTGATTGATTCTCCAGTTCATAGAATAATGTTTTGTCCAAATTTTACAGAACAAAGGGGAGAGCTAAGAAAACAAGTAGGCACTGGGCTCCAAAGATCCATGAAATAATAGATCCATATCTAATAGAAGAGCTCAAAGAACGCCTTATAACTTTCACCAGTGATGAACTATAATTAGGTTAAAATAAAATAAATTAGAATATTAAATATATATAAATAAATGTTAAATCAAATATACTGTACATTAATAAAATTTAAGGGATCGCCTGTAAAATTTCTATAGCAGTAAATAAACTGAAAAGATCTAATCACCTTATGGTGAGAAGATCATTTATTATTATTATTATTTATTGTCTTACAGAGCTAAATAGGTTTTTAATTAGTGTAAAAAGCTAAAATTATATATTATAAATGTAACCATCTACGTGAATAAGAAAATTTAATTAGTATTTAGTTTGTGTTTTTTTATAAGTAAGCTTTACTTAGAACAGTGGTACCTATATAAATAACGTCTAGCACCCAAGATGTATTTGAATTTGAAATAATAAATAGTTAATTAATTATATGTATGTTCATTTTCAAAACATGTTCTTATAAATATTGATCTCTTCATTTATATCATGTTTTGATTGCTTTCTCCCGCAGATCTTTTTTTTTTTTTTTAAATTACTACCTACCCCTAAATAATATTTCAAAACTCTTACTTATGTATATATGTATATTAGAGTGTTTTTTTTCGATCCTATTGATTTATATTGTAGCTTTGAATCAAAAGTTAACTGACCTAAAATTTCAGACTCGTAGATCAAACCTGTGAAAAAAACTTTATTACTTATGCGTGAATAGCTCGTTCAAAAATTTATTTATTTGAATTTCTCACAGCAGCATATTATAAAGAATTAAATTTTCTACAAAAAATATCCCAAGTTCCCAATTGATAGATCCAGTATTTTTAAAAATATGTTCGTTTAAACATTAACATAAAAAGTAAAATCGAATTTTTATGATAATTTTTTTTTAAATTACTGGATTTATGAATTGAGAAATTATCCAAAAAAAATTTTAATCAACGAGCTATTCACGCGTAAGTAAAAAACTAATTTTTCCCATGTTAATCAAATGGGAAAAAACTCGGTTTGCGCATTCACAATTCACTTATGATCCAAAGTTAAAAAAAAATTTAAAAAACATCCTAATGTATATATGTACCGGGCAGTAAAACATTTTAATAAATATTAAATATACATATATTTTCTTATTTTTAGTAGAATCAAACAAAATATAACATTGATTAGATATGTAATTAACATAAGATACTAAATATTCCAAACTAACTGTATAAGTCAAATCTTAAAATCAAATAAACAACCACAAAGCATAATTTTTCACAATTATCTCGATAATTACTACACATACAAGGGAATATGTTTGACCTACGCTTTATTCTAGATATACCCAAATAGTAAAGGTTTACCTTTAAATAATTCTCGATATCCGGGTCCGTCTGGTACCACAACTCTTCCGCGACGTTCTCTCGCAAGAACCCCCGCGACTTCCGCCCCTTACATGGCTTGGCGCTGGCGCATAGGCGTACGGCCGACGGCCTACGACCGCTGCACATCGAATGCTCCATCACGACGTCTCCGCCGCCCGGCGTGGGTGACTCGCTCACGCACTCTGAGTCACGGATCTCGAACCCGACTCGCATAAAACATCCGCTGCAACGGCTCCAGTGGCCCACACGCCATCTGCGAATAAAATGTTCACGTTTTATTTTATCAAATGTTTAAAAGCCAAAACGATTGATTCTCAAAAATAAACACGGTCGAGAAAATTGTTGTTTGTTTTTATAAACAGGTTATAATATTATATACAATTAATTCGGCCGCGTTATTTTAATTTTTATAAGCATTTATATAATTATACAATATTTTACCCTTATTAGGGTTGAACTTTAAAAGTCGCGATGCATATACTTATTATATATATTTATAGTTAATTTAGTTTATAAAGTTATTCATTGTTCCTTCGTAATAAAATATCATATTTCGGTATGATAAAAATATTAAATTATCTGTATGAAAATTGAATTAGGGCAACCCCATATTCAGGTAAATTGACAATTAATATTTTATAATGAAAACATATATAAATGAAAGAATAAATTAATGGCATTTGTGATGTTTATGTCAAAATACTAAAAATACGTAGGTAATAAAAACTATTTAATTGTTAATATTAAAATGTTGAATATTTACATGAAAAATCGGGTAGTATTTAAGAGCGCAGTATTTTATATACTTTGAGCATTAAATATATTATAATATTTGCGTGCAATATTATTGTATAGTTTAATTTGCTTTAATTTTATACTTTTAATTATTAAAACACAAAAAATATTGTTCAGTATTATTTACAAATACTATAATAGGTGGTTTATTAAGTGTAAGAACATTTTATTTAATGCTCTTCACTATTTCCCATTTCTTTTAAAATAGTGCGCGTTTTATTTGTTCTCTTATGTCCGGTATCATAAAGGACCTAACAAATTTGTTAGCTAACAAACACTTTCAACTGAGGTATCAAACATATATGACAGTTCTTTTGGAGTTTGTTGATGACTTTGACAAGTTTCGTGCACGCGTTGAAGGTAAATACAAACGGTATTAAAACAGTGGTGATGTTATGAAAATTATTTTGTACGGTCAAAGATGCCAACTGTGTTACAATTAATTGAAGTGTCACTGCTCTAAATTCCATAACTAATCCATAGATACTAGTACAGTATTAATACCCCATATGAATGTAATTGCTAGCTAACAAATTTTGTTAGGGCCTTTATAATACCGGGCATTAAAAATCCAAGAAAAACAACAACCTCACTACATGCGTAACAAAGTTACTAGATCATACGCTTTATTGTTAGGCAAACAGTTGTAGCAGAAGCCCGCGGTTATGCATTAGTCTAGTCTAGACAAAATTTAATTGTTTTTTGTTAGTTATTTACTCACTAATAAATTGCAATGCAGTTGTAACCTAACATCAACATATATAATGTTATTTTAATGTACACAAAAAACGAATGAGTCAGAATCGCAAAGCAACTAATTGACTAGAACTGTTTTTATTAAAATATAATTAAATGAACTACAAATTAAAGTTCATTTTATGTTTCGTATAATTAGTATACGGTTTTCACAAATGTGATTTATGACTTCGGAAATTTCATAATCATATTATAAATATTGTAATTGAAATAAAAAATTGTATAAAATTTTCAAGATAAGATAAACACTTCATATGGATAATTATGACATTATAAAAATAATTTGTGCTCAAATTTGGATAATTATTACAACAATATCAATATTTTGTATGCATAAGTAATTATTCCAAGCAAAGGAATAAAGATTATAAAACATTTTCAAGGTGGGTTGCTTTTCAACAGTTTTAACATTCAAAACAGAGCACACAAATGGAAGAAAAGTTTAACACGATTCAAATTTTGTGGGTAAAGTTTAGTGTGAATAGCAAACATTAAAATACAGTGGTGTTTCTTTACATTGGTATATAAATTGTACGTCTTTATTTCAGTCTATCTACAGTTAATGAAATTAGAAAGTAAAATAGATATAATATAAAAGAAGAAATGTTTTTCATCTTAAAAATTTTACCAGACATCATTGAGAATATGCTAGTTGTATATATGTTTTCTTATGAAAAAAAATTGCAAACATAATTAAAAACAAAGGCTCTATTTTTTTATTAGATGATGTATGTTTTCATATCCTTTTAATATAATTATAGTACCATTTTACACGCAGAAGTAAAGATCTATATTCAGATAACCGCGAAAGCCTCAAAATATAGTAATTAAATAATAATTTAATGAAAATAGAACGTTGCAACATTTACATGCGTATAAAATAAAATAAATGTATGCTAACGCACCTATACTATGTACATATTTCTAAATATTACATTTAGCACCAATTTAAAACTTTCAAATAAAAAATTTTGAATTTTTTTAATTTTTTTTCATATGTGTCCCAAATGACTTATAAATAGTTAAAAACATACAGCGCCTTAGGGTTTATGAACCCTGATCCTTTTATTATTTCATATAGGCCTACCAATTTAACTCAATTAATTTTCAAGATTGCTTATTCAAAAAAAATTTTTTGTTTCAAAGTTATAGTTTCACTTTTACTATATACATATATAACAAGAAATAAGTATTAAATTACGTTTAACGAATATAGTCATAGTATTAAGTATTAAAACACACAGAGCTGCCATTAGTTACTGAAAAGTTAAATGGAGTTAGCTGAAAAAATAAGATAACATCTGCAAACTACTTGAGATTTTAATGATGTACCATTTTTCAAGAATATTTATATCATAATATATTAAACATACATAATTATATAAAATAACTTTTAAAGAGAAAATTGTTCTCTGTTTTAAACAGAAATAGCTCCGGAAATATACCTAACAAAATATTACATAAAATTCTGGATTTCACTTGAAAATAAATTCCATATTTTTATTTCAACGAGTTGACATTTTATCTCTGATTAATTTCCGGTTTACATTTAAAACGCAATTTAGTTTTCTACTGTACGATTTAATCGAAATCGTAGCATTTATTACAATGAATACTTTACTTTATTGTTGTATACAGTAGGTATTTAAAAATATATAAATAAAACATTTATATTTTTTTAAATACAAACTATTTTAATTATAAGTACAAAAATAATTTTTCAAAAACAAAAAAAAAATTATTGAAAATATACTTAAATTCAAGGTTTCATGAACTTTAAAAAGATTATAACAAATAAAGCAGTAGAGTTACATGTATGAGTGTAAGGATTTTTTTATGTGAAAAAGACTAAAGATTATGCAAAAAAAATTTGATTTTGTGATTTTTGTAGGGTCTTTTCATTGTTTAAATAATATCCAATCGAGGTAACAACTGGCACTTTACACTTTTATAATAGGGAAACCTCCCCAATAAGATAAAAACTAAAAATTCAATCGGAATAATTTCCTGTCTAAATGAGAAATCCCATAACTAACATAAAACCCATAAATTGACATTTGAGTACATGAAGACGAAAGATTGAAATCTCTTACATCCACACATAGACAATGACAACACGGCACGCGATGGTGCATTCTGGCAGACAAAATGCATCGCATGTCCGTGCAACCAGGTCAGTATTCAACATCAGAATTAGATTAGTGGTGGACGGAGCTCACGTAGATCACATCAACCGGGAGGGGGTTTGGGGTTGTTAGCAGGACACCAGTACTGCCCTGCGGTCACGGTTATGAGATTTTGATGAAAAAGAATCGCGCCGAGAGAGCTAATGATGAACTACTGTTCGCCAGTCTGTCGCACGTGTCGCGCTAAATATGCGGTTTGACGTGTTCTTTGTGCAATATATTGCAGATATTTCCAGATACCGCACCGTCCCTTGTGTCATGGTTTTATTGAGCTTTACTTATCGATGAAATGGTGATGGACGATTTTATTTTTATGGTCAAATATGTTAGTGATATTTACTGTTCGTTTTTATGATACTTATTTTTAAATTATACGACGTAAACGCAAATAATAGTATGATACAACGAAGATAGTAAGTTTAATTTTAATGTCAGATATATAGATTAAGAATATTTATTGTCTGCTTTATATTAAATTATTTGACCAAAAAATAACATAAAATGTGTCATCAAATATTTATAAGCATTATTTAACCTACACCATTTATTTATTATTGTGCACAGTACATATAAATACAGTACCTATACAAATACAAAAAAGAGTAATGAGTAAAAAACACTACGGAGTAAAATCATAGTAGGTACCTACTTACCTACATAATATATTTTAGTGAAAATAATTTTAACACTTATGTTAATTCTACGTTAAAAAAAATCTGTGTATCCCATAGGATATACATTTATTGACAAATAAGTGTTATAAAAAAAGTTTCCCTGAATGCCACGGAACTTTCTTATACACAACACTGAGAATAAAGTGTACAGTGGTGTGTGTGTGTCTATTTATATAAAATGAATCTTTCTGGCTAACTGAAAAAAATGAATGGAATATAAATTATAGATAATAATATTAATTTTCTTTGAATTCGCATCGTTTAAAAAATAGCTCGAAAATTTCAAAAACTGAGAAAATTTCAGAAATAAGAGATTTTATTCCCAGACGAAAATTAATCCTAAATATAAAATTTTACTCTTCTATGTAGATATTATCGCTGTTGACTTACAACGTCGAAAAGTCAGAATGAATTCTGGGAAAACCTATACCCTATTTATTTATACTAAATATCTAAAAAAATATAAAATTCTAAAACGTACCAAAATATTCACGGTGTCTGGTACTTTTTTATACATAATTTTTTTATACATGACGTGAAACTAGATTTTTTTATAAAATTCTTTAGGAAATATTAAAAATACATTTTAAATTACCAAAAAATATAATTTTGTTACAAGCTACCATACATTAAATTTTGTATTTAAACATTGCCCCACTGGAAATCTAAAATCTTTTACATTCCCGATAGGTACTATTAAAAAAACACAAGGAGATTGAAATGAAATAAAAATACTAAAAATCATAACCCACCTCGTTTTACACTTTGCAAAGTTGCACCCTCTATTGAGAGGTTTCGGTTTCATCGCTTGATCACAGAACTTGTCATCTACTTTACCGGCAACATCCTCAACGCACTGAGGTTCGGCTACTTCCGTACCACCGCCGCATCGCGCCGAACAGGGACCGAACGTTAGCATTTCCCATTGGTATCGAGGTTTGTGACCAGATGGCTCTCCGGGCATTACGTAAGTGTAGGAGAAACCTGGATTTATTAAATCTCCAAACCAAATCTATATTCGGCAATAGATGGAAGTTCAGGTATTGTTTCTTAATATTTATGAAATTATAAATAAAATATATTAAAAGAGTAGTTATTCTCATTTATAGAACTTTTGAAACGTAAAATCCAAATATTTTCAAAATTAATAATTGACGGCTTTAAAAAATAAAAACTTTCGAGAAAAACTATTTCAAACTCTTCACTGTTTCAATGAGGATTTAATTTTATACGAGTCTGATCGAATTTTTATATAAAATTAATTACTACTGGACCATAAAAGGTACCTAAATTCTTGTTCAAAGTGGTCTTATAAAAAATTTGTACTATACTTTATCAATTTTGGTAATTCATAAGCTATTTTAATGCGATTTAAATTACTTTAACGTCTACCTTTTATTTTTTTATTTAATGAGTAAAAAAACTGTAAAGCTTAATCTGTACTACACACAATTTGACCTTGCTTTTTTTTGATATATTATTACGATATATTATTATTTAATACAGTAAATAAAAACGATATAAAAAAATTTAATTTATTCTGTTTTTCTCTAAAAAATAAAACACATTTTTTGTATTTGCATATTTTTTGTGGATATCATGACCAAGTATATTATTAAAATTCCAATAGGCATATCTACGCTGATCCTTCTACGAAATATGTAATAAAAAATCCGAATTTAAAAACTAAAGAAAACGACCATAAGTAAGGGGATCTCTGATATACATATATATACGAAAACACTCTCGTCGCGAAAACGCAAGGAATGTGTTACGGAAAACCCTGCTTAGGTTTGGATTCGAAAAATCAAAGAAATATTTTCCACAGCTCTATTTTCATATCAATTTCCTTACTTGAGAAAGCACGTTTTCTATAACAACCCTTATAACCCCGTATTCAATATTACATTCACGTATCTCTACTTGCTAAAAAGGTACGTCTTTTATTACATATTTGAAATTATGTGTTGCTTTTGAATTTCTTCATTTTTCTGATATCCTATTTTACAAATCGTATAGATATAGGATCAAAAATCTTTTCCCAACCAGGTTAATATGCCATACAATATATTAATACCTTTCACCTAATCAAAACGTTACGAGAAAACATATAAGCGTTGGCTTGAAAATGTAACACAAGAATCTTAAAAAAATATATTTTACTTTACTTACAATTTTTTTAATTTATAAACTACACAGAGTAGTGCAATAGTGCGTCCCGGCTTTCCTAGCGCACTTCTCGTAGGAAATATTTAGAAGAAGAAAAATTTACAGGTGTCCATTTTTGCGCTATAACAAAATTTTTTATTTTTAAATTCAACGTTTTAACACCGATGTCATTTTTTAACCTGTGTTGCCAAATTATATTTTTTTCCTGAAAAATAATCACAACCTGTATAACTAAATTCAATTTGCTTATTATCAAAATGTTACTCTTTACCAAAACTAACATTATTGCTTAAAAAAGTCATCGCTTCAAAAAAAACGAGATCACTAACTATAATTTTTTAAAGTTGAGCTTACTAATGGGTTATTTTTCGGAAAAAAAATTATAATTTGGTAACACAGTCACTAAATCAAAAAACGAACAGACATTAATATAGAGATTAAAATATGACATCGGAAGACTTAAAATGTTGCAGAATGTTCCATTTAAAAAAAAATGTTTTTGTTTTAGCGCAAAAATGGAACATCTTGTATTGTTGAAAATAATTTTACAACGTTGATCTTTTCAAACCAATAATTTTATGTACCAAACTTTTTTTTTATCTCCTACGGGAAGTGCACTAGGAAAACCGAACGAACTATTGAAGTATTCTGTATATATATTTAAAGTTATTAAAAAAAATATGTATACATAATTTATTGCTTTTACCATTAGCATTATATCGGACTGCAGATGTTCTGGAATCCTTAAAACTTCCCGTTTTGGTTCAGGATGTTCGTACAAAGCTTCCGCTCCTTCAATCTCCAACTGAGTATCGTTATCCTCGACACTGTGAATAAAATATTAAGCATATATAATTAAATATAATTAAAAAGTTGTTTCCCAAAAAATAGTAATATTTCTTAGAATAACGTTAATGTTTTATTATTTACATTAATATTGTACAATTATTATGAATAAACAGTTTATTTCGTAAAAGTAAAAATTGATAATAAAGATCTTGAAATGTTTAAATTATTTTTATTTAGATATTAGGTCGAGACATGAAGATGATCGAATATTTATAAACATATTTAATCTAATTAATGCGTTACGAACCCAGGACTATTAAGGAGAAAAGTAAGATTCGATCCAGTATTCGTTATTATCATAATATTGGGCGATGGCGCTTCTTCTTCTATACGTATTCTTGCAGCTCCTTTGGGTATTGTCAAAACTCTTAACACTTGACCTTCAACAAGTTATAATTAAATAGTTTAAGTAAATACCTGACAATGAGTCCTTTGGTTATATTTGAACAAAAGAAAATTTGCGAGGAAAAGTAATATAACCTTTTTGTTTTGGTTCTTCTTTAAATACACCTGTAGTTAGTTTACATTCTAAACCATTTCCTTTACAAATTCCGCATCTATCTTCTATTGCATTTGAATTGAATTCCCAATCACAGCCCACTTTCTGAAGTTTATATTGATTGATATTATACACATACACATACAGATTTTACTCAATTCAAAATACAGTTTTACTTACACTACAGATGCCGCTAACACAAACATTTTTCGTTCCAGGAAAACAGGGTGTACCGTCGTTAGCGTTGTGTGTATAAAGAGGTCCGTCTTCGAGTTGTAAACAATATAATTTACATCGATCAACTAAATATAAATAAATTAAACTTCTTATAAATACATTAAAATCTGATATAAAATAAAATAAAGAATATTTACTTTTGCCGCTTGGAATGTAGCTTTCAAATTTTTCGGTTTCGGTGTTTAACTCTGCGCATTGAGCGTTTCGATAGGACAAGGCTTTTTCTCCACATGACTGCATTTATGAACACAAAAAAAAAGAAATAAACATAAATAACAGTACTAAATAATCTTATGCATATAATTCCACATTGATATTTACAACTTCAAATAACCAAGGTAAGATGCTATATTATATTTTATAAATAATTGATACATTGGAAAACTTATTTCTATGTACCTACATAGATTATTTTATAATTCGATGTTCGCCCATTCGCAAATACAAGATTGGATACTTGCAAGAATTATCTTATTAGTAGCTTAGTAGTTATTAAAATATAAAGGCCCACGGTACGTTGTGGCCACATATATAGGAATTTTCAAAAATAAAATTTCAAAACAAATAAACTAAAAGTGAGTTTTCTATTTTACAATGAACAAATATATGTACTAAAACAATTAACAACAAAATTAAACATTTAGGCTTACTTTCGTATTACACATCTTAGCCCGTTTCCTTTCGCCTATACAATAGAGCCCCTTATTCTCTGGTTTAGGATTGTCGCATTCGCGTATGGATATCGCGACACCGCCACCACACGTGCGAGAACACTCGCTCCACGATTTCCATTCGCCCCATCCACCGTTCACAGCATTTGGTCTCTCTCCGATCTCTACACACTTTTTCTGATAACACCACTAAAACATAGCACCCCTTCATTAAATATACTGTATAATAAATAGAATAGGTAAAGTAATTATGATGAAATTCGAACTTGAGTTTTGAGGATCAAATACGAACGTTATCTCAATGACATTTCTGTGTTTGTCTGTGAACATTACATATAGCTACTTCCAAAACGGTGAAACTTACAAACGTGAAACTTCAAACTTCAAGTTCTTGTGTACGGTAGATATGCACGTCTTATTTTTAAAAAGATAAGCATCACAAAACCAGAATCAAAAGTTTACTCTATTTTTAACTTTTCTAATTATTTTTGAAGCGGTGCGCAACAGAAAAAATGTTTTAAATAATATTGTTATTTAAAATGTATATACTGCTAATTTTTTGCAGTATAATGAATCATTTTTCAAGATATTTGTTTAATATTTATGATTAAGAATTAATGTGCAAGCAAATGCAGCTTGGAATTTTTTTTACTATAAAATATTTAAAACATGCCTTATTCAATCCACATTTAGTACCATCGAATGGCGGGGTATCGGTATACAATCCACACTTGTCTTTGTTCACATGACACGATAAGCTTTTGCAGTTCTTGAACGGACACGCGGAAGTCTGCATCGGCATACTCTTACATTGATAATCAGCGTCATACATTGCGCCAGGAAGCATGTCAAGCACTTTGTACTTTTCTGCTGTCGGTTCGTCACTAAGGCACTCTCCGAGATGTTCTCTAAAATTATGTATATTTTAAAAAACCTATTTTGTTTGATTTATATATCGTCGCTTACAAAGCAATGAAGCGTAAGCGATAATTTTTAAATTTTACAGGAGATAATAGGATGATAATATTGTTTTATATAATGTAAGGTCGAAAGCTACTTTTGTTTATATAAGTATAATTATCACATACTCAAATAATCTTGTGATGTACGCTTTACTGCATTTGGACCAATTAATTGTTGATACGTGAACTTCAGGAGCCATAACGTGAAAAAATCCATCTTCTGTTGTCATTGAGCAGTTAGATTCTTGCCCGTCATGATTTGACCCTAATCTATTAAAAATCATTTGAAATAAATTTGTTTAGAGCTGAGAAGAGCATTTTCCGAATCGCAGGCAAACTCCAGTTCGTTAGTAATGTTAATGTTTTCAATTCAAACCAAAATAATTTCAAAATAAAACAGTGCGATTGCAATTTACGTGAAATCCAAAAAAAAAATGTATATAATTATTGTTTTTGAAGCAATGGACGAATATAAAATAAAAAAAATATTTCAAGCTTTGTAATTTTATTGTTAGTTAAAATCATTGGAATAAGAAGCAATGAAAATTTGTTCTGAACATTCATAGTGTTGTTTAGAAAATGATAAATAACATTGCTTCTTACAAATTTTTATTTGAAAAAATATTAAATATACAAAAAAAACTATGCTGTCCACACATATTCCAAAATAGTTTGGCCTAGATATTTAAATTAAGTACATGCTAAAATCTAAATAACAACGGGCTATTTGCTTTTTAATAATTTGTATCTAAATATATACTTTTTCGTATTCGAAAAAATAATATCTTATATAACAAATAACGGAATTTATACCAGTTTCATATAAACTTGAATTTATTGATGCATCATCTGATTTACCTATACATACGTATATTTAAAAATGACTAAAAATAAATACATACTTACAAATGTCCGAGTTCGTGGGTCAGAACTATTCCTAAATTAAGTCCAGTATCTTGGTTTACCGAACAACAATGTTTCTTATCACAAATTCCACTAACATATGCTAGTCCCAACAAACCACAATTTTCCTCATTATCATCATAATCACAAATGTCATGTCTAAAATATATATTACAGACATTATTTATATATAATATATAATTTTTAAATGAAATATAATAAAATATATTCAATATTCATCTTTATAATAATCATAATTAAAAATAATACGTATATAGTACCCAAATATATTTTATTTTATTTGTTCAAAATTAATTACAGTATTTTAATTAATACTATGCAAACCATCTTAATTATCTTATTAATAATTAGAACATTACCTTGTAACAAGCATAGCAACATCGTGATGGTTGGGGTGATCTTTATGGAAATTGATTCTCTTCTGCCATTTACAGAAACTCTCCAGGCTTTTCTCCGCATTTGGATTTATATCCAGATCAATTTCCTCTTCTTCTTTATCCAAGTAAATAATTCTGACAATGACGACATCTATCATGTTACCTACGCTCGCTTCATGATAAAAATTCGATACCTTCAAATACAGACGTTAAACAAATTTTAAGTCATGTGTAAAGCTTTGAAATTATATTATACGTACATTTGGAATAGAAGGTACGTATAAATATAGTGAAACACGGAAACATTGAAAATTTCTTTGAATTTATACTTGACAGTTTTTATCCAAAATATTTTTTTCTTATTTCAAAAATAATTCGAAAATTGAAAAAATAACAAGAGTAAACGTCCGTTTCCGGCTTACTAATTGCGTTCAAAAATATTCATTTAATACATGTTTTAAAGAATACTATTATCTATAATTTATGTCCCACTCATTTTATTCTATTTTTTATTAGTTCGTAAGAAATATATTTTAATAAAATAAGAATCACGTGCACTGCTCACTGCAGTATTACGTATAAGAAAGACCCGTTGCTCCCATAGCAGATATTTTTATAATAAATCATCAAGTTTTATGGTGTCCCTCCAATTTATTTATTTAATTTACATATACCTATTTATATTTATTTTAATTAAAAAATCCTTTTTAGAAAAATATTGATTGGTGGCCGGTGCACATGTTAAGTTCCTATAAATCTTACAGGTTATGGGGAGGGGGGCATGATGCTACGGTTCGTGTTACAAAAACACTCGAACATACCCAATAGTAGTAAAATTTTGAATAAATAAAAACACATACCATATTCATCATAGTTAATAAATATGTTTCATAATCATCATTTTTATGAAATTCAATAAACTTCTTATCCACTACCACCAATGATTCAATATATCTATGTTCACTTGAGTAAGTTCTTTTATTAATATTTTTATTATCAGTCAACAATCTACGGAAACTACGCGCCCAGCCACGCCCCCACTTATGAGTTCCACATTTATGGGGCTTTGTTTTATTTAACTTTTTCTTTTGATTGAAATCGTACACGTTAGGATATACTTTCGGTTGTCCGTATGATTTTAAATTATGATGTTTTGAGTCAGTATTAAACATATATTTTGAATTAGCTTCTCTTTTATATATGTTTTCTTCAAAATTGTTTTCGAATTCACCAAAGAAATGCTTTTGTAGTTTGGGTCTTTCGTGTATTATATGAAGATAGTGACCATCTTTATTTGCTACGTGTTCACGTACAGGTTCTATGGCATACAAACCTTTTTCCGATGAAATATATCCTATCTGTAAAAGGCATTTGTATTTGTACATTGTGTAAAATAAAAATAATCGCAAAACTGTAATACAGTGAGACTTCGTCATAACGTTCTTCAGCTATTGATAATTCAATAGGCGGTAAATAAATTAGAAAAGAAATATTTTTCCTAAAATTATGTTTAAGTGAAGAATCATAATTTTAAGAAAAAATTACATGTTATGAAGAATATGTACTTGAAGCATTTTTCTTGATTTCTTGACGATTTTTAAGAATAGAATAAAATAGAGAGTTGAACCAAGAATTCCAATATCCCTCACTAAATCTTTATGTTTCAACACTTTGTTTTCGTCACATTTTTGTAAAATCACCATTTTTTCCGTTCTTTGAAATGGTCAACACAAATATTGCGATTTGAAGAATTTCAACAAAAAGTTTTCATTGTTAACACAAAAGGCGTTAACAAACTTTTGCGTGTTATAAACGGGATTTGTGAGCGTTAAAAACGAGAATATTTGTATATTAATTTACGTGTCGCGTAATACACGGGATAGCGCTATAAACGGGAGCGTTATATCGAAGTTTCACTGTAATATAATTTTCTTGAGATATAATTAACAAATAATACAACTAACCAACCCGTCACAAAGTGATAGAGCCACAGAGGATGTGTCATCACCATTAACCACACCTGTATAATAACACTGACTTCGCTCAATACGTTTCAGTTTCCGGGATTCCGGAGAAGGCGCGAATCGTTCTATAACTAAATTCGGCGACATTAGACCATGATTAGGGATCAGCTTAACGTGATGAATGTCACCGGCTATCGGTATTTGATAATGGACTGTATCAGGGTCTTCATCTAAAATTAATGCAACTTAAGGTTATTGGCCTAGCACCCTGTCAGTTGTGAACTATTTGTTTGTTTTTTTTTTTTATTAAAAAAAATATTTGATTTCGAAAAATTTTGTTTTTAATTTGTATGCAGAACACATGTACATTTAATGGAATTTTTTACTTTGTTAATAATTAAAAGTAGCAGTATATTTCAACACTTTCGGCGAATTATCTCATTTATCGTGTATTAAAATCTCCAAATATCCAATTACTCAAAAACCATATATCCAATATTTAAAAAAAAGTAAAATAATCCATAAATAAAATATTAAAAATACTTTTATCTATACATTGCTCTAACGATCGAATAACCATAAATTCAAATAGGCTTTACTGTTTCACAAATAATAATTTTTTTTAACAATACGTATTGTATTCCATGTCATTAAAATAATCCATAATTTTATTTTCGTCTGTAATTTTTTTTCTTACCTTAAAATGAATATTTCATATTTTATTTATTTTTTCTTTGTATCTCAAATTATATTGTGATTAGAGATTATTTTATGCAAAACATTTTTTATGAACATGTCCTGATGTGCTTTGAAAGAGCTACATCCCCTCAAAAACAGTTTTATTATATTAATTAAGAAATCGTTTTTAGTAACAACCATTATTTATTTAAACCAGAAATATATTTATGGAGGCAATGGGTCCTTTATTTCTTATATTTTTGTGTGATTCTTCAAATTATCCAAAATTAGCTTATAATATTGTTCCGTGATTATAATTTAAAAAAATAGTTTTTTTACAAACCTTTATTATTAATTTCACCAACAACTAACTTCCTATATATTCTATGCTTTTTAAAATCATGTTGATAAAAATGAGGTAATTTAAATGTAATTAGCGACCCATTAGCTGAAACTTTCCTTGGAATAGTAAGATGATATTTTGTCGGTATTTGTCGTGAATATCTACCTAATGAAAATAATTATATCTAGCAATATCATAAAGATGGATATAATATTTATGTATATTATGTACTTTATTATTACCTTCAAACTCAGCATTTGATAATATAAAAGACATTTTAAATAAAATAAAAAGAATAAAGTAAATGTCAACTTCGTTGAATCTTTTCAAACCCATGATAAACGTCAAAATTTAAATGATTATGACATAATATTTTATATCATATGTATGTTGATCAAATAAAGATGTTTTTATTTTTATCTTGCTGTGATTTCGACCATTATTTTATTTCTGAATATAATTTTGTGGTTCTATAGCAAAAATAGATACCTACAGATGTCACTTTTCAAAAAAAAATTTATAGGTAGGTACATTTTATGTGTAAAACCGGAAAAGCCATAAACGTATTCAATATTAATTATTTTAGTTTTGAAATTAATTTCAGCAGACTAATTTTCCTCTTATGAAAACATCTGCTATTGCCATAGAATCATAAAATTATGTTAATATTTTATACAGGCAAGCATTGTTTTACTTTATACTTACCTTTTATTTGGTTTTATTATTTAATGAGTATGTATAATGTATAGGTACTAATTAAATGTTATATTATATTTTTTAGTATATCTTGTATTCATTATCTCTATATTTTTTATTTATTTTAATATTCTTATAACTATTGAGGACAGGTAAAAATAAATTTGTCATAATCCAAAAAAAATAATATTTTATTTAATAAGATATAAATAATGATCAATAAAACTTATCGTATAATAAAATACAACAATTAAAACATTAAAGGCGTAGATCTTGGAACACTCAATATTATATTATTTAAATATGGTACACTTCATGCTCTTTGATAACTTGGTACTAGTATGTATTATCAACAATTACATTTACTCTTATATTTAAGTAAAAATTGTCTTCTTATTGGTATAGTAACTTTGGACAACTTGTATTTAACTATATTGTTTGTATATTCTTTATGTTTATTTCACCAAATACTGAACACAGATGATAGGTATATACAGCAAATGCTATTTCAAATGAGACGATATTGACGGGCTCGCTGAATTTGTTTGCTCGTATTCGTAGTCTTCTTCACCAGGGTCGTAGTAGTCGTCTGGATCTTCGGCGCTCTCTGGGTCAGCTGTGCTCGGCTCAGAAGTAGGGGGGTGATGTGGTATTTCCTATTTTACAACCATAATTAGTATTTAAAAACGCTTATTATAACTAAATGAAAATTTATCTTATATTGTAACATTTTTAAATACATTATATACTGAAATTTTCTTTTTAAATTGAAACTTTTCTAGGTGTAAAATTTAGAATTTTAAATACCCTCTTTCTTGTAAGTTATGATACAATTTTTGACGTGAATAACGTTTAGAGTTTCAGGCCAAATACTGGGTGCGCATTTCAGAAACTTGATATAACGCATAGAGATCAGTTTTGCGCGCTAGCGTAAATTTAAAATCAGTATATATCTCGACAATCACACAGAGCAGCTAACACTTGTTTTTAATTATTGAGACTTTATTTTAGTTTAGGGCAACATTTCGTGTCCATTTTACGAATATTCAAACGTTTCTGTTTAACAAAAAAATTAAAGATATATCAATCCATTAATCTGAGTTTTATTTAACCTTATTTCAACGTATTCACGTCAATACCTCGACTGTGCATCCCGACACAGTCACATCCATTTTTTTAGATAACATCTAGCCTTTAAGATAACGGAAAACCCCTAATTTTAATTCATTTATTTACTAATGATTCCTTGAATACAATGTCCTATTTTTTACTGAACTGTTAAAAAGTAGTAGTGCAAAAAACCCTAAATAATTTTACTGTGTAATTCAAAAATAATGTCAATTAATAATAATTTAATACAATTTGAGATACTCATGATGCTCATAGTCTTGGCATCAGCGACACCTATATTTAACTAATAAAAACAACAATACTTTTGGTGCTCTCCATCCACAGCCTGGTAAAGGTAACCCATCCGGACCCAGCGGGCATGGGGCATCCAATCCAGGCACACCCTGATCACCTTTATCTCCTTTGTCGCCTTTACGTCCGCGTTTACCAGTAGGACCCTACGCAAAAACAATGTTCACAATTACTTATTGAAATATATAACGATGACATACTTGACATGTTTTACATTATATGATCCGTTTATAAGCCAAAATACTGAACTTTTGTTCCATTAGTTTAATTTTGGTATCAATTAATTTACGTTTTTACGTTGGAGACATTCAAAATATTTTCAAAAAATTAATATACTTCATATAAAATGACATTTTTCTCCAAATTGTGTATCCCAAATCGGACCTTCCTGTATATTAGTAGTAAAATGTTTGAAAACACTGCTCTAGCTTATTTTTTAAATAATTAAAAAAAACTCGCACTGTTAAATAACAATAGCTCATTTATTCGAGGGGTTTAAAATGTAATTGTGTTTATGATAGGGAAAGAAGGGAAAACAAGTCTACCCCTTTTGTATCTCAATTAAATGTATATTGTTCAAATCGATAATGTTTCATTCACTTGAAGGTACTACACTTTGCATAAATTTAAAAACAGAATACGGTATCAGATAATGATAAGGTTTCAAATCAGAAAATTGTGTGAAGAAATGAATTTAACTAAAACCTTAATGACCATAATAATCTTGTAACTGATTCTTTATTATGTCCATATATTTAGTAGCAATAACTAACTGACTGACAATAAGGATTTTATTTTTGCAAAAATATAAAAGCACAGCTTCTTAACATGAAACATCTGATAAAAATCAAAACAAAAAATATCACCATAGCATCAGCACATTTTAGTTAAAGTTTCCAAGTAAAAAAAAACGCATTAGAAAGTCAACGTTTCCTCTGCTCTCAAGATTCTACATTGCCATACTTAACAAAATCACCAACTAATTATGCAGTTTTTATGTGAAAGATTAAACAAAAAATAACTTACCGCATCCCCTTTATATCCTTTGTCTCCCTTAGGACCCTGTAAAAATATTATTTTTAATTTTTGTATTCAGTCCGACTTTCGTTATTTCATTTTTTGTACATATTTTTTTAGGAAAATTAAAATAATATTGTTCCACAGAAATTATTTTTACTGAAATATCTAGCTGTTAAGCACTGTCTCTTCTAGTTGTGAGTTAATTTTGTTAAATGTAAAAGATTATTAGGTTTTTTTTTAAATAAGTATAAAAATGCATTTCGATTTTTTTATATTTTGGAAAAGGCACTTTATTTTTATAAATTGGAATTTTTTAAATTATATTCAAATGCATTTGTATACTTATTTTTTGCAAATAGAAAGCAAGCTTTTTTAAAACTACAGGGATATGAATTAAATGAAAATATTATTTAGAAATACAATATTAACTAATTAATTCAATTTAAGTATTGATTTCATGTGATTAGTTAATAAAGTATTTAAAAATGTTAGTACCTCTTGTCCCGGAATTCCATCTGTTCCCTAAAATAATTAAAACATAACATATTAGTAATGATTAAAAAAATACTTATAAAAATTATGAAACATGCGTTATTTCCATTTCAATATTATTAATATATGAATTATTAGTATTTTTATAACTAATTTTTTTGTTTGTTAAAAAAAGTTAATGAATAATATAATGAAAACAATAAACCTGTACCAATTTGTCATGATTAGTAATATTTCCGTTACTAATGTAAGCTACAATTATAAAAAATAGAACTTACAGGTAATCCTGGATCTCCCCTTTCACCTTTGTTTCCAGGTTCCCCTTGTGCTCCCTGAAAGTTATTTAGTTATTAAACAATATCAATTACTAATTAACAAGTATCAAGCAATCAAAAAATAACTTAATTTGAAGAAGTTATTAAATACTTTACTAAATTTTCAAGTCAAAATACACCATAGTAATAAATGTATAATATAATAAATGAACATAAATTTTAAAAGCTATATCTAATTAAAATAAAATGAAAATGTAAATAATGTTTTACTTTTTGATTACCCATTTGAATATTCGAAATGAATTTATTTTTACTTACCTTCATTCCGTCTAGACCAGGGGGGCCCTGCGGATGAAAGAAATAATAACAAAATAAGACAAGTAAAATAATAACTCTACATCTTAAATAAAAACAGAAATTGATAATAAATGAAAAAAAAACTTTGTATCAGTAAACTTAAACTTGTAATAATCAAAGTATAAAAAATAATGTATCTGTCTGAAAAAGAAAGAAAAAAATTATAAATACGTAATTAAATTAAAAAAGTATATATATATACTAATCTAATTTTCAACTTTACAAAACATTAAATCGTTCCCGATTTTCTCTTTAAATTTTCTTCTTTTAATTAAAGGGCGTCTACCGTAAGGAAGTTCTCATTAATGTTGATTTCCTTTATAGAATTTGGATTTTAAAAATTATAAAATAAGACAAGACTTTATCTCTTTTAATTAGAAATCTATGTGAATAAAATATCAATTCGTTTATTGGATTTTTAAGGAACATTGACTTATTAATTGTTTAATGTATATAAGATTTACTTCACAATATATAAATTTGAAAAATGTAATTAAACTATAAATTCGATTGCAAGAAGTAAAAAACCTGAGATATTCGTTTCATAATGTGCTAGACTAGTATTATATATAAAAGTAAATAAAAATAAAGTGTGTTTTCATATAAAAATAATAATAAAATAAAAGTAATCCGTCAAAATGGTGATGATAAGATGATTTTTGTCTTCTTTCACATACTCAAACTAAATGCAATGATTGCTTCATGCATACATATAATATTTTGCTGTATCCAATGACAGCATGCAGGATGTTGATTTAATACATGAATAAACAATGAACATGAACTTTGTTATTGACGTTAAATAGTTATATTTTGTTGAAGTTTGTTTTTTGTGTAACTGAGTTGGAAATTAATTTTAATAGTTTTTTGATTGAACTTAATTTTTTTCCATGAATCTTTTTTTCATAGGATCCGTCCGAATATTAGAAATATGTAAAATAATACAAAAAATATCTAAATAAAACATAACATAAAGAAAAATATCAGGAAGTTTTAAAAGGTACAGCCCATAACCATAGACAAAGCAAACTAGCAATTTCCTTCACATACATGCATTCAATATTTATTTCCAGTCATTGCTGATGTTTACACCAAAACTTAAAAACTATATTCCTTTGCAGCAATTAATATACAATTTTATAATATAACTATAAAAAATCTTCTAGGTTTTTACATTTATATAAATTACAGAAGATTACATACTTACAATAAACACATAATATGTATACTAAATATTGTATTTTTTATAATAAACAACTTAAAATTATCAGTCATTTGAACATTTTCTTCTTTTATGAATATGGCGAATCATACACTATAAAAATGTATTAAATAAATAACATATGTTCTGAAAAACCTTTAGTAAAAATTAAAATCACTTTTATTAGTGTATGTTCGTTTTATTGGAAACCAACTGAAAAGTTAACCTCGAGATATTTTTAATTCGTGAAAGAAATGTATATTTGTTGATAAAAATTTATTATAAAATCCATTCTATTGACATAAAGAATATAATTATAATAATAATAATACATTGTGATTGAATTAAATAATTTTGTCAATAGAATGAAAACTTGTTTTATTTTTTCATTAAAATATTGAATTTTTTGTTTGATAAAATACATACAAATTGCGTTTACATTTAGAAGTGGTAATTAAAAAAAAAACTTCAAAAGTCATAAATATTGTTGTTGTTTTTAATGTAAACGCATAAACGGATGTTTTTTTTTCGTTTGTAAATGTGTAGTTATTTGTAAATATAATGACTATATCTTACAAAATAAATAACAAAGCAATGCATTTAAACAAATACAAATATATCGCAAAATAATAGAAACGTAGTATTAGTTATTCAAATAATACTTAAATATTACTGATATTTTTTACAAAAATTATGAATTTAATATATTATACCTAATATATTATTTCGAAAGATTACATTAATTCAAGTAATAATAAGTTATACTATTTTTGAAGTAAAAAACTGCAATCTATGTATATTAATAATATTGATATATTTTTAAGTTTACTTTTATTTACATTAACATTATTTTATAGACGGTATATTTTGAGAACTTAAACAAATTTTTAAAATGTTTGCAAGTAATATGACCATAATTAAAATTAAGTAAATCACGTGTACTTATTTGTTACTATAATATATTTGAATGATAAATATATATATTCAATTATATTTCTAACATAATTAATACAGTTTTTTATATAAAATTAATTAAATATATATACAAATTTTTAATGAACAAATTAATGCATGTCTTTCATAACAAAAGTAGTTTTGATAGTATTTTTACCTTCTTTAAATATCCATATCAAGAATTTGTTTTATGTTTTAATATACTATCAAATCTACAGGAGTAGGTAATGTTGCTATTTATATATAATTCATTTAATAATATTCAAATATTATTTTTAAACTGAAATAAATCAGCTCTTAAGAAACGGTGACCTTTCTTGTAACTGATAATATAAATAGCAACATTTATATTAATATAACACTTAATAAAGACACAAACATTTTGTATTGCACATTAAAAAATATAAACCAACAATTCCTGGTGTTCTAAGCTCTCTTGGGACGGTATGATAAAAAAAACTACACTGTCAAAAAATATGTACTTTTACATAGTAAGTTAAACTTCACTACCTCAAATAAATCGAAGTATTTCCAAAATACACTTGTTATTATCTTTTCTAATAGATATAAATTAGTTGAGTAAAGTCATCCATATCCCTTTCTTGAATCAAATTGTATTTATAATTTAGAATATTATCTGCATTTAACACAAATTCATAGAGACAGTGTAAAAATACATACCTTTATTTCAATGTTAGTATTACGTAAATAAAAAACATACACATATTGTATAATAATATATAGTGATGATAATAACAACTTATTAATGAACAAAAATTAAGTAAAATTAATTTTATTTTTCGTAATTTTACAATTAAAACATTCTTACAACTTTTTTTCTTTTTTTATTTGTAGATTTTCAACTATATATGTATAATCCAATTCTTTAACGATGAAAAAGCGGTATTAATTTAGGTCTAAAAGAAATATATTAGAATGTAGTGTTAATGTCAAATGTAGTAGTAATAATAAAAAAGTAATAAAGAACTAAACAAGGGAAAATAATAAAACCCACCTTACAAATAACAATAACGATAAACATGTTTAGAAAGGAAATCTTGTTCTTACCATCGGACCTGTTTTCCCAGTTTCACCAGATCTTCCAGAATCGCCGCGTAGTCCCATAGGTCCCTGAAATATGAAAATCACACTCAGTAAAATAAAATTACAAGGGGACGCTTAATGAATACATGACAATGTACGCTATTATTACAATTGGAAAAACAAAACAAAAATATGTTTGTACCTTTACAGCTATTGAAATTTTATTTATTATTAGTTTTTTTTAATATGATCCATATTTTGATCTTGACTTCTGGGTATATGCCACGTCGTTTTTATTAACGTTGGTAGAATCATCAAATTGTTGCAGCTTATATCCAGAAGCCAAAGATCCACCGCGAAGGCCTTAAATCTTGTAAGTCTATATTTCTGATTTATATTCTGATATTAGAATTTAGTTAACATAAAGCACTTCAAAATTGGTATTGCCTTTTTCACAGAGGCGATAAGGCTGTGTTCGATTTTGTCGCTCTACTGTACAAAATTACTGTTGTTCTCCTTGTTTGGCACTAGTTTATTTTCATCTGTCTGATTTTTTATGCGTGTACTAACGAACGTACAAATTGTAACTTGTGTGTCTACATGTAGCACAGCTTTATTTATTTTATCGCATTTTCTCTCCCTATAATTAACAAAACTGTTGAATTTACAAAAAGACTATAGCTACTGAAATATTGTGTTTCATATATGTTCCTTTCAAAATACACAGAAAAAACATAAAGCGTGTATAAAATACTTTTACGTGCTTTAAAATTTTTGTCAAATGAATAACTAGATAAATATCTGCTTTCAGTAAATATTGGTCATTCAATTGAAAATGTTGATGAGTTTTGTATAATTATTGGTTTTATTTGAATTAATAACTCAAGTGACCTAATTATTTTAAAACAACTAACTAATCAGCCGTGGGAAATTAATGAATCTCGTCCATTAACGTGATCAAATTCATACACGAACTATTAATAACTTTAAAACAATCAAAATTATAATAATAGGACAAATATTCGATTTGAAATTAATAACACATTTATATATAGACATATATATTTTTGCTTATAAAACTTGATGTACTATGATGTGCTTTTATTATCCAGGATAAAGTTATTATCTCTATAATTATAGTTGATATAAAATAATTGATAAATAAAACAAGATTTCTTACAGGTAATCCCATCGGACCTGGATCACCTTTCGCTCCTTTTTCACCCTGGAAATAAAACATATTTCATAGAGACATAACATATTTGTTCTATTTTTCTATTTCTTACAATTGAATTAAAAATATTAAAATATTAAAATACGATTTCAATAAAATTCACTATTTTATAGAAAATTTGACAAAATTACAACACAAAGAATAAATAATTTATAGAAAAAAACCAACCGGATCTCCTTTAGCTCCATCATTTCCTCTGTCACCTTTTATTCCTGGAGGTCCCTGAAGTCCAGAAGTTCCCGGTTGTCCAGGAGGTCCTGGTGGACCTACAATCTAGAATTGAAAATAAAGTGAAGTACGAAATAATACTTAAGTTTTTATTTAAAAATATGCACTTACCACTTCACCATAACTAATTCCTGGTTCACCAGTTCCATCACCCTGTAAACAATTATTTTGTATAGCATAAATCATTTTTTTATGTAATATATGTGATAATGCCGTTACATGCTTAGATATTCATATGTAGCCGTTATGACTACAATTTAGCCGATTTTATTAAAATTAAAGGCAACTTGTGTATTATTCAATTTATATTTTTTTATAACGTGTAATTGTAAACATTTAAACGATTATTAATAAAATCATTTTGTTTTACATTTAAAGCAGTGAGAGACTCAAACTGTATGTTTGAATAATACATATATTTAAATACGATAAAAGCTTTCTGCATTTTAAAGCAACAAATGCATTTTCCCAGCCGTCTTATATGTTCTTAATTCTAAAGAGAATATTAAATCTTTTAAAATAAAATATTTTTAAATTATAATATTAAATGTACATTATCAGATAATAGGGTTACATACCGAGACGAGATTGCCTTAAATAAGGACAAGACGAGACCGAAATAATATCAATTTAATTTATATATCAACTTTTATTTATAACTTTAATAATATAATTAGTAAAAATTGAATGTTGTTTTTTTATTATTATAAAAAATGTTATTTTTGGTCTCGATCTCTTCTCGGGTTCGGTCACGTGAACGAGACGAGACTTACCATACTCTCGTCTCGTCTCGTTTGATGTAAGCCCTATTGATCCCTATAAATAGTTTGATTTATATTATTATGTTTTTTTATTTATTTTCAGTATAATAAAGAAATAAACAAAAAGTAAGCTTGCAAGCACAGATTCTGTGATTTTCTTTATCGAATAAACGTCATGGAGTTTGACACCATGTGCTTGCAAGCTGGTAAATTTTAATAATTTTTTTATGATACCAGGCACTGTGTGCAATTTTTTTTTTGTACGAAAATTCGTTTTTATTAAAATATATATTTATTATTAATTAAATTAAATATTTACTTGCAATAGTTACATTAAATCTTGAGACAAAAATACAATTATCCTTTAGGCTAGTGCATTCCATAGCAATTTACTTGAAATAATTGCAATACTGTTATTTCGTGAAATGTCAGATAAAAAAATATTAAATTAAAAATACTTCCTCATACTTCATTTGTATGTGTATTTCACCAATAACTGACTATTGCAAGGTACACGCGATTCAATGTAGTTAGAACAAATGCCCGAAGCAAAATGTTTTAGTTGTTTTTTTTTTTACAGAATTATACTTTTAATGGATATTATTTTCTGTTTTAATATATTTCAACGTATTATCATCAGTTTTAAAATTAACATTTTTTCAAAATTAAATTATTTTTCCTGGTTTATTCAAATATAATTTGAATGTATCTAATTATACAAATATTAAACAGAAATTAACATTTTATCCAATTTAATTAAAACATTTTTAATTTAAAAGCTTATAAAAAAAGTTTTTATTTATTATCTCAATGTTTTTTTAAACAATCAATGTCTAATTTTGTTTGATTTGGACAATATATAAAAAGAAAAAATTATATTAATTATTCGGCGTTTTGAATTAAACTACAAAAAAATCTACTTTTAATAACACATACCTTTAAATTCACTGTAAAAATAAATAAATCATATCTTTCATTGTAATCAAAAACAAATAACACCTAAAATAACATTAAATATTTAGGCGCGCATTTGGAAGTGATAAAGTAGCTCCATAATTATTTAAATATACAAAACCGACGACATCAGTTATAAAACGGCCGGGGTACATAAAAGTAATCATGCCAGATAAAAATATTTACCTGTCTTCTTCTAAGCTTTTTGTATTTCTGCAGGCCAAAGCAGGAGCCGAGAAAAAGAAATAAAAAATATTACATTTATAAATGTGGTCGTGCAGTACAAAGACTGTGGCTGAATATATGCTGTTCAAAAAGTATCTGGACTGATCAAAATGTTAAATTTGCACGTCTAATCATAAAATAAAAAAAATATTAACTTTTAATGTGCGTTCAAATACTACTAGTAACACCGTTACTGCTAATCAAATTTAAATTTAAAAAATGTATTTTGGTAAAAAACTAATTTTAATTATGGTTGCAATTACCTACATTATAAATCATTAGCACCTATATACAGGGCCGGAGGAAGGCAGGTACGATGCGTGATTTTCACGTATAGGCGGCGAAATTTGAATAAAATGCGTAAAAATAGCATTATCAGGATTAAGTAAAAAGAGTACAAAAAAAGAAAAAGAGCGCAAAAGTAAATTTAAAGGGCGGAAAAATCGTAATGACAACCAAAAAAATAGCAGAGGCGCAAAAGTGTGGAAAAAAAGGCGGCAATGATAATTTTTCACAAATCATCTTAATCCCTAGCGCCGGTCCTGCTTATATAATAAATCCACATATGAAAAACGCACTACCTTAATTATGCCATATACGTAGCAAAAAAAATACACTGCAATAATTAACATATTATTTCATGCATATCTTCAAACTGTTATTTTAAATAGCAAATATATATTCCTGAATAATAAAAAATATACATAATTTGATCTGTTTCCGGTAGAACCGGAAATCGGATTAGTGACATGTAACAATTGTTTGTCAGAACAACGCTAGAAATATACGTAATAGTAAATTTCAATTTTTTCATGCTACCGTAATTGAGATTATTCGGATAATTTGTCAGACTGACATAAATGTAGTTTTGTAATGGGGGTAACCTACTCTTTCAAATCCTAAACAAAAAAGTACCAGTTTGATGCCAATCTATTTTCGATAAACCAACATTTTTTATCTAATTCAAATGATAGACATACCGACATTTTTCTGAAATCCTTTATTTCGGATTTTGTGTCTTAAAACGTTTTTTTACCAATCAATACTTTTCTTAGCACTAACTGATGAAAAGATATGGTAGTCTGAATAAAATATTTATTATTTCATATTAATGTTTTGATATGTTTTATGATTTGACAACATAAACATGCTATTAACTCTCCATTTAATATACTATATATATTTCTAACAACAAAATTATCTTAAACTTGGTATAATAGTTTATATTACATTTAAATCTCAAAACGGGAAATTACATGTTAAAAATACGCGTAGATTTAAAAGAATCAATTCAAATGAAATAAAATAATTTGACAGTTTATTTATAAGAAAATTTCCTAGGCATATGATAGTAGATGAATTTTTACATACATTGCTATTTTACCAGATTTATTTTAACTTCTTACTGTCTAGTAGTAACCTATCCTAACAAAGAATAACAGTCCAGAAACTTTTCGATCGTGCCAAGTATAGCGTGTCGTTACATACCGATTCACCTTTGTCGCCTTTATCACCTTTTTGACCCGGGTAACCTGGCGGGCCAGGGAGACCCGGGGGACCCATAAGACCTGGTGGCCCGATATCACCGTATTCACCTTTGTCGCCTTTAGGACCGGACTGACCCTGGAAATAAACAACGTCGCGCGATATTATCTGCACTAGTGTAATTTAATTTCACGAAACGTGGAGTGCTGTAATTGTTCCGGAAAGTTATATTCAGATTCAGAGATTTCATATGTTCGGTCTAAAATTACAACGTTGTTTGCAGCGTGTTAGAAAAATTAAGTTAAAAAAAGTTTGAAAATTTGTTGTGTTGATACCACAACTATATAATGGTTGCTGTGAAATAAAATTGTATTAACATAAAATTCTATGAAATAATTATAAATACATAATCGTTAGTATTAATGTATCAAGTTTTTATATGTCATATTTATTTCTTTGTAAATACGATACAAAAAAAAATGTTGATTGTATTTTTGATGACAATAAAAAATTAATTTTGTATGCAAATGAAAACATTTTCAAAAAAATCTTACCGGTAATCCTGGAGGACCTTGTGGACCTGGTTTTCCATCCAAACCACTCTCGCCAGATGGTCCCATGGGACCAATTTCACCTTTAGGTCCTAAAGGAAATCACATGTTAACACAATTGATTAAACAGACACATCCATGGGTACATACCCATTTGCCCAAGTTCACCCCTTTCACCTTTTTCTCCTTTAGGTCCTGGATCTCCAGAATCTCCTTTAGGTCCGGGAAGTCCCGGCAATCCTCTTTCTGGCACTTCACCTTCCTCACCCTGTCGCCATCCAAACTATAGTAAATACATAAAAATTAGTGACAATTAAAAATTGAATGAACAATTTTAAAAAATCTTCATATAACAATAATTTTTATTTTAAAGGGGATAATATTGTTTGTTATTGTGAACGAAAAGTTGTCCATTGGCACTTATAATCTAATTTAATTGAGCAATTTGGGGAAAGAATTCGGCTTCAGTACACTAAAAACCTTCGAAATCGTTTAATCACGTATCGGTAACATTTTTTTGTTCACCTGTATAATCGATCTAATTATATATAAATTATAAACTAAAATTAAAATATCTGAATTTAGGTAGGTATGTGTTTTGTTCTACGGCAAATTCTAAAATACACGTAGACGCATTAAAAAAATATTCATGTTATTTTTTACGATGTCCCTATATTCAAATTTGTTAAAAATAATGTCACTATACATGTACGTGTGTGTTCTGTATTTGAAATCTCTTTTACATTTTCTTTAAGTATCATTTTATGCTTGTAATGCGACTCGTAAAAATACTTCATTATAAACATGAAATCAAGAAGATCCTTTAAGATATAAAAATATATAAACGGCATTTTTGTGTTTTCTTATAAAGAGGAGTATATTTTGACATGTGTAATATGTATGAAATTAATAAATTCTTTTATATTATAATACCGTTTTTTTATGACAATTTCTTTTTTTTTCGAGCAGCCACAAATGTTAGTTGACGTCATGAGCTCGATAGCTCGAGTATAATTGTAAGAGTTTGCCCAAAGGTTTTTATTTTATTTTTCATCTATAATATATAATGACGAAAAATAAAAATAACAAATAGAAGTTTTTAACACAATTTGCACCTAATAGTAGTACATATTATAAACGAGACAGAGAAAATATACGCTGTTTTAAAATTGTTGCGAACAAATTTTTATAATGAATTATACTATCCCAAAGTTTTAATAAAAATACATAGTCAAAAAATTAAATAAAAATTTTAAAGCTGGGACATTAAATTTATTAATTATTCTATTCTATTCGGAAAAATAATAGAATACAAAATGAAAATGTGAATGAATGTCAACATTAAGTTAAGTATGTATATCAAATATCCAAACGAATGTTTTTCTGTAAAATATTCTCCCTTTATCATTTACAAATTAACCTGCGGTGAAAAATATGAACAAGCTGTATTGCTTTTACAAGGAATCGTGAATATTCTTTGAACTTATTAATTTTCAGATTTGTTTATATTTACTATGTAATTTTCAAAGATAAACAAACATTAAAAAGGAAAAAATACTTAGCATAAAAGCTGAAAACATTACTGGGGATAATTAAATATTAATATTGAGTTCTGAAGAATTTCAATTACTTAATTCATTTATTAGGCATTTATTATATTAATTAAACATTTGAAAAATTAAAACTTATATATTTCCTTATTAATCCAGTTTTGTTGATTTTATTAATTTTAATAGTTACTTGCTTACTTCGAATAATTTATTTATGTTCAAATAGGTACTAAAAAAATGTTTTCAAAAAAAAATTTTTTTAACGAAGCTCTACTATATTATGTAAACATAAAACTAATAATATATGTACACACACTTGTTACATCTATTAAGATAAATATATATATTATAGAAAACACACCAAACCAAATTACAAAATAAGGGTGGCAATTTCGTGCCTACCCTCAAGCAACAATTTTCATAGAAACAACCCTGTTATTATGTATTATACACTATTATATGTTTCGTAAATGAAGTCATGTACGGTTGTATTTTATTTGATAAAAACCAGAGTTCGTGCTCAGTCGTTAGTCTAACGATTTTCACTTTATTGTTACTTCCTTTGAAATTATCTCTCTCTTTTTACGCGTATTTGTATGTCAATTCGCAAGGAAATAAATTTATAAAATATCTTACATAAATCAGTAAAATAATTTTCCATGATTTTTGTTGTATTCATAAATTTATAATCGAAAATGTCGTCAGTTTACGTGATTGCATTTTGTTATTTTATTTTTTTCTCGTTTAACTGAAATATTTATTTTATCTGTATAAAACAACGTTTCCCAAAGTTGTTTTTTGGTGTTGCATTGATTATTACAGTTACACAAAGAAATGCGGAGCCAAAAAAGCAACCTATATAACCTATATAACATTTTTGAATTTTCTGTTAACCAGTTTTTTTTATTTGAACTTGAATTTTGGGTTTAGGTTGAATTTTTCCAAGTTAACCAAACCCAAAATTCAAGCTCAAATAATAAAAAAAACAGGTAAGCAGAAAATTCCAAAAATTTGGATTTCGATTATGGTTTGAGTTTCAAATATTTTTTAAATTATGTAGGGGTTCCGCGACAAAATTAGTTTTAGAACCACTGTTATAAAGTATCAGATTGATCCCGTCGATATTTTAATCAAGTGCATATTAATTTAATGGGTATTGTATAGGTGATTATAATATTAAAAAAATAAAATAAATAAGATACTTACTTCCAACACCACCGATGTAAGCATGTGCCAAAGAAAGAAACAAATAAGTTAATCTGCAGTTGTTATTTGTTATTTGCCGATGTTAAAAGTTAGTATGTACAGCGTTGAAGAATTAATTACAAACTAGCTACAAAAATAAAAACAATGATTAACTACATAAACTACAAATATACCAAATTAAAATATAACAAATACTTACACATAATTAAATACAAAATTATATTATCACACAAAGAAAAAAATATTTTAAAATTAACATAATATTATTTATATACTATTACAATAAATAAAATAGCAAATATAATTAATAAAAAAAACTTAATTATAATTGAAAATAAAAATGCAGTTTGATGTAAGCAATCATGCGGCATTCATTTTTATAAAATTGTAAAAAAAAATGTTTCATGTACATCAGAATTTTTTCATATCTTATAAAAAGAATAAATAAGTTTAATTAATTAAATACAAGAAAGGATATTACCCTTGGTCCGTTTAGGAAAATCTGCATGAAACCATAAAATCATTGTTAATATTAATATCAAAATTCACCATGCTCATGAAAATAAAAATTACTTGTTGAATATCATTCTTGTCAATATCAAGGGCATACATTTTTTTAATCATTACATTCCGTGCAAATTTTAGATGCAAAAACATCAAATTTTATGAATATGAAATAATTTTGACCCTGAATTTTGTTACAAAATCCAGATTCAAATCTTGAATGAATTAATATTATTTTTATTTACGTAAAATTAAAAATCAATTCCATGAAGAAGAGACTGTGCTTTAAAATAAAAATATTTACAAAAGGATTAATAAAATCTAATTATAAAATAATACGATACAAATAAAGATATATATTTAAAGAAGTCATTAGTTTTTTGAAAGAAATTCATCATCCTTTCAATTTCTTTCTGAAGTTATTTATGTTAATAAAATATAGAAGCCACTACACTCAATTAACACCCGTATAAGATACAATCAAGATTGGTTAACTACAAGGAACTATAAATTAAGAAAAAGAAAAAATACTACGTTACCCTTTTGCCGCGTTTCCCTCTCGCTCCTTTTTCTCCAGGCATTCCCGGTGGTCCAATCGGCCCCAAATCACCTTTTTCCCCAGGTGGTCCTAAAATGAGTTTAGAGGTAATAAAAGTATTTATATATGTTATATACATTTAAAAATAATATAACTAATATAATAGGACTCTTTTTTAATATATTTTGATTTTTTTTTGAAATTAGAAAGCTTTCGATATTACAATACAATCTTCAAGCTGATAACTAGTTAAAATCTATCACGTATACAAATATATATACGCGAAGTGTTTTTTTATTTATTTTAAGCTTTGCAAAATACGTTGACAAAATATTAAGAAAAAATATACGGAAAAAACATTACCTAACGTATAATAAAAACTGTAATGATAATCCTTAAAGTTTCTATACATTTTTTTTATTACTGTTTTCTCATCTTACAAACTGAACTCCAAGAAAAAATCCAATTACAAAACAAAAATAATAACCATCCCTCAAGACGGAATAGAGATCTTAAATGGTTTTTAATCTAATTATTATTGTATCTATATCTAATAATGACGTGTCCACTTACCGGGCGGCCCTGGCGGTCCAGGCGGTCCTTCGATAATGCCTGTAGGGAACTTGTCTCCGCTCAGGGTGGTTGTCAGTCCTCGGTCTCCCTTATCACCCCTGTCGCCCTGAGGAAAATATCTGTGTTTTATTTAACTTCAAAAAAACATTATGTATTTGTTACAAATTAGAAAACATAACCTTTAATTAATAGTACCTAATTATATTAGATAAAGTTGATCAAAAAAAGAATAGACAATAATACAATTTCACGTATTTAATATAGAAAAAAATATATTGTTTCTGTATAAACCAATCAGAAACCTAAATAACTTCATTTTTTAGATTTGATATCTTAAAGTTTCTCCAACTTAAAAATATCTTTCTACAAAGGACACCGCACTTTTTCTATATAAAATAGGTCCCGACTGATTTTCTTCAAAATTAGACATATATCTTTCGATCAACCGTATTTTTTTATGTTATGCGATATAGTAGAGAGTAGACAGAGATAGAATGTGTTTTTTATTTCGTTTACAGCCTTGAACGTGTTTCACATTACTTCAATAGCTAGAAAAATAGATTTTTCTGAATTTTTTTGTTGATGGATACGTTTAATTGTTTACAAAAAAAGAATACCGGTCAATACCTATTTTATGTATAGAAAAAGTATGTGTCATTTGTTATACAATTTAATTTCTGAACGCTTAAATTAATGAAAGTCAAATCAAAATTTTATTTTGATTTATTACTTATTAAACATTTGACTCACACAAGCTTTGCAATTTATGGCAAATAAATTTTCTGTATGGGTCCGTATACTCCAATATCACAATTATAAAACCAACTTGAATTCTAAATTGCGCATTTTAAAATCTTTAGTATATCTGTAGTTATTCATGACAAGGGTGTATGGTATCCTATTTGGTAACCACTAATGCAGATAGATGTGTTTAATGTATTTCTGACCTTACTAAAACAATTACCATAAAATAATTAGATTAACGACTTCACACATTGTTGATATTTTGTGTATATGCGACTTTAAACTACACTTCTTAATGACCAAAAGGTTTAGTTTGTAATATATATCTGCGCTAAAATATTAAACAATTAGGATTTATGTATGCATGTTTGGTTTATATGATGACATTTATCTTATAATATAATTTTTTTAACTCTCCATGTTAAGGAGGTTGAAGCGTACAGTCTGTTTCAAAACTAACTTAATTAATAACTAACAAATACAACTGATTAAAAAAAGTATTGAAAAGTATAGCGGCGCACGATATCATAAGATTTATTTTTAAATTTTCCTAATCTAGATGAAAATTAAATGACGTAATTGTACAACTTTTATATATAAGATATATTGGGAGGCCTAATACATAGGATTATTTTAGGATAAAGTTACATAAAACACACATTACAATTTTATATTACAGTTTTTTATGTACTTTTAATTTAATTTTTAAATAGATTTTCAGTTAATACAAATCATAAAAAGAGATAAAGCATAAGTAATCTGTTCGACGCATGAATTTTATTTCACCGCAATGTTTTAAAGATTCAGTTTTATTCTTACATACATCACCTACCGCAAGTTATAATTCTCTGTATTTCTTTGTCTCCGCAGTTTTTGGTAGCGCGAGTGCATCTTATTACTCCCAAAGGAGTTGTCACAGTGTTTAATATTACATGTGTCGACGACAGTGTTCACGAACGGATTACGAATTTAATGTTGTACACTATTCCAGGAAACATTGTTCTGAGATTTGTTTTGTATTAAAAGAAACGCGCTATATACATTAGGGTATTTTTTAAATTTATTTTTATTTTTTCGACTCCTTTTTAAGACTCCTAGATCAAATCTGAGAACGGCGTAAACCGAGTCTTTTTCCCATTTGATTAACATGGGAAAAATTACTTTTTTACTTACGTGTGAATAGCTCATTGAAAAATTTTTTTTTTAATTTTCTCAAAGCAATATTTTGTAGAGAATTAAGTGGACCAATTCATTTCATTTTTAAGATATGTTTGATAAATTATCATAAAAATTTGATTTTACTTTTGATAATGTCTAAACGAACATATCTTTAAAAATACTGGATCTATAATTTGAGCACTTGGGATATTTTTTGTAGAAAATTTAATTCTCTGTAATATGTTGCTGTGAGAACAAAAAATTCAACGAGCTATTCACGCATAAGTAAAAAAGACTCGGTTTGTGCCGTTCGCAGGTTTGATATACGAGTCTGAAATTTTAGGACAGTTAACTTATGATCCAAAGCTAAAACATAGGCTAATGGAACCGAGAAAAAAATACAAAAATAACACTCTAATATACATACGACATACCTACCTAAATCTACTAATATACTATTTATTAAATTTACAAACGTATAAAATCTATATTTTAAAAACATAATCAATAATTAAATTATCAAACGCTTAATTGTTACTAATAACAAATATTAAATTGGAATGTACACGTCCGCGTGTTTTCAGTTTTACTAACCATTACTCCGCCACGGCGAAATCAGTTTGTGAAATTGTAATATCCTAATAAAATTAAATTACCCATGTACACAATGCCCGTAAAATACATACATATATACCACCTATTTGTACATATATACATATGTATAATGGAATATTAAATTTGTTTACTGAATTATCTGATTAATATAATCACGTAAAAATAATTAAACCGTATATAAATGACAGTATCATTATATTACTAAAAGCAGCTTATGTTGTTTTTAATAATGTTGTGAAAGAAAAATATGGAGCTAAATCTGAAAAAATAGTAATGTGCACCTATATACATATTTATATATTTTATTTAACTCTTTGAGGCTTAAAGTATCCCACCTTTTTAATACGTAAATATGGATGGTGGTATTAAAAATATCCCACCTTAAAAAAATTACTAGCACACAGGTTTTAAAATAGTCCTATTTAGTCAAACTATAAATAAAAATGGTCTTGTACCGTATGCAAAGTGCCTCTGTGCCTTGGTAAAAAAATATGTTTTAACAAATACTATGCATAAATCCTTATGGCATACAGGGGCTGTTAAGAAAGATTATACCAACGCAAAATTTGGAGTGACAGCGAGCTTTTTTTATTATCAAATTAGTATTTAGTGCCCAAAAATACGTAAAGAAAACAAAGCCCCGATAAAAATACAAAACAGTTTTTACGGTGTTGTGTTATTTACAAAAAAAAATTTTTTAATAAAAATAACATCTTAACTTCAAGATGATATTTTTTATAGGTACATATATCAAAAAAAATTGGTAGATATATCTACTAACAATAAGTATTATCGTTGAAACCCAGACTGAGAATAAGAACTTATAATTTATTTTAAAACATCCATAAAATGAGACCAAATTCTACCGAGCTATTCCACCAATCTAAAAATTTCTATTGTAGTGACTACGTAATATTTCACGATTGTTCAAAACTTCGTCGATAGTTTCCACGCGACGATGCAGCATTGTTTATAAGATTCTGGATTCATCTGAGGAAATCTTGGTGGCCCAGAATGCCAGAGGTCGTAATGCCATCGAGTGTTTGTCCATTGTTTCCTCGGAATCAACAATGGGTGTCTCCACATGTACATAATCGTAATACTATTATAGCTCCATGGAGAGATATCAACGTTGTCTATTCATTCAGGTCAAACACAGCTTGTAGTACAGTTTGCTCTTTTATATCTTCTTTTAAACTCTTAACCTTGTTCCACATTTTATCACAAATTGCAGCTTTGGAGTTTGTTTTGTTTTTATTTTAAAACATTGGCTTAGCATAAATTACAGTAAAAGCATTACTCGATTATAACCAATGCTGTTGGAACATATTAATTTCGATATGCATAAAAGATATCAACCAGTAAGCAAATTTAACTAATTCTTTTTTCAGTATTGGTACTATTTGAGATTAAATATAAACCTTTTTTCTATTTTTTCAGGTTCGAGTCACCTAATATGTATTTTGATCTAAAATATCAGTCATTTATTTGTACGTAAATTAAATTAAAACCTTAGAACAGGGCTGGCCAACCTGAGGCCTGCGGGCACATTCGAACAAATTATATTTTATAACGTTTATTTCAAACAACCCTTCATCTGTAATGGTAGGTGACATATTGAAGGTTCCAAATCCTATGATAATTTGCTTAACTTTTTTATACTAATATATTTAAGGGTTGAGGAATGGAAGGTTAAAACTTTTATTATAAATCTATTGGCGTCTTTATATGTATTTCTGTGCAATTATTCTGGAGATACAAGTTTTCAAAAGGAGACATATTTTCTTTGCATTTATTTCTCCCGAGTTTACCGGGTATATAAGTAGTTCTACTTTAAAAAAATGAAGATACGAAATTCGTTGTAAAGCTAGATATCGTACAAATTATGAGAAACAAAATTATAATTATTATTTATGTGCGGCCCTTGAAAAAATTTAGGATGTTAACGTGGTCCGTAAAGTAATTTGGATTGGCCAGGCCTGCCTTAGAAGAATGAATCTATTATTTATTCTGAGGTATAGTTAAAAATCGCATAAATATGTTAGTATGAACACCATAAACCCTTAAATAGAGATCAACATCCATTCGAGAAACCGATAACCAGTGGATTGAATTTTCACATCATTAGTTTTCAAAGTTTATCGAATACAAACACTTCTACAACTTCCAGTTTCAATAACGCGATTAATGATTGTTTGAAAATATTCCCATGAAAATACATTCCCTGTATTGTTGACTCTTATTTATAACAATCATCTTATTTTATTTGATGTTTTTTTGTTATTTGAGTATAATTTTCAAATGTTGTACCTTTTTACTTGGGTTTGCGGTTTTGGACATTATCGTAAAAGGAAGTTTTTATTGTTTTTGGAATTTAAAACATTACCTACTATAACAGCCGTATCTTGTTTGTAGGTATTTAATAGATACCAACTCAATATATGGATACCATACATATTAATTTATACAATTAAATTTAAGATACATATTATTTGTCAGTTATTTCTCAATTTTTCCAATTCCCATGTATATCAAGTTTTTAGTTTATACAGTTTACGTGATATTTTGTCGTGACTCGAAAGGACGAACAAAAAGATTAATAGGGTTCCGGTCGAAGACCTACGAAATCCAAAAAACGAAAGTAAGTTTTATATTTGTATTTTTATTTTTGAGGGAGAGGAGGAGGATTCAGTTATTAAATAAACTGAAATACCGAAGACAATATTAATATAAAAGATAATTAAATAGATATCGAAAACTATGTCTCTATTAAATACATTCTACAGGTAAACGTAAATGTAATAACAATCAAGCTGGTAATTAATTAGTGGTATATCACAGTGATTATAGTTCGGAGAACTTAACTAAAATCTGGTTGGAACTAATCTTGTAAAGCAAAACTTTAGAAGTTATAAGTTCAGTAAAGATTTCCATATAATGTAGTAGTGATTCGGTTAGATTTTATTAATAATATATTCTTAGTATTGCTGGGAGTTATTAATTTTATTAAAGTTACACATAGTTACACTTTTATAACTCGAATATTTAGGAAAATATACGAAGTGACAATCGTAGTCATGTAACTCAAAAAAACAATTTATGAAAAACTGTGTCAGATAAAAATTGAAAATAACGCGAGCTTATTATCAGATATACAAGGATCCATACTTTATTGTTTTTCAAGCATCTGTTTCCGATTTATCGGCATTTTAGTTTTTGCTGCTTTAAAAGCTCAGATACAATAACCCATATTATTTTTATGTTTAAGTATTATAATTGAAACTTTTTAATAGATTAATAACATTAAAAAATACACATTCTTTAAATTAAATCTTACCTTTGCCCCAGGAAGTCCAGCAGTTCCAACAGGTCCCATTGGTCCAATCGGTCCTGGATGTCCTTTCTCGCCCTGAAGTCCTGGTTCTCCTGGTACTCCCGTTCGGCCGTCATGTCCAGGTAATCCTTCAGGACCCTGAGGACCTGGGGGTCCTGGAGGTCCGGGTTCTCCAGGCTCTCCCTATATAATACATTCATTAATATTAATATCTTCAAGAAATGTGAAACTGATTACAGTAAAACCTCGTTAATTAATATGCGAAGCAAATAATTGATTATTATAAAACCTAAATGAATGATAATTTTAATAAAATACTCATCTTGTATCATAATTGAATATTCATTTATAAAATTTGCATAGTAAAAGTATATAATACAAAGTTTTGTACTGTAATTTTGTGTAGAACATAAATAAACTTTAAAATTTTAGTTTTTATTAAAACATATTAACTTTTTCACATCATGACATTCTAGATTGGATAATATGTGTCCAAGCTAACGAGGGTTTATTGTTTATCTAATTATCATAGCATAGATAAATTTTATAAATTTATAAATTTTTAATACAGCTATAATAGTTAGATATAAAAATAAAGAAAGATATAGGACTCATAACACGCTACCTAAGATTGAAACCAATGTACTCCACAAAATGTGCTCCGTAAAGTCAGCAGTGTATCATTCAGATCTTTAAAAAAATAACAATTGTTAGGAATTATAAAATTATTTAATAATAAATGTTTTATGTTGTCATTAATGGTACTTTAGTGATAATACATTAAAAGATAAATTAAAGTATCTCTCTTACAAATCAAATTCAATATTAAAAATTTGCAATGGAAATAAACATTGAAAATTACATTTAAAAAAAATTGTTTCCATCAAGTTTTAGTACAGTTTCAAATAATGGACTAGGTGGGTTATTATGTATCCATAAACTTTCCTTATCTAAGATTAAAACTATGTTATCACCAACAATAAGTAGGTACTACTATACATAAATAAGCATGTCATCTAAATTTAACGAGTTAATAAAAACTAACCACACATATAAATGTTATTTTACCCCTTTTTACATGCAAATATTCTGACAACTAACTACATTTTTAATAGAAATATGTTAATAGAACATTTAATTAATAAGTTAAATATATTTACCATAATTTCAATGAAATTCGTTCTTAATTCTATAAAGTATAATAAAAAATGATAGGAAGAGCCGATATCGAAGGATCAAAAAACGACGTCGCTATGAACGCTTGTATGCCCCAAATTTTCAGTTAAAATTTATTTATATAAAAATATATTTAAACAAAAGTTTTGTGCAGCAAAATATTTTTTAAAGTAAATTATATACATTTTCCTACAAAATTGATCACTTCTATTTTTACGCTATCTTTCATAGTTTTTGAGATATTTCGTTTTTTTTAAAAAAAGTCAGATTTTCAAAAGTCGATATTTTTGGGGGGAACTTTTTTTTTCGATTTTTAAGTACCTCTAAAAATATTCTTTCAACTAGTACTAAAACATGTAAAAATAAAAAAAAATCAGTAACAACAACAAAAAAAGTGGGCAGTTATTTATGGAATGACCGATATTTACTTTAAAATTAATTAAGTATGTTATTTTTATCTTTAAATAAATTATGTTAAATTAAATTAAAGACTACAAAATAAGGGGATTACGTACAAACTTTCTCAAAAACAAAATATTTTTTAATGAAAATTTAACTACTTATAGCATCTTGTTTAAAAGAAATGATTACTATTAAATATGAAGAAGGCTTAGGGAGATCGTACGTTGTTTTATTCTCGTACGCATCATAAAGGAAACCGACAGTGAGATAGGAAGCTATCCATTTAACAAATGGTCTGATTAATCGTGTTATACACACACACTACGCCTGATCTATAATGGAATACTCGTGCAAATGTGAGTGAAATACAACCTATTGGAACGCTTCACAAATTAAATGATATTTGAGAAACTTGTGTTAAGTAATTTATTAGGGAAACGGGAATACATATCTATTATACAATTATTGAAATTGAGAAATATGATTATTACAAACTTCAACAATAAATATTATTGTTTCATTTTCTATTGCTATCCGTTAATAAATTAAAACAAGGGCAGTAAAATTTATAATTAGATCTATGTTATATAATTGAACCTATTTTAGAATAGTAAAATATTAATTACCTTCTTCTTTCTCAATGAAAATTAATTATTATAATAAAACTATTCGTAAACGAAAATATACTGGAGCCTTTTTTACATTATTAATAAGAATATTTTAGTTTTGAAAAAATAAATTGTGTTTATTCAAAAATTATTCGATTAAATTTATTTATATAAAATATTTATTAATAAATATCTTCAGGCGTAATATGCATATATACAAAAATATTACTTGTAGTTTTCAGATTAGTATTTCAGAGAAATGAAAATATCTATTATACTATTTGAATAAACATTTTTTCTTTGTTTCATTCTCAACGTAAATATAACTTAAATTGTTTTTGACATTGCATCCGATGTCTAAAAATTTTCATTCAGAAAAATGCCGTAAGATATTCGTTGAAATGTCAAAAACAATCAAAGAACGACATTTACCAATAGAATGATTTGAAACATCTTCAATGTGGATGCATTCACTGGTTTGAACAACACAAAAATGTATGTTTTTGAAATATACACCAAGCGGTTTTCTTATATCAATTTTGATAAATTACTTTTTTCTTCTGACAAACATTTAACTTTGGTGTTTTGTAAAATAAATAAATAAAAACAAAGAACAAATAAACCATAAAAACTGTAAATTACAATACACTTATTTAAAATATTCTCCCCGCCACTTTTTGAATATGTCTTTGAGAACGCAAAAATACTTGATATTGAAGACGCTTCGATACTCAAAAACGCGAAAAAACTCCTATCTTCATTCAAATAATAGATATTACAACAGTTTTATTAAAATAAACTGAACACTATCAAATCATTGAGTTTTAACCCGAATATTAATAAATAATTATGTGTTGGGGTTCAATTATTTGTATTTGTTTCGATAGTTAAAATGTATGTACTTTGATAGCCGAAAATTCATTTCTATCCAACTTACTTTGAGTTGTATAATTGTTTGAGCGGATATATTATGTCCAGCTTCTTGTAGACCCTGCAATAGTTAGTGTTCGTGTTAAATACACAGTTAGTTACAGAGTGGAGGGGTCCGCCCGTCATCTGTTAGTGGTAAAAATAAGACAATCTAACATGCCCAGCCAACTACAAAACAGAAAACCAATTAATACACAGTAAATAAATACAATGTTAAAAATATAGTAATTGTGTATCGTATGATGTAGCAAATTGTTTACGACCAACAATTTCAAAAAAGAAATAGTCATGTTTTGTGTTATTTCCAGTTAAAACATATTTTCACATCATGTGCATAAATAAATTTAGAATTTAAACAATTTGCTACAAAAATGTAACTGTATAAATATGTTTACTAATTTGTCTACATATGTATACAAAATATGCATTCACCAATAAATATTTTGTAAATAATACTCGGTAATTTAATTTCAAAATAAACGTAGTTAAAGCCACATGGAATTTATAGTGTATAAAACAAAACAAAAATGAAAGAGATGATATAAACTTTTCAGTCTTGTCTAGTTAGTTTTATGGGATATTCAATTATTAGTATCTTAATAATTGCAAATTGTTACATAGAATATGAACAATATTTATCTTATATTATTAAACTTAAAGGGTTACACCTAATGTATTAACTTATTTTTGACATTTTTTTATGAGCTTAAATGATGTATAAACTTCTTAAAAATGATATTCAAAAGGAATGGATGTTGATCCATAGATTGTTTTCGGCAGTGGAGCACATAACAAAAACGACGCACTCAGTGTAGCAAGGCTTAAGTCACCATTTTGTTTTATATATATATATTTTTTAATGTTTGTGTGTTTTGAGGCGTGTACAATAAACTCTCCAAATTTATTTGATTGCTTTTTTTATTATTCTGAAAAAAGTTTCATTTTCAGAAGTGACGATTAGATGTAACCCCTTAAATTAAATTAATAAAATTATTTTTTATATAAAAAATGAAAATTCTGACGAAACTGGATTAAATTTTCACGAGACAAGACTTTCTGTCCTAGTTCACGAATATAATAGATAAAGTTGAAATTACATCGCGATCAACACCAGAGTATAATTTACGAAGAAGACAACAACTAACAACAACGAGACAGCAACTCAAGCAGATTAAATGAACCTGAAATATTAAACACATACACCCCCACAGACAAACGGGAAAATCACAACATCTACGGAGTAGCGCTGTTATAAACCCTGCAATAACAGTTATGTTAATAAAACTAAAACACTGACAATAACAACAGCAACAAGCACCGAGTCTCTAGTCTATGAATTGTTAACGGCGGCTGGTTGCGTCGCCTCACCTTTATAGCTACAATTTCCGCGTAGCCGAGCGATCCTCCCCTAAGTGTTGTTACGGACCGCTTCAGTCCCTGCAACGCGTCGGATATATCGTTATATGTGTTGTTATTGTGTCACAGATAATATACAATAGTCGTTTCATGTATTGACTAAGAACTTAGTCTATGATTACACACAGGTATAAAATAAATACGTGACATTTACATATATGACACATATTTAAATATATGTATATTAGGGTGGTTTTTAAATGGAGTTGGGATGAATTTTGACTGAGCCGTCCGCCAAATCAGCTCCAAATAATTTTTTTTAAATGTGGAAAAAGTTTTAGCCCTTTATCATAAAAATTGGCCATTACCCCATTTTCCCATTTAAAATACAGGTGTTTTTTCAATTTTTCAAAGACCTGAATACTAGAGCTTCTTAAGCTCCTTCTAAAAATCAAAAATTCTCATGAATGCATTTCTGGTAAGTACTCGTATTCCATATTTAGATGGATAAATTAAACTATACTCTATTTCATTTAAGAATGCAGTGATTGCCGTGGTTTTTGACGGTAAAATACACGATTCGTACCGTCAAAACCCCGGCAACCACTGCATTCTTAAATGAAATAGAGTATAATGATTCAATGTTGACAGCTGTATGGGTCATTGGGTCATTCCATCAAGAAAAAATTTAAAAAAAAATTATATAATTTCTAGATTGAAGAAAAAAAATGGGTCACGCCAGTTAAAAATTGATATGTATATAATATTTTCATTGGAAAGCATTTTTCTGACAAAATTATTCTTGATGGAATGACCCATATAGACTGAACCAGAAGTTTAATTTATCTATCTAGATATGGAATATAAGTACCAGGAATTCATTCATGAGTATTCTAGATGTTTAGAAAGAGCTTAAAATGCTCTAGTATAAATTCAGGTCTTTGAAAAATCGAAAAAAAACGTGTATTTCAAATGGAAAAATCACCCCCCTCTGGTAATGGCCAATTTTTAAGATAGAGGGTTGAAATTTTTTCCACATTTTTTTTTGAATTATTAGAAACTGATTTGGGGGGCGGCTTAGTCAAAATTTATCCCAACTCTATCTAAAGACCACCCTAATGTATATAAATGACACATATATATTTTCAAAATGCAGGATTGTTTTAATCTTTCGAAAATGTAATTGCACCAGTTTTTGACCAATAATTAAAAATAGGAAATAAGTAATATTTTAGATAAAATCTAAGTTAAAAACTCTATGATATCTTAGTTTTTTTTATTAATAGAAAATGTATGTAATGAATAATAATAAAAATAAAATATCTATCTATTGTATTATTTTGTATTCTTATTATTATAAAATGGTCAAATATTGGTGCTTTTATATTACTTGAATCATAATTCACAATTAATTAAAATCATATGAAAGTTATAAAAACATGGGTTCTTCACATCTCAAACTGAAAAAATACAATATTTATAATACACTATAATTTGAAACTTTCTGAAAATTGTGAATGTTTAACGACCATCATTTAACTTATCCACCAGTTAATAAATTAAATAATTAATTACCCAATATTTTTAAATGATTCTAACAGTGTTAATCTACTTGATTACAAAATAAAATTAGTCCAACCTTCAAAAATTTCAAACGGTTATATAAACTCAAACCAAAATTAAATTATACAGAACAATTATAAATTTAAATACATACTTTGACGGCAGAAAATACATCAAACCCAGGACTTCCCAAATCTCCTTTTTGTCCTTTATCGCCTGGCCGTCCCTGAAAAGTTTTGTTAATGTTAGATACAAAAAGCTTGTTTGCAAACACATGTTAAATTTATGTAATTAATATCAAAAAGGTAAACACATTTGCAGTTAACTCTCGACTATTCAACCTCAGAAATATACTATTTTATTAAGCAGTATTAATAGTACACATTAGGGTGCGTCAAAAAACATTTTGCTCTCGTTACGAAATATGTTAGTTTTTGACCTAAAATAAATCTTCACCAAAGGATTAGCCTGTAGTTCAATTTTAAGAGGTGCCGCAAGAAGTTATCGTGAATCAGTAATACCAACTTTAGTACTAAAGAATCATGTTATTTAAATGGGAAACAAGACCCCCCATTGTGGCACCTCTTAAAATTGAACTACAGGGAAATCCTTATGGGGAGGGTTTATTTTAAGTCATAAACTACCTTATTTATAACACGAAATATGTACATAATTTAACAAATAATGGACCTGTTTCAATTTCCCTTGTGACAAAAATTAAGTAGGTAATTATTACAAAAAAGTTAACTAAGAGTACTTTTTGTTGTTTGAATGAATAAGTGTGTAAAACAATCAAGAGTATACTGTATCTGTGTAAATCAGCGGTTCTTAACTTGGAATACTTGTACCCTCAAGAGATAGAGATATGAATAATATTACTTATTCTTAGAAGTGCATTGTCATGTTACCATTAAGATACTTGTTTATAGAATTAGGCTTTAGACATGCCATTCGAACACTTGTTGTTTTAATTACTGATAAAGGCTATATAGCCTGATCATATGATCAAAAAAAAGGTTTAGAAACGCTGATTTGGTTTTACAGAGCCGACTAGATGAATATAATTCCAATTTCTTAATTTAATTTTGTATACTTGTTGATTAAATTAAATAAGATTTGAAAGTGTTTTCATTCTCAGTTGGCTCTATATGAACCAAAATTATAAATAGCACTGGGTATAATAATACTAAATACATATTAGTTTCAGTTTTAATTCTAAGTAATATTTCAAATATACGAAGGAATTTTTTCTAGAAGTAATTTAATAAATTACATTTTTGATTATATTGCAAGCATTCAAAACAAAAACAAGCAAAAATACAAAACTACGTTTTAAATATAAGTATTAAAGTATAAATACAATTAATTTAAAAACTACATAATTTGAACTATTTGATCTAAAAATCAACTTAATAGTTGATAATCTTATCAATTCGAGTAATAATAATTAACTATAAAATACTGTATAAACGTGGACCTTCGTTTAACTCACAATTACTGAACTTTAACCCTATATTTTCATTATTAATTGTGTCACGAACATTTAATAATTGATGGTAATGTCTCAATTCAGACATCTAAAATTATTTCTGAATATTTTCATAAAATTATACCAAAAAGAATCCAAATCTTCTAATAATATAATATTGTCACATTTTTCCGTATTACATAATTAAAATTAGAATATATTTTAAATGGGGAAATGTAATTATTATGTATAACTCCTATTTTCAAAATTCATTAAAGTTTAAGTTAACTTATTGCACACACATTAATAATATAGGTTGGGTAAAATTAATTGTTTGTAACTTTTAATTATTATTAAGCGTTTGTATTTATTTCATTGAGGGTAATTAAACAATAATAAAATTGTCTCTTAATGAAATAATAACTGTAATATACTTACTGGATCTCCTTTGGGTCCATCTAAGCCGATAGGTCCCTAAGCAAAGACATTCATTGTTAGAAATAATGCACTCTGGGTATATTAGATAATATTTAGTAAGGTGAAAAGCAGAGAAGTGATGTTAGGAAATATGAATATTATATATTATATGAAGCATGATTATTATATTTTAGTTTTGCAAGTATTCGTGAAAATTATAGAAGATATCGTACCAATAAGTAAATAAAAAAACATATAATTTATTAAAAATTTTAGTAAAAAAAATATCAACATTGAACATGTCTTTTCATTTTTACGCACAAATAGTCACGTAATTTTTATTCACACATCAAAAGAGAGGTCAAAGAAAATCGAAATACGAGATAAATATTTTTAGCTAAGTTATAATTTTAATGTTTAGAGTAATTTTAATAAATTCATATATTAGATACATCTTGTTTAATAAATCGATCTAACGAAGCTATTAAATTCAACTAAGATGAGGTGCAGTAAGAGAAAATGAGTTATCTTACGTTCATTAATTAAATTATCTTATGATAACAAATAACTCACTGAAACGGAGAACAATATGTTCTGTGGAAATTATACCCAAATCGATACTTTCATTAAATTGAGAAATTTAGTCTTCTGAGAAAAATTATATTTTTATGGTAAACATAAATAATTAATTTAATTTTATATTTTCTACTAAAAAGATAAATAAAAGCATTTTTTTAAATAAAAAGTTAGATACACTTATACACTGAAGCTAAGACCAAAAATTCCAAATATTATTTACAGATTTATTCAAGCTAAATAAAAAATTTTACGTAGTAAATTCACGACGGTAAAATTTTATTTTCACACCACAAAATATGAAATTGATTTCTCGGGCAAAATGTACTCAAGCCATAAACAAATGGCAAAAAGCTTTCACTTCTGAATCAATGCCAAAGCGAAACCGAATTTCATTTGGCAAGATGGCGCACGCATCTAATGAATGTATAAACCGGGGGAAAAGTTTCCTAATCGCTTCCAAACTGCTGCCTGAATTCATAAAGAAATACTACAAAAAGTACTTGCATAACTTCTGGATGCGTGAACGGAAAATTGGTGCACATTTACAACATATGGCGTTCTCCGCCGGAAAGTTTTTCTTTCGACCGTCGTCGTGTGTGCATTGTATGCAATCTTTTTTTTCTTTTCCACTTATAAGGAAAACTGATTTGTACAATTTATAATTTGTTAGTTGGGACAATGATTTTTTTAATTATTCGTTTTTTGAATTAGTTCAGTAAAAATATAATAAGTACAGACGGATTTATTGACTCGCTTGAGTCGTTTAAGTTTGTTTCCAGTGCCATAGCTTCAAAAATGGGGACCCCCTATTAAAAAAATAAAATAAAAATAAGTACCTATCCCTAGATTTCCATTATATGCAATGTTGTGTTCTTGTTATTAATAAAAATTAGCATTTGTTTGTTAATTTTTATTTTATTATTAGTTTTTATGCGTATACGTATTTTTTCTCTCCCCCCCCCCTCCCTTCGTGCAGGGCCTGAACGCATTGCAGGTTCTGCAGGTCCTATTCCTACGCCACTGTCTGATTAATTTCCAAATTTTCAAATTAAATTATCTGTAAATCTTTCTGGCAATATATAAGAAAATCACATACAATAACAAATGATAAAAGCAATAAAATTAATTAAAACAAAATATTTAACAAATATAAAGAAAACAAGTAAATTTATAGTATCTATAAATGTGAAACAAGAATTTCTATTACGCATATAATAGTATATCAACACTTAACCTCAATATCACATAATTGTGAAGTCCTTTTAATTGGATATATCAACACGTCGTTATAAATACACGTATATTTATAGACAGTGATTAACTCGCCTATTCTCAGAGAAGAACCTTTATAATTAAATCTAAAAATATAAGGCACACAAAACCAACAACAATTTGTTACTTTTAAAAATAAAACCAAAAAATATGCTCATATATTTAATCTTCTCGTATTTCATTCAATTTAATAAATTGAGACAATATTTTCAAAGGTATTACATCGTATATATTTATAATTAATATTTTAGCCCTGGTAATTTGTTCAATATTTCATTCAAGTAGAATATAAGAACAAAGATATTTATATTTAATTTTATTCTGAATATTATAATTATTGAAAAATATTGATAAAATGTTTTTAATGTTCATATATACAATTAACAATATCAAATAATGTTAGTAAACTAGATAATAAGCCCATCACCAAAACAATTAGCAGGACAAAACCAATCCAATAGTAAAAACTAAACATAAATAAATAAATAATCTACTTGAAAAGTTTCATACGAATAAATTTAAAATCGTTAGTTGAAAATTAGTTAAATTAATTATTCATTCGGAGCGTTATTTAAATTGTTAGTCAAATAAAATACACTTCAAACAAACCGGAAAGCCGGGAAAACCGCGCATCCCGCTGGATCCCTGAAACAAACAGCAAAAAGCTGGGTTTTACATTTTTTTTCTAAATTAAACGGAACTTCACTTTTTAATTTATTCATTGTCTTACTTCAACTGCGCTTTAGTTCATTGTTTCATTATTAATAACTAGGTCATTGTTTTTGATAATTTTTAATGAAACGTTTGTTTAATTTTAACAGAAAATAGCGATGATTATGCAGTAATTAATGATCACAATATTAATTAAAAGAAATTCTTATTTATTTGGTAAATGAAACAGCAGCCCTAGAGTTATATGTAAATTGTTTATGACCCTGAATTGTTATTTTTTATTAATAAATTAAACTTTTTTATGGAACGTTAAGAAATAAGCGAATGCTATTTTATGACATGTTTAACAATGTCCCCCTCGTTTAAAAATCTATGTAGAAATGTTCTAAAATCAAGGTGATGTCAATAACACATTCTAAAAAACTGCAGTCTATGTTCACTTTAAACTGCATCATGAAAAATTTTTTAAACCCTCATTTTTTATTATCCTTATTTTTTGTTGTTAGTATTTTTGAATAAAATTTCCGCAATCAAAACAATTTTGGTAATTTACACGCCTTGACATATATAGTAGTATGTAGAAACATATAACTCAAACAAAATATACCATTTTGATACTGAGCAATCTAATTAATTATTTATACATTTTTTATTAATTTCAAATATTATGGATGTAAGACGCGACTTACACCTAAACTCTAAATAATAATAAACGTATTTATGAGAGAATATGAAGATGTAATAATATTTAATTTTTATAACTATATAAGTATGTATCGATTTTAGCTTATCGTGTGAAATTAACATTTTAATTGTACACAAAAATTATTACGAAGCTAATAATTCAAAAAGGTGAATGATGCATTGATCAAAAAAATATATATACCTATCATTACACCAATATATTCAATATAAATATTCAGTTTAAATGAATAAAATGATGATTTTATACCTAAATGAATTTAAAAAAATAAATTTAAACAATGACTCTAACAATGATAAAGCATATGAAAAAAAGCAGAAAAATAAAATAAAAAATAAAAATTGTTATACCGGGAATCCATTTTTGCCGGCCGCCCCAGGTTGGCCCTGGAAAAAAGCGAAAATAAAAATACCATATTGCAAATGTAATAAAAATAAGAACATAATACAACAAAAATGTAGAAATATCCCGAGGAAGATAAAAAAAAATATCATACACGATATTGAAAAATGAATAAAAGATTTTCATATTCCTACTATATATTGGTATAAATATTTTAAACAAAAAATAATCAAACATAATTTTGTCAAAAGAAACTCAGAACTTTGTAAATTATATTGAATATAAAAGTTTTTTTTTGTAAGTTATACCTGTATACTTATAAATTTATTTAAAAACATTTCAATGAGCATTATCAAGATAAAAATACAACTTTAATATTATATTTATTATCAAGTTTTTTCAGGGAAAATTACCTATAAAATTTAAAATACTTATATGTTAATGTAGTAAATTAAAAATCAAACACATATTTTCTATTTTTTTATAAAAAAAATTTTGGTTTATACAATAAATCAAAAAAACGTATTTTAAATTTTGTATACCTAAGTACTTTTATTTTAATAAAAATATATTTAATTATCATGTATAAGTTCTGTAGTTTCTATAAGTTTACAAGTAAGCATAAAAAAATAGTAAAGATGCAAATATCTGCTATATAATTCTTACCGGAGGCCCTGGTTCTCCATTGTCTCCTTTCTTTCCTTTTCTTCCTCTTTTTCCAGGTGGACCCGGAGGCCCTGGTGGACCTGAAACAAAATATTTTACTTGAATTTTTAAAACAAAAAATAATTAAAATCCAGTTTATTTATATTTGAAGTATTCATTTGAACGCACACTATTTTAAAAACCTTGAACGTTCCCATTCAAACATTCAGTAGTACCTAAGTACACTAATAAAACGTTTTACCTGCTTATGTATAGCATTTTATGTGAATTTTTAAAATTTCTAATTAATTAAAATGTAGAAACCAAAATAAAAGAGTGTGTTAATTAAAAGAACAATTCATAACAGAAAGAATTGTTGAAATACTTCTAACCTCAGAAAAAAGGATAAAAATATGTTTTTGTAGAATGAATAAGTTCATTTTTCATTTTAAGTATCATATTCGTCTGATAAAAAAAACTGGTTTTATTGTGTGACATTTCATGAGTATTTAATCCTTTTACGTTTTATAATCCTTCTAAAAAGAAAATAAAGACATTTTTATGAATAAATATTTTGTATATTATGTAAATTAGAATAAACACATACACAAACATATACATTTGTGTTTAACAGTGTAGTTGTATAATCAAGATATTATGTTGGTATAACTTGTTTCCTTGACTTTGCGTTGGTAGAACTGTAAGTGAACTGTCAAAGTGTAGTGTGTTGCCCGCTCTTTTATAGTTTTGAAGATATTATTTATAAATGAAATGTAAGTGAAAGATATTGTTATTTAATATCATTAGAGTAACTAAGTTTTAAGATTATTTTATTGACCTCTAGACAAGTTATTTAAAATATGTTTGATTATATTTAGTTGAGATATGCTATATAACCTTACATTATTACATTTATTTTGTAAATTAAAACAGAATGTCGATATTAATTTATAGGTACTGTAGTATTTTTATGAAATATGTGAAATTATAAGTATCAAAATCAACCAAAAATTCGTTTTATCAAAATTAAATACTTGAAATAATTTAAAAAATATAATTTGGTACCTAACAAAAAATGTTCATATACACTTTACATATATATGTATGTCCAGTATTATAAAGTAGCTAACAAAATTTATTAGCTAATAAGCACTGGTTCCAAGACTAGAGTCCTATCAGTCTCCCTCTATGCAGGGTAGGTACCAAGTTTATTTGATACAAGTAATGATGTAAAGGTGAAAAGTTTCATAAAAAGTTTCACTAAAAGTTTTCGCTCGCCTGTGAAAATTATCAAATTTTTGAAAGTTTTGTTCATACGATTTTTTCTTTGTTGTTGGTACCACTTACTTTAGCTAATGTATGTAATACAAAACAATACGCAAATTTAAAAAAAGTTACAATATATTTTTAAATTAATTTTGGAAATGATTGATTCTTATATTGTCATCAAGAATTAAGAATACACAAATATATAAAATTTCAAAACAATCGGACATCAGGAATTGGGTGAAAAATTGGTTACACGTTTTAATTTAAACGGACAAACAAGCCATGTTAATAAAATTGTAAAAAAATAAATACACTGATTTATAGTCTGAACATTTCACCGACTTGAAACTTTTTGGACATTAAAACAATAAGTTTGCTATATTAATACTAATTGAAAGTTTAACGTAATTTTAGAGCAATTTTTCAATATTATATAAATTATTTGACCAACGTTTATTTTGACACAAGAATATTTTTCTTTAAAGGGACGCACATCCGTCAGGCACCATTTACTTTAAACCCACCAAAGATAACATCAATGAATCTAGCGCACACTACATGCCCTGTAAAATAACGCCAAACGATTCCACAAACGACCCAGAATTCAAACTAAACATAGACAAGTACATGCTCGTGTACGCGAAGACGGATGAAAACGATATTTTATCAACTTCATTTAGAGGCCGATTGCTAAAGGGTCGACGCGTTCAACTGCCTGAAGGATACGTGGCAATAAACGCGCAAGGAAAAAAATTACAAACCACGAATAAAGTAAATATGTACGAAACGGGACGGTTCGAATCGTTCACGTACTGGAACTGGGATAAAGATCCCACTGGCGATGATACAATCGTGAAAACATTAGATTGGGTCACGATAGCGGAGGCTTTGCATAGACCAGTGGCTGAAGAAGATTGATTATACACAGTGGTGGAACATGAATTTTAATACGGAGGGTGTTGAATATTAAATTGTGTGTAGACTGTCGTAATTCTTTGCATCGATATACCGGGTGCTCCATTTTAATTTCCCCAGGTCTATATCTCGAAAACTAAGCAAGATGGTGAAAAATTATTTGAATCAAAGTTATAGCATTTCGAGGACATTTATTATTCTTATGGGTTTTTATAATTTATGGGGTTACTTTTTTTCAATTGATAAGCTATATTTTTTATTGCAGATTCGTAATTTACGGAAAAAAATAAGCAAATTTTTTGATTCGAAAATTTTTTTTTAGAAAACTTCAATTTTTCAAAATTAACAGGTATCTACCTATTTATGGTTTTTAAATATTTTTTTACTCTAAAACGAAAACTTAAAAAAAATTACAAGAGGCAAAAAGGTCTAGGATTTAGACAAGGATTCTTAAAAAATTGTAAGAAATAAGAGACTTTTTTTTGTTTTCAATGATGAAGAACTTTATCAATTTGATGAAAAAGTTGGTAAAATATTTGGAAAAAATACCAGTGTTCTATAATAAAACAAAAACATCTTTTGTCTTACGTTTTTTTAAGTTCATTTGATTTGAATTAAAAATCATTTAATATCAATCACTTTTTAGATTTAAGCATTTAAATCATTAAAAATTGATGTTTTCTAAAAAAAATATTTCCTACAAAAATTACGTATATTTTCCGTAAATTACGAACCTGCAATAAAAAAATACAGGTTACCATTGGAAAAAATAATGTTACCCTATAAAACCCCCACAAAACCTCATAAACTATAGAAATCCATTTGTCTAAAACATTTTTCACCATCTTGCTTAGTTTTCGAGATATTGACTTGGGGAAATTAAAATGGAGTACCCGGTATATAAATGTTTCGTCGCATATTACTGTGGATATGAATGAATAAAACACAATACAAATTATAAGTATTTGAATAACAATAATCATGAAATATGATGTTTTTCATAAATATAAATATAATTGTTTTGTTTTCTTTTTTAAGAAGATACATATTGTGAACGTTTTACCTGTATTTTTTTTAGTGTATTTACTTTTTTTATATAAGATACTGAAAACATTTGTAATATAAATACAGTGGAAATCTTTAACTCGAATACACTTAACATGAAAAATCGGTTAACACGAAATAATATTCTGGTCCCGACAAAATGCTATGTAATTACATTCTTTTCTTTTTCTTTTAACTAGAAACAAAAACCTCTTAACACGAAAAAAAATCGCATTTCAGAAGTACAAATATACCGACCGCCACGTGTCACCAATTTTTTTTGAAACCTTTTATGACACTGTTGAACAATAAATTTTACACAAATTTATTAGTCGGTAGCAAAGATAAATAAACATCAAATTTTTCATTTACAATCAATCTATCCTTGAAGTACGCAAGTGAGTGACATATTTAAAGTGGTGAATTTTCATTCACTGAAGTAATACAGCATGTTAAGCGTTAATAAATTGTGTGCCCCCTGTTTTTTTTCATTTTTTTTTTTTTGTATAATTCTTTTAACACGAAAAATATTTCTGTCTTCATGGTTTCGTATTCAATGATTTCCCACTATATAAAAAATAAATAAGTTTTATGTTAATAATTGTTTTATTTACTACCTTAATTTGTTCAATATGTATGCAGGTAGGTACATTATTCTTAATATCAACTACATATCTAAATTGCGTATGTATCAAAATATAAATTAGTAAACTGAATTTATTTATTATTTTTTAATTTTCAATAAGTCATGTATTTAACGTTTAATAAAAAAATATTATGTTGCAATTTAACCTGCCATTACAAATTACAAATTCAAAATTGCCCACCCCTAAAAACAATAATATAGGGGTAGTTAGCAACGAGACACCCTCCTTTATTTGAACAGGATACCCCATCTGTCGTTCATATGCTTAACCACTTCATTATTTAAGCATTTGTCCGTGTCAATTCTAGTTATAGTTTTTATTGCTACACAATTAAAATACTCAAGTGACTATCATACTCGAATGCCTCATTAAAATAAATCACACTTATTAATCTTCGAGATTTTATCTGTTTTTTTCCTTTATGACTTCATTATGCAACTAATTTTGATTTTTTTATATATATGTATACGTATTTTTTTACTGTTTACACATGTGCGAGGTAGAACTTTCTTTTTCGAAATTAAAGTAAATATAACATAGGTGCATAAATAAATAAATACCCCATTTTATTGGTAAATATAAATAAATAGATTTCGTATCCGTTAACAAAGTATCAAAATTAAACAATCATCAGTTAAATAGATTACTAAACAAAATACACGATACTGATCCCTAAAAATGTTTTATTATATAATATTTCGTATATAAAATATAAATTCTAAACATTTATTATATAGGTTAAAATAGTTAAGAAAGTAGGATAAACAAAATTCTGCATTTTTACAAGGTGTAGGTACATGAAGTTTCTGAAGATAAAAGTGCACAAGAATAACAAACGTTCAGAACCGCTGTTTTAGATGAATGTCACGTTTTCTTGTTCTTTACAGCTCACGTATTGAATGATAAGATGGTACGTCTTACTTCTAGTAGCCCAGATACATCAAAATGATTCCAAATTATTTTTGTTATAACATTACAAACTTTTTTATTTACACAAAAATTTTGTATGAAAATCGCAATCATATTAATTTTATAATTAAAATGTAATAATTTCTTAGTTTGATAAATTCAATTTGTTAAATAGGTACTCGTATATTGATGTCAATACTCCCAATTCGGTTTTACACGATTTTGAAATAGCACGGTCGATAACAATAACAATTTTTTAGACGTATTGATTTGATTTCACACAATTCATTTTTAGGGGATTTAATATGAAAAAATTAAAATATTTTTTTTTTTATTTGTAAAAATTTCTTTTTACGTTTTTTGAGCCTTTGGAACCAATTCCCAGTTTTTTTTACACGGTAATGTAATGTAAAAACAAAACAGGGTGTACGTACCTACGTCAATTTTTTTCAACAGTTTTTTTCACATTACTCGTGTTCAAAACTAAAATATTATCATTACCTACAAATTACTGTTTCAATCAATCTTATCTGGGACATTCATGACTATATAAAAGGTAAATAAAAAATAATAGTTTTTTAAATCAACATTATAGATAATACAAGAATAGAAAATAATAGCTTGTGTTATTAAGGTAGATAGTATATTGAACATTTAATAAAATCTAAAACATTTGGAATTTGTTACTGGAATCTTTATTGAAAAATATCATGCAAACATTAACATTGATTTATCTCCAGGATTCAGAAACTAACGAGGTCTAGCGAAGACATTATGTAACATTAATATTCAAAATATGTTTCTTATTATAAATCAAAGTAACCACAGTTGCACCATTACATTAAAAATCGATTTACTTTTACCTTCAAGGGATGAATCTAATGTTAATCGTGAATAATGGAAGTTTTGTTTCTATGCATACGTATGTTTAATTAAGTTTTTCATTGGCTTATTTATGTTATATGAATTTAAGTAAAGGAAATACGTTTTGTACTCTAAAGATTTTTTTTACATACACTGCTCAACTTAATTAATATATAAAAAAATGTCGAAAATTTGGTGATTTTCAACTCGCTGTATTTTCGCGATAAATGATCGGATTTTTTAAAATATAAACTTTTTTTGAAGCTTGTACTTTGTAGTTTTTGGTCCAAAAACTCATTTTTTTTATCATCCCTTAGTGAGCCCTGAGAATTGAAAAAAAAATGATCCTTTAATTTTTTTTATAGAGTTCCATCATGTCTATGGGCTCCAAAAAATTCCATATAAATTTAAAACATTTTAAAGCTGGTAATTTCCGCTTGAAAACCAATTTATCAACTGCCGAAAGCAAAAAAGCCACCTTTGACTTTAAATACTCATAACTCCTGAAGAAATGATCTTACAATAATTTGCGAAAGTGAATTAGAAAGCTGAGAATGTTTTCTTTTAGATGCTTGAATTCAATTCAGTTTTTTTCAGAAGAGTATCATTAAAAACTACCAAATTGCAAATTGTTGCAATTATTTTTTCTTTGTGTCTTCGACTGTTGAAAATTTAACAATGAGATTTTTGTTAATTTTGAATGAAAGTTATGATATTTTAATGAACCTAGGCTCATTTCAAAGCTTGTTTTGTGTAGTATTTAAATATAAATTTCAAAATATGTCAACACTTTCTATACTAGGTACAGACAAGTTAGAAGGTTTAAAAAACAATCCTTTTAGTTTTTTTCGTAATTTTAAGTGCATTTGTGAACTGATGTTTCGAAAAAGTTGACATAAAACATTTAAAATTTCTCTCTTCAAATGACTGAATTCATTATTGTACATCCCCCCTCCCCCCAAATTCAAAATAATATAATTTATAATATCATACAATTAATTGTATTATATTAAATTTGTATATTTTCTGATATACATAGTTATCAATTGCAAAAGTAATATAATAACAGATAATTAGTACCCGGAAAGAAACAAGAACTAGTCTAGAAATTACCAACTGCAAAAACGTTCACAGGCAGTGCATAATTAATTATTTTCACCGTGGATACATTTAATTATTACATCTGCGAGAACTCTTACGAAATGTCAGCGGCTCTCAGCTTCACGTAATTAGAGGTAGCTGTCAAGTGTGCGAGGGCAGACCTGTGTTTTACCTAAGTGTATATCTCTACTCACTCTAAGATCTCGCGTGAAATTTGAAGAGTTCAACTCGAGTGACACGTGCAATGTGCAATGTTGCCAACGTACATAAAACAAAACAAAATACTCGTTTTCTATTTATACCGCATAACTCGTCCTTTATAAATATTTTAACAATACATACTTTCCATGATAATAACCGAATGAATCTAAACATTTTAATGAAATTATGATATAACTACACACATATAAGTTTCTCATTTCAAATAAAAGATCTGCATATTTAGATTTAGAAGGTAGAACCTACACAAATATGATTTTTTTTTAATTGTATAAATATTAATTTTATTGTGCAAATATGATTTTGACGTGAATAACGTCTAGTGGTCCAGGTCAGATACTGGGTGGGCATTTCAGAAACTTGGTGTAACGCGCTGAGATCAGTTTGCGCGCTAGCGTAAATTTATAATCAGTATATCTCGATACTCAGAGCAGCTACTAGGCGAGTTTTGATATCAAATTATATATCTCGATTAGATCTACGAGGTTCAAGTAAAAATCAAAACATTTAACCTATTTTAATGAGTGAAAATTTTCGTATTATAAAATAATAACAAAAACAATACAGTTTTGTATGTTCAAGATTGTGCTTGAAAAATTAACTAATTGAATTAAAAAAATATAAAAATAACAGTGTATTAGAATATATTCTCTACGGCATAACGTTTTTTATTTTTTTATTAAAGTTTTTTAAATTGAATAAAAAAATTAAAAGAAATAATCGATGCATTTTTACAGTAGTTATCCTGAACGAAAGAAAATTCTACATCCAGACACACGCACAGCCGTCATGCGGAAATTAACTTTTCTTTAAGTTTTGAAGATAATACAATCAGAATTTGCTCTTATCTCAGACACGATTATTAGTATTAAATACTTCCATTTCTTTCAGAACATGGAAGTAAAATCGAAAATATCAACTGTTATGTACAGAGCCGGCCTTAGCAAGTAGCGAGATTTATTTTTTCACCCTCTCCCCCTAAAAAAATTTTCAAAAATCACCAAAAATGTCAATTAAAATTGATAAATTAACAAATAAGTTGAATAGTTAATATCTCAGCTTGGCGCGATTCTAGACTCCAACTTAAAAAAAAAATATCTTACCCTCCTCCCCTAAATCCGGCGCTGGTTATATATATGTATAAAGTTCACCGCTTTAACTTAAAAAGCCATGATTAATTGAACAATTATCATTAGATATATGGGAGAACTGTAAAATCGTACAAAAAAGCAGAACAGATTAAAGTTCACTTCTTTTTACAATCATTTGATTCCATTGGTTCACATAAAAGGTATTTTTAAATAGAACAACTTTCCAACACGGGTTGGCAACACTGGTACAAGTAAGTGACGTTCTTCAAAAACTCCTGCGAGTTTTTCCTGCGTCCATTTTGTGACATTTCTATAGTCCCTTTGTTTGATAAATCTCTGTATTAAACAAGTGCCACAATTCATCGTTTACTACAAACTTCTTATCAACACAATATGAGATTTCTATTTGCAGTGAACGATATTATTTGAAAACGAACGTTGCTTTTAGTTGTATTTTTTTAGGATTGTTATGTAGGAAATGTTTATTTTTATATTGCCATTTCATACACACATACAGATATATAGATATATGTCTATAGAAACTGTTGATAAAGCTAGATTTTATTGAAAGCAGCATTTATATTTCAATAAAATTGTATTTGATTTTCACGTTTAAGACCGTATCGACACTTTTGGTCTCAAAAAAATTATAAAACGTTTTATAAATTTGTTTAAAGGATTAATGAAAGTTATTACTGTAACAGCCAGCAGGATAAAAATTCTAATATCCATTCGGATCGATTTTTTACTTACAATTACTAGTTTAAACAATGTATCTCGTGAATATAAACTTTCAATACAAACGTTCATGAATAATATTTATAAAATGCTAATAACGTATACAATTAAACTCGCAAATAAAACTATGTACTTAAATTTTATAACCACACTTTCATTAATAATTAAGTTGTAATTAAAACTATTAAATAACAATAATCTGTCATTCATACTTGTTACCAACATAAATTCTTATCGCTGTGAAATTATTAGCAGCTTTTTATTTCCAGAAATAGCTGTTTTATGTCTTCTCCGAACATAAACTATTTTTATGGACACGCAAAAAGGAATAAGTTAAAAATAATACAAAAACAGTGAAATTACAACAGTCATGAGTTAAACCAGGACATTTTATGTCGTTTGTTTAAATATAAACGTGGGATGTTAATCGGAATTAACATTAAAATTGTTTCACTATATTATTTCTAATTGTTTTACCATTATTACGAATCTTCCATTAGTCATACGGTTGTTATATTTACAGTTTTAAAAAAAATGCCAAAATTTTTTAGTCAACCTTAATCTATCTCAATATATAAAAATGAATGTTCGTTTATATGAGGCTTATAGACTCAGGAATTACTTAACCGATTTCAATGCGGTTTTCACCAGTAGTTAGATAATTTTTCTGGGCAGTATTATGGCTATTAATATTTTAGAAAACCTAAGATTTAACACCAAAAGACTAAAAAAATCTTTATCAAGTCGTGTTTTGTTTCCATAATGTGACAGTATACAACTGTCATTTATAAAAAAACATAGTAGCCATATGAAATAAAGAATTATATATAATTTGCAAGAATTTACGGTTTCGATATTTTATTTTTTTTAAATTATTGTGAACACGTCTCTTTCCGATATTTTGTCGAACAATTAGTTGATTTTTGACACATGTTAACAATAAAAAAAAAAATTTAAGTTGACTTCCATGAAAGGTAAAATATTATATTATTATATTATAATAAAATTATGATTGTTGCTAACCTATTTTATTATTATTATTATTTTTTCATACAAATTCTAAGATGAGATCTGATGTTTCCTGGGAGATAAAAAATTTAAATTTACACGATTTTTTCAGTAACTACTGAACAGATTTTATTCCGGTTTTAACTAATATTAGTATGTTGGGTGGGCATGTTAGGTGAGTATATCGAATGGGCATGATTAGTTTATGTTTAATTAAATGAATATCCCCAGGTAAAACCGTCTCCAATGTGCTAGTTTGCTATAAAAATTATCAATTAAAAAATTAATAAAAGTTGCTATTTAAAAGCGGATATTCTTTTTTATTTTTTTACAAACATTAATTAATTTTTTATTTCAACACTTTGGGCAAAACAGTAAGACAACATAAAAGAAACAAATTTCATGAAAAATATCATCATCACTTTTAAGTGAGTTGTTATCAAAATAAACTCTCGCGAAAAACACGACATTCGTAAATATCATCTGTGTTTATTTAACCGTGTTATGTTTCTTTAAAACTTCTCGCAAGGTGCGATTAAAAAGTTTTCTTAAAAAAATACATCGCAGCTTTTAAAATTTTTTAACGGATTTATCTTGTTTTTATATTTAAAAGTGATAAGCTTTTTATATTAAAAATATTCAAAAGAAAAAATATGGTTTGGAAAATAATATGATGGATAAATAACTTTTATGTGCAGTAAATTAATCTATATAATATTATAAAGCGGTGGTGATTTTTTTATATTCGATGATCTCAAAAACCATTGGTGCGAATTGAAAAATTTTTACAGGTAGAAATCTTATAATTTAACATAGGTTATGTTTAATTACGCTGAAAGCTGGCCAAAGGGAGGTTGCAGCGGCTGTAGCATAAGAAATAGGGAAAAATAAAAATAAATAGATGCATTATTAACATTTATAATATTTATCGATGTAAAAAGTAAGAATTTATAATATTTTTTATGTTCTTATTTAATTATTAATTTTTATAGTTATTTTTTTAATCAAGCTAAATCTGCCATTTTATTAAATCTCGACTACAGATAAGATCAATAATATTTCTTCTGAAGGCTTTCGTAGCCGTTGTCTATAAGAACAATTTTTTCGAGCTGGTGTCGATGTTGTCGTATTTTTAAGTACAGTAGCGTCTCTTTTTACGCGGTAGATACGCGTATAAAAAATCACTTAAAAAATACATTGTTTACATTGTAAAATTAAGAATACGTTCTTTAATTTCGAAAATCGCGTAAAAAAAGTGTCTGAAAATTCACAAAAATAAAACTGTCTAAAGAAACACAAAGAAAATTAGTTCGAAAATCTGAAAGAAATTGATGTAAAACTTAAAATAAAATAAGTTTGTTTTTTAATTTAATTTAATTTAATTTTATTGCAAAGTAACAATATTTTTTTATATTATTACATCAGAATTATCGTCACTATCTGAAAATATAACTCGGCATCGTTTGTGAAATTTTGTTAAATGAAGATTTTAATAATAAGAAAACGTTTACATATTTAAATTCCTTGAATTGTCAGTTTTCTTCAGATACCCCACTCGCCGAACCGGGGAATCCCTGATTTTTCATGAAAATCACACCGTGTAACTTCAAACCTGCGTAAAAAGAGACCCTACTATAGTAGAATACGACAACGTGGACAACACTAGCCCGAAAAGTTCGTTTTTACAGATCGGTAACTTTTATGTCAATTTTTATAATGCTCATGATACCATTTACATATTTACTGTCATAAAAATCATAAAATAACAGAAAACCACATAGGAATTCAAAAATATTAACTGTATCCATCCTCTATTAAGGAGAAAGCCGGTTCTGATCACACTATATCATTTGGGGGCTGGGCAATGAACAAAAATGTTGCTAAAAGGGAGCCCGCAGACCATTAAAGTCGTACGCCTGGCTAAACTATGTATAAAATATATATCAAAATCATGTAGGGTTCAATTAGTTCTACATAAAAGTCCATGACAGCATATTATATGCCATATATCTATCTTTAATAGTTTACTCGCTACATAATTGTGACATGTTGGCTTTTACTAACAGATTTTATCCATTATTGATATAGATAATATAAACAAAATTCACTCGGTTAAACAGTAAATGAAAATGTGACGCAAGTCACAAAAATATTTGATCGTATCACAACCAACTGATGAAAGTACCAGATATATATCAAAATATGTAACCAGGTTAGGTGATATCCCTGTACACGGACAGCCGACAGTGTAGTTAGATCTTTATTAATAAGCACTTTTTCTCGCATTTGCCAATTTGAAATGAAATAATGATGCACAGGAAAAAATTACTTCGGCCAAGACAATCCTTGTTTTATATAGGTATATTAAAAACAATATTTCCTAATATTAGAATGTGCTATTATGCTTGGTATTATAAAGAATTTGCTTGCAAATTAGCTCCCAGCTAACACTATCTACTAACAATAAGTATTAAATATAAATGACAACTACTCACAGATGTAGCCAATGAAATCAAACATATAATGACTTTGATACATACGTATTAAAAAAAGAAATAGAAAAAAAAGAATAGAAATTAGCGACTTAAAAAAAGTGCTGCCCAGTGTACCTCATAAAATGTATAGCATTTACATTATTATACATTTATTACCACTGTTTTAAAATATCGAGCAATTTCATAACAATTTAATACCTATCAGATAGCGTTAGCTGGAAGTTAATTTACCGCTAAAAACCGGGCATTAATCTAACAATATTATTTCTCTTCTTTAAAACTTTATTTAAACTTTTTTATGCGTGTACCTACTTGATAAAAAAAGCTCTAACTAGGTGTATATTGTATAATGTTTTTTTTTTTTTTTTAAAACAATTTTCTGGATAGTAATATGATATATTATCTATGAATAAAAAATTGCGATTGTACACGACGTATTAAAAATGTCTACACATTTACAATTTCATAAATTTCACATCATAAATATTTTCTAATTTTGTTCGATTATAAATTGTATAAATATTTTTAACTAATACTAATAACATTAATAGTATAGTAAAAATAACTCAAAAAACACGTCGAGCGGAATTCTCTGGGAACAGCAAAATTTTTATGCCATAATGTAGGGGGGATATTGTAGTTTCACCACCCAAAAGTCCCACGTGCTAAACCTTGTGCTAACTCGGGGAGCCCCATTCAAAGTTGGATTTTGTGCAAATATTTGTTCATTTTTCTAGCTCATAAAAATACAGATATCTCGAGAACAAAAGTAGATATCGAAAAAAATGTTGCTGTTTTAGAATTGCTATAAAATACCCAACAATATGACTAAATAATATTAGAACCTATACTCAAACGTTTAGGTGTCACGTTCATTTGTTTATCAAAAATCGCTGTAATTTTATTGATTTTTCAATTCCATACTTTTTCATTACATTATTAAGTATGAAAAAAAAATTGTTTTTTACTTTTTGTAATTTTTATCTTATTCTACGTTTAATTTCCTTTAAAAATCTGTCATGGATTTTGATCTAAAAAAATTGTGTGAACACGTAAATAAAATTTCAGAAAAGTATTATTTAGTTTGCAAATTAAATGAATGTTAAATTAATTGTATACGGTTTTTCAAAAACATTAAATATTTCACTAACCCGTCATACTATCTGCAAAATTTTAGGCATTTTGGAATCGCTATGAAATTTTAATAATATTATAGGTGCACAGAAAAAAATATTTAAACACTGTGAACATATATGGGGCGGTTTTTCAGGAAACTGCATAAAAATTACAGTCTATGAATTCATACATGGCTGTGCACCTTTAAATAATTCCTAGTACTATGATGTCTGTTACATATATAGTGCCCATGCATGTACGTTTATATAAAAAAAAATTCTGCGATTAAACCATTCAAAAAAAAATTACAGTCATTTTAACTTGTGAACTGAATTTTATTTTTTCGTAATTTGGTATAATCAAGATATCTCCTAAACAAATGAAGATACATGCAAGTACCATCACATCAAAATACGTAAAATTTTATATGCTACAACTTTTATGAAAAGTATTTTTTGTTATCTTTATTCTAAATGGTTAATAAATCTACGCGAAAATTTATTTTTAGAGGGGCCGACCAAAAATAAGCTAGTTTTGATTTTTTTCTGGCGCTTATGTGAAGAATTGATAAAAAATAAGTAACACTAATTTTAGAGGATAATAATTTGCAAACTCTCAGAAAATTAAATTTTAATAAGATTAGATATAACAGAAATATTTAATTTTAAAGTGCTCAAAAAAATGACATTTTACATCGAGATTGTTGTACAGAGTAAGCTATGGAAATTAACACTGTGCAGAGAAAAACATTGACGAAGTTAAAAATTGGGAAAGATGTTACCAAATATCTATAGTTTGTTATAATAAACAATTATCAGTAATACAATTTTTAATTCAACCCCTATATTGAAAAAACTACCCTTAGTGTATAACTCTCAACTTATGTTCTCGATTTTCATGAAAACGGTATATCGCACGAAAAAAATGTATGGAACTAATTGTGTAGAGAGTAAAATGTGCAATTGATAACAAATAGCATATTAATTGAGTTATTTGAAATTACGGCGTTATTCAAAGGTTTATAAACGAGGCCAAAAAACATATTAAATGTTGGTTATTTCTGAACGGCACAGACATTTTTTTGCCAAACTTTGTAAATATAAACTACTTACACTATCATATAGTCACACCAAATTCCCTATCGATCAATGCCATAGAAAAAAAGTTATAGCCAGTTTAATTTAAAAAAAATTTATCAAAAGTGTGAATTTTGTAATATTGATATGCTGTTATAATCAAAATTTACGAAAATTTTTCATAACAATATAAGTCTCTTAAAAATTCTGATATTTATTGGAAATTTCATAATAATGATGGCTGTAGTTTATTTTCAATGCTCAGTAATTAACAATTGTGTATGTTAATTTATAGGGGTTTTACAGCTCTTTAAGTGCGCAAAAATGAATAGTGTTAATTTTAAATTCCAAAACAAAAATATTCAAAAATTGTTTACACCAAAATGAAGATAAAACTAGCACTTTTACATATTTTATAAAATTATCAGATCCCTTTAGTTTTTAAATAACATAATATCAATGTGCTATTTAATCTACCCTATGACACCAACCCCTAAATTAAGATTATGAAGAATATATGAAGTTGGTCCATAAAGTTTCAAAAATCTTGATAAGGTCTTACGAACAAATATAGAGATTGTATATTTATCAATAAAAGCAAAATATAATATTAACAACTACCTATTTATTAACCTTTCAATTCACTACACCGTTTTTATTGAAACTAAATTAATTAAATGAGATGACATAAAAAAAGGATTTATTCGTTAAAATAACAAAATATTGAATGCAAAATATGTTCAACTATTCCTTATCTATAAAAAAATTTAAAAATTTAATGGGAGATGTTAACCTTTGAAAGTAGGTTCACTACAAGTTAAAACAAAGCGAATGTAATAATTATAGACAAAATCAAAGTTTAGAATTCAAAAATATTTTTTTTTTAATTTTGACGATTTGGAGTACCTACTCAATTTTTTTTAAATTTTATTGATGAATTGACAATCTCTGTATTTGTTTGTAAGACCTTATCAAGATTTTTGAAACTTTATGGACCAACTTCATATATTCTTCATAATCTTAATTTAGGGGTTGGTGTCATAGGGTAGATTAAATAGCACATTGATATTATGTTATTTAAAAACTAAAGGGATCTGATAATTTTATAAAATATGTAAAAGTGCTAGTTTTATCTTCATTTTGGTGTAAACAATTTTTGAATATTTTTGTTTTGGAATTTAAAATTAACACTATTCATTTTTGCGCACTTAAAGAGCTGTAAAACCCCTATAAATTAACATACACAATTGTTAATTACTGAGCATTGAAAATAAACTACAGCCATCATTATTATGAAATTTCCAATAAATATCAGAATTTTTAAGAGACTTATATTGTTATGAAAAATTTTCGTAAATTTTGATTATAACAGCATATCAATATTACAAAATTCACACTTTTGATAAATTTTTTTTAAATTAAACTGGCTATAACTTTTTTTCTATGGCATTGATCGATAGGGAATTTGGTGTGACTATATGATAGTGTAAGTAGTTTATATTTACAAAGTTTGGCAAAAAAATGTCTGTGCCGTTCAGAAATAACCAACATTTAATATGTTTTTTGGCCTCGTTTATAAACCTTTGAATAACGCCGTAATTTCAAATAACTCAATTAATATGCTATTTGTTATCAATTGCACATTTTACTCTCTACACAATTAGTTCCATACATTTTTTTCGTGCGATATACCGTTTTCATGAAAATCGAGAACATAAGTTGAGAGTTATACACTAAGGGTAGTTTTTTCAATATAGGGGTTGAATTAAAAATTGTATTACTGATAATTGTTTATTATAACAAACTATAGATATTTGGTAACATCTTTCCCAATTTTTAACTTCGTCAATGTTTTTCTCTGCACAGTGTTAATTTCCATAGCTTACTCTGTACAACAATCTCGATGTAAAATGTCATTTTTTTGAGCACTTTAAAATTAAATATTTCTGTTATATCTAATCTTATTAAAATTTAATTTTCTGAGAGTTTGCAAATTATTATCCTCTAAAATTAGTGTTACTTATTTTTTATCAATTCTTCACATAAGCGCCAGAAAAAAATCAAAACTAGCTTATTTTTGGTCGGCCCCTCTAAAAATAAATTTTCGCGTAGATTTATTAACCATTTAGAATAAAGATAACAAAAAATACTTTTCATAAAAGTTGTAGCATATAAAATTTTACGTATTTTGATGTGATGGTACTTGCATGTATCTTCATTTGTTTAGGAGATATCTTGATTATACCAAATTACGAAAAAATAAAATTCAGTTCACAAGTTAAAATGACTGTAATTTTTTTTTGAATGGTTTAATCGCAGAATTTTTTTTTATATAAACGTACATGCATGGGCACTATATATGTAACAGACATCATAGTACTAGGAATTATTTAAAGGTGCACAGCCATGTATGAATTCATAGACTGTAATTTTTATGCAGTTTCCTGAAAAACCGCCCCATATATGTTCACAGTGTTTAAATATTTTTTTCTGTGCACCTATAATATTATTAAAATTTCATAGCGATTCCAAAATGCCTAAAATTTTGCAGATAGTATGACGGGTTAGTGAAATATTTAATGTTTTTGAAAAACCGTATACAATTAATTTAACATTCATTTAATTTGCAAACTAAATAATACTTTTCTGAAATTTTATTTACGTGTTCACACAATTTTTTTAGATCAAAATCCATGACAGATTTTTAAAGGAAATTAAACGTAGAATAAGATAAAAATTACAAAAAGTAAAAAACAATTTTTTTTTCATACTTAATAATGTAATGAAAAAGTATGGAATTGAAAAATCAATAAAATTACAGCGATTTTTGATAAACAAATGAACGTGACACCTAAACGTTTGAGTATAGGTTCTAATATTATTTAGTCATATTGTTGGGTATTTTATAGCAATTCTAAAACAGCAACATTTTTTTCGATATCTACTTTTGTTCTCGAGATATCTGTATTTTTATGAGCTAGAAAAATGAACAAATATTTGCACAAAATCCAACTTTGAATGGGGCTCCCCGAGTTAGCACAAGGTTTAGCACGTGGGACTTTTGGGTGGTGAAACTACAATATCCCCCCTACATTATGGCATAAAAATTTTGCTGTTCCCAGAGAATTCCGCTCAAAATCTAATTTGACTATACTATAATAATAATCCTTGTTTCAACTGCCGTATTATCGAGATAATAAAAACCCAAATTCAGATTACAAAGTACCATTAATTCCGCGCCGACCGCACACAATGAAACAAATCCGGTAACGTATCCACCACTAATACGCATTATTTCATGCCGTAGTCGAAATCACGCGTTATTTGAATTTCTCGTGATTAATTTATGGTGCGGACGGCGGCGTTCCGTCTGCTAATTACCAAGATTAAAACTTCCTGTCCAAGCAGCAAACACAAAAGTGAAAATACCACACGGCCGCCCCCGTACTGGCGTTTGTCCCACGCACACGTTATCTGTGCAAGTCATGAGCGCACCCAACATGGGCTACCGAACCCGGAGTTTGCCCTATAGAATTAATTTCAGCAAATAATTATTCGTACATCAGTTTATTATTACAATTAGAGATTGCAATGAAAATGAATAATGTTCGACACTACAAAGAATTTGAATGCAAAGCATAAGGGTCGATCCAGACTATTGAGTCGGTCTCGCTCCAATCAAATATAAATAAACAATAAACATGAAATCATTCACCCTAATCATTCTAGTAATGTAAAATTCAGTAAAATTGTTTAGTTTTTTCTACACAGATCAATTTTGCTTTAGAACAAATTCCGTATAAAATCGGATTGTCGGGTTTTATATCGTCAACAAATTTTCCTATGGTTTCAATGTCAAAATATATTTAAAACTGATTATTGACAATGGTACGTAAAAAAATGTATTTAACTTTTCTTGAATTCGCCACTCAATTAGTGAATGAAAGATAATCTCTTTTTCGAGTATTTAAATTCATAATTGTTCAACTTTGGCCAGATTGTTGTATTACACATTTTTTAATATTGAATTTCAATTAACATTCTACAATAGAGTAGAAAAGAACTCAAATCTTATAAGATAAATGAAATCAATATTTGTACAAAATAAGTTTTACAATTTATTCGTAAATCAAGTGAATATCGACCAACTTTTATTTTTTAAAGAATTTTCCACTAACTATACCTACTTAATATTTACAAAAAAAAAATCTTATTGGCTTCTAAACGGAACGTTTAGCGTCTGTAAAAATCAAAACAAACGAAAAGAAAAAATCTCTACCTCATGACATATTTTCTGTGTACGCCAATGGTTTATGACCGTCTGTTTGTCTGTCATAACACGAGATTCTTGTGGATGCGGGAAATACGTAGTATACGATTCGTATCAGATTTAATGTTGAGATACAGTCAGTCCTTTATTTTTACTTTATAATACTCGACAGTTTTGGATGATGGAGTTATTTAAAGCCAATTTCGAAAATATTTTTAGATTAACTATTAACGCTTTCGCCTTCTTTCCCAACTTATTATTTATAGTTGAAAACAAAAATAGAATATCGTATTTCGATTGTATGATAAATTATTAAAAAGAAATTTTGTCAAATTTTGCAAATGTCTCGTACCATTTATTTTTTTCAGTTTATTCGATTAAATAATAAATAGTTAATAACCAGCAGTTACATGTTACATTTAATAGTTCGTCTATTAGAAAATATATGGCTCCAAATATACTATATAGGTACCTACATATATAAAAGGGGAGATCTATACATGAGAGGAAATTACATTTAGAATTAAAATGTGTATATATTTTAAAAAAATGTATACGCTCTAGCGATTAATATTGTATTAGAATTTTTGTCACGACCAACGCATTTTTGTATATTCAGAAAACAATTACAAAAACAAATACAATAACACGCACAATAAAAAATATATACATACTTACTTACATTATAAAGAATGATTACAAGTGACAAAAAATTATTCCACGCAGTACTAATATTTATGCAGGGTTGACAGCTGACAGCCTTTTCAGAATCAACTGAAGAATTTGAAGAGGTCTAATCCAGAACTGAATATTTCAACACCGCAGGTTCAAATATATCCACTCGTACACACACGCTGTAAAACCAGGATGTGAAATGTAATAAGAAGAATAGCTGTTCCATAACTGATTTCTTGTTTGTGTATTTTTATTCTACGTGCACAAATTATTTTTGTATTCAATTTGTCATATATGTATGTGTTTACTTTAAAAAAGTACATTTGACAGCTTTTTTGGAATTTTAATATAGTTTCTTTTTGGATATAAATTTCTTTATGTTTACTGACAATCTGAAATTTCTTCCATTTTGTGAGAAATATGTAAAAATGTAAATCTATTTTGAAATTTTCAATACCTATACCCGATTTTGCAAGTTCTTAGATTTAAGCAAGGACTTTTGTAGACTTTTTTGTAATTAATTTTTTTTCAGTTTTTTTCCTAAATATAAAAGTTAGCATAAAAATTAACAGTTATTTTTTTTAGAAAATTCTTTATAATACTCGGCATTAATAAACTATATTCGCAAGCTACTTATTATTTTAATGCATATTCTGGCTAGCACTGTAACTGTTTATTCTAATAAAATTTTATTTTCGTCTTTATTGTTTAGAAAAAATCCATCATGTATTTCAAACCATAGACTTTAAATATTCGCATGAACGACTATTCTTTGAATCCATTTCATATTTATTATTATTCACTATTCAGTTCCAATACAACTGTTTACATTGAATTTCTGTATACTGGCGGCTTTTCATTCAATGAAATAAAAATTCCTGGCACACTCAAATCATAAGTGTGAAGCAACATCTAATAAATTAATACATAAACATAATAAATTTCTATCCAATATAAACATATCAACACTAAAAACACATATTTGTGTGAATGGAAAATATTCACAAAGTTATTTTATTCAGCAGTTTCTAAAATGTCAAACAAATATTTTTTGCACTTAAAAATCTTTACGACTTACTTCCTATATACATATGTATAATATTTCTGTATGTTCTACATTAAATGTTAAATAAATGCTAAATATTTTCAGTTTTTAGTAATCGGATTAATTTATCCTTTTGTATCAGGTAAGTACAGAATATAAGAATTAAAATATATGTAGGTTAATTTTCATCAACATTAATAAGTACTACAGCGGGCGCAGTTTTAACGTAAATAACGTCTAATATTTCAGAAACTTGATGTAACGCACTGAGATCAGTTTGAGCGCTAGCGAAAATTAATAATCAGTATATCTCGATACCCAGAGCAGCTATCAAGCGGGTTTTGGTCTCAAATTATAGATCTCGATTAGATCTACGTGGTACATGTACAAATCAAAACATTTGACTAGTTTTAATGAGTAAAAAACTTTATACTATAAAAAAAACGACAAAAAATAATTTTCGCATTTCCACGATTTGGCTTGTAAATATTAATTGATTTAATTGAAACAAAAATAACAGTATATTAGAATAAATTCTCTAGGGAGTAACGTTAGTTTTTTAAATACAAATAAAAAAATAAAGACACAATTTAATGAAAAAACATCTGCCAATTAGTGCTTCATCAAAAATGACATAATTGAATGTCAAACAAAAAAGCACGTGTATCCAAACAATTGATGACGGATAGAAAGCAAGAATCTGTAAAGGGATATATTAAATTATAACTTGAAATATTTTGAATAAAAAACAATTATAGGATACCACCCCACCATCTCCACATTTTTATATACTACCATCTACCAATAAACCAAGTTTCGACAATATCGGTTATGTTATATCATGAGTTATACGTGTACCAAAGATAGTGAGACAGACACACACATATAATAAATAGACACACAGATAAACGGACATATAGACATCAAAAGGAAAGTTGAAAAAAGTCGAAAATTTAAAATCAGAAAAAAATGTTTTTCTGCTTTCAGAAATGATCACATACTTACATTGCTTCGGCTATCCTTTGAATATGGTGAGGAGGCAATAAGTACAAAAACATTGTAGCATAAACAACTATTCACAAACACTGTTGTACAAAATGTAGTGCGATGAAAAATACCTCAAAGGATTGTATATACAAAAATACATAATTTTTTACAAACATCATAAATATATCACCACTACAAGTTAACTTCAGTGTTTTTGTTCGACCGACAACATTTATGAAGCGTGACGTACGTATATATAAAACAGTGGTGAAACATAAAAAATGAAAAACATGTCATCTGTGTACCGCATCTGCACAACTAATTGATGTATTGTATTATTAATAATGAAGATGAACAAATTTAATCATGCTTGAAATATCTTAATAAGTTGATGTATTGTATTTATACTAGTATCACCTATGGTCGAAATTCGACAAATATTTTACCTGCCTTAACGGCAACACACACACATGATTTTTTTTGTGCACATCTATACTAACTAGGGTTTGCAATCCCGCAGACTTTTTTTTCCCGCGGGATTTTTGCGGGAAATCCTCAAATCCCGCGGGATCCCGCAGTTTTTCCAAAAATTTTATTATTCATACTTAAAGTTACTATTATTTAGTTAACATGACAATTGACATGAAAAATATTTTTATAGTGGTAACATATGATACGTAAACGTAACTCATACCGTATAGACCGATGTAAAATCCATAAAATATACCTGTAAATTGGAGGTTGTCTAATATGTTAGGTATAAGAACAAGATGCTTCTAACTACTTTTGTCTTTTTGTTCGATTATTCATTTCAATTTTTTTAACTCCTTCGTTGCGTATAAATTAGCCCTTGTTTCCCGCAGGCCTATGTTTTAGATTTGGATCAAAAGTTAATTGTCCCAAAATTTCAAACTCACAGATCAAACCTGTGGACGGCGCAAACCGAGTCTTTTTCCCATTTGATTAACATGGGAAAAATTAATTTTTTACCTCCGCGTGAATATCTCGTTGAAAACAATTTTTTTTGAAAATTTCTCAGGGGAATATTTTGTAGAGAATTAAGTGCTCAATTCATAAATCCAATAAATTTTAAGAAATGTTTGTTTAAAAATTATCATAAAAATTGGATTTTACTTTTTATGATAATGTTTAAACGAACATATCTTTAAATATTCGATCTATGATTTGATCACTTGGGATCTTTTTTGTAAAAAATTTAATAATCTGCTATAAGAAATTAAAATAAATAAATTTTACAACGAGATATTCACGCATAAGTAAAAAAGTAATTTTTCCCATGTTAATCAAATGGGAAAATGACTCGGTTTGCGCCGTCCACAGGTTTGATCTATGAGTCTGAAATTTTGGAACAGTTAACTTTTGATCCAAAGCTAAAACATAGGCTAGCGGGACCGAAAAATAAAATAAAAAACACGCTAGTATATACGGTATGTCACGTAAAACTAAACCACTAAATATCATTATTTACGGTTGTATTTTAGGGACAATACTGTTAAAAAAATATCGTGTACATCGAATTTTGTGTATTAAATTTTTGTGGTTAACTTTCATTTAATCTGCTATTCTTCTTCTAAATTTTTGTATTTTTTATGGGTTTTTTTTGTAATCTGGGGGCTGTTCGAGCTTCTTTCGTCACCTGAGTCGCACTCAGTGTAACCACTTAACTAATCGTGAACAAGGGATATAATTTACTTCACTAGTTTCATATTCAGTCATCTCACCCTTAATTTTTTTTTTCAAAATTGTTACCTTTTTTATTCATATTTACGCTTTAAAAGTATTCAAAACGCATGCGACCTATAAATTCAATGTTCAAAAAATTCCGCGCGGATCCCGCACTTTCAGTGCGGGATCCGCAGATCTCCAAAACGTGCGGGATCCCGCGGGAATGCGGGATCCCGCATTGCGGGATTGCAAACCCTAATACTAACCTAATCTGCTTTTACAGCAAAAATTTCTAAATAAAAACACTGCAATTGAACGCGAATTGAAATATCTACGTTCGATAGAAATTCAAAACTATTTATTTTTGCCGCTTGGTGACGCTAGGAGTATTGCTATGCTATTGAACGATGCGAGGGGAAATAAACAAACAGCGAAAGGGGAAATCATGTGTGTATTGTGTAAATTGTAACATTATTTGAAAATGAAGCCCCATCGAATATTAAAATCTGATAAAAAGGTTATTTACCAATTCTATCTCTTGGAGACCCCCCCCTCCCCCGCCCACGTACTTCCTTTGTAGTTTAGCGATATATTGATATAAATTTTAACTCCAAAATTTTATTATTTTTTCCAAATTTCTAGATTTATTTCTCTTTAGTTAAAAAAACTCTTATAATAAACATTCGAAATATCATAGTGAAACTTTTTCAAACATTATTTTCGTGTTGAAGAAAAGTTTTTCGTAATACATATATATATAATATAATTTCGCCAAGGAAAATTTTGCACGTACCTACATAAAACTTCTTAATTCATTATTGACAAAAACCGAAACTGTTGCAGATGCTATTTGAATTTACCATCATCATCGACTGCATATGAAACCTGTTTTTTTGTCAACTTAATGTACCGACATTTCGAGGCAAAACCGACTCATATCTATTCTGAACACACAACACAGCAGTTAATTTGGATCTTAATTCTCCTGCTTATATAACCCTCATGTATTTTCCTGATTACTGATGTCGAGCGCTTATTGAATTGTAATGAAGTTTTTACTCAATTTATAATAATTGGTAAAATAAATGAACCAAACGTGGCGCACGACGGAATGCGATCGAACAAGGCGAGTGCCGTTTTGTTTTTATGATGTGTTACTTAATGTATTGCTTCACGTGAAATATGTTAATTATAAATCATATCTAGATAATATACTGAAAAATATTTTTAGCTTTATCCATACATTTTGATAATAAAAATAAAAACAACTTGTTTGTCTAAACATCAAAAATTTAATAAAGAAAAAGTATTGGCAAGCTTTCGATTCACAGAATCATCGTCAGGCTATTAAGGAAGAACAAAATGTGAGAAAGATGTCGTTATCACAACAATTCTTTATAAACTTTTGACGTTTAGACAAACAAGTTGTTTTTATTTATATATTTAACGTCACTATCAGTATATTATCATTTTGATAATATACATATATAGGATGTTCCTTAAAAATTCTGACAAACTTTCAGGAGTTGTGGAGGACATTAAAACAATCGCTCCATAAACGAGCCATTTTAGTAGTAAAGCAAAAGGTTGCACCCTTTACAACTTTTGATTAGCACACTAAAACTATAGTTTCCATAAAAAATCAACTAAAAAATAAAATTCATTGCTTTTTTTGCTTTACTGCTGAAACATATTGTACTTTATTTTTTAACATTCTAACGTACAAAAATATGAAATAATAATAATAACAAGTATAAATAATGAAAAAAAAGAAAAAATTCATTATAAATTTCACTTGATACCTTAAATTAGAATTAATTTTAAAAATATAAAAGCTTCAATTAAAATTTTTATAAAAAGTAAAATATTAGTTAATTACAACGCACGGATCTCTGTACAACATATATACTAATAAAAAATATATACACTGCTATATTTCAAAAGTATGTCTGTTTTCTCTTTTTTTATAAATGTACAATATTTTTCTTCGGTTACAGAGCAAAATGCATTCCGGTATACAACATAAATATCCAGACGCTTGAAGGTAAATAATAATGTTTTAATAAAATATATATATCTATATATTTACTCCCATAGAAAGAATATGTACGATAGCGTAATTAAATAATATAGGTATTATAAATAAGATATTTGATTTTATATATCAGAGTCAATTCAAAGCCGAGTATTCCAATTTTTTTTTAATTCCCGACTGAAAAAGTACCAATGTTTTTATTTATTTAATATACGGTCCCATACATAAGAATATGTGCACATAACATTAATTAAAAGTCACTAATCAATAAGTCCAAAACATCAATTTTGCGTAATATATGTACATTTGAATTATTAAAACATGTACTAAAATTCCATATACTACAGATTTTGCTAAATTTTATTGAGGGAATAGAGGTAGAACCAGCAATCAGCTTACAATCAAATACGTTTTTCAATACCTAGATTATTTTTTGGGCAATTACATGGTATAAAAAACGCAAATTCAACAAAAATAGACTAATTGTCAATGACATTTCATAGAACGAGGACGTTACAATATTAATGTATACGCAATGGTGGTTTTTTGATTTTGCGACAAGAAATTTTCGCCGCTTTATAAAATTTATATTTGATATAAACATGTTGTCGACTCCCATAAATCCGATTAAATAGATAAAATTAACAATGCATTTAATCTATCCTCTAAGATTTTCGATCTTAAAAAACTTTTTATTAGTTTTATTTAGTTCTATAGTCTGTAGTACTGAAATTAATCCCAACTCTCCTCTTGGCGATATACACTTGAACCCTACATTAAAAGCATTCCTATAGATACTACATTCCTTAACAATATATAGCTAATATACACATTTAGTAACATAAGTAATTACTGACATTTAAAAAAATATTTTTACCTAGAAGCGAGCAATTTCTCAGAAATCGATATACATACAAAGAAACAAATATTTTTAAGTTAATGAAGCGTGGCGACATTGCAAAACGAGATAAAATATTGTTTTTACAGGACGATATTTTAACCAGTAGCTGTCTTAACAACAACAGCTTTAACACAACAAATGGAGAGTTAAAATACCCAAACCACTTGGCCAAAGTTTGTACGTCATGTATACACACAATATAACAATATCAACTTATGTAAACTTTACTTGTTATTAATTGTTCAACTTTAGTTTTATCGGTTCAACTATTTACGAAAGGCGTTACGGATAAATAGCTAAGATGAGTATCTGTGTTTGTGATGTCGAAATTTTACTTCATTTAGTTTAATCGTATTTGTAATTTATTGATCGCATTATTATAATAGTTGCACGTATATATGTATATCAAACTTAAATTAAATTTTAACTTTTGGTAATAAACTAATTGTTAATTTTATCAGAAATAGAAGATTGTTACAGATCAGTGGCGAGGTGTGAAGTTTTTAATAAGGGAAGCATAATTTGTCAGTCCTCCGCCTCCTATTAATAAAAAAAAACTAGTTATGAAACACCTTAATTTCAAGCTTTTACTTTTTAAAATAAATTCTTATATATTTATATAGTAACTAAATGATTCTTCGTCTTATTTTATTGATTTTTAGTCGATATTTGTATGACGAGTTGTAAGGTAATTTCACTAAAAAATTTCGAATTTTTTATTTCGTTAAAAGTATGTTTATTGTATAGAAAATGGCGTGAAAAGTTGAAATTTTCAAACCGCAAGTGTTTATCTCAAACCGTTCTCGAAATATAGCCTCTCAAAGTTTTAGTTTTTTCAAATTTTTGTAGAAAAATGACTCAAGCTTTTGAACGGGTGGTCGGAATTGATTTTAGTTGACGGATTTGGAATCAGCGTGTCAAAATGTATATAATGACATGTATAATACTTTAAAATCCGACAAAAAAAATTTGGTCAAAAATCGACATTTTTTTAAGGTATACCCCTTTGAATTTTTTCGATTTTTCACGAAAAAATTTTTTTTCGAGTTTTAAGGTATTGTACATGTTATTATATAGATTTTGACACGCTGATTTCAAATCCGTCAACTAAAATCAATTCCGACCACGCGTTCAAAAGTTATGGCCTTTTTTCTCAAAAAATTTGAAAAAACTAAAACTTTGAGAGGCTATATCTCGAAAACGGTTTGAGATACAGACCTGCGGTTTGAAACAAACAACTTTTCACGTCATTTTCTATACAATAAACATACTTTTAATGAAATAAAAAATTCGAAATTTTTTAGTGAAATTTCCTGCAGTGAACTTCAACTCGTCATACAAATATTGACTAAAATACAAGAAAATAAGACGTAGAGGTATTATATTTTTATAATTGAGTGTGTAAATGAATATTAAATGCTATTTTTGATTTTTGGTTAAAATATTTGAATTGCGTATAAAGATTAATATTCTCATAATATTTTTAAATTATTTATTAACTGAAAACACAGATTTGTATTAATTTACTCATAAAGTAAGGGAAGCACTGCTTCCCCTGCTTCCATGGACGCTTCGCCACTGTTGTACATTATAGGCGAATCTAATGAAATGAAATATTATATTATATATTTTCCATTTTAAATGTAATAAAAATAATAATTCAAATATGTAGCTTTATTTTCTTATTGTTTTGTTTGCTATAAACTTGTACTTGAAATGCAGTTTAGAAAAAATAATATGAATATAAAGATACACATAATATAATGCACGTAAAAAACATTAATTTTCATAATTAACAACAATTACATTAAATCATGTCACGAGCGTGACCCGCCGTGCGTGATCGAACGTGAGTAAAAAATAGGATACGTGAGCGTGCGTGATCGTAAATACTTTATTTTTATAACCGTAAGTCAGCGGGCGTGACTAAAAATGTTTCTCTCGGGAGCAAAAATTACTCACAGGCCCAGCTCTACTAGGGGCTAATTAACGTAAAATTACAATATAGAAAATATGTATAGTGAAGATAATAAGTAGAATGCAAATAATGTATAAAATAAGAAAACAACGCGTAGAGGGTTAAAATTAATGTAAACATGTAAACACTGTAAGTTTGATTGTCTAAATAGTTTACAATGTTTATACATTCTACATGAGAAATAACCAGTAAGAAATATGTATAGACAATGCACGTAGAGTACAGTTTATAAGAAATAACACTGGTATTTATATGTACATAGTTATACACATTATGTATATAACGCCTTAGTAAAAATAAATATACATAGTACATTATATATAAATATATATTACTAGGCTAGGTATAATTTTTGTCAGTAAAATATAATTTAATTTCATGGTACATTTAAAATGTTGAGTGCAAAAATAGTTTCATATGTATAATTGTATGCTATTTATAATTTTGTAATAATAATAAATAACAGATATACATTTTAAAACCCCTACATAAAAATGATATATATAAAAAATTACTGCGGTCAATTTCATACAAAATATTTTTAGATCGTATATTTTTACCCTCAACGTTTATAAATAATGTAGATGCGCCGAATATAAATATTCCAACGATGGCTATAACTCTTTATTTATATAACTTCAAAAACATTTAGTTTTATCAGACATTGTTTGTTCAGTAGTTAATATTTTTTTAATTTTAATAAAACTAAAATTTATTATAACAAATACACAGTTCATATAGTTTTACATTTTGTTTAACTTTAATTATGCATTGTGTGCTGTTTTTTTTAAATAACAACTAAAAATTTACATTGAAGTGTATATAGGTATGTATTTTATGTATACAAGTACTCATATCTATGATATAATGGTAGGTATGTACCATTTCATATGTAAATTCAGAACTAAATAAATATCTGTAACGGAGAATTAATCATTTTCGGTCTAAATTTCCGAGAACTGTTATTCAAATTTCTACTCTTATTTTCGGTGTATTTTTCGCCAATATTACATTTATAAATATAAAATAGCATGACTTGGTTATAAAATGAACAACATATTAACTTTTTTAAATGTATTAAGAGAATTGTCAACTTTTTTGCATCCCAAGTTATTCCAAAATTTTTCATAAACTATTTTAACTACAGTGTTCGTTATAATTTTCATTAAAAGTACTAATTAAAAGCTACATTATGGATTTTTTTCAGATTTTTAGAATTGATAATTTAGAAATTCGAGGAAGGACGCTTTGATAACGACATTAAAAAGCAAATAAATCATGACTGAAGGATTAAAATCAAAAGGTCCTAAAACATGTTTTGTTACATTTTAGGAGACCTATCTAAAAACATCCCAATTAATGGGATAAGTGAAAAAAAATTGAATATACTTTTCAGTCTATGGGAAACGGATCCAAAAAAATTGTTTTTCAAAAATCTCATAATTTCTGTTTTTTAGTTATCAATCGACGTCCGTATACCAAACTTTGGTATAAAATCTATATAGACGCATGGACGGACAGAGCGAAACTATAATGGTTCCTAGTTTTCTACGGAACCCTAAAAAAGCAAGTTTACTAATGTAACAAAATTCAAGATAAACACTTTAAATCATTGAAAATTATTACAAAAAAGTCTTATATTAATATAACAAACAAACTAAACAGTAATATGTACAAAAAATGTTAATTGACGCTGCATTCGTCGGAAAATACATATATATGTATATTAATCGATGAGTTTTTTTACTAAACTCAAACTTTCCTACTCCTAGTTATTCAATTTAGTTGAGTTTAAGAAGGGTTCTATTCTGATAATAGATGAGGTGAATTCAAAAGGATTGCTGTTGATTTATTACGTTTTGCGACCTGTAGCGTATTTCACCGCCCGAAAAACTACTAAAACTTTGTTTTTATTACCGAAAATCGATATTAAACTATGTATGTATGTATAAAAACTGAAATGTGATTTTTCCTAAATATTATATGTGACATGTGTTGCTGAAAAAATTTATAAAATAATGATAATTTTATCAATGTACATAAATATTATGCAAAAACAATTTGACAGAGAATAAAACACACTTACAAGTAAAGCCTGCTTAATAGGGTGCGCATTATGCTATTTGAACTCAAAGTAATTATTTCATATCAAGTAGGTATTATTAATTTAGAAAATATTAAATATTAACACATTAATTAAATATTAACACCTGGCGAAATTTTTAGTGAAGCAGAACATATTTTTACATAATAATTAATAGAAATATCTACCTGTATTGATAAAAACAATTTTTTATCAGAATTGATAAAAATACAATTACGTTTATAAAGACACTTACCCCCTAAATAAAATAAAAATTTTGTCCTTTACTGTACACATGTATTTCAATTAACAGAACCGACATTATGTAATTATTTGCACTGGTTGGCAATTTAAAATTAATTAAAATGTACACTAGCACGCAGAAAATTATATCAGAACAATCAATTCAAAACACTGAGATAATTTGATAAACAAAACACAATAATACCTACCCCTCATTTTAATATTTATATGCCCCGCACCAGAACGAACCCAACCCCAATTCAAACAATGAATTGACTACCCTTTGTATGAGTTCCGATTGTTTCTTTTTCAAGAAATGCGGAAAACAAATATTAGTTATTTCAGCTAGAAAAATTGTAAAATAAATAGCGATAGCCACATGTTTACTTTAAAAACACAAACATTCGCTAATATATCTTTGTAAAAGCTTTATCGTAGTAAAAACCGCGTACAATTCGTTGTATGCGGGCATAAGATATATTACTTACTGGCTAATGGAAATCTGCAAGCAATCTCTCACTTCTTTGTATTAATAAGCTACCATTAGATGTTCAAGTTAAATATGTACTGGAGAAATAGCAGTTCATTTTTCACTTTAGTTTTAAAGATTAAGTACATTAAAACAGAAAATAAACTTGATAAATACTCGCAAATACATTAAAATCTGTTTATTTTATAAAACGTTATATTAAAAAAATAATTTTTTGTACAACGAAAAAAAAAAATAATACTGAACTTTAACAACACAATTAATCTGTTGCCTTCTCGTAATATCGAAGATACGAGAAGCTTTATGTTTTAAAATGATTTTGTCCCTCGCAGCGCATCATCTGTTGCACCCCCTAGTTTGCGCCCTTTATTAAAGTATACATTTTTTACAAATTAAAAAAAAAACATATTTTTCACAGACTTTTTCAATGATCTTTAATTTAAAACGATTGTATTATTCATTTATATCCATCAATGAATACAACTAAAATGTACATAATTTAACTATGATTTATTCCACAACATTCAATGTGAATATAAAGAAAAATTTAAACCATTATTTTGAAATACTATCATAAAAATATTGACAGTTCTTACCATCAATATTTCACCACTGACACTAACTAGAAAACTAACCCAACTGTTTTGTTCTATTGAATAATGACACCGATATGTACATATGATATGTACGTACATATGTGTATGGATACACATATGATGGCCCAACCGCAATATCGGAAGAAAATAAAATAAGCGAGAAAAAATATATACGGTAATAATAACAATTTGTGGAGTTCTGGGTAGGAAATCAATCATTGTTAAGATCCGAATGATAGATAGACTCAGACACGTTTAGCCATATGTGAACAGTGGTGGGTGTTTATAAGAACATTAAGAGAATGTGGGGAAGTAAATGTAATTAGAGGAAATACAATTTATGTTATCTAAATATATGAAAAAATATTTAATCCATTAAAAAGGAAATGTTATGAAAATTCTGTTGATCAACATCCGTAGTTGTTTTTATATGCATTTTATTTCTGTCATTAATTTCTCGACTATTTGTTTTATAAATAGGGCAGTATACAAGATGAGAGTCAGATAAGTCTCGTCTCGAATTTTACATGTAACAGTCTCGTACACGTGACCATTTTTTATGTAAAGAATTTTTAAATTATAATGAATCTTATATATTTTTCTGTACATTAAAAATTAATATCAAACAGTGAATTTTTACAAATTTATTAATAATTTTAAAAAAAAATGAAACTCACAATGAGACTTATAAATAAACTTAATATCGTATTGATCTCGTCTCGTCAAAATTTCGAATGGTCTCATTTCGTCTGAATTTAAGTCAATTTCTTCTCGGTACCGTCTCGTCCGAATTAAGGCACGTACCGTTTCTAGAAAGACACCGAGAAAAGTTTCATTTCGGCGTCTAGAACTGACCTTAAGAGTAGTTATTATTTTTAAATAATTTTTACTAACTTTTTTTATATAATGTATCTATTTCATTATTTACTTTCTGGTACTTCATTATTTTTTCATCTTCCACATATGTATGTGAAATAAAAAACATTTATAAACTAAATTAGTCAACTTTTACATTTAATAATAGTATGGTATGTCCATTACATTACTGTGCTTTATTTTTTTGTACCTACTAAAATTTAACTAAATAACTTTCTGTATTTAATTTAATTCATTTTAACATTGAATCGAATACTTTTTAATTGACCCCATTTAATAATACTCCATTTTCCCCACACATAGCGGCGCATTTGACATGATACAAGTATGACCATGTGCACGGTGCATTCTTTCGAACGTGTCGCCTTCACATCGATTCTGGCTAATGGAGTTTACATGTCAACCGTGGACCCAAGTACTGTTAGAAATATCCCTGAATGCATAAAACTCAATTTGTCACAACTCCCGATCGAATTAATTTGATCAGTGTTACGTTTAATCAGGTATGTGAGTGTTTGTATGTGGGTGAGTGCTTATAAATTAGTCATGATTATGAGATTATAATATTAGGTTTAATAAATTAAATAGATACATATGTAAATATTACTTACCCAATAAATTCAGTTGGTTAATTTACTATTATGTACAAATTGCATTTATAATTTCTGAGGTACATATAAACATCTACTTATCTCTATATACATACTTATATAAAAATGAATGTTCGTTTGTATGTAGCTTATAGACTAGGGAATTACTCTTATAAAACATCAAAAGATTAAAAAAATCTTTATCAAGTTGTGTTTTGTTTCCATGATGTCACAGCATTTATTTATTTATTTATATAAAAACATAGTATAGCCATGGAATACAGAAGTCTAATTTACAAGAATTTACGGTTTCAATTTTTTATTTTTTACTTTTTTTATATAAATTCTGAGAGTACGATTTTCTCAGTAGCTACTTAACGGATTTTATTCCGGTTTTCACTAATAGATAGGTTAGGTTTAGGTGTATAATTTGTGGATATTTTGTGTAAATTCTGAAAAAAACAATTTGCAGTGAACCGTGTGTTGTGGGCATGTTGGGTAGGCATGCAGAATATTTTAGGTCACTATGATTTTGTGGATATTAACCCAAGTAACATCGAGTCCAATTCACTAGTTTACAAATAATTTTTCATTATACCTATATGGTTCTTAATTATTTTATGTCATACTGTAAGATTCAAATATCAAATATTTTATAGCAAATTAATAAAATAAATGAATTTTATTATATTTACGAGAAATAAATAAATAAATATAACTAATAAAAAAATAATATAAAAAAATATATAAATAAACAATAAACAATGAAAGCATCCACTCTATAGGTATCGTGCCGGTCTCTATACTGAATATTTGACTGGAGCGAGATCGGATCGGGACCGGCACGATAGTGTGGATCGGTCCTTATGGCAGCCTATTACATACAGACATAACTTACATATAAGCTGAAGTCGATTGTTATTAATATAATGACAATCTAACATATATTGTATCGATATAACAAAATTTAATTATGGGAAAATTTTCATATTTCATATCAGATTCATTATTATGATTTTATCAATATAAACAGTTTTCTCCGACCCGCATTTTGTAGATAATCTGACAAAAATGTTCAGAAATTTTGTAATACATTGATTCTCCTCGCAACTGGCATTCAGAATTAATGAGATTTTAGCCCGCATTTTCAGACATTAAGTTAAGGATAATGAAATGTATTTATTAAGATCACTTAAGACAAAAAATCAAAGATAAAATATTTAATATAATATAACAAATTTTAACAAGGTTGGGAGAACATAAATGTTTCTGATTTTTTAGTACATTTATAAATTGAAAAGTATATTTTTCAAACCGAAATTTTTCGAATAATGATCACAGTAAAGAAAGATTAAGTTTTTGAAAAACACTTTAGCTAATGCATAGAAAACAAAAAAATAATTTTCAATACCAAGTATATAAAATATTTTTTTACACCTCATTCAAAAAATAAATAGCACTGCTTGATGTTAATAACATTTGAAATGATCATTGAATATATTTTTCTTCACACTAAATCTGAATATATACCAATATAAGAATGAAACGAATTGTTGACTAGACATTTTACGAAAGCATATTCAATATTTAAAGACATTTGACTGGATCAAAATAAACGAATAAAAGTTTTTATACCAAGCGTGAATACGTTCATAAAGTTGTGAGCAAAAAACCTATATCAATCATTCTAATGTCGTCTACTTATAAGAACTGCAATAAGAACAGGCATTAGACTGGGGAGATGTATGTACTTGAAGTAGCTGTAAACAAGCTGGGGTATATTTTTTACGTAAAAGCGTTTAAGTAAATGAATTTTGGGGGTTTTAGAACACCATAAATGATATATGTTTTTAAAAGATGTTTTAATAATAAGAACTTTTCTTTGTAGCGTGAAATCAATTTCAAACAAACTTTGGGTTGGCGTGAGACCCTTTAGGTCCACACAATCAACTTCCCAACACGGTATGGTTATAAATACTTGAATACTGATTATATATTGTTTCCATATAGTTTATGTGAATATTTTTTTAATATGTATATGAAAATTTTTAATGGAACTGGTCAGAAATAAAACTCATTATTATGAATATTAGTTTTCTAATATCCTAATGTCAATAATTTAACACATATTTTTAGAATAACTAATTTGACAATTAGAATACAAAGGTGAGTTTTATTTCTAACAAATTTTAGAGTGTATGTTAAAACGATTTTTTAACGTGGAGTATCACTTCTTACTATCTTTATTCTGTGGGCTAGCCTAGTGCGAGATTAGTGCCTATGTGAATCGTACCGTCTAATCCCCGCTCACCACTACAATCTTAAATGAAACAGACTATAGAAAGAAGCATTCCAACATCAAATTTGTGGGGGGGAAACAAAAACAATTTTTTTAACGCTAAATCTTATACCGTGGTTAGACCGAAAAAACAAAGTAGTAACATCGTGTCTTTTTGACAAAGGTACAACAAACCCTATACATTTTTAAATACGAAGGGTTTTAAAACACTCGGTTGCTGTTTTTGAGAGTTTGGACTCGATAATGTAAGTCAAGTCAGTTACATCCATTACTGAATTGCTTATTTGTGAAGAAACACTGTTTAATAATTCATTATGTAAATAATTTTACAACAAAAAACATACATTATAAATTAACCACTATAGTTATTAGCAAAGTAAAATCATATTAATAAAATATAATTGGCTTCACAAACAAGTAATAACTTTTAAATTTGATTACTTTACTTCACTAGTTACCAACTGATCATGAAGTTGTATGAAATTTTAGCTGCTTTCTTAATCAATTTAAAGTACTAATTGACTTTATTATTTAAAGAGAATTACAAAATGTTTAAAGTGTAAATAAATGATACCGTTAAATATTTCACAGCTAATTAAAAATTCAATTAAACTTTAAGTCGGTATAAATTTCATAACTCAATATTCATTAAATAAGCAAGCGTTTATTATTTTAATACGCGTGTAAACAATACAAAATAATGTCAATCCATTAGCTTTGAGAAATTTGTACATATCATTTTTTTTATTTTAATTAACATGCATATATTATATAATGTACAGGTATGCACGCACAAGAAATATTCGAATTGTTAATATAATAATAAACATGAAGTAACATAAAACAAATATGTATAATGTATATACAATATAGGTACATACTTCTTTCATATACTATAGAAGCTACTATTAAACTCATTATGTGACTGTAAATTTATTTATGGTCAAATGTAACGTACCTATTTAGAAATATTAAGCCTACGTTGAAAGTTATATTTGAATTATACAGTGAATAAATATATGTATTCCTAAATAAATATATCTTTCAAATGTACCTAGTACATAAAATACAATTTTATCTTTACTGTAACATATTTTTTAAAAAGATTAGCACGGTACGTTCTAATCGCGTGTGAAAGAATGTATGTTAATCCTTTTCCAATCCGGATATATGAAAAGGTCTCCAATCTTCCTGAAAGCATTGTGTGTATATGTATAAGGACATCTTTTCATCTGGAAATAATAATGAAAATCTCGTAGAATAAATATTCCTCAATACACGTCTGTATTCATAATGTATGATAATTTAACACCCTACGTAACGCTTTTATCACATTGTATGACAAAGCATTACTGAATCATTTTTCACTCAAAACATGATATCAATCTAACTTTCTCCACTTTACCTTAAGCTTTTAAGAAGCTGTAATTAGATACTTTTTTAAAGGCGAGAAATTTTTTATCTTGAATCAATCCATATAAATATATCATAAATGTAATAGGATATTTTTATAAAGCTATATTTCGAAAAAAGGTTGAATTGAGATAAAATTGTATAAAAAATATTATTATAGTATGTCAGCATATATTCTGGTGCCAATAGATAAGTTTTGACATATTGAAATGAAGTTCTTTTTATATATAAAGGGTTATATTGGAATGTTATATGTAATATATATTCTTCTTTAAAATAGGGTTATTTTTCATTTGTTCATATTTCTCTTACAATCGCCTGTCTATCATCGATATATCGAATTGGTTTAAGCTAGATTATGGAATTTTGGAGATAGGATAATTTATTAAATATGTTGAAGTATGATTTTACAGTGTTTTCCTTAGATTTGATTTTTTTTATGTAAAGTATTTTTTTTACTCTTTGAAACTCTACTGAAATTTGAAAAAATGTATCCACAAACACATTTTGAAAAAACTTAATAAGAAACATCTCAAGGCTACAGCAGATGATATGAAAAATAACCAATAGAATTTTGTACGTGCAGTGTGAAGAAAATCAGAAGTTATAAATTATATAATAAATAAAGGATACAATAACACGTGTAGAAAAGTTTTCATATTAGAAAAGTTTGACAAAACAAAAATCACAGACGGCCGTGATTGCATCGGAGCCCAGCCCACTTAGATCCCTATACACATTATTCAATGCCTGTCCAAGTGGAAAATTAATATTTCAAACATTTCTTCAAAACGTTTTATCGAGTATTGACAGGTCGCGTTTTTCACAATTGTATGTTTTAAATGACAACAGCAAATGTCGTACTAATGTGAAATCGATAAGATTCGTTTTCAATTGTAATTGATATGTTTTGATTTCTGTGGAGATATTTAAAGTTATAGAGTTTTTTGTTACATTTTCATTGCTATAACTGAGAACATTTGGATATGTATGTATATAAAGTACATTCAACGCCAGCTTTAGGGGTGGGGGGGGGGGGGGGGGTAGGGCGACAGGCCAGGTGGGCGGCACACAATGGGGCATAAGTGATTTTTTTGGTTCAAATCAGTATACAGGCTATCACTTTTGTATAGTCTGTAGGATCGCGCCAAGCAGAGATATTAACTATTCAACTTATTTGTTAGTTATTATCAATTTTAATTTGTTAATAATAGCGGAAGAATGTCTCGACAGTCTTAGGGCATTTGATAATCTTAAAGTTAATGGTGTAAGATATATTTTAAAAAAAGTTGGAGTCTTTAGGATCGCGCTAAGCTGAGATATTTACTATTCAACTTATTTGTAAATTTATCAATTTAAATATATAATTTTTTTGAAATTATTAAACATTTTATAGTGCACTGTGCTTCCTCACGCTTTTACGATAAGTAGCTAATTATCGAGAAAAATTTAATAAATACCAATATTCTTTAATGTTAATCAAATAAAACCATAGCGCGCATATTTTACAGTAAATTAAATTAAATTACTGTCGCTACAATTTGCATTTCAAGAAAAATAATTTAAATTTTCCTCTGTTTCCAACATTACCACTATTAATTACGGTAACACCTTCAGTAGTTTATATTAATTGTATATTTTGTTCAGAAGCTAGAAAACACGATTCCAATTTAAATTAAATTTAAATACTTAATTGGAAAATCATGTTAAGGTTAACTGATGTTCATCTTACAAAAGTTTCCGTTATATAAATGTACGTACTTGTACCTACTAAATATATACATTGTATTTACCGTTATTTTAAATTGTTATTATCAATTTAAAAACTGAATGTTATAATAAAATACGCTCTTTTACGGTTTACGTGCTTTGAACATAACAAGACAATAAGATGTGACTAGCAATCATAAACCTAGACAAGCCAAATATTCATCATGGAAAAATTAAATATATGTATACAATAAAGAACTTATGATGATGGGTGGCAATAAAAACAAGGTAGTCACATCAGCTCCTTGACCAATCAGCGTTGGCGCGAGAAATGACATCACCAGGAAGACATGTTCAAATATTATTAATGTATAATAGAATATCAATTACAAAAAATTATTTATTTATTTTTGTTTTCGTATTTTTTGATATTTTAACAACACATACAATCAAAGAAGTACAAATTCGACATTGCAAAATCATAAAAAAATCTGTCAGACAATTTGATCTATTCGGGTTACCGTCATATTTACTATTCTTAAGTTGGCAATACGATAATTGATTCTGACAGCTTTTTTTATGATTTTGCAATGTCGAAATTATATTTATTTAATTGTGTGTTGTTAAAATATCAAAAAACACGAAAGCAAAAATAAATAAAGAATTTTTTGTCATTGATATTCTATTATACATTTATAACAATTGTATATGTTTTCGTGGTGACGTCAATTCTCGCGCCAACGCTGATTGGTCAAAAAGTTGATGAGACTACCCTGTCTTTATATACGTTGGGTGGGTGGCATTCATAAACAGTGATTATTTTTACTTTATTCAACCAACCATAAAAGTTTATTTATTTACCACTTGTTGAGTATTATAATTTTTATCAAAAATATTTTTTTATGAGACCGAGATAAAACGAGATTTAGCTAGTATAATATCGTTCTCGTATCGTATGAAGCCCTAGCAGAAACCCCCATTTATAATATAATAGACTTAATATAAATAAAACTATATATATAAACTAGCTCACAGTACAATTTTAAAAATAATAACAATATTTTTAGTAATTACAAAATCGATAGTAATATCTTAAAATACCCCCTCCCTATTTCCTCCAAGTAACACCATTAATTTACAATCATATAAGATAACTTGAAACATTTGTACACATGTTCAAATCAAATACTCTTCACATAAATAAATAATCTCAATGGTAAAACAAACATGTAACCAAAATGTTTCTAAAATAACAGATGTTGAAACTAGATAATTAGTATTCTCTGTTTGTAACATTGTTTATAACCAAATCTAAAACATGAACATTTGCTTTAGTGCCCTAATTATCTCTTTGTGGGAATTATTTAGTGGAACAACCCCCTCGATCATTCTCTTCTTCAGTACAAATGTTTTTGTTTATTGTAACTGAAGCTTTAAATTCTTCGACGCCAAGTACGCTGGTATTTTTAGATTTGTGAAAACAAAGAGTTGTATTTTCGTATATTTCACATGTTAGTAAAATACTTCATTCATACTATTTTACAAATGAAAGAATTTAAAAAAAAAATAGTAGATAAATTTTTTTCCGTGTATATTTAAAAATATAGTTCTTCAAGAATTTTCAATACATAGGTATACAGAATGAGTCATATCAGGTGGAACAAACTTGAACAGTCGATTGAGAAAAATATTTCAAGCAAAAAAGTTTATATGAACATGTGTTCGAAAATTCTGAGTGAGGGAGTTACTGACCCCCATAGATTTTGCCTAAAATTAGTTTTTATTTAATATCTGGAGATCCCAATGTGATACAGTTATGAGTTTTTAGTTATATAGTATATATGCAAAGAAAAAAATTCAAAATAGTAATATATAATTTGTAAATATACCTCCTTGTTTTGTACTGAATCTTTACCAACAAATAACCATTTTTATGTCAAGTTAGTAATGATCATAAGAAATATATTATTTGCTGTAAATTATCACTGAAACACATCACGTATATATTATAACAAATATTTATAAACTTTAATAGATTTCGTTCTATTTAATAAATTTATATAGAACAGTGGCGAGGCGTGAAATTTTTAATAAGGGAAGCTTATTTTGTCAATCCTTCCCCTCCTATTAACAAAAAAAACTAGTTATGAAACACCTTAAATTCAAGCTTTTACTTTTTTTAAATTCTTATATAAATATTTATATAGTGAATAAATAATTCTACGTCTTATTTCCTTGTATTTTAGTCGATATTTGTATGACGAGTTGAAGTTCACTGCAGGAAATTTCACTAAAAAATTTCGAATTTTTGATTTCGTTAAAAGTATGTTTATTGTATAGAAAATGACATGAAAAGTTGTTTGTTTCAAACCGCAGGTCTGTATCTCAAACCGTTCTCGAGATATAGCCTCTCAAAGTTTTAGTTTTTTCAAATTTTTTGAGAAAAAAGGCCATAACTTTTGAACGCGTGGTCGGAATTGATTTTAGTTGACGGATTTGAAATCAGCGTGTCAAAATCTATATAACGACATGTATAATACTTTAAAATCCGACAAAAAAATTTTGGCCAAAAATCGACATTTTTTTAAGGTATAACCCCTTTGAATTTTTTCGATTTTTCGTGAAATTTTTTTTTCGAGTTTTATGGTATTATACATGTCATTATATAGATTTTGACACGCTGATTCCAAATCCGTCAACTAAAATCAATTCCGACTACGCGTTCAAAAGTTATGGCCTTTTTTCTCCAAAAATTTGAAAAAACTAAAACTTTGAGAGGCTATATCTCGAGAACGGTTTGAGATACAGACCTGCGGTTTGAAGCATTCAACTTTTCACGCCATTTTCTATACAATAAACATACTTTTAACGTAATAAAAAATTCGAAATTTTTTAGTGAAATTTCCTGCAGTGAACTTCAACTCGTCATACAAATATCGACTAAAATTCAAGAAAATAAGACGTAAAGGTATTATAGTTTTATAACTGAGTGTGTAAATTAATTGATCCCCCCCCCCCCTATCTACGTCACTGATTACCACTGCTTCAAAATATCGAGCAATTTCATAACAACTTGACACCTAGACATTACTATTTATATATCATATTTGCAGTTACTATTTAATTTAAAGAAGCAAACATCATTCAATATAAATCTCATATAAATAGATGAATGATTAAAAGACATAAAAGTGATAAAGAACCGTAAACAATAGTTAGAAGTTTCTCCAAACAAAGTTGTACGTGTTTGTATGCATACATCAGTCGTATACAAATGTATTAGCATAAACTAAAGATACATTTCCCCGAAACTGTAACACATCTTTAGCCCTTGTTTTTCTTGTAAAGTTCACCGTAAAGGTGTGTAATAATAAATATTCCGAGATCCACCGTTTCACGCCACGCTAACTTCAACTGCTGTACCAAAACTTGACTGAACGAAAACCTAAAATTAACATATTTACATTCTCCAAGTTTACTTATTTTTAAAATTCAATGTAGCGTATCTTCCATAATGAGTCATTTGCATCGCATTAAAATGTGATAATATTTTCATTGTTTTTTTAACACATTAAACATAATTTAAAAATAATAAGTAAATATTTATTTTTATTACGCTTGTCAGCGAGTAAAATGAATTTTTATATTATGTATATAATATACCATATTTACTTAGGTACTAATTTATATTTGTCACAATGTACTAAAATATACTTAAAAAATAAAATATATGACATATATGTACATGTGTGCATGTCATATGCGTTTAAGTATATAATAAAATATAATATTTATGGCATTTGCAGTAAAAATAAATTTAAATACATTTTATTTATTGTTGACATTACTTTATAATAAACTTTGTCACATTTCTGAGAGTCAATGTTATTTCACACATTTCATACTACTATTAAACTTCTATTAGTCGGATCTTTAGCCTTGGCAATTAATATATATTTAATGAATGAGCAATAATTCAAAACAAGCCGTGGGTTCGGCCCTTAAGGTTCACACAACCAACTTCCCAACATGGTTTGACTATAAATAGTTGAATACTGATTATTTATTGTTTCTATATAGTTTATGTGAATAATATTTTTAATAATTATGTATATAAATAGTTTTAATGGAATTTGTCAGAAATAAAACTCACCTTTGTATTATGAATATTAGTTTTATATTATTGTTAATGTCAATAATATAATACATATTTTTAGAGTAACTAATCTGACAGTTTGAATTTAATTGCGTTTTTTCCAACACACAATATAACAAACAATACATGTTTCATTATATGTATTGTAGAATATTTATTCATGCTAAGTTTTAAGTAAATCCGACTAAAAAAATTTTTACCCACGCAATTTTATACACTCCTTTTTCCCCCGTAGGAGTTGAATTTCGAAAAATCTTTTCTTTCAGATCATATTCACGTCAAGACGTTTCGATTGGCAAATATCATTTTTTATTTGCGAGATTTCGTGAACGTAAAAAAATGACACGCACATACTACACACACAAAATAGTGTAAATATACTATAGTGACCTTGAAACAAAAATATGTTAAAATTTTTGATTTCGATTTTCGGATCGATTACAATAACTTTCTAATGGGAAGTTAATTTACATCTATAAATACTGCATTGAGACAGTGCCAGTATATCAATCAGAGTAAGTAAAGATAACGTAAAATGATAATTAGCTAAATGAAACATAAATATCCAAGTGTTAAACTATGAAATACTAGTGAAAACTAATTTTGAAAATGATATGTAGGCACATATACATTAATTAATTAAATCATCTCGGCGTACCTCCAAAATTTTAATCTAATTATTCCAAACCAAACTGATGCCTATGATGTATGTACATAAATCCATTACACAGTAACTTTAATCTCCTAATTTAGTCACAATTTGTATTAGCGTATTATAATTTAATCATAAATTACTTGTAATATGTGAATATCGTTAATTATACCAAAAACTCTTAAGGCTAACGATGCATTAAAATTCATGAGCCGTGTTATTTGTTTTCTAAAAAAAACTTGCTTTAAATTAAAAAAACTAAACGGGAATATTGATATTTCATTAACCTCATGTAAATAAGTAACGACATACATGTGTATTTTATTATTTAACCCATTTAGTATTGATTTTAAAAGCGGTTTATTTAATATACAGGGTGGTCCGGTTTGGGATACAGATATTTTAAGACCTGATTCTTTGGCTCATTGTGAGTAAAAAAATATACGGGAAGGTGGCGTCTATCTTCAACACCCTACAGGGTGTTTCAAAACTTCCTTCAGAGTTGTACTTACAAACTAAGATTATCTCATAACTTTCAAAGTAACGCAACTATACTCTATTTCTTTTAAGAATGCAGAGGTCGCCGTGGTTTTTGACGATAAAATAGAGTATAGAGCAACCACAATGAGTCAGTTTCATAGGTAATTAACCAACGTATTTTTCAGTATTAGCGTTATTGCTAGCCGGGTTTCCTGTTAAGAGTTATTGCTCATCAAAGTCAAGTGGTAGTTATGAGATAATCTTTGTTTAATATTATTTTTCGAAATAGTTTAGGCTTTTTTATACACCATGGGGCCCTGTTTTGTTATTTATTTATTTTTACTGTCAACTAATATTAAAAAGACAAGACTTTTACCTAAAATCCCACTATTGGTGAAGTAAGTGAAATTTAATATATCAAACTAAAGTTCTGTTTGATACGATGAAAATTTTACGCTGGAAAAGTTATCCAACTATTATAAACTATAATGCTCATCAGTCAAAATCAAATATCAACAAAACATATTAAAATACTCTGACAGATTATCAAAACCGTCTAGAAAATAATGTAATTTTGATGCTGAAATCAATTATGTTCGTAGTTGAAGTAAAACGAGCAAAAAAAAAACAACAGCTCGAAGTTATATTGCTCTTATGTATAATTGATTGTTAAACTAATAAGCTATGAAGTTTGTTTGTAACAGTAGATAATACAATTGTATAGAACGAAAAGTGGAGCAAATATTCGAATCTGATGCCAGAACAATACGGTGTTACAAATATAATTTTTACCAGATTACGGCGCACGTGGCGGAGCAATAAAGGAAGGTCATGTGATTGGCACTTTATGTATTTGTTCCTTGTTATCTCACGAACTACTGAACCGATTTTAATGAAACAAATGTTAAAATATTTCTTGAAGTCGCAAGAGTGAAAAAAGTTTAAAATAACAACGGAGTACTATTATCTACAACTGCAAAAAAATGCTATAATATTAAGCCTTAATTCGGCTCAAAATTCAATTTATATATTATATAAATTATATAATATTATAGTAGAAGTTTTAAACAAGATTATTATTATAGAAATTTTCTATGAGCCTGCGACTATGGTTGTTGGTAATGAAAAGTTGTTTTTTCACACATGTTGGGTTTTAATTTTTTTACTTTTATTTTTTATACAAGCATCGTACAAAATTAATTTTCTTTTGCTCGCTTTCTGTGAGATATATATTGAGAATGTCATTTATTTTTAAGATTTTGCACGGTTTAATTAATATTTTGTTGATACGATACAGGATGTTAAAAATTAATGACTAAAATTATTAAAAAAAGTTATCAATATGAATCCGCAATTCAACCCTTTCCAGGTTGATATCTTTACTCATTTTTGTTATATTTATTAACACTCTGTATATAAAATAAGCCAAAATAATCATTATAATATAACATCATGATTAAATTATTCATAACTGTTATTTATTTTTCCTTGTATGTAAATTTTTTTTTCTAATTCTGCTTCTTGTAGGATAGGATATCTCTTTTCAGACACCTTGGGTGAACGTGTTGTATTATCTGTCAATAGTATTATAAAAAGAAATGTATAACAGGTACAAACGATGGAGAGATGCAAAAGGGCCGATCATAGTAGGAGCAAAAGAACATGGTGGCCTGATTAAATGATAAAAATAAAATTAATAATATTAATTAATATTTTATCATTTAAATAATAATCTTCAAATTGTGCTTGTAAAATAACAGAAATTGGGTGAAATTATTTTTATGAAGCTCTTACGTTAATAAATATTACAATTCGCGTGTATTTTAAAACCAAAGAATATCCGTGTAACTGCCTATATAAAAATATAGGCCCCCACCGGAAACTATGATAGTTTAATTTTTCTTAGCCAATATCATATGCAATTTTTTTAAATCGCATTATTATTGCAACTACCTTTAATTTTTTTTCATTTTTATATACTTTTATTATTATTTATTTAATCAATTATCAACAGACAAAGTTTGATGACATTACCTATATAATTAGTTAAATTTATATATAAGTATATAAAAGTATTGTAAGTATATTATACATATTTAGTAGATTATAATGTACGGGAACAATTTGAAGGGTAGATGTCATCGTGCACGCTTCAAGTACAAAACAGACGTTTATTCATACACAAGAGACTTAACAGTAACATCCAAAACTTGAAAGTTATAAACCGTCAGACTGGATGTTCGTATACGGCTGACACCTCAACAATTTCACACACTTCTCGGCGGAGGTCTGGGGTTTGGACCTCTGCCAGTGCACGCAGCAGACACGGCTTACACCGCGATCAGTCCGTCTGTCAAAACAGCCTACGACTTTGTCAACAACCCGCCTGATTAACAGCTGGCACTTAACCAGAACAGACGCTGTCTATTTTTTATTGGCTTTCTCTCTCGTTAGCTCACACAGTGGCGGTCATAGGACAATTATCGTGTTTTGCATTTCATATTTATATACATTTAGTATAAAAATACTTTTTAACGAATTTTGTTACAGAATATTACTGTTAATAAATTATCTTGTATGGAAAATTTTTTAACCATCTTAAACTGCACATTTAATAAATAGGCAAAAAAAATATTCCTTAAAGTTCATAAACCAATTACAAGTAGGTATCACAAATTTGCAAATAATCAGTACCAATCATTTAGATTAATTTTTATTTATTTGTTTCAATTTGGTACAAAAACTACTGAACCGATTTCTATATAACTTTCACCATTCGAAAGCCTAAGATTCTAGAATTAGCTTAAGCTATCTATTAATTGAATTACAGCAACATCGTATTAAGGAAAATATATAATAATTTTTTATAATACTAAACTTTAAAAACATAAAAGGAAGCAGTTGTGATAGCTATTATTACTGCTGGTGGAAATGTGATTTCTATGATTTTAAAGGAATAAGTCGAGCAAGTATTCACCAATTTTGAATTTCACGCGAGCGAAGTCACAGGGGGAAATTGTAGTAATGATTTATGTATGAATTTATGATATTTTTACCTATTATTTCAATTTAAGGCATACATAATTAACGTATTTTGTTGTAAATACTTTCCTTCTATTTTTTTTAGAAGTAAGACAAATATACATAATTCAATATGCAAAATGAAAAAAATAAGTTTAATGTTGACGAGCCGCCTCTGTGTCCATATCAATCCAGTTACGAATGAACTTATTAATGTTTTGAAATAAAACTAATGCTCGTTTGCAGTGTTTTGACGCGAGTACTTATTTTATACTTTTTGGTGACATTTTATGGGTAATATATTCTTAAAATAGTCGCTATTTATTAAGATTTTTATGTAAAAGTTAAAGAGGCGCAGTTTGAATAATTAAGTATGAAAACTTTAAAAATAATATAACATAGAAATTATTTAAGTGCTTAATCAAATATATTTATGTGGATAAAAACGAAATATGCTTTTTATTTTATTAATAATAAATAACATTTTTATATTGATAATATATTTTTTTGGAATCTGAATACGGAATGAACTTTTTTCTCATTCTAAATAATCGATCATTTACAATTTCAAAAAGCTATACTTCAAACGGATATAATTAGTCAAAAATTGCATCACTGCATGCATATTTAGTCATCGAATAATTAATCCTTGTAGCCTAAAGCAATAAAAGAAAGTTCGTATTTACGACTATTTTTGAAATATAAATACAGTAAAATTGAACTAATAGAAAAAAAATCAAGTAGACATCAAAGGACATAAAAGAAAAAATACATTAATGTATATAAATCTCTTTTAATACTTTATCATCTTAAACAAACTTAAATTTAATGAATGCTAAGAAAACAGAAAAGAAACAGTAAACTTTTCATTAGATTTACCAAATCCTGCAACAAAAGAATATAAAAGAACACCCTATCTACTCAATTAAAAAGTCAAACAAGTTATTAATGAAAAAGTTCGGAGTATTATGACTTTTTTCCATTTGATGAAATTAAACCTTAAGTGCTACTTCAGACATATTATATTTTTTATTTCGAAAAATAAAATAAAATCGGTTTGTAATGAAACCATAATATATATAAAACTCAACGTCTTATAACTCGAGAACCATTTATCCGATTTACGTGTTTTTTTAATTTATAGATATGTTTTCTGGCTAGGTTATAGGATATATTTTGTTACGTTAGGTAACATAAGGAATAAGCAGTGACGATAACAATAAATCAAGTCGGAAAAAAATTTGCCACCAGCGCGCTCTTTTTTGCAATACGCTGTTACGTTACGTTAAGTATTGAACAATATAATGTAGTAAAGAATTGTGTAGAATAAAAAGATCTAAAATAATTCAACTATATTTTTTTTAAATCCTAAACAATAGACATTAAATTTTTCTAATCTACGTGTATTGATGTAATTATCAAAGTAACTCATCGTCAGATATTTTTTTTGCAATGAACTAATAAACGATAGAAATATAAATGAACTGTTTTTATTATTTTTAATTTTGGTACAAACGAACATAACTAACTTGAACATTATTGATTTATTGGTTTGCGGAGCTTTTTTCTAAAACTTCTGAACGAATCCTATAATAATTTAACAAATATCTATCCATAATACAAGTTTGTAAAATAAAATGTAAGAAACATTACTCGTGTGAAATCAATTTGATCTTTTTTTCGCTCGCGTGAAACATGTCCGAACGTAAAATAGAAACAATAAAACAGTTGACGCAAATCTCGACAAAGAACAAAACTGGCATGACACAGAGCATGGCACTCTCGATTCAGTTCATGTTTACATATATTACAACCGATTTAAATTCCATTCGACAAAAATCGGGATTCGATCGAGTCAAGCCAATCCGTTTTCCCTCTCCATAAAGATTTGAATTTGCGAACAAAGTTGAAACGAGTTTCAAATAACTTTAAATCCTTATACGTGTCTAATAATACTTTTCTTCTTTACTCTGTCGGCAAACTGTCAAAGCCATGTGGGTTATATTTAAATTGATTTTTTATTTAGCTAGTTTTTTATATGATCTACTAATTTTTTGTGAACTTATATTAGTTATTATATATATTATAATTTATTATAATTATTATTTAATTGTCATAATAACTCATTAATATTGTACTTACAATTAGACAAATTAATTGTTCGATTCTTCAAAAAAATTTGAAACTATAATTTATTAATAGACCATACCTACGTTTCTTGAATATAAATAATTACACAGTTAGCAATTTGCATATACGAGTATGTAGTTACTTAGGTCATAATGAACTTTATGTTAAAATACATATAAAGGCAACCATCTTTTATGCATACATTGATGTTAGTAAACTTCTTAAAATGTAACTATTTATCAAACAAGTTAGATAAAATGTATTCATTTTTTTTTTTATTTATATACCTACATATAAATATTACTTTTAATATTCTAGTAGTGAAAAATAATGTATGAAATTTATTTTTTTAAATACTAAATAAAACATAATAATTTACATATATACAGGTCGTCTAAGATAAGCGTGAAATGCATGGGCATTTCCTAAACGGTAAGAGATAAAGATTCGTTTACCCAAAAATCTGAAAATTATTAATAAGTAGATAGGTACTTTTTGTTTTTTTTTATTTCACTTTTAGTTTCCGAGTTACAAGCCCTAACATTAGTTTTATAGCATATTTGAACGTGTTTTTTACTCTACTTTACATAATAAGTCAAGACAAAAAAGTTATAGCCATTTAAAGAATTTTCAGATTTTTGGGTGTACCACCTAAACCACATAAAATTATTAATATTTGTTATGTATTAATACTCACCCCTTCCTTACAAATAATTCGTATCATTTAACCGAATCTGTATCTCTTATCGTTTAGGAAATCGCCATTCATTTATCTTGGACACCCTGTATATTTCATATCAATTTTTCATTAAGCAACAAATAAAAATGAACAGTAAAAACATTTGTCAAAATAAGCGACGCAGTATGTAAATTATAAAATACCCATGTTGATCATTATTTTAAATAAAATCACGTTTTAAATTAAAAAAAATCAATTCAACTAAAAAATGTATTCCGTTATATTGGATGAATGTTTTTATTTCAATACATGCATCACGATCTTAACTATAAGGTTTATTATGTATGATATATTATTGCTTACATAGAACAAACTAATAAATCAGAACCCAAAAACGTTGAAAATAAAACTGTAAACATATATTCAGTTAAATGAAATTCTTGTTTAAACATTAACAAAACAACACAATAGATCATGTGCAATTTTCTCAAACCCAACACATAAATAAATAACGAACTTTTATAAAGGAGACAAGTGGCCATTTCACCCCAATAATCCGCCGGAACAGCGCGGAAGTTTTTTATACAATTTTGTTGTAAGACTCTCGATCCTATATAAATTACGGTGAAGCCATAAAGAAACTCTAATTTAGTTTTATACAGATAAAACGTCACATATGATATAACGCGCCATTAAAAACGGATGTGCACAATAATTCGCTAGTGGCTTATGGCGTTAATTCTAGACATATAATATACAGGATGTATACAATTTTAAAGATCAAATTTCTGGTGCTGGTTTATTTTAAATATCGAAAATTCGAAATGAAAATCAGATAGTACTGGAATCAGAATAACAAATTAATACTTCCTAAAAACATTTATTGAATCATCAATTCACATCTACTTGATATTAATTAAGTCATACAGAAGTCAAAATTGATTAAAGATATATAAACAAACTAAATAGAGGGAAATTAGAATTTTAAAGTGATGTATTCAGGAAGTTGGATTTTCTCTTTGTAAATTCGAAGATTAGTTGAAAATCGAAAAAGTTAGAAAAATCGGACATGTGCATCCGAAGGAAAGTGCATAATTGTGCATTTTTGATGCATTTTGAATGGATCGCTATACTGTTTTTCAAATATCTCCGGTTTTATAAATCGTAGGAAAATAAATAAAAAACTAAAATACTATAGAACTGTATAGGTAGCGCCACTTTCGAAACGCATCCTAACCTCGCACATATCCGATTTTACTTTTTCGATTTGCAACTCATCTTCGAATATACAAGGAGAAAATGCAAAAAAATCCAGCTTCCCGAATACTTCACCTTTCATCACGTTTTTGTCTCTATTCTTACTACCAACCGTCGAGAATTGTGTAAAATAAGTACAACGAGGAATAAAACTGACCTTCTACGTTCAAAAATATTAAAAATTATCAAATTGGCAAAAAAGGGACTTAATCGTAGTAATAAATAAGGTCCTCAATTAAGTAACCTTTCTTTAATAGGTATATGTTTACTGTTTCTATAATTTTCTATTTTCTATCAACAGTATAAACACTCAATGTTTGACAAGTTATATATAATACATCCTGTATATATACAAGTGCAGGCTCAGGTATGATCAGATATAGATTTTATAAGGTTATGATCATTTTCTCCAAAATTTTGGAAAAATTAAAAAGACAATATCTCGAGAACGACTTGAGATACAAATCTGCAAATAAATAAATACAATTTTTAAATCATTTTCTATGTAATAAACATACTTTTTACGAAATCTAAAATTCAAATAATTTTTTTACTAAATTTTGATTTGAACAAATAAGAAGGAAAATCTTAAAAATTAATTCAGATTCAGACTAAACTTTATATGAACCAATTCATTGTTGTTGAAGTTCGTATCAAGCCCTGTATACGAGTATATAAAGCTAAAGTGTTAATTTAAAATAGACATAGTACGGTTAAAAGTTCGTTAATGGAAAAAGCGGGATAACACTATCTCGAACGAAATGCACACGATTGTATAGTAGTTTTTTTCTCTTTACAACGTGGTCAGAATTAATTGAAAAAAGTAACATGGTAAAGTCCCTTTGAGTACCATTTCTAGTTAAAGCTTTCATTTACTATGTTCTTGTTTAGAATTTCTTGGTATTGTTTTAATAAATACAAAGTTAAAACAAACTTTTCGTTTTGTACAAAAAAATATGCAGTAGTAGTCATTTTAATTAAAATACAGTAAAACTTCTACAACCCGAACAACTATAGTTATTTAAAAAAATATATGCCTAGTAAATGCACAGTGCTTCCTCGTGCTAATTAACTCACCATTAGAGGTACTTATTGAACAATTTAAATAAAAACCGATAAAGTGTTCAGATAAATTGCCTGGCATTGCATTGGTAAACCATATAACTTTTATACAATTTTTATACTAAAAAATATTAGTTCGAAATTTTTCTTAAGACGCACCTGATTATTTTTTCGTATATATTTAATTTTTTGGAAAAATGACGTTTAATTTGTCAAAGTAAACATCAATTTAAAAAAAACAAAACACGATTTATTTTATAACAAACGTTGTATACCTGTGTATATTATAGGAAATTGAAAGTTCTACAAAAAAGATTCTATATATAAAATGTTCACGTAAGATGTGTCGTTTTTGAGATATCTTGAAAAAATAAATATTTTGGGATGTAACCACTCTTTACACAAGATTTTGATGATTTTGAAATGGGAAGACCCAACCATCCAACGAAATTTCATTAATATCGGTTCAGTGGTTCATGAAATCGGAGAACATTTTTTGTCTCATTCTCAAACGATTACGATTAAGCTTCTCGTATCTTCGATATTGCGAGGAAACAAAACGGCCAAAAAGTGTACTTTTGAATCATGAATTTTTTCATCAAATACTAGTCGTTTAAAGATCGGATTATATAGATTTTAGACTTCTGTGGTGATTTTCAGATGATTCTGAACAATGACTACTATAATGTGTGATGAAACGTTGACCGAAATGACGATTAAAATGACGTGACTTACACCTAGAAGCCAAAAATCAGTTGCATTTATATTGAAAAAATAATTAAAGACATGTATAATGTATAACTATGTGTGTATATACGTTCAATTATAGTTTTCAATAAATGTAAAGTTAGTTCTGCTTCTATAAATACCGTGCATGCACCCTTGACTTTACATATGTTAATAAATAAGAGACATAATCTTCAGAACCTCTACAATTTAGAACACATACATACAACAAGCAGAAACAAAACTTTGCCCCATACGACAGTCACAGGAGAACATTTCTCTAGTTGATTTCACATAAATTCAAAAGTTAGTAATTCACACGACACATCAGCCACGCCGCGGCGCGGAGCGTGCTCGCACGTTCTAGAAGACAACAACAAACAACAAGAAGAAGAAAAAGAACAGTAGCAGTTATAACAACAACCGTAAGCGCCGCACACGGTTAAACTCAACAATGTTAATTGAAACACGCCAGATAACAGCGTCAATGTGTGTTTGAGAATAGCCAGTGTTATCAATCTAATTTATTGTCAGTCTCACACGTGAAGAGCGGGGATATTATTTAATTGTTTTCTTTTCAACAACTGAAACTTTAAATGTACGAGTTTTTTTATTATGTTTGTATTTTGTAAATATATAATAATCAATTATATTAATAAAAAATACATCACCAGAAGTGGAAACCTGAACCCTGAACCACAAGAAAATTAGAAAACTGAAATTTTAAATCTAAAATTAAAATTTTATCGGATCAGCTATTAATCCAGGCTTTGTAGGCTTAAACAGGTTTAGAAAAATGGCCACCATCCAGATATGATTGCACTTTCGTAAAATTAATAATGGATTAGATAACTTGTTATATTTATGTTTAAAATACTTGGCTATACTCGTAAGTACTCCGACTGTCTCGGCTAAAAAGTACCGAAAAGAGGAATTTTTAGGTACAGTTTTGCTACTCACAGGATTTGTTACAAATCTGGTTCAGAATAAAACCCTAAGTTTACTCCGATTTTGGTTCAGGGGTAAATCATGGTTCAATTGCAAAATTCTTCAAATTTTTCGATTTTTACTAAATAGCGATCTAAATAAGTATTATACAAAAACAAATTTCAAGTAACAGTTATTCGTTATAAAATTCTCTACAACCTCCACAGACAACCTGGATTATATCGTCGGCTTGTCGGTGTACTTATAGCCAAGCATTTTAAACATTAATATAACAAGCCATCTAATCCATTATTCATTTTACGAAAGTGCAATCATATCTGAAATGCGCCAATTTTTCCCAAATGTCATTTTCTATAGGTATAACACACAAAACAAATAGCAAACATCCATTAAAAATGTATAATATGCCTTTTCCATACCTGTTTGTTTAGACTTGCAATGCAAATTGATCGACAAGAGAGATAATAGTTACAATTAGACGAGACATCGCAATCGGTCGAAAGAGTAATTTCATCATTTAAAATAATGAAGCGACTTTTTATGCAATGAATAAAAATTTGATTGAACTGATTTTTATTTTATAACTTATTTATAAGTTATGAAAAATGCGAACCAGACCGTAACCGAACCTTATTAAAAAATGTATACTTAAACCAAACCCAAACCCTTCAAAAACTTTCAAGGTTTTCCAGCTCTGCACATCACTGAGCTGTTTCAAAGTCAAACGACCAACACCGCAAAATAAACAGCTGAAAAAATCGATGCCTTTTTTATCTGTAAACTTATTGGAAGTTAAATGGTAAATATACAATTTTTTCACTTTATTGAAACTAAATTAAATGCTAGACGATTTTTTGTACTTCACTTATATGAATAAATGTTTTTATACTTATTTATCATAGCCCAGAGTCTTTGTTGAACAACGTAAATAGAAATATTTATCTAATTATAAACTGAATACTGACTGCAGCCCTGATACCAACCAATAAGAACGTTTATTTAGGGGAGGGGAAAAGGGTAGCTCCATGACAACAAGAGCTTGTACTATGCAAGATTGTTAACATATGGCCGTTTATATTATTCTTATGTTTGAAATTAAGTAACTTTATTATTATATTGTTAAAAAAATAGTATAAAATCGTAAATATCAATAATCGGCAGCCATATAAGAATTCGACTTGTCAGATGTGGCCAGTGTCGTAGTACTTAAATGAAAATATTTCTTGCATATTTTTACAATTTGAACATAACAAGAGTGTATAACAGAAAATAAAAATAAACATTAATGTTAGTAGTGCTGTTTTATTCTGGACTAATTTGTATAAAACCATATTTGTCGTTATTATTCTACAAATTTTGTTAACTTTTAAGAAGATTATATAAGATTATATTTACGTAGAACTATAATTATAGTTTTTTTCTGTATATGAAGTGTGTTAACTAAATTGCATTTAATGCGGAGAAATTCTTGACTATTAGATTCTCGCGTCTGTTTCCAAGTAATTCTAAAGTTAGAGAATACACAGTTGTCTTATAAACTTTGGAAACATACTTGTGTTGAAGACAGCAGATGCAAGTAGTTGTGTATAATACGTACGTACAACTTTTTAAATTATTTATTTTTTGTTGTTAGTGCACATCAATGATTTTCTTATTACAATTCATTATATAAATGAATGTTAAAATCATTTACTTACAGCGTTTTCCAAACTGTGGATCGCGAGCAGATTTTTATTAGGTCACGAAAAGTTTTTGAAGTATAATTTTTATTGAGTAAAAGTTTATTTAAACATAAATCCCACAATTCATAATCGTGGTCACGAAAAGTATGTAAATACTAAATTCATTTTCCCTGAAAAATTATTTAAATAAAAACTTCAAATGCAAGGATCATTTCAATAATTTTCCATTTTTTTGGGCATTTTTAAAATGAATTTTAACAGTTTTAAAAATTAGTTTTCAAATCATTAGTTTTTATCAATATAAGAACATTGTAGAAGAGATGTTTAGCTCTCAAAACCTGCCCTTTAAATTTTTGTATTATTCGTTAGTTATAGGCGTTCAAAGTTAAAAGTGTTTTTTTCTTGTTAGCGAATAACTACGCCAAAAAAACATTTGTATATACTTTTTTGGCGCTTCACAGTGAAAAAAAGTTAAATGGGTCGAGATAGATTAAAATTAAATTTTTATTATAAGGACCCCTTCAGGCTTTTTTCGTTTGAGCTAACTCAAGGATGAAGTGTACATGTGTACATGAGATCAGTACCTCTTATATCCTGAAATTCTGAGAAATATTATGGGAATATAAGTAGATAATCCAAGACTAAACATTCGTTAAGCATTTAAATATTTCATTTATTATATTTCGTTCAAAAGAGAGAATTAGTTCAGTTTATTTTTCGCCACCCTGTATATAAGTACTGAAAGAACTTTCATTAAGAGCAACAGTAAATGCCTAAGCACGGTAAACTTAAAGAATTCGCAGATACTTCTTATATAAACAATACAAAGTCAAATATAACTTTGTCAATGGAGTCTTTGCAAAAAGTCAATATATCTCGAATCTAAAGAGGTTAAATCGTCAGATATATATTTTTTAAAGAAAACTCCGACAACAAAAACTTGCTCGTATCGAAAACCCACGATAACTGTTGTATGTGTATCTCCTGAACAAAGACACACAGCAGCTTTATTTTTTATCTCTTTCGGCTGATTGACCACACTGTGTGTGTGTGCCCGTGTTCCGTTCGACGGCCGAGAACAATGGGACCGACCGGGGAACGTGGTATCTACACGCCCGATCGAACAGGATTTGTGTTGTGCCTAGGGTGTCCGCTACAGCGGCTCATCCCGATATATACTTGGGTATTGTTGTGTTTTTCGTTAAATATAACCCACACTGTTTATTGTCAGTTCTTAAACGCTACAGCCCCATCTCCTTCTCGGGGATGTGTTGGGGTGGAGTGTATTGATTGATTTTTGATTTATGAATCTTTGATAACTGAAGTATCCTCGATGGGACATGTCTGATTAAAAAGGTCTCAATCATATTTTTATAGATTTATTTACTAAAGAGTAATATAAAAAAATGTTTCAAAATTAAATTTATATCTACGAGTATATGTTACGTATAATTCACCTTATATTTTTAAAAGAAACACTTATGAAATCAACATGTCTGTTACAGCCTTCCAGCTACTGAATAGTAAATGATTGATGGAATTTTAAAGTTTTTGGCGCTTTTTGAGATAGAAAATGAGTTACTAAAAACATTTGTATTCAATCCTGGCAAGTGGGGTATCAAATGAAAGCTGTCACTTTAAGGAACTTTTTTTACTGAGAAAACAAATTTTATATTTAAAAAAATCGTATATCTGAAAAATTGTAGAAAATTATCAGTACTTATGTATTTTTGATTTCAAAAATGATATATATATATATATACGACCTTTGGAGCCATTTATTTTCTAACAGATAATTTATTAAAAGTATTTTTTCGAATATTTCCAAAACCCTTGATTCGATTGGCACCAAAATCAATAGGTTGAATTCTGGAGTACTCACTGAGGCAAACATTTTCCCAAAAAATAATTAAGATCAGTGCATTTTTACAGTATAGTTATCGTGAACGAAAGAAAATTCTACATCCAGACACACGCACAGCCGCCATGCGGAAATCAACTTTTCTTTACGTTTTGAAGGTAGTACAATCAAAATCTACTCTTATCTCAGACATGATTTTTACAATACTTCCATTTCTATCAGAACATGGAAGTAAAATTACATTAAATTAACACAATCGAATTGAATTGATACGGGAAACCCGACTCGCACATGACTTTTGATCAAAAAATTTCTCAAAATTATGTTTCTAATAATAATACACAAGCACACACACAAAATTAAATCCTAGAATTGTGTTTGAAACGTTAACAAAACAAGGGGTTTATACACAGAAGCCAAAAAACTGCTGAATTCTATCCATCAACAAAATACTTACATGAGTCCCTCAGAAGCCAAAATAACTAAGTCTTCTTAGCAAACGTTCTATAAAATCAATATTTCAACCATGCATAGTACTCTAAAAATTTAATATAAGCTTAATAAAGCAATTATTTTTCAATACACAAACACGTATAGATTTAATTATCTCTTCTTCCTTCCATAATCTCGCAACAACCCGTTTCAATTTATTATTAAAACAAGACCAAAACACAAAATAATCGAACCAGATTTTAGGAGGGCTGAAGTAACAATGTGTCAGTTCATCCCTAAGTCTGTGTTTTGTATTTTTTTCGTTAAATATAACTCACACAGTTTATTGTGTACGTCCGTTCTTAAATGATACTTGTTCTTTTGAAAGTGAGGGGACGAATAGTTACTAAAGAAGAGTGGGGAAGTTGTGTTGTTTATTTGTTTATAGAACAACAGCCCCCTCGAGTATTTAACTAAAGGGGTTACGGGCCACTAGTAGTTTATAATATAGATGTTGACCCAATTGTAAATATGTATGCACTAGTGTTTTCTTTATGTAACTGGGTTACAGTCAGAAAAACTTTAATGTCAGTTGTCACTGCTTACAATCGTTGTTTTTTACTTCCTCGTCATATCGAAGATACGAGAAGCTTTGTGATCGTTTTGAAATGAGAAAAAAATTATTCTCCGATTTAAAAATTTTAACTTGATCTTTCCGTTACACGCATAATTCATGAACCACTGAACCGATATTAACGAAACTTGGTTGGATGGTTGGATCTGGTTTGAGGACGGTCCCATTTCAAAATTATCAAAATCGTGTGTAAGGGGGAGAGGTGACATCTCAAAATATTTATTTTTCAAGATATCTCAAGAAAGACACATTTTACGTGAAAATTTTAGTCTTTTTGTAGAATATTCAATTTCCTATTATATAGGTAAAACATTCCCTTTTGCATTAAAAAATCGTGTTTTTTTTTAAATTGATATTTACTTTTTCATATTAAATATCATTTTGACATTTTAAATGCCATTTTGACGTTTGTATAACAGAAAAATTAAGATTTAGGTTGAAACTGTCAAAAAATTAAAAGTATACGAAAAAATATTTTTTTAGTAAAATAGTAATAAAATAGTAATAAAAATAGTAAAAATAGTATAAAAGTCAAATAGTTAACCATGGCAGGTAGTTCATCTGAAAACTTATATTTACTTGGAAAATTTTTTGCTTGAAACATTTTTTTTAATATGGGATGGTTCTGAAATAAAAATAAATTTGTAACACTTGAAATGCCCCACCCTGTATATATGTGTACGTACATTTTATTGTGTGTACGAATATATTTTATTAATGTTGGTCAATAGCGCATTTTAAAATCTAAAACAATTAAAAAGTGTGTTAACACGATTTTATTATGTATATTCAAATAATTCAAACCCACGCCATTGGTCATTCTATTGTATTTTTCAATAATAAATATAATAGCTTTTTAGTAGTTTATGATTTATTATTAATTTATATATAGGTATATTTCAAATTGAAGATAGCTGATAATATGTTGAAACGAGAATTTAAATAGTTTACAACTTGTACCAAACTACATATGTATGCTTTATTCCAGTTTCTATGTATCAAAGCTCGTCTATCAGTAAATATTTAGAATAGTATAAACTTTGAAACCTTTGATCGCACCCGCATGACAAATACTGGCTGAATAAATCTTTCAACTTGTTTATAGTACAGGTAAAAAATAGTTCTTTTTATATTATTTTAAGAATTTGATATAACATAAAATAAAATATCACCTATAATCGATTCAGTTTTTTTTAGTATGGTAAGGTTTCGTATGTGAATATTTATTTTAATAAAATACAGTTTCATGCAAGGTATGTAAAGTAAAAGGTAGCCTCAGTAGCTCGGCGCGAGAGATGGAAATACGTCATCTCGGGTGCCCAAATGTGGAGAGGGGGAATAATGTGTCCAATCATAACAAATATAACTTTGTAACTCGGCACGAGAAGGGACAGTTAAAAATACTTAATTTAAAATCGATTGGTGTTAAATTTATGTTCTTAAAAATACAAACAAAGTTCAAACTTAATGCAATAACCTAATTTAAAGCAGTGTTGCGGTGTTACATGTAAAATTTTAAGCTTATTTCAGATTTTTTTTTCGTAAAATAAAATATAAATATATAAAATAATATATAATAACACGACCTGTTCTCTTCTATATGCTATAACTTCTTTAAAACTTTAAATTTTGGTCTTCAATTTTCACTGTATACCTACTCTCAATGTATTTTACTTTCAAAATATGTATAAAAAAAATTGAAAATTCTAAGTTGTCATACCGCACCACAACTGCCTTAATGTTCTGCTAGCCAAACGGCTTCCCATAAGGCTTTCTTACATTTTAAATCTCCACCAATTCATAAAATATTCTGATTCTATCACTTTGACATACACGCACGTATGCATAATATTTGTATATAATATAATTTTAAACATTCAATTTTCAAAAGTGTTAAAGTTTTTTCTGAATACAAAAACTAGTTAAATATATGCACATCTTTATATAGACAAACATAACTCAAATGATAAAACTTTAAGATATGTTTGTATAATGTATATTTTACATAAATATATATACATAAAATTAGAGTTATTTTTTGTAAACTACTAAAAATTTAAATTTCGTTATAATTACAAGACGGGTGTGTTGTAAAAAAAGATATACCTTAATGTTACACTGGCTTTATTTTATTAACTTTAGATTATACAATCTGGAAGATCGTGGTAAATTGATATGTTTACAAGTTATTTAATTTAAAATTTCACACCATTTTTAAATTATAGCATACGTTATATTTTATTAACATCATTTTTCTGTACAATTTTCTTTAATATAAATAAATTTTGTACAATATAATAATATGATCAAATTAATTTTTTTTCAGATTAGCTGCTAATATTTCGTGTATTCTGCTACAATCTCCTTGATTGAAATTTTATATATAAAAAATAAATACAGATGAAATAGGTCATTAAAATCTAAATTTGTAACAAGTGTAACATTTTCAACTTAGAACCAAATTTTAAAACAAGTTTTTACGCTACCGGTGGTAATTACGGCCCTGGTGAGCGTTAAAAACATGGAATAGCGCTATAAACGGGAGCGTTATATCGAAGTTTCACTGTATTATTATATCATATTCTATAACTTGGAATAAATAGTGACTTCAGATGCACCTAGTTAATGATTTCTTTGATTCAATTGCTATCAAATATAAATACGGTCTCTATAAGCAGCTTAAAACTTTATGTCAATACGAACTAAACAATAACCGTAAATGTATGATGTTTGTATACATATATGTATGTTGGTATATATATATAGGTATGATACCAACAAATATGTAACTGACTTCCATTCCATACATAGTAGATTAAATTAAGTCATAAATAATAACAGGCCAGTGATAATGTTAGAACATTAATATGAGGAATATATCTGCAGGCTAATTCTGTAACAAATGCTTCCCGTGGCGATACTAACTTTTTATTATTATATATTATTGTATTTTAATTGCCGAGATTATGATAAAAAATTAACCAATCTTGATAAACAAGTTTAAATTTTATATATATCTACATAATTTATATTAATATTTAAAACATATTGTATGCATTTAAGTATATTTCGCGTAAAAAATTAAAGCCATTTAAAAGATAAAGCAAACATAACTTTATTTAGGAGATGCATAAAAGTTAGCCATTTCTACTCTACGCGATTTATAAATCTTATAACAGAAGAATGAAAATAAAAAAGATCTTACAATTATCTAGGATTAATTAAGGTTAGATATCAAATCGTAGTGATTTCTCCATGTTTTATTTTTAAAATAAATATACGTTGATATAAACCAGGGATCTTCAAACTGTGTTCCGCGGAACTCACTTGGCAGATTTTTTTTTTAAAGTTGAGAAGGGGTTCGCTTAAAAAACCTTATAGTTCTAAGGATTCCGTGAGTCGACAAAGTTTGAAGATCACTGATATAAACGATGTGCATAAAACATTATATTTTGTTTTTGGCATTCTCAGTCTTTCAATAAAAATAAATATTATTTTCAACACAAAACCCTATATCAAACATGTGATTTAGTAACTGCACACAAAGTCATCAGTGAATCTGACGTGATACTTTTTGCAGATAAAGTAAACAAACACAGAACGTTGACGGAGCAGGGATGTGTTTGCCACGGAAAATCCTTGTCTGCAATAATGAAAAGCCAGAGAGACTCTGGGGTGAAAGGTAACAAAGAGAACCTGGGCTACTTTAAACATCGTCAATAAACACCTCTCTCGTTTCCTATGCTGTTGTTGTTTTTGTTGATTTAAATGTTTATACCAAAACACGTATGCGGTATTTGACGATACCACTGATGTGAATTTTCTCGTTTTGTTATTTCATTTCAGTTGATTAAAATTGCTTACGTAATTAAATCAATTAATACAATAATGTTATTCTGTTGAAATCTATCAAATTTTAATGAGACTTTATTTATATGACTCGTTGAGAATGTCAGTATTAAAAGACAATGTATTGGTATTAATATTTTAATAAATAATTATAAGACTTAATTTTTTTTCAAGGCGAGGTGGCTTTTTTTTGTTAGCTGTAAAATTAATCAAGACTAGATTTACATCTCATTTATCACTGCAATATGCAATTAAATGTTAATCAAAAAAATAATAAACGCATGGTTTAGGTACATTTTAAAGCCCACATACCTACTATACTATCATATGTAAACTTAATAAGTAAATTATTATAATACTCTTAAATTATATTTAAATTAATATCTGATACATCCAAGAAATCATATTTCTCAATTAAAGTGCAAATTCTCTAAATTATTACGTCCTTCTACTCGATATAATATAACTACAAATAGGAATTTATAAGAAGAATTTATCATCACAACCGCAATAGAAAATAATCCATTGATTTATTCTCATATAAAAAATATCCACGTATCCGCTATAAAACCTCCATCGATACTTTTTAACGATAAATTTCCACTTACTATCCAATATATTTTTTAAATTCTTATTTCTTTATGTTTTCACTAAGTTTGCGCTACAAAGGAGAGCTATTATTCCTAGTGCATTTATAAATTACAAGATCTCAAAGCCCAAAAGAGTAATGATTATCTTCCTTTTCAATGCTTTTATTCCTTGGGGAATATTGTTTCCATCGAATAATTTATGAAATTCTATCTTTATTAATGACCCATTTATTATTTTTCCAGTACAGATATAGGTATATAACACTTTTTATATTCCTGAATTTATTTTATCTATATTCATTGTCTGTAAAACCTAAAACGGATTTAAGAAAACATGACAATTTTTCCACAGGGAAAAGTAAAAAACAAATGTTAAAATTTGAATGAAAAAATACAGCGGTTTTTGAGATACATAGAGTGACATTAACTGAATATTTTTAAAATTGGGACAACTTACCCTTTCAATTTCCAACAAAACAACCCTTGAGGTCCACACAACCAACTTCCCAACATGGTATGACTATCAATACAAATACTGATTATAGTGATTATATCATTTATTGTTTCCATATTTTTTATATGAATTTGACATTTTAACAGTATAAGGATTAAAAATATCACTTATTACACATCTGGACTTTTTAATTGATTAAATAATTTTTTAAGTATATATAAGGTTTCAAAGTATCGATTGCCACCAAAATAAATTAGAGCTGATAAATCTTTTTGAAGAAATTCTTAATTCTACTTTTTTTCTCAGTCTTTTTGTTCTAGAAAAAAAACGGCTGAACCGAATTCGATGAAATTAACGTCAAGACACTTCGATTGATACGTCAACGAATTCAATATCATTTTTTGTTTGCGAGATTTCGTGCAAGAAAAAAGTAACACACACATATGTAATGTATACATCTTTCTGAAAATAGTGTAAATATACTATAATAAAACAAAAATATGTTGAAATTTTTTATTTCGATTTTCGGACCGATTACAGTAACTTCTTGTTAGGAAGTTAAAAATTATCGGTTCGGTTAAGTTAGAATTTGAACTTATCTCTGTCACGTTTTTGTTTTATTCTATCACCATATTTCTATTCGAAATATCGATATAAAAGCGCAGTCATTGTAGATAGTTTCTCTCTAAAGCCGTTTTGACAATAACTAGAAATGTGATATTTTTATAGAAATGACATTATTTTATTATAAATTGCCGTTTTGAGAAATTGCTTTGCGGTGGTACTGATCTATAAAGTAATTACATTAAATAGTTTTAAAATATCTTGAAACTGGCCATCTATAATATTTGTTAGTGTTGATATATTGTTTAGTAGCTAATTTGATAATACTTATATGTACATTTAAAGTAAAGAATATAAAATCAATAGAAAGATCAATAATATCATATTATAATATATAATATTGACAGCTCATTTTATTTATTGATTATTTTTGTAAAAAAGCCCTATGAGTCATCTGCAATAAAAAATTAATTACTGGACTACATGCATGATTATTCATATATATTGAAGAACGTAAATAGAAATCACCCCTTTTACTAAAATACAAGTACATATGTGTGTACACTCATGTTTATGACCCTTCCATGCATGAAATATGTAATTTAGAAAAACAGACCAGAACTCGTTACATTGTAATTTCAAATGCACAGTTTTTAAATTCCGTAAATAGTATTTTTATTTTCAAATTTTTTGTATAAAAAAGTATGGGAAGTGGTTGTAAGATGGGGACAGGGGGTAATTTTAAGTTATAATTAAAAACATTTATTTTTTTTAGATAATTACAAAAAAGTTTATTATATTTATCTTATATTCCACAAAAAAAATTGCAATTAACTTTTATTATTTTTCACTTAAATGGTTTCTTAAAAGTATTTTTATATATTAAGTTTCATATACCATTTTCTTTCTCCACTATTATACCGGGTGGTCTATTAAAATTGAGACAAGCAAATATCTCAAAAATAAGGCTTCTCAAGGAAAATGTTTTGGTACAAAAGTTTCAGGGTAAAGAAGTTAAAAATCAATAGAGGTAAAAAAAATTATCTTGAGTGGACGTTTCAAGGTCATTTTGGGGTCAACTGAATTTTTTTAAATAGAAACCTAATTCTTTTTTTGTATATTAGAATTTTATAGAAAAAAAACTTTTGTCGGAAAAGGTTTTTCAAAAATCTAAATTTTAACTGTTTTTTATTAAAAACTACAAAAATTTTACCTCCATTGGTTTTCCCCCTCTTAACCCTAAAACTTTTGTACCAAACATTTTTCCTGAAAACCTTATTTTAGAGATATTTGCTTGTCTCAATTTAAATAGACCTCCCGTTATATAAATTTATTTTGCATTTAAACAAGTTTTAATTTACACAGTATGGTACCAAAAAGAAAGTAAACTGACGAGTTAAAATGAGTAAGATTAATATTGAAAAAAATATCTTTATAAAGTATACTTAAAATTTCTTCATATCAAATAACTTTTTCTCCATTCAATGCATAACTTTTTTAAAAGCCCTTGTGAATAAACTTGAGATTAGCTACGCAATGTCAGAGGTGCAAACATCGGAAACATCTTGTCTCTTTTAAAAACCTTAAAATTACTTCTCATCTTTTATTTAACTTTGACATGTTCATCTGGGAGAGTATTATGTATTACGTATCGTTTTGTACCGTGGCATGGAAATTATGATACAGACGTCTTGACAACAAATCGATAATGCTAATAAATATACATACATACATATTTGAATGTAGTGTATTTTTATTTTCTGAATTTTTTACGTATTTGTAATATTGCTAAAAGCATTACACATCAAAATAAATGTTAATTCATAATTTTTATGACGCATACTCGTATTATTACTTAAAGGATTTGTACATATAGTATAAATAATAAATATAGTACAGCTGTTTTTTTCGAAATCCGAATTTCGATGGAATTATCCATTTTAACCTTCCCTGAATTCTTTCTGAGTATTTTCGCCATGATGTCTGTGTGTCCGTTTGTCTGTCTGTCGGTCTGTAAACGCTGTAACTCAAATACGACAAATCGTAGAAGGGTGAAATTTTATATTTAAGATTAATTTTTGTCTGGGAAGAAAACTTCCTATTTTTTAAAACGATCTTTCAGCCCGATACGGATGTTGACTCACATCGATTTTTGAATTAATCGAATACTTTGAAACAGTGCGAATTAGTGAAAAATGGCCAAGTTAAAAATTGTAGGTAATATTATTTTCTAGATATATATTTATTAATTCAAATGTTTCATAACAGAGACGAAATATCTGCCGTTACGTTCAAAAAAATTAATTTGAAACATAATGTAGAGAATAATATTATCTATGTCCCATTCATTTTATTCTTAGTTTTTCAGAAATATGTTTTAATAAAATAAGAATCACGTACACTGTTCCACTGTCAGAATTACGCATAAGAAAGTCCCGTGGCAGATATTTTAATTATAGAATTTTATTGTTAAATAAATCACCTATAAATATTAGTATTTCATGAACATCTTTTAATCATATTTGATTATTTATTTACAAACAAAAATCATTTGAATTTATTAGTTCTCAGTAAAGGTTTTATATTTATATTTTAATATGTATTAAAATCCAAAACACCTCCACAAAATAACTAGTCGATAATATAAATGCAATTAATCATAGTCACTTCTGAAAAGATCATATACTACAGTTTTTTTATTTCCTTTCCTTCGTTGTAATGTAAAAATATCCAACAGCAAAATATATATATTTTGTTATATGCTTCGATATATGCCACATAAACAAAGAAAAAATATAACAGACATGATAGTCTATTTATATGTAGAGTCAATTACGCAAAATAAATTTCACATAAAAGTAACTCTGTCATCACTCCTAGTTTACATTCATATTGTCGAGATTACATTCACATTACATTATGTAAAATGTATAAAACACATAAGCGTAGAGATACATAGACTGTATACACACAAAATATATGTTAATACAAAATATGATACTTTATAAACGGTTATAAAATACGAGAATTATTTGGTGAGATAAAATCAGATTTAACGAACGGATGGGCACCCTCTTGATGTGCAAAAGGTCGGTGGATAGGGAAAGAAGGGAATAGGGAGGGGGTGGTTAAAGAGATGGTTTCCGTATGTACTCCAGTGCAGATGTTTGTACAGAATTTAACAAACAAACGTGTAATTATTTGTGTAGTTACTTAATATTATTTCATCCATTATTTTGATTATGTAGCGATATTTATAAATATTCTTCGTTGCCTTATTAATTTCCAGTTTGAACTTCAAGATGCAATTTATCTTTAAGCATAATATCAGGGCTAAAGCTTCAAATTTGTAATATGCTTTTATAATTTTGATTCACTGGCAAATTAAATGTATAATAATAAACATTAATTTAAATATAGGTACGTTGCCGTTTTCACGTGTAGGCAGAACTGGCGTACGCCGGAGGTCTCATTTTCAAACTGTAGTAAAAATATTCTAATAAAATTATGACAAAAACATACTGGTAAAATTACGTAATTCGTTATTGTATACAATTGGACATTATAATGATAACCAGCCTTAAGTCCTTAAAATCCTATAAAGGTTAATTACAACTACTCAATTAATTTTATAATAAACATGACTATAATTTCTACTTATTATAAATATTATACTAATAGCAACGACTAATTGTAAGCTATGGCAAAGTAAGAAATAACATGTTTTATTGACCATAAACAAAATTGCTGGGTTTTTTTTAAAATTATTTATGCATATAATACTTAAATAATAAAAATAATGTTTATAATTATTTAAATGCTGTCTACATTATTGTTTTATTTTACTGTAAACTATAGTTCTTAGCTCCAAAATTTTTGTTTTACTTGAAACCATTTTTAACGTTTTGTTGAAGAAGTATAACTGTTTAAAAAAAAGTACCAAATGTAATTTTCATAATGTTATCAACATTTAGTTGAATAAGTTTGGGAGCTTGAAACCAACGGAGCCACAAATTGTCTCTGTATAGAAACCGTAGTTCGATTTTTAATTTTATTTTACAATTTATAGGTAAAGTTTTAAAAAAATAATCATAATATTTGTCGTAATTTTTCTTTTAATCAACTTTTCAATCTCAAATGCATAATTTAAAACAAAAAGAAGGTAATTATAAACACAGAAACAAACAAAAATCATATTATTACAAGTTAGATAGTTTTCAGACAGTTTAACTTGATCACAGATGCTGCAAAAGTCGTCTGAGGCGCGATCGTCTCGAAATTCCCCTCCGGTATCTACTATAATACACACAGCAAGCGCGGTGAGACCCCCGTACACGTCAAACTTCACTACTACCTCCCCCCACCACGGTCCACAGCCGCAGGGTTAACGCTTTATATGGAAATGTGCATATTGTGGTTTTTGCATCGTTTGTTCCCTTAATAGCCATGTCACGTCCGGCGTTGCGGCCGATTATACTTTATTTCGTGATGTTTATGTCTGTGTTTGTGTCTAACTATGTCTGTGTGTATGTGTTGTGTGCTAATGCTGGTAGTACACGAGCCTCAGACAAATTGGATTATGTCTCTTGTATCTCGCTAATTTTATTTGTGTGCATCAAAGATGATGTAAACAGTTTGAGTTTAATGTAGTATATACGACAAGGAATCAGTGTCTTGTTTATCATTATAATCTTGTTTATTTAAATTTTAAATAACTGTAATCTCCACTTTTATTTTCAGCTTTTTTATTCTATATAACTTAATGAAGTTATTTGAGTGTAATGTTTTAAAAATCAATATTTCTGTTAAAAAAAAAACTAACAGTAAGTACTTACGAAGTGTGGTATATGATTGTATTTTACGAACCTGAAAAAAAAGAAAAAGACAATTAGAAAGGAAACATAAACATAACAAATCGCGTGCATATTATTATATCAAAGATTCATTTATCAAAAAATTGTTCCCAATGTTGATTTTTAACAATTTATTATAATAAATACAATAGTACCTATTATATTTTTCTTTTAAAAAATTAGAACATGCAATAAAAAATACGTATGCTTAGTGATTGCACAGTATTTCTTCGTGGTAAATTTTGCAAATAAGATACTATTTTGATACAAAAGTGAGCCTTGTATAAAAATCCAAATTTGCTTTATTTTCATTATTTTAATTGACAATTTTGACAATACAGCCAGTAATTCAGGGAATTCGCTAAGCATGAAATCTAGACTCTGAAATAATTATTGATTCTACTATTATTTATTTAAAGATTACCAGAAGCAAATTTGATTCATCATTACATAAAAAACAGGGTTGAGAAAAATTTTGGAAAACATTCTTTAAAACTTTTAAACATTAAAAAATGTATAACAAATAAAGGAGTAGAGCTACAGTTATGAGTGTAAGAACCTTTATTATGCGAATAGATTTGATTTAAAAAACATTTTTTGCTTTTGTAGGGCCTTTCACAATTTAAAAAATATTGCACCAAGGTACCGACTGGCATCTTGACTTTTTAAGTTCTTTAAGGTCTCAGGTATACGAATCTGAACATAGTTGCCGGTTGTCATATTATTTTCACTCACTTCCTTCTAGCGCCTGGTCTAAATTTTAAAACCTCCTTAAATCCACAAAACAAACGACCAATTATGTAATTCTACATAAAATAACGTTGATACCTTATATAACACAAACCACCTACATCTCTGCAATATGTTAAATCCTTTAACACAACACATTAAATGTCAACAACTTCATTTCTACCTCGTGTTTTAGTTTCCGTAAAGGTTAACATAAGAAGATTGAAGGCGCGCTAACAAATTAAATTGTAACTCTTGTGCTAATTTCTTTTGTGTTTATCAGGGAATGTTATTTAAGATGATATCGCGTTTAAGTATTTTATTTAACACGCTGCTGCTTTTTTGATGTTCCCTTAATTACTGTTTGTTTCGTACTTTAGCATAGATTTCTCTGATATCTCTTCAACTGTGCTTCTCTTTGGAATGCAATTAACGAATATTTTGTCTCTTTAATGTCATTTATACATAGTTTATATTTTATCAGAGGCGTTAAGAGATCGTATAAGTGTGTTTAATTTTGTTTAATTTATTACGTTTAGGTACAACGTAACTAAATAAATATTTTTAGGAATGAAATATTATTTAAATAAATGTCTCTGAAATAGAGATCTTACATGCATTTAAGTGGGGGGAAAAACTAATTTATAAAAAAAAGCTTTGATCATATAAAAGGTACTTAAGTACAATTTGCCGTCCTCCTCTTGGGGTATTTTATAATTAAAAAAAAATTTATAAAAAATATGATAAAGGAATAAAAAATTAAAATTAAAATATTGTCGATTGTCCTAGGCCACAGGTTCCTAAACTTTTTCGACTCTTGGCACCCTTTTTGTCTAATATTTCCCATGACGCCTTTCTTTAAGTCATAACTAATTAATGAAAAAGTCAAAGAACCGCATTATTGAACAAATTCATTAATTTAATTAACATTAAATTAATAAACTATAATTAACATTAAATTAATGGGATGGATGAGCCTGCAGATCCGCGGCACCTCTGTTAATACGCCGAGGTTCCCCAGGGTGCCGCGACGCACACTTTAGGAACCACCGTCTTAAACGTTAATGTCTACACTTGTCTCCCCTTTCAAATTCGTATCTCTTTTTGCTTTACTTACGTAAATTTGCATTTTGATTACTTACAGCTCAAAATACGAAAGATAAAAAAACTACAGTAATACTTAAAAAACATTTTTTAATAATATTAAGTATTGTGTATTGTGTAATGCATTGTTATAAAAATACATGTAGTCATGGTAGGTAAGAATTTTGATTTTGTTATTATTCTATTGAAATTTCACTGCATACAAAAATGTTTTCTTATCATTAAATATTCCATAGTCTTTTTTTTTTAAATTTTTTTATTAAAATAATACGTCTAAATTACACCGTTTGTTTATTTTGACTACTGAATAAATATGAAGGGTACTTATGAAAACCAAATTTTTAATTTTTACATCGTGAAGCAATACAAAATAAAATATTTTCAAATTGAAAAATACGTACGTATTACCTATACGTTCATGTTGTTAACAACCTATTTTATTTAATACATTTTTTTTACCTAACTATGCATACAAGGAGAACGATAAGGTTTGTTTGTTTATATGTATGTATATAAATATTACAATGATTTTTGAATTATTGAAAAATAAAACTAATTTTATAAATAATATAAGGTACCTGTTTTGGATATGACCCCAGTAATGGCTACTTTTTAATTAAATATACTGAATAAGAATAATTTGTTGATATTTCATTACTATCATTTCTGAATACATATATTAATCTATGTACATTTAACTGTCTTACAGTGTGATTTGATGACAATAGATATCAAAATGATGGACATTTAAACTAATTATTAGTATAATTTATTTATTAATTATTATATTATCATAGCAAGTGCTTTACATTGATTCAAATTAGACGATTCTTTCTTGTATATCTTTTGTATCGTAGTACTTATCATTTTGTAATCATTAGCAAATGCCAATCACTGCGTGCTCATTATTGGCTTTACTTTATCCATTACTAGAGAAAAAACATAAACAAAATAAAATGCTTTTCAAAAAACAAACTATATTTGCGAACTTTGGTAATTAAATTGATTAAATATATTGATTAAAATATTTTATTAGTAACATGAGTTCATGAGAATTACAAAAAAGAAGCCCGTCAACAGTAAACCTTGCTCTTTAAGCGGCCATAACTGGTGCCAGTACCGTAAATGCTTATAACTCACGTCCGATAAAAATACACTCACGGACGATTGTTTAATTAACTTTAATTCACGATCCAAGATTTTAAATAACTCACGATTACGTATGGTTATGACATGACTCGAAAAACTCACGGCCTGCACCCAAACATTAAAATTAGAATAATATAAAAATAATGATAAAAAGCTTATTTCCGTATTTACCAATTACAATCACCGAAAGTTAAGTGTTACCGGCGTACCCTTAGAAACAGATCCGTGAGAGGGATGAGGAATTTTTTAAAGCTGTTTTTCATGTCAAACATTAAATACGCATAGCAAAAAATAAAAAATAAACTCCGCGTATACCTCTAGGGATACGTGTACCACACTTTGGTCAACAATATGATGAAAATGCGGCGTAATCTACTCAAATAGTAGTCAACATGTTAATCGTTAAGATGTTGACTGAAATAATGTATTTTGATATGCGCTGGTACAAACAACATCGCGCACTGTCTGCTTTAAGCACATCTGCAATTACAGACCAATTAATAATCAAGTACCATCTTGATAATACGTGCATATTTTACTGCATTCGAGCACGTACGAACCAAATACGCATAAATCTCCTTACGGCTAATAGATTCAGACCTCAAGTGCGCGGCTGAAGATTTCTCTTCTATACTTGTGTTCGGATATTTATTAGTTTGAGGGAAGCCTCGATAAGCGTCTCAAAGATATCAAGAAACAAATGAAGGTCCCTTCGTGTGATTTAGCGTGCGTGCTGCCGATATCTATTTTCTCTGTCTCTAGTCTATGCCAGTATGTTTTGTGATATCTATGTTATTTTGAATGCGACTAGTACATATAATTATCATTATTTATGTTACTTTATTGAGAATGCTAAATTTTGTCTTAATTACCTAAAGTAAAGCGAGGCACTACAGCTGGGCGCGGGCCATGAATTATTCGGGTCAAGTTGGGTTACGGTAGTGACCCGACGTGAGCGTGAACAGTTTCAAATATTGAATCGTGAGCATGTGTGGTCGTTAGTTAAAGTAAAACAACCGTGCGTGAGTACATTTTTGTAGTGCGTGTGTCCGTGAGTATATTTCGAAGATAATTTTTTAATAAACTTATTTTTTTTTTTTTAATATCTAAACCAATAATGCATTAATATAATAACGTTTTAAAACGAATGTTTTCCTTAAAAACAACGGTAGAAAAAATAAGTAATTTAAAAAAAAGTATTAAGATAAATTGCCTGCTATTTAATGTTTATACAATTTTACTAAAAAATATTAGTTCGAATTTTCTCTTAAGACGCACCGGATTTTTTTTTTTTGTATATTTTTAATTTTTTAACAATTTCAATCTAAATCTAAAAAATAAATATTTTGAAATGGGACCGTCCTCAAACCAGATCCAACTATCCAACCAAGTTTCATTAATATTGGTTCAGTAGTTCATGAGTTATGCATGTGACAAAGATTCAGGGGACAGACAGACTGACACGGAACGAAAAGTGTTTGTCTTGACTTGAAACGGAAAGATCAATTTAAAATTTTGAAATCGTAGAACAATTTTTTGTCTCATTCTAAAACGGTCACAAAGCTTCTCGTATCTTCGATATTGCGAGGAAGCAAAATAACTGAAACCGTTTTCTTTTAAATTTTCAATGTAACATTATTAATATATTTTATATCGTTTATAAAATCAAACGTGCACAGAAAATAAAAAGTACACACAAGCCTCGATAAAAAGATTTCTTTTTCATGAACATTACGTCTTAAAAATCACAAGATTTCATGAGAATTTCATATTTTCTCTAACATAAGAAGCGAGAGTACCCTTTGAGTGTACCAACTGCAATCTAATGAATCGGGTAAATTTTCTTAGCAAAGAAAGAAAATTATAACATAAAAATGGAAAGCGAAGCTTTAATGCTGTAGCAGAAAAAGAGAGATGTGGATAAGATGAAAACGTGAAGAGGGGGTAAGAACGCGTCAAGGAACAAGTGATAAAAATGACAAACTGTTTTCCCCTGTCAAAAAAAATGTTAGATGGTTTTTCATTGGATCTTGAATACACGACATGAAATCATTTTTCATAGCGTGGAAAACGATGTACTCTCAAATGAAATTTAATAATATTATTTACATATCGAAGACCTACAAAATATTAAAGTTTTTTGAGAGCAAAATTAATATTGTAATTGTATATCTAATACAGACGTACAATACAGAAATATGTTGCAGTCTTCTGTACGTGTATTATATTTTTTTAATACAATTTTTAATTAATTGTTTTTTTCTGCTTTTTGCAAATATTTCAAAACAATGGTTATAAGTTATTTTTATATACAACTCAAAAACGGATTTATAAAAACAACTTTTTTAAAACTACCACGAACATAGATACAAGAACCATAATAATAGTAAGAGGCTTCTATTCATAAGAGTCGAACGAACATCGACATCTTTTTCCCCTTTAGAACCCTACTTTTTTTATTGTAAATGTGTTTTTCATAAGAAAAAAAATTCAATGGAATAAATATTATAGTTACTCATAATTATTTAATTTAGGTAGTAATAAAAATGAGTTAATAATAGGTGCCTTATATTAATATAATATTTAACAAAGTTTCACAAACATCGACTTTATTAAACCATTAATTAATCTTGTTGGTAAAGAGAAACATACAATTACATTCGTAATTAAAAATTACAATTATTAATTAAAGAAAGCAGACAATAATACGCATTACATGAGTATAAAAAAAATCTGCAAAAGCTGTATAATTGCAGCAATTTAATTTAAAATATAAATTAAAAAATATAAAACGATGAGTTTAGAAAAAAATGATCATAATTATTCATAATGACGACAATTTATGTCTGTAAAAATCACACTTACTTTTTAAATTAACATAAGATTTCTTAGTTATAATTTTTTTCGATGTTATTTATGAAAAACAAAATTTCAAATTGGTAACAATAATTCATACTATATATACTCTGTTACAGGAAATTCAACAATATCCCACCCAGATTTTTCGCATTCATATCACCATATTAATCCATAATCTATATCTATCCGTAATTGAAATAATCTTATTATTATAATATTATTGTACTGCGTTTGAATATTCCACAATCCTCACCGAAGTCTGCTATGATATTCACCGATAACTGCAGGGTTACCAAAACTAGAACTGTAAAATAATATAAAGTTACACATAATAATAATTTAAATGTATTCTTTTGTAAAATATTTTTAAAAACAAAACATACATTTTTTAAATTTTTGTACTTATTGTATCTGAGCCATAAAAAAATTCCGATCTTAATCCCAAATAGTTTCCGTGTTGTTGAACCTGAATAAGAAACCGAACCATACAAAAACCACAATTTACCATTCCCTTATGTATTCTTGAAAACCCAATCGAAACAATATTACTTCAATTAATACCCACACGTACCTTTCTTTTCGTAATATCAGTAATCCAATAACAGAAAAATATTTATCGTCGATTCACAAACATTCAATTTACTCATAAAATTATCAATAGCCAATTTAGAACAAAGGGATGAAAGATTTTCACAGCTCAGCTACAAAAGAGATAAATACGTACTTGAAATGAAAATACCCCATCGTGCGTGTAACTGCGTTAGATGTACATCTCCCCCATCCCCTCATATATGCACCCACTCTTAAATCGTGGACAATCTTACCAGGGTCGAATTCATTCGGGTGCAACTTACAAAAACCATGCAAGACGATTTAGATCGGAGAAAAATAAATTGTTTTATTTGTCAAGTTACGCGACCGGAAGAGCGGAAGCTAGAGTAGCTTTATTTTGTGTAGTTGAAATATGTGTGACATTGATTATATTATAGCAATAAACGAATATGTCGATAAATTTATAGAAAATATATAAGTACATATACATATATGTGGAACCAAAATAATTTCTACACTGAAAAAAAAATGGATACAAATAACTCAAATTATTTTAATCATATTTATTTGTTCTCAGAAATTCTTTTTCAGTGTATTAATCAAACTTTTTTATATAAAATATTATTCGATTTATTTGTGACCCATATTGCTGCATCTGTCTTCAAATTTTTAATGTATTATTTTATATACCCATTTAATAATAACGTTTTTTATAACAAATGGCCAATAAACGTCATCTGATACAAATCTATACAAATCATATATTTATGTTATCAAATTTTCGACATTTTCATAATCCTTTACAAATTCAGTTTTTATTGAAAATATCCCCACATACACTAATAAAACAACATAATAAAATTAACCAACCTGTTATAAAATATCAAAAATACGTTGATTGCAACACGATATTTTATTATCACATGCACCCTAACCCTCCACTAAAATACGACTCTGTTAGAACTCACGGACATTCTTTCTTATCTAAATCTAATCCGGGAATAATTGCAGCACGCATTTATCCCTCCGACGTTAACAATGTGGGCGCGGATTTATGGTCCAGATGAAGACAATGAATACCTATGTGTCAACCGCGAGATAAACATCTTATTAAAATTATAGTGTAATTTATAAATGGCTTTATTTAGGCCGGCTTATAATGCCTGTTTTACATAAAGATGATTAGTTTTAATTTCATATTCCGGTTATGAAAGTTTTCAGGAAGTATTGTTTATTGTATTAGTATAATTTCTTTTTCGTAGGCAATATGATTTATTTACTATTTTAAAACCCTATGAATACTAACCGCCATCCGACATATTGAATTAATTAATAATATACTAATTTATCATGTTAAAAATACAATATATTAATTTTTTAAATTATAATAAAATACACAAAAATGATTATAATTTAATAATTATATCCTATTTTTTTTAAACTACAATAGTTTCCTTAACATTAATATAATTAAAGTAAAGTAATATAATTTAACTTTCAGTGTTTGTCAGTAACGTTTAGAGCCGTACTCAGATATTTTGAGTTCCGAGGCGCAAAATTTTTAAAACTAAATCCATAGTGGGTTAGTTGGGAAAAACGTTCTTCTTTTATTTTATTTTTTCAGTGAGAGCTGCATGGATCTGGAATAAGTACGGCTCTGATAATGATATTCTTTACAATATTTGATCAAAGAATCAAAATTTTGAAGAAACGAAAACGGTTGGTTAAGATAATGAAATAAATTCAAAAATATCTTTATAATAAAAAAATAAAAGTCATATTCTTCGAATGAAAATGTCTAATTTACACTTATTTTCAAATGAAAATATCTGCAGAGAATACTAAATGTTTCTCATTTTTATGTAAAGAAAGTCCTACACATTTCATTTGCAGCAGTTCAAAAGGTTTTTTTTTCAAAGAATATAAAATTAGGTGTATAGAAATGCAAATACAATATAATTCTAAATATATATCTATCTATACGATTATTGATTGTTATATTATCCTCTTAAATATGGGCAGGTTTTTAAACAAAGAGGTCCGATAAATCAGCGATCAACTCTCTTGGTGTCAATTGAATAAACTATCGCATAAATCTGCGTTAAAGGATACCGGAAAAAAACACCGACGGCTGTTGGCTTAACAATAACTTATAGGGACAATGATATACTGGGGCTGAAATATTTATCAACAGAAATTTACCGTTAGCTATATCAAATATGTTTAGAGGAAACTCACACGAGATGTGTAGTAATTGATTATTGTTCTCATCTTTAAAACAACAGCACATTTGTTGCTGATAAATAATGTGTGGTACTTTAACATTATTTGCTACAAAATTACCAGACATTTTAGTTTACTTTTTTTATTTACATTCGTAGTATACAATTAATATTGTATCAACTATTTTTTAAAGATCATCGAAAAAAACTTAAAGCTGACATCTATATTTAATGAGAATTTTTACAAGATATTTTAAATAAACTGTTTATCTACATTTCAATACCGGTCTTATAGTGGTTCGCGTCAAGTCTTTAAAAATAAGCTTTATTTCCAACTCGACCTCTTCATTAGAGTAAAATCTTTTTCCAGAGAGCCACATTTTCAATTTCGGAGAAAGGTAGTTGTTGCCAAGGGCCAGGTCATGAAGGATATGACCAACACATTTCTTTAAAATGCCTATGGTGTCAGCTAGCTCACTCACTGACAGAATTTTTCTAATGTTTTCTGGAGTAACTGCTTCATTTGACTTTCCTGAACGTGGTGCATCATTTGTGCTCATAGTTCACAACGAAACTCAGCAAACCAATATTTAACGGTTGAATTAGCTGGGGCAGATGTGCCGCAACACTTGTCAAGCCATTCCTTTGTTTGGACGGTATTTTTCCCCATCAAAAAACAATGTTTAATCAAAACACGAAATTAACTTTTTTCCATGATTAAAAAAATAACAAAAGTACCGTCACTTCGAAGGCTGTAACTTGAACAAGAGTGCATGCAATGTCATGAAATTTTGACAGTACTCTAGTTAAGGTTGGTACTCTATGAGAAGTATAAGGATTTTTTGTTCAAGTCGCCATCTGTATTTCAGGCCAAAGACTTTTCAGCCCATGTTGTGAGGATGATTAAATTTTCCAACTTAATTAATACAAGCACCTCCAACTTATATTCATTATATCTTTCAATTTTTTGCGTAAACTAAAACTAAAATATTTCAAATCAATAACATTGAACCACCCATATTAGACAGAAAATAAAAGTCAGTGACATTTTTCAATAAACACAAAACGTACGCCAACAATTTGTAGTACAACTATAATTATTTCATTCACTTTACTATAATTACCCTCACATGTTTGTGTGTGTGTGAAATACCACTCACACCCACGCCTCAGCATACACAGTGTACGCACACATAAACTAGGAAACATATTACAGCTCAAATAATCACTTAACATAAACACAATGCCGCGATATATGAGTCATTTGTGACGACAGACAATTTACAATTTATACATCAATCTGTCAACGATAAAACATTGATGAAATTTTACACTGGATCTAATTAATGCATCGATATTTATGGATGCCATATCGATGTGACAAATGACAATGCTGTTTCAATTGTTTTTTATTGGTTTTGCTTTTTTAATTACGAAGTTTCTGCAGGTATTAGTGTGTGAAATTGAACTAAACAAAAAACGTATTAATTAGTTGTTTAAATTAAACATACATGCATGACTGTTTTATATGTAGTAGCATACCGAGAGGGAGGAAGGGGGCATTTGCCCCAGGCGGCAGTTTGTTAAGGGCGGCAAAATTGTGGATTGGCAGCGGCAAAGGCTATAGCTGAGTAAGCATGCAAAATGTGCCTTTGCTTTAGATTTGGAAGTCACCCCAGGGAACTTCCAGTCCCTCCAGCCATCCATGTCCGGTTTTGGAATTGTTTTGTAAAAATAAAACAGACAGACAGACATGGAAAGAAGTATTTGTTTTGATCCGAAAAAATCAAGTGAAAATTTTGAAATCGAAGAACACAATGTTATATGCTTTTAGAAATGATCACATAGCGTCCCCCTTTCTGTTGAATATGGCGAAGAAACAAACAAAATAATAATTCGAATAAAATGATAAAAAATTAAATCTTATTTTATAGACAAGAACATAAAATATTATATTTTCTAATATATACCAAGATAAATACGTAAGTATGTACCTACAATACCTACATAGCTTATTGTGGAAGGTTTTTTATTTTTAAAGTAAGAAAAAGCAATATAAAATTCTATACAAAATACACACCGCGATATTGCATTTGAACACTTTATTGAATAAAATCAATGAAAATAGAATGTTATTATACCACTAACATAAATATTTCAACTCGTTTTCAAATAAAAATCTTGATTAAAACTCACTTTGACTACAGTATCGGCATGTGCAAGTGAAAGAAAAGGAGAGAAAATTAATAAAAATCTCGAAGAAAAAAAGTAATAAAAGTCCAATAAGCCAGATGAGACAAGAATTTTATTTTAGTGCTATCATATTCTAACACTGGTCGCATTAAAGTTAAAATAACAGTTGCAATATCTTTGTCGGAAACACAACGGTCTCTATTATTTCAGTGAAACAAAATCCGAAAATCTGTACAATAAAATATTGTATTAATAACATCAGCTTTAGGTTTTTATTTATTTTTTCTGTGTAATAGAAAATTTTTACTGATTAAATTTTTTTTATCAAATTATGAGTACCTGTATAAAAGTTCCAAAATACAAACTACACGAACTATTTGAAGCCACTTACAAGTACATTTTTGAGTTAGAAAAAAAATATAAAAATACAGTCATATTCTACTAATTGAGATCTACATTTTGACACCCCACATGCCCAGATCTGAAAATAAAAATTCTATGACACCTCACTCTATTTCCCCAAAATTTGAAATGATACTGTTGACTTTAGTATTTGCCGTTGGTAGTCCCACCAAAGCCTCGTTACCATTTTTTTCAGAAGTAGTTGCTGAGTTAGAAGGGGAGGGGCAAAATAAATAACTGCTTGTTGGAGCCCCTTGCAGGCGCCATTTTTGAGTTAGAAAAAAAATAAAAATATGGTCAAATTCTACTGATTGAGATCTACTTATTTTGCTTTAAAACCCCCTGCGGGTACAATTTTTGATTTTGAAAAAAAAATAAGAAAGAGTGTCAAATTCCACTAGTTTGGTTATACATTTTGACGTCCCACATGCCTTGGTATAGAAAAAATATATTTTAACTCCTTGAAAAATTATTTTTTCAAAAAAATTGTACATATTTTACTAGAAGGCATCATTTTATATGTTCAATAAAAATTCCTAGTTTATATCTTATATACATAGTTCACGAGATTTTTTGCTTTGACTGGAAAGGACGGACGGACGACAAAGTGAGACTAATAGGGTTTCTTCAGAACCCTCAAAATACGCGCCTAACCTAATTTATATTTCTCACTAAGCTAAACTAACTTTTATTAAGAATAAGTCTGAAATATGGCTCTTATAAAAATAGAATACTATTGAAAATCATTTCATTAAATTTTACCAATTTCAAAGGATATATGTAAAGAAAAATTTATAAATCTGCAAAAGTATAAAATGAAAGACATATTTCAAGCAATATAAAAAATAAAATTTCAAATATCGCTTCAATTTTAAAATCAAATATCCCATACATACATGGTACATTTTAACTGAGAAGAAACTCTATCATTAAAATAATTACTAATAATATGATATTAGAGCAGTTTTCATGCCTAAATGATCAAAATACCTAATGATTATATATTGGCAGCCTAAATTTAAGATCGAACTATATATTTTCCTCAATTACGAATCGATTTAATCTGTGAGTTGAATTCAATATTAAATTACAGATCTGATTCGTTTAAAAAGGAGAGAGAAAAATCTTGTTTTCTACTACAATTATTCTTGTCACTAGTTTAACGTGAAATTTCTGTTCGCGTTAAATGGAATTAACTTTAAAAAAAGTTTTTTTATTGGTTAATTGTTTATCATAATGTAAACAAGAAAATTTACATTAGATTGTTTTGTAATGATATATGCATCGTGTATATAGTACATAATAATATTGTAGCTATCGTATATTTCATGCATGCTTATTTTTCTTTCCAACTACTCGCGTAATGGAAAAGGGTAGATTGTTATGATTTAAATTATAAACTATAACATTATACTTGCATAAAACAACATTATAACACTGTGTTATTTTAATATTGTATTATCTAGTAATTTAATGTTGCTTATTTGCACAAATAAAATACATGTTCCAACTAACAAGTGAGATTTACTAATCTTTATAAATCACCAAATAAAATAGGATTAAAAACACACAAAATAAAATGTGGTATAAATCCTTCAAATAAATAAAAGTAAACAATATTTTCAAAAAGATCTATCACATCAAATAAAAATTTATCGTTATGTTTTTAATATTTGAAAATATTGGTTTTCGGTAAATCAAGATAAAGAAACAAGAGGAGCAGCTATTTGATGAAGGAGGAGAAAACACTTTTGTTGGTCTCCGGTTTTTATTGTGGAGACTATATCCACTTATTACATCCGTTTTTCAGCTTCCGTCCACTGATAACTTCCGGACTTTTTCCTCTCTTTGCTATAGATTCCCCTCTCACTTCCCTCTCTAACCGATTTCCGTTTTTTTTTTTTCATTTCTTTTACGATTGTATATAAGTTTAGCTACAGTCTGATCCCAATTCAAAGATAGTCTCATAACTTTAGTACTTCGCGTCTTGTTTGGACACAGTGCAAGTAAAAAATGAAATAAACGTAAATTTTTTTAAGATTATTACATAATACATATATATCTTGGAATTGTTAGAATTTATGTTGTATTCTCAACAAGCAAAAATGTTGGTCACGAATTCTCGACTTTTTTATCACGCATTTTTTCTAATATGTTTTGTGTTCTATGGCTATTATTTTTATACAACTTTGATCATTTTCTGTCAGACAATTCATTTTACTACTAGCTTGTTGTACAGAGGGGTATTAAGAACATACATTTTTACTTTCTTATACGGTTGTATGTATGTAATACATATTTAAGCCGTTTTTGTGAGTTCTAGATTTTGATTGAAATTTAAAACAACAAAACAGAAAGGTGAAGTAGATATTGGTTTCACGGAGGATAAACGCATGCTGCGGGGAGTTTTTAAGTCGATTAGAATCCTAAATACCAGGTGGTGCAAGGTTGGTCCCTTGACGATATAACATTTAATATATTTTATGTTCGTTTCTACATGAAGAAAAACGAAGTCAATTTTTTATTAAAAAATACGGTTACCGATTAAAAATTTCATTTTTGTATCAAAAAATACTATCAGTTTTAATATGTACTGTGTATATGTGTATGTTTGTGAAAGAGAGAGAGACAAAGATGTATCCATACTGTCCATTGCTGAATAAAGATGGGTAGACTTGTTTTAATAAATGTTTTTTATATACAATACAAAATACAACGTTTAATTTTTACTATGCAGCATAGTAAAATTTCATCAGATCCTTTACAATCTACATTATCATTAATATGAAAGAATTACAAAATTGTCTCCCGTTTAAAGAATACTGAAACAAATAGTAATATTTCTTTTAAAATTGAGTGATTGTTTGAAATATTTTTCTCCGTCTATAGTTTTATAAATTAAACTTGACATGTACTTAACAGTTTTTTTCACAAAAATATTTTTTGTATTTGTATTAATAATGGATTGTAATAACAACACGAAACGTAGATCAATCCAAGAAGATGATTTAACATAAAACAAATATAACCTATATCAATCTCAAGTTTTAAATCAATAATAATTCAGAAGATTTCTAAAGCTTGTCTTCTAATCTACATTTAATATTTGAATATTTATTAAAGTTGTTTATGACAGTTACTGTAATATACTTATTGTCTGCATAGGAACAAACAAGCATACCGAATTAATAATTAAGATTCACAAACCAATTTATATTTCAATACAAAACTGTTGCAAGTTACTAATTATGAGCTACACCAAATCAATAAAGGCGCACACACAAAACATCTTGGTCCTATTATGCAACTAAGCTAATTAAATGCCCAGCTGATGGTGATTTTAATGGGTATTTAATTTCTTCTTGTTGCAGTTCTTGCAACATAAAGAAATTAGTGAATGATTAGGGATATTACTGTTACTTCAACTGGAATTTATGTGCTATATATTTACACTGTTAGTTAAATGTTTATGTTAAAATGTTCTCTTGTAAGGAAATTAGAAAGTGGCGTATGTTATATTATGTTGTTGTTTTGGATTAAACGCTCGGTACGCTGACAAAGTTAGAATGAGTTCTTTCAGATGTAGATAACATTACATGGCCGTAACTACCACCGGGGCAGCCGCAGATTTAAAAAAGTTTTGAGTTAAACTCATTTTGATTCAACACTGAGAAAATTTTTCAAAAACAAAAACCCAAAAATTATATTTTTAAAACATTTATAGAATTATCTTTAGCGCGATCGCATAGTACATGAAAAATCTACGAAAAAATAGTCCCTCTACCATTTGTTGCCCACAAGATATCAACGAGTCAATTTTTATTATTATTAAATGTGTTTTAACCGTTTTGATTTAGAACTTGGCACACTTACAAATTTATAATCATAAGGAATATCTTTTCCCAAAATTTTATTAAAATTGATTTACTATATTATTGATCGTTGTAAAAAAAGTACAAAAGTTTTTTTTAGGTTATCTAATAAAATTATAAGATTTTTAACTACTTAGTTTTATAACGAAGGAAATGCATTTTTATTTTTGTAATTCGGCCAATAAAATTGGAGATATTTAATAAAACGTACACAAAAAAAAACATAAAAACGGTAGTTTTTTCAACAAGGTACAAAAAATTTCGCTAATAAAATATGACTCCACTATAAAAATCGAGTTTTATGCAGCTCGATATGAAAAATTATTGTTTGTTTGTTCAAAAAATTTATTTACTGGCGTAATTATAATTGTTTACAAAAAATATTAATAATTAAAATTTGAAAGCATTCACATTTTTATTGAAAAACTTTTTTTTTTCGAAAATAGTCACAAATTGTTAAAAATAAAATTTATAATGGGCCCCTCGATTAATTACTACCCCAGGGTCCCAGAGTTGATTTTATATTTTTTATATCTAGTATTCAAATTCCATTTTCTTAAAATACAGGTTATTTACAAAATAAAAAACATTTGAATCTCCTTTAATATAGTATACAATAACATCGTGAAAAAACCCACATACTATTTCTTAAAATTCAATGAATGTCATGAAGATCATTCATAATAATAAATGATATATTCAAATATTGTATAGAAATAATTTTCGACATACATTAAAAAAAGCAATAACAATATTCTTAAATTTGTAATGGCCCACATACTTATTACTATATTATAAAATATTACTTTCGCCTTTAATATTTATTTTGTGCAAACTATCCTACACATTTCAATTGAGATTGGCATTAAAAAACAGAATTATAGATTTACTAAATTGCTTTTCCTTTGAATAACAGTGTATGGTTACTACATATAATAAATAAATGATATTTGCAATAGCTGTGGTAAAGTTTAATACATTATATGTATGTACAATAAAACTATTTGTACAAGTATACACATTTTTTTATATAATACTAGCAGATTAGACCCGGGGTTACCCGGGAATATAAAAATATAAATTATATTTATATATCTCATGGGACCCCGAAAACTGATTTTCAGAAAATTAAATTTGATAAAACGATACAAAACATTAAATTGTATTGTATTAATTAAAAGTAGAAAATAAAATAAAAATTGATAGAAACATAAATTAATAAAAAATCCAAGCATAAATTATAGAATTCTTTATTCAACGGCTAAATGGTCTTTATGACATTTGTATGCTTTGGTACATCTTTTTTCCACATATTTAATATAAACATATCACTTTTACAAAAAACGATATGTTTACGGATTAGGATAAAATAATTCTAAAATATTACTTACTCCGAGCCTGATATTCGCATACATTTACACAAATATCTAAGTTTGGTGTCAAAGAATCAATAATAGTTGTTTGGTTGTTTGTAATTGAAATAAGCTCGTCGCTAACTATTCAATGAACTTTGCAAACTTTCACTATAAAATGTAAATCTAGTATACATAAGCTTACTTAAACCACGGCTTATCTAAAACTGTCATTTACATATTTTTGTGTCTGGTGTAACAATGCTGCTAGGTCAGAGATTTAATTTGATCTTTTATATAAATTCTTTGGCAGATTATTTAAATTGCGAAAGAAATAAGTGCACTATATTATTTACATACTCGTACAATCATAAAACGATTTAAAAATATACAGAACGATATTCATTCTAAAATAAAGATTTATTCTGAAGACTCGTACAAAAATATTAAATAATTTAACAAAACATAGTTGGAATGCTTTTTAATAATATAAAAGTAAGAAAAGAAATGGATACTTAAATACTTTATGAATATAAAAATTTTAAACATTTTTCTAGTTTTCTTTTGACTTTCATATTCTAATAAAAAATGTACTTATACCTACCTACAACATAAATTGTTTAAATTATTTTTCTTCATATACCTACTTCTAAATACAGCAAATATTGTTTTATGTTTTTAATAAAATTTCGTTATTATCTTTAGAGATCATTTCATATACAGATTGAAGCATTTAAAGTGTTACAGATTTTATCTCAGAACTATTGCATATTTGAAAAAAATGTTTAGACCAAAAAATGCTTGGTTATTTGATGGTCAACATAATTTTTTAAATAGGAGTGTATAATTTTTATTTAGTAATCTTATTCTACGTAAAAAAAACACGAATCTTTCATTAAAAACTTTTTTTTTTACCAAAATAATTTTGATATTTTGATCATTTAAGAATTGTTTACTCAAATTTCATCAATTTTAGAGATAAAGTACAAGATACAAAAAATGTTTATTTTGGTCTAATAATACTTCGAGAATTATTCTAATTTTTTTTTAACATTTCGTGTTTTGTAATTTTTTTGCTTGTCTTGTACTTTTTTTTAAGTTTAGGTTTGTGAGTGAAAAATTCTTGAAAATCCAAAATTTCGATTTATTTTGTTAGATATCTTGAAAAGCTTAGGTTGTCCAAAAAAAAAATGTCAATGAAAGATTCTTATTTTTTCACGTAGAATAAGATTATTAAATAAAAACTATAGATTCCTATTTATTACAACCAAACATTTTTTGATTGAAACATTCTTTTCAAATATGCGATAGTTCTGAGATAAAAATCAGTAACACTTTAAATTCCTCACCCTGTATAATTGAATTCCATAATTTATAATACTCCAAAATGTACATGTATAAAACTAATATATATAATAATAATTCAATTATAATAATGACGCGATATTAGCTCGTATGAAGCAGTGTGATCGTTTCGTTCTATGTATAACCGGATTACACCTCTTCTACATTTCGTAGCGCGAACAATAATGAGATGTGTTAAATTAAAATATTCAAATAATTTACACAACCAACATAGACGTTTACGCTCGAAAACGCCAACCCGACTAACACCTACTGAAGTTTCATCTAATAGATTATAAATGCTGTTGGCGGTTTCATTAAAAATAAATACATACATATATACACAGATAATGAGAGAAATGAAAAACTTATTTATTTTCACGTCTGGATATTTTATTATATTATATCTGTCAGATAGCATGATTACTTTTTTCTTGCTTATTTCTTTCATTATGTAACAGCTAAAGGTAACATTTTCATGCAAGGATAAATATAAAAGGTATGTAAGTTCAACGCAAATCAATGGACTGAGGGGAAAATGTAAATATTATATTTATTTTATTAAAGTTTAATACTGGAATACACAAAGAAATATATAACGGATATTTGACTCTGCATAACAAAAAAATACTGGCAATTTTAAGACCTTATGTTCATGGTAACTTTTGATCAGTAAGTCACGAAATACATACTTCAGTTTCAGCCGATTGACTGCACCCTCATTTACATTAGTTTTGTGCGGGGTTCTTTGTAAAATCTTAATTGACCATACGTGACCTGTTAAGCTAATCGGGCGTTTTTAAAAGGAACAAATGTTTCATGCAACAGAAAAACAGAAAATTACCATTAATCACATGTTAAATTTCTTAATCGGCGTTTCTGCAGTCCAACATAAAGGTAAAAACTATAAGTAAATCTTCATCAAAAGTTTGTCATTATCTACATAAACTGGATCACAGTCTCTTAATTTCCAATAGCGTTCGTTGAAAACTTCGTTATAACTTATAATAAAGACAAAAAGATAAAGTTCAATATATTATTATGTACTGTGGTCTTTAGAAGTCATCTACCACCTTAGAGGTCAGAATCGCTTACAACAGATTCAAAAATATTAAGACAAGCATCATTGGTTATCTTTTTCTAGGGCGGAGCTTATATAGTTACATCATTTTTAATAAAAACACAAATATACGTCCATTTCATTAATTAATTTTATATCATGTTTAACATAAAAAATACTAAAATTCGCAATATCGAATATTTATTGCCACAAAATTTATTTACAAAATTTTTAATAGAATACATAATAATTTAATCGCACAAATATATTATGAGTATTATAAACGAAGAGTACTTCTTTATCTAGCAAATGAGTTTCAAAATTTCGGTCTTGTTTCTAAGTTTGTGATAAGCGAATCTGAATGAAAACTGGCCGACCACTTCTGCATGCGACTCTACATTCTTACAAATAACTAGTACATATTTCACCGCAAGAGAAATCATGTATTTAAATTTATTTTAAAATAAGCAAAAACTCGTAACAACAAAAATCTACGAATCATTACATAAATAAAACTTGTAATACACATTCTTACAATATTTACACTAAAGTAAAAAAACCTGTTAAAACCAATAGCACATGAATATTAATAAGATCAAAAAATGTAATAAAAATTCAAAACACACACATCCACACAACAAACGCATATATACTCATATTACACGGCCAAAAATAAAATAAATGAAATGAACTGTCAAGAGTAAAAGAAGTCATTGAAAGAAACGTTCACTAAAACAACACAGCACAGAACCTCTCCAAGACCCGCCGATGTATGTGTGTGTGTGTGTGTGTGTGTGTGAGTGTGTGTGTGTATAAATGAGGCGACATATTATAGGAAATGACTCCAGTTCAAGTACGCTGTCAACTTAATTCTAACAGCGTTGTAAGTAAGTTATCAAGATCTCAACACTCTCTGACACAAATATTTTATATATTCTGTAAGCAAGCGTTGTTAACATACACGGGGAATATAGATGCTCTTGTGTCTTAACACCGTAGTAGTCGCCTTCAGTGGCGGATCCTCGGGATTCATTATATACATACATCCTTTGAGTTAATGCATTGTTGTGTCAATATTTTAAATGTAAACTGAGGAAAATTTGTATATTAAAAAAAAATTGTCAAGAAGACAACGCAGAACGCGGAGCTACCCGGAATTTTTCACCAGTATCAAAAAATTATTTATCAATATAAGGTAAAGGCACCAGTTATGGCCGCTATAAGAGCAAGTTTTCGATTATTTTTTTGGATTAATAGGCTTGTTTTTTTGTAAAGTACTATGACACAGAAGATATAAAAGAAAGAATCGTCTTTAAAATAGTGTAAAGTAGTTGCTATGATAATATAATAATTAATAAATAAATTATACTGATAATTTGTTTAAATGTCCACCATTTTGACAACTATTGGCCGATTGTCATCAAATCGTGCTGTAAGACAGTTAAATGTATATACATAGATTAATATTCAGAAATGGTAGTAATCAAATATCAACACATATTTTTAATTCAGTACATTTATTTAAAAATTAATACGTGGACATCGAAAATTGTCGTACGTTTTTTTAGTATTTATTATAAAAAGAGGTGAAACTTATAGGTATCATTCGAAAGGTACTGTGCCATAGATGTGCACACAAAAAATGTGTGTGTATGTTGTCGTAAAGGCAGGTAAAATAAAGTTAACATACACAAATGATTTCCCATCTCGCTATTTGTTTATGTCCCCTCGCATCATTCAACAGCATAGCAATACTCATAGCGCTATCAAGCAGCAAAAATAAATATTGTCGTTTTGCGTTTCTATCAATCGTAGAGAATACGTATAGAAATTTCAATTCGCGTTCAATTGCAATCTTTTTATTTGGAAATTTTTGTGTGCATAAAGAAAACTTCAAAACCGTGTTATAGCGAAAATTAATATTACTAATATCGAACATTAAATAACAACTCCAAATCCCCAAGTGCCCTTACCATTTCATCCCTTGTATCCTAGCCTCCCCTATTTTTCAAAACCCTGCTATGATCGGCCCATCAACAACCTCTTAATTCGTCTTGTATCCCTGTCTGATATCTAAAACACACACCCACAAAAACTTACTCGCACAGAAATCAACATTGATTTTAAGTTGTATGTCAGACTAAACACATGTCTGCCAACATTAAGTGTAAATAAATAAATAAATAACAACTGATAGTTTATTATTCATTTAGCGTGTACATTAGAATTATGAGGAAAACGAAAAGCAAATTTTTTGACATGTGTAAAAACAAAAAGTTTAAAATATTATAATAAACATTATGTGCTACATTTTAGTAAGTAAAATATGTTATATTTATAATAAACTTTTTTTTATACCTACTATTTTTTATTATTTAGAACATCTAATATTAAAAATGGGAGATGAAAGAGAGTAATTAAAATTATAATACCGATTATAATTTTAAATATATAATTATTATGTCAACTACATGATTGTGTTCTACCAAAAATAGTTAATATACTAATTATATATCATAATAATACATTATGTCAATAGTAACAAAAACAACCACAATGGAATATTTCTAGAAATTATGATGATAGTAATTGCTTATTGCCTTTATTGTCAAATTACATACATATCTATATATTTATACATTATAACATATTATACATATGTGATATATTTAGGTAATAGAATAATAATCATCAAATCTCAGTATTTCTGTAGATAAATGCCATGTTTTTTTATATATATGTACGCTTCAAATTCGTATAAATGTTCACTACACAATTATAATTAGGATGACATAATTCGTTAATATTCCAGGGCTATGCAAAACAGAATCCATGAAACAATACACTCAGATCTTAATTAACCTACTTAACACGCCGCTACTGATGTAGACAGGGGTGTGTTGCTAAGCCAATAACAACCGGTTCGTCTATTTAAAGACCTTATATGAACTACTTGACGAGCGTACCACCGTCCCTGCTAACCAATACAGCTGTTTTATATCTTACCCGCTCAATAAGAATACTAATATATATAAAGACCACCCATCCAGTCATCTGTATCATTACATTCTCATCAGCACAGCATTCAGATTACCATTATCAAATATTAAAGTTTATTTTCAAACCGCTTGCACTGCAAACATCTTAAAATAATATTTTGCTTCCTCGCAATATCGAAGATACGAGAATCTTTGTGATCGTTTTAGAATGAGACAAAAAAATTATTCTCCGATTTCTGTCATTTTGACGTTTGCATAACAGAAAAATTTAGATTTAGATTGAAATTGTCAAAAAATTAAAAATATAGGCTAATAAATAATGATGCGCGTATCAAAAGAAAAATGTTAAATAAATATTAAAAAAAAAATTGTTTAAAAATTAAATGGTTAACCAATAGCAGGCAGTTCATCTGAGTACTTTATCAGTGTTTATTAAAATTGTTCGATAATTAATTACCTTTAACAAATTTAGTACGAGGAAGCACTGTGCATTTACTTGGCACATGTTTTTTTCATCAAAACCTTATAGAATAAATAAACAAGCAACTTACACTTAATAACGAAGTTACAACTGTACCGCCTATACATTATACCGTTGCCTCATTTTGTAGTATTTTAACAAATTATAATAAAATAATAGTCTTATTTGAGAACAAATATACATAATCAAAACATAAATAAAAATATTTGGTTTTCACGATAAATGTAAATAAGAAAGCAAAAAATTATGACATTCATATTTTTGCAAGGACATGTACGACGTCAAGTCTACATGTAAAGAAAATTGTTTTTCTTAATGTCGACAAATATTTTTTACTTAAAAGAAAATTGTTTATATATTATTTATAATGTTTTTGTAAGTAAATAAGAAAAACAGAAATAATATAATAAATATTGTAATTTCTCATATAAATTATTGATGGTGATATATGTATTTAAATTTAAATTCAAAATCTAGAACGACAATGTGAAAACACATTAATAAATATTACATACGTTAATGTTTAAATTAAATTTACAATTGTTAATTTATGTCAAAATAAGTTATTTATAATTTGTTTTAAATATCAAAAAAAAATTGTTACTTTTTAAATAACATTTATGTCAAAACATTCATTTGAAATATCAAAATTAAAATACAATTTATAATTTTTATTTAGCCACAACGTAATATTGTATTCAATAGCTATTTTCAATGTTACATTAACAAAAAATGTTCTATATTTCTTTAAAATAGTGTTATTTTTATTATAGAATCATGTTTCCTCCATACGGCTCTGCTTTTATAAAAAAAAAACTTTTAGTATCTACCAAAGACGATGGAGACATTTTTGGCAAACTGGATATTTTTATAAAACATAAGAAACATCATTATTTTTTGCTCGTCTGTCTTTTGTCTTAATAAAAATACACTTGTATGTTTGTCTATTCCAGTGTCCATCAACCAATGAATACTGTTCGAAGAATTTCAGTTTTTAAAATATCAGGAAAACCCAAATTATTTAAATACGTCCAGCCATAACTCTATCTGATTTTCATATAAATAAAAGCTTATAACGTCTTCAAATGTAAGGCGTACTTATTGCATGTATGTACAGTGAAATGCAGAAGTGGTCTTCCAGTGTTCATTGAAATTCGCTTATCACAAATTTAGAAGGCTCCTCTCGTTTGATTAGTATATTTAAATCGTTTCTCCATGTACCAAACAAAGACAAATATTTTAAAACTCATTTAATATTTTTCACGTTTGTCTGAAAATACTACATTTCTATCATTTTTTTTTCGTTTTTCCTGTAGAAGAGTTTTTTTTTTTATTAATTTAAAATCGATTTTTTGTTAAATGTAACAAATTTTTATGTTTAATCGATTTTCTGCGGAAATGGAATTTATAATTAATAAAATAAAAACTATAATCTTCTTTAAAAATTGCCAGCTACCAGAAAAAGTCATAATATACAAGAAAAACGGGAAAAATTGAGAGAAAAGTAGTTTTTTCAGAAAAACGTGAAAATTGCTATTTAAATACACGTTAAATTTAAAATGTATTGAGCATAGCCAAAATATTAATTGTCAACAGTTTACGGTTACCTTATTTTTTGATCCCAAAGAACAGACAGGGTACGTCTTATTAATATTTCAATTTATAAGGACACCCTAATATACATATATGTATCTTTGTGTCAAAAATATTGAGAAACACTTTCTAGAAGATTTTTTACAAACGTAGAAAATCCACCGATCCCAACAGTCTTATAGAATTCAACTAAAACAATGATTTCGAATGAAACTCACGTTCGTATGTATATATGTTATATAATGTTATATAGATTTATAACAACTAATGTCCGGTAAACCTATGTCCCAATAAATCACTGTTAACTTCACATCTGTTCGAGTCTGTCTGGTTTTTCTATCTGTATATCCTATAAGCGTAGGTTCAAAGCGTATATTAGCCGGAGACAAAAAAATATTTAAGAATCACTATTAATATGCCTTCAAATATGTCAGCATATGTTTTTCTTTATTATTGAACATATGTGAAAAAATATACTTAACAAATAGTTGCATGATGAATGTCCTGTATTAAATATACGAGTTTAAAAATTGGTTCTCGCTGTTTAGTTTTTCTTCGAATAATTTATCTTATGCTTTTTCAAATTCGTACTTTTTACATGATAATATAATTAAAGCAGATAAAATAAAATGTGGACTTATATATAAGTAACATGGTATATAATTTTATATATCTTTAAATTTTTTCTCGTGTTTAAAACATAAATATATAAAATATATATAAAATAAAACATATTAACAAAAATATGTTTAAATTTTGTTTAGATAAATATTAACGTTACCCATTTCAAAAATAAAATAAAAACATAAATATTTATTAGATATATAAAACACCAAAAAATATCCAAGAAAAAGAACAATGTAGACAAATAAATTATACCAAAATTTTAATAAAAAATTCTTATACCAAAATCCACAAAGTTTTGTAATTTTAATTTTAACATAAATCAATAAGAAAATTTATACAAAGTTGAGAAATTATGTTTTATTCAAACAAATAAATATTTTACTTATTATTGATTCAAATAATCAAGAAAAGGTATTTTCTTTTTCTTCTCAGAATACCTTTTATTTGCGTATCTGGAAATGTTATGCAAAGTTTCTAGCTAAAGAACAAGATGTAATAGTGTTTATTTAGCTACTAAATAAACAGAAATGTTACTGTGCACATAGCACAATTTCAGAGCATTCAATTTTTAAATACACACATTGTATATTTTATTTTATTATTTTTATTGTAATATTTTTCTTGATTTACATGTTTTGATATTTTAAATATACCTATTCAATATGGTATATTCCTTCCATTTGGATTTTACAATATTAAATTATGTACAATAAATTACTTACATTAAGAACAAGTATTTTATATTACTCTTTTCCATATTCATGAAGGTAGTACAGTACATACCTGTAAAATAAAGAAAAAAATATTAATTATGTTTTCATATAATATAAAGTTTATTTTAGAAGAATACATCAATATTTATATACTAGGGGCTTTGCCCCTGGGCGCACCGCGCCCCTACCCCAAACCTCACCAAGTTTAAATACTCAAATTTACTCGGGTCTCAGCCTTCGGCTGCGACCCTCGTATGTAAATATTATATTATACCCCTACCACTATTTTTAATATTTTACAACAAGGGCAAAAGATCGTTGTGAACACATTTTTGCATTCAACGTATTCAAAAAAGAACATTCAATATTATTTTTATATTAAATTATTTTATAATGATTTTCTTTGTTATAAAGTAAAGTAATTTTTATAAAATTTTATTAGAAAATGATAACTGTAATTTTTGGTAGGGATAAAATATAATATATACATACGAGGGTCGAAAAACTATAATATTGTGTTTTTTAAGTTATTTTATTCTACCATAATGTACACAATAAATCAACTGTTAGAAATCCACTGATTGAAACATATGAGTAGACGTGTACAGATAAAGCTATATTTACGCCTTATTACTAAATAGCGCATCATACGGGTGCTATGAATAATATGACAGTAATGTTACTTCGGCCTTTCGCTCTAGTCTGAAATTAATTTACTGCTCTACAGACTGGAAAATTCTAAACGAAATTAAAGGCCAAATATCCATCTACAAGATGCTGCATACCATTTTTAATAACTTAATTTAACATTCCAACATACAAAATTCAAATATTTGCTGTACAGATGTTTACAAGAATTTAAATATTTATATCAAAATATACATTTTTAATTCCGTGGTAGTTGTAAAAAAATGTAATATATATTATTTTTTAAACAAATAAGATAAAAATTAACTAACAAGCATTATCGGTAGGTAACACTTAAAATTTTGAATCAAGTATAAAATCAAAATTCTTGGATTTACAATTATTTAAGCAGCTATATAAAAATAAGTCTAACGTAAATATCTTTAAATAAGAACACTGGGATAGCCACCATAAAATAAAAAATTATAAATCTTGTTTTCAATTAGAAAATATAGGTATTACACAAAAAATTACTTAAAACTAGCGAACCCGTCCCGGCTTCGCACGGGAGTTAATATTTCACCCCCTGTCACGTATAGAGGGTTGTAATTGTTGTTTCAGCTGACCCGGCAAACGTTATTCTACCCAAAAATAATTTGTTTAAATATCAAACCATTTAGTTATAGTACACACATTTACGTAAATATCTCAACCCCAACGCCACCTACTCAGTCAAAAAAAGATAAACATAACGAAGCACCAAACGAACATATGGTGTGAATATGGCTTCGATACGTCCAGTGATTTAGGTCTGGTGATCTCACAAACAAAAAACCAACCGATATATTTTTTTCTACTTAAACCGGGATGAAAACTGAAACGAACAAAAAATAACGGTTCGAAGCCCTGCAAAAAAGTAACTAAATATTTTATGGTTATAAAATGATTATTACTTTATTAATTAAAATACACACAACCGTTTATTGTTTAATTAATCCTAGAATATCAATACCAAATCACATCAAATATATAAAGCCATGCTAAATATTGAATTTTCGCTGTTTATTAGGGCGCTTATGTAATCAAATAAATAAACAAATATGCATTATTATTACAGGTATTTAACAAAATAATAACAACCAGCTTATAACTGTACTTCACATTTATATGTTGACATTTAGTGATTCTCTATTTGCATTTGTGTTGTCAAATAACACAAATATGCACTTAGCCCCCCAGATGAATTTGCATAAATAATATTTACTTTTAAGTATTTGGCGTATTCATTATTCATTATGTTATTGGGAAGCATTGTCGATATTTAGATTTGATTGAAAGAATTTATTTATTAAATTGCTACCTCGCAATATCGAAGATACGAGAAGCTTTGTAGTCGTTTTAGAATGAGACAAAAAAATTGTTCTTCGATTTCAAAAGTTTAAATTGATCTTTCCGTTTCACGTCAAGACAAACACTTTTCGTTCCGTGTCTGTCTGTCTGTCTGTCTGTGTGTGTATGTGCATGTGTGTGTCTATCCTTGTCAAATTCTTTTACTATTACTTTCGGATAAAATATTTTTACGTTTGAAATTACATTTTAAAAATATTTAAATAATAACAAAATGTTTACATATTTAAATTCCTTTAATTGCCAGTTTTCATTTGTTACCCTACTCGCCGGGATAGAATTTTTTTAATATGCCTTCAAAACGCATCAAAAACTTGAAATTTTATTTTTATAATTGTATTATTGACACAGCATTTGCAATGTCAAATCTCGGTTTTCTAGGTCAAAATTGTGTTAAAATTTTATCAGCACATTTAATTATTTAATATTTTATGAAATTTTATAGAATTTTTTTAATACCTCTGCAAATTTTTAAAATAAATATTTGTTCTTTTACTTAAAAAAAACTCAAGAGAAAAAAATTCTTAAGTTTAATATAAAAGAACTTACTTTTTCAATTAATAAATAGGATATTATAATGACACGTTAAACACACCTATTGAAATGTTGAAAATTCATCGAAAAAGCACGTTTTAGAGTTGAGTGGATATAAATAAAATTATACCAATTTCCAACAGTTTGACGGTTCATTTTATATCTAAGAAAAGTGAAAACGACTTATCTGGTTTTAATTTAATATTGTGTAAGAGCTTTTCGTTAAGTTTAAAATTAAAATGAATTAATACACATGAAAAGATACAATGAATCGGGAAGCAGCCGTACAATTATTTTCTGTTTAAATACCATGAATCAAATATTTCAATACGCACTTGAAACGTATCTCCACACTTTAAGTGGTGCTACAAAATAATGGATTTTTAATATAATTTTCAGCTTCCTTTTGACTATATATTTTACTGCACACTTGTGCAATTTGTAATAAAAATGTTACGTTCGTATTTTTTATTAGTTTTAATTCATCATCATACAGTGTGTTCCAAAATAGATGTAACAAGAACAAAAAAATCTAATTTCAGAATGATATTTGGTGATCGAGTCCTGCTTGATATAAAAAATTAGTTACAGGATGTTTTATAAGCAAAATTGTAAAAATAACTTGAATTTTCAAACCGCAGGTCTGTATCTCAAACCGTTCTCGAGATATAGTCTCTCAAAGTTTTAGTTTTTTCAAATTTTTGGAGAAAAAAGGCCATAACTTTTGAACGCGTAGTCGGAGTTGATTTTAGTTGACGGATTTGGAATCAGCGTGTCAAAATCTATATAATGACATGTATAATACCGTAAAACTCGAAAAAAAAAATTTCACGAAAAATCAAAAAAATTCAAAGGGGTATACCTTAAAAAAATGTCGATTTTTGACCAAAATTTTTTTGTCGGATTTTAAAGTATTATACATGTCATTATATAGATTTTGACACACTGATTTCAAATCCGTCAACTAAAATCAATTCCGACCACGCGTTCAAAAGTTATGACCTTTTTTCTCAAAAAATTTGAAAAAACTAAAACTTTGAGAGGCTATATCTCGAGAACGGTTTGAGATACAGACCTGCGATTTGAAACAAACAACTTTTCACGTCATTTTCTATACAATAAATATACTTTTAACGAAATCAAAAATTCAAAAAATTTTAGTGAAATTTCCTGCAGTGAACTTCAACTCGTCATACAAATATCGACTAAAATACAAGAGAATAAGACGTTTCATAACTAGTTTTTTTTTGTTAATAGGGGGGGGGGGGGGAGGATTGACAAAATATGCTTCCCTTATTAAAAATTTCACGCCTCGCCACTGATGTATGTATAATACATGCTTGCTTAAATTATGATTATATAAAATTTTGTTAAAATGCTGAAATGTTAAAATGATTATATTTTTCCAACTGTTTTTTTTAAATCAAAAATTTTAAACTGTTGACGAAAATCCTAAATACTTCCTTTACGGCTAGATAGCACTACAGTTGTACAGGAGTGAACATTAAACAAATAAATTTTTTTAATCAACTTGGGTTCCAAAAAAAAATTAGGGGGGCCGTGGGTTATCAATTTGAGTTGCAGGGGAACCGCGACATCAAAAAGTTTAAGAAGCATTGCTGTAGAAGACCAAATCAACTAATTTTTGGTATACATTAGTTTCACATCAAGCAGGACTCGATTACCAAACCTCATTCCGAAATCCGAATTTTTTTTGTTCATTCTTAGTACATCTATCCTGGGACACACTGTATATTATTTTTGATAAAAAGCATTCAATTTTTTATTTGATATTTAATAACTACGATTTTAAATATAAAGATTATAGATCATAATAAATAATAATATATAAGACCATACTAATAAGACAATACTATGTTACAAATTGTTCGAAATCAGTTTGCAATTTTGAAATAAAAAATATCTCCTACTGTTGATTAATTTGCGGTTCCCTGTGTGTATTTATTTCAAAACCTGATCAACCCAGTTCCAATTCTATGCTCAGATGTAATCGTGTATTTTGGACCAGTGGTCACGCAGCTACACGGTATACCATTAATCATTATTTTCGTTGTATACTGATACAAGTAGCATTCATAAACAATGTCATTTTATATAGGTACTGGTTTAAAATGTTCATATACTTTCAACTACAAGACCTATATGCTAATGCATTATATTTGAATTCAGAAAATTTATTGAAAACATGTATATAAATACATAGAATAATTATTTTAAATAAATGTTATTATCTATAATTTTTTCAAAATTAAATTTTAAGAAATAATCGATTTTTTAAATTATATTTTAAACGGTTCATAACAGAAAGAAATGTTTTTAAGAAAAAGTTATAATGTACTGGCACCAGTTATGGCTGCTTTAAGAGCAAGGTTTATTGTTTTTGTGAGTAACAGGCTTCATTTTCGTAATTCTCATGAACTCATGTTACTAATAAAACAAATAACTCTTTATTTAATCAATATAATTACCAAAGTCCGAGAATGTTTTTTTTTATTTATTTTCCATTTATATTTTTATCAATGTTAACCAGAAAGATTTTTTTATATAATTAGAAACACATACACTGTTCACTTGTAGCATTACGTATAAGAAAATCCTATGACACCAGATATTTTCATATTCCTATATATTTTGAAATTTAAATATTCACCTTTAAGTACTATACCACCTACAATATATGTGAATATAATTTTATATTATGATGTTCGAACATATTTTTAACTTAATAATATTATCCAACCATTTTTATTTACATCGCAAATCTTGTTATCTCCTATTCTACTTAGATTGACAGATTGTATTGATATGTTCTTAGAATTTACAATTCAAGTCAATACATATCAAAAGTTGATACGATTATACGTTCAATGATTCTAATTCATAAGTCACTCAAGAAAATATAAATAATAAATATAATATATAACCACCCATTAAATTAAAAGATATTCAATACAGATCACGAGGATATATCATATCAGGATATGTCATATAAGTATAAAGCTTCTTATTTACAATTGTTATCAGTTTTATTTTTATTTTTTCTTCCGAACGGTATTTTTTAAGACTGGATATACATATAAGATATAAATGTGTAACTAAAAAAATACAAAAAAATGTTTTTTTAATGAGCTCATTGTTAATGTTTAAAAAATATATTATTTTGTGTTTTTAAGTCCTTTTTTATACTATTATAGTCTACTAGTATTTGCCAGAGGCGCCAAAGTAAAAAATTTGTATTGATATTTATTTATTTTTTAAATATATTATCTTATAGCCTGCACTTACACAAAAAGACCACATTCTACTAATAAAAAGTTCATGAAGTACTTTTTTGCAAGTTGACCCTAATAAAAAGCTAAAATATTCTTATAATTAAATACATACATTTACTTAACACACATTTTTATCTTTTCTTTCATAAAATTTTCTCATACAAAGTACAAAAATAAGTAATCTCTACCTTTCCAAACAACCCTACACATAATATGTGTGTGAATGTATACACATATACACATATACACACATACACACAAATACACACATATACATAGCAACATTCATACAACGTCAGTTTGCTTGAATGGTTTTCAGCTTTACAATAAAAACGTAACAGCTCACGGTAATATTACTGACATGGTATTGTACACTAGGCCCTTACACACTTGCATACACACACACCCACACTCACACATACATACACACGAGTACAGTCAACATCACTTTAATAATAACCGAACAGGTATTCTTGCAAAAAAATAGCGAGCGTGCTCACTCACTGACATAATGAGTTATACGCGGCAAAACTTTCCAGGTCGACAGATTGATCTATGCTTCAAAGTATCAGTTTAATGAGTTCGAGGTTTAAAAAAAGTTGCACCGCTTTTCAAAATTTGACACCGTGTTGTTGATTTTTTTTGTACTTATTGATTTGCTTGTTACTTAAGTGCGGTTGCAGATAAAATTTTATATTTTAATAATTTTTAGTCTGAGTAAGGTTAAATGTATTATATTTAAAACCTAACTGAAAAAATTTAAATCAAACAACTACACTATACTTTTTATATTTTAAATTGCAATGACCCTTTTTTTGCTCAATACTTTTTATACATTGGAACCTCGTTAATACATTTTGCTTTAGTACGTTTTTCGCCACAGTATGTTTTTTAGGTCCCACAAGACCCCATGCTTGTTAAAAAATGTCATTAGAAGATACGTGTTTTCCCCCAGTCCCTTCAAAAACCTTCTAACGAGGTTCCGCTGTATTTTCAATTGCAATGACCTTTTTTACATTTTTTTTACACTTCTTATATTTTTCACTTACAATTTTTTCAATTACACAAATTAACTTTTACAACTGCACTTTTCATTTTTAGAACTGCAGAAACAACTACAATTACACACTAAAACAACGCCTGATGAAAAAGAATATTACTCTATGAAATTTCAGTAGGGGAAAATGTATAAATAAAGCCTGTATTTCATTCTCAATTTTTCCAACAATTTTAAGTACTTAAAATTGACAGTCCAATTTTAAACTCGATTTCTTAATAATTTTTTCTTATATTTTCCGTCAATTTAGTAGTTTCTAGGGTTGTTAATGTTTGGCAACTAAGATTTTGATAGTACCTATATACGAGATTAATGCTTTAATAACTTATGCTGATTTCTTTGATTTAGTGTTAATTATTTATTTTTATTCTGTGCATTTGTTCTTCAACAATATATAAATTCTATGTATGTGTAATAAAGACTTAATAAAGTAACAGTCTAACCTCACAGTCTACAATAAACATAAAACATATGCTTTACTTTCATTTTCATCTTGTTATAGTGCTCACAATATCAACACGATATGTTAGTTACACAAACTTAATATAATTTTGAAAACCTCGGACAAAAGTAAAATGCAATTTATTTATTTTTATATTTAGAAATAATGCGATCAACACGGAAGTCTTGGATAAAAAAATAAATAAAAAAAGTCTATTAAGTCAGTCACTCAATAATAAATCCACAATTCCACAAATTGCACGACTAATCTTTCTAATATCTTGTCCCAATCCATTATTGTAGTCCAGATCAAGAAATGGATAAGGAAACAATCTTTACTGGCGGTCGCAAATCAAACGATTTTATTGTCTCGAAAAACGACAAATAAAAATTGATGTTTTTTTAACGAGCACTTAACCATTTTTATATGAGAAAGCACACATTATAGCAACATAAAAAACATTGAATTTAATTATTTCTGATCATTACAATTTTCTACTAAATTAATTAACTACATTTACGCCGCGAATATAATTGAAAAGAAACGAGCAACTGTACAACAAAAAAATATCAGCACAAGTTTCAGTTTTAATGATGTCTATTAATTATTTTAAGGAGTGACCAAACTATGTATAAGAAACTTTTTCAATTTCAATATTCATTATTTAAAACCATATTATATTGATTTAAAATCTAAAACAAGATCATAATGATTATTATTGTTTTTTACTATAGGGGTATTAGTACTCAATGCTCTTATCGTGTTTTTAAACCTCCACTGAATAAAAAAGAAGAAGAAAAACATCTGCCAAGTAAATGCACATTGCTTCCTCGTGCTCAATTCACCAAAGGTAGTTAATTATTTAACAATTTAAATAAAAACCGATAAAGTGTTCATATAAATTACATGACATTGGTTAACCATTTAATTTTTATACAATTTTACTAAAAAATATTAGTTCGAAACTTTTCGATTATTTTTTTTGATAATTTCAATCTAAATCACGCAATAATTTATAGTTCTTTTTTGCATTTTATATAATTAAGATTAAACAAAAAAAATATTTCTGTTGATATTAATAAATTCAGGTGACATTTTTTCAACATCCTCAAAGGAATACATTTTATACACATTGTTTGATAATACTGGGAACTATTTACCGAAATACAAACAAACATTGTTTACATTTACCTGTTCTTATAACACCGTGAAAGTAAACAGGCAATAGACGTAGGTGTGTGTATATCTCTAGCGGACCCGAGTAAGACCACAACTGAGACAGGTCAACAGTACAAGGATCCCTAAATTCCAACGAAGATCCGAAACTATTATATTCTTTTGTAGACTGTTTTGTCATAATATACTGTTTTCGTCATACATTATCCTTTTGTTTGTTTATTGTATTGTTAAGGAAAAGGTGTATAAAAAGGAACTACTTTCAGAATAGAAGCAATAAATAATAATGAATTGACTAGGACAAGTATTATCTGTACAAAAGGAATTTGGATACACATACATAATTAACACATTAGTGAGGTATTTACATTTGCGGAATAAATCATTCGCTTTTTACTGATGTCCTAAAAAAATGTTTTAAAAGGTATTGTATTTTACAAAAATAGAATTTTAATATTTTGACATACATATTCAAATTATGTAGTATTTAATTATAGGGTCTAAAATACCGGGGTTTGGCAACTTTTCCTTACATATCTGCATGACTAGAAAATACACAAATTTTAGCAAAAAAACTTTTAATGAAAGTACTTCATACTCTTCAAAAGACATTTATAAAGTGAAAATAAAACCTAAAGTTTCTTAGATAAAAACATGAGAATAAAAAAACTTTCAACTTCAGAACTACACAGAAAAAACTATCAAAGATAAATGGTTTTTTAATCTTAATTTCATTTGAAACACTTAACAAGAGATGAAGCAAAGAAGAGAATAGTTAAAATAAAACTATTTAAAGCATTTTTAAGTGAAATGATGTGAAATAAAAAATTTAAAAGTTATCATTTAATTTTTCTTTTGAAGTAACAAATAATTAATACAGATAAAATAATTCTGTCAAGAGAATAGCAGAAAACTCATTTGAAGTTTAAAAAAACTACTCATTTACATATATTATAATACAATAGTAATGTTTTTCTCGTTTGTATGTACATAATACGTGTATCTAAAAAAATACATATACTTATCGGTTAGAAAAACAAATTTTGTAAATCTTTCAAGTATTTGATTATTTTAGGAATGTTCTTACTCTCCAAAAAAATCGCATAATAATGTTTTTATATGTATAAGATATTTTACTATTAATTTTTAAGAAAATATAAACAAATCATAAAAAATCATACTGTAAAAAAACTGCACATTCGTTAGTAAAATGAAACATGCTTGTTTTAAAACCTTTGAACTCTCATTAGATTCACAAATGGTTATTGACCTTAAAAGTCAAATGACTTAAAACTCAGCAAATTTTAAACATAACCACAAAGTCAAACAACACCTTTTCAGTTTAATATATAAATTCATATGTTGTTCAACAAAACAGCTTTACCCTATAATTATGAGTAAATATTCACAACAATAAACGCTGGTATTGCAGAAATACTGGATTTGTGTGCGTTAAAATACAAAAAAAACTCACAGTGGCGATTCTTATAATCAGATAAAAATTATTCTTAGTCATGGTTAATTTTCTACAAACAATTTTATTTTCATAAATTATATAGGTAGTCGTACTTTATTGTAACTTTGATCTCTTTTTAAAGCCAACATTGTAGGTAAGTACATTTCGAAAGACTACATAATGCAACTTAAATAACAATAAAATATAAATAAATTTAAAACAAATTAACAGTAGTACGAGGATGTTATATTTCGCAAAAAATTTTATATGAGCATGGGTCCGATAAATTTTCTTCGAAACTATTATTTTTATTTAATATATTATTGATTATTGAGAACTCAATGTGATACAGTTTTGAAATTTGCTAGTCGGTTTAGTTTTAATAAGAATTATCGATTTTCAGCATCATGGTATGTTGGGTAATTACACCTCTGGACTAAATTATTATTGACTGATACTGAAAATCGATAGCACTTATTAAAACTACACTTACTATCAAATTTCATAACTGTATCACAGTGGGTTCTTCAGAATACTCCAGATATTAAATAAAAATTAATATTTTTGAAGGACTAAAGTTCTTTCACAAACATTTTTTGGACATATATTTATTATTTATATTAATATTTATATGCTTAAAATAACATTCTCGATTCACTACTTATGTATATGTTTTTTAAGTATTACGAAATTTAAATTCATTTATATTTAAAAATTATTTAAAAAGATAGAAAGAACATGGAAGTCATGTATGGTTCTCCATACGGATATTTTATTATTTTTATGGTAAAAAAGTTTCAGTTTAAAAAATTTAATTAATTAGAGATATGTATTATAACGTACTTGATTTTTTTATAATGTTTGTAGTTTTAATAAAAATTTGCGTCAATCTCAAATATCCGTTTCATTGTGTATTTCCCTTAATTAGATAATCTTCAAAAAATGACATTGGTTTCTGAATGGATTATTTGACATTATCCCATTTTTATCTTAATTTCATTAAAGTTCATATAAAAAATATGAAAATATTTTACCAAAGGTAAATATACATTTAATATATTTGTTAATTTCAAAGTTGACGTTAAAAAAATACCATTCAAAAATATTTACACCCATGTCAATTAAGATCGAATAAATAACAACTTTTACTTGCAGATTTATGACTTAATTGCATTATTACAGTGTAATGCCTGTTAATTCAAAAATGTTTATAATCCTATTAAAAAGCAGATTATGAACCTGAAATACCACATGTACACATATGCATATGTATGTTTTAATCTTCAAGTTTTAATCTCATAAAGGGTCATAGGTAATGGCATCCACTATGTATAATTGTGTGTATGGTAGACGTACAGTAAAATAAATTAAACCAGTGCTTGTAAATCGTTTTTATTTATCCATTCAATAAACTCTACATGCTACATACATAATTAAGAATAATATTTGTAGTCAATTTAATAATCAATAACCGAAAATATTTATTTCAATTTTTCCCATCCCAAAAAATACCAATTATCCTATTATTAAGACAGAATTGCGTTGTGACGTTTTAAAATTTTTTACATGCATATTTTGAAAGTAAAATATAATGAGAGTATATTGTTAAAATTATAGACCGAAATTCAAAGTATTTACGAAGTTATAGCACATAGAACAGTTAGTATGAGTATATATTTTCTATGAATGAAAAACCTTTTACTAAATCTATAAACGCATTTTTCTCGAAACCACTTTTTTCGGTTGGTAGGAAGTAAAAACAAAATTCTAATCAATCGGTCGGGCTATGATTTAACACGTTGTTCTACACACTAATAGTTATCGTATTACCTAAAATAATTTATTTTTATTAATAATTTATTTTCTCGATTTTCAACAAAAAAAAACACGATTTTTGCCAACTTTTTTTACAAATCCGCCATTTTGTTATTTATTAACATAAATTATTAAATAAAAATATATTTGATATTTTTGTTTCAAATCACTACTACAGAAATAAAGTATTATAAAAACAAAAATAATATATTTTTTGTATATGTAGTTTAAGATTCAAATAAAAACATAAAAAGACTGAAAAGATTATATTTTATTTTGTTACAAAAAAAATTGCTGAAATAAGCTTAAAATTTTAAGTGTCACACAGCAATACTGCTTTTAATAATAATTACTATCGGGCCATTAAAATTTAAAGATATATTTTATACTTCTTATTATTTGATCAAACATGCATTTCATCTGTGATAATAATCCTAATGCAGCTTCTGCATGATTATTCAGAAATTAGACAGTAATGCATACATTGTCAATTTAATAGTTACTTATGCTTTCAATCGATATAGTAGGTACCTACATATTTATTAAGAACCACTGGTGCAGATATCATATATCATAAGTTTATGTGTCAAAGGTATGACTAGAATATATTGTTTTATGTGTTTGGAGGTTGGTTTTTTCATGTTTAATTGTTTTATTAAACGAATTGATAACTTTCACCTTACCCAGGATGTATATATCATTTTCATAGGTAAATATACTCACTTGTAATGTACAAATACAATAATTAATTAGTAGTAAAAAATAAATACGTCATAAATTGTTTAACATACTTTTTATATATCGTTGAATATACAGTAATTATGTATCTACATATACATACTTAGGTATATGCTTTTATAGTTTTGGGTAAATTTACTATATAGGTAAATTTTTTTAGGTGCTGTGATGAAATTTTTATTTATTTATAAAATATTTCATTATTTTTGTCTTAATGAAGAAAGTTTTTATAAAAATATACTGGCAAAGAAGTAAAAATTGTTTCGCTTATTTTCTTATATGTGTAGGTATATCTCTAAACTTATTAAGATTACAATTATAAACTAAATAATCATCTACACCTTAACCACAATAAAACAATGCCACTTCGACACGTGTTCCTACATCACAAAAAGGTTACTGATGAGGACTTACTCTGAAGTCGAAACACGTGTCGAGCGTCATTGTTTTATTGTGGTTAAGGTGTGCACATTTAGTTAAAGTGACTAACAAACGCCAGTTTCTATGTTTTCTAGGAGTAAGTTTACAAATTCTATAAGTTCGCACGAAGCTAAACTTCGATGTTAACAGTAGCTAAAGTCGAAAAACCAAACCCTGAAACCCAAAAAATAAAAAAATTAAGAACCGATACCGGATGGTTTCTATCTCAAATGTAGCTCATCAGATCGGTTATTGTTGAATTACCGTAGTATATGTATAATAAAATTATTTATTTTTATCAATTATTAAAAAATAATAATAACTTTTTTTATTTAATTCGAACAAATATACGTCATTTATTGATGGTTTCTTTTTGGTTAAAATGACTGGTTCAATTCAGTATCAGTTTTCCTACCATGAACTCAGCACTGTAATATTGGTCTCGTCTACTTTAAAGTATTACCCATGAATTTACAATAACTATGTAAGAAATGCATATACAAAACAAAGTTTTACACGTTTTACTATGAAGTTTTAATCAACACCACAAAGTAACGTAATTTTTCAATTTCATTTTAATTAAGTAAAAAATAAAACAAAACCCAATTTTTCATTTATGGACTTATGAATGTATATGTATGGATACATACACATACATAATACATGTTCTGTTATGCATACCACATTTCATGTCTCGGATTTTACGAGTATTTTTAAAGCAATTTTATGACGTGTTCTATATTGCTTTTTTATATTCTCAAAAATGATGAAAATATAAGTTCTTACTTTATAAAATTGCAAAGAGATTATTCCAGATGTAGCTTTTGTTCCGATTGTAAATTGAGTATTTTTATGGATTTTTTTAATACTATAATATACATAACTAATAACTATGCTGCAATTCAATCTTACTCACAATCAGCTTATTTTATATTTTAAAATAAAACTATAATAATTTTGTAAAAAATATTTGATATATTTTTGAGAAAAAAAGCAATATACAAGTCTTGAGGCTTTCGCGGTGATCTTGGCATGGATCTTGGCTTCTGTAAAGTTTAAACCACATCGATTTTGTCGTGTTATCGGTCAGCGTTTCGTCACACATTGCAATGGGCATCTTCAGGGTTCTTCTAAAAGTGCACTTTTAGAAGATGCATAAAAAACAATATACTTACCTAAAAATGTTTATTAATATTTTGTTTGTGTTATTAATGGTATGATTTTATTAATGAAAACATTTCTTTATTTCATATAATATATTGACAATAATTCGTTTGTTAAATCAATGAATACAATCTATAATAATATTTTGTAGAATCCATATTAAAAATACCTCGTTTTAAATACAATGCGCTTGTATATGATTTATATTGTTAGCTATTAAAACCAGTTCATTTTTAATTTATCGAGTAATACAGGTTCTGAGTATTCCAGCCCACCATTAATTCAATAGTTTTCGTTGTATTATTTATATTGATATTTTCCCATTACAAAATCCATTATGACTGCACATTATATACACTTACAATTAAAAACTTGCATAATGTACGTATGTTTAAATTATGATACGATTATTATGTTTAATAACAATTCAATATCCGAGCTGTCGGAAAAGGAGCAAATCAGTCGACAAGAACCGCATCTTTATCTACAATGTATTTTATTAAAAAACTACAGTTTGTGGATATAAGCCAAGTTTTTTCTATTTGTGCACAATTTTATTGTAACTGTAAATCCAAACGTAACTATTAATATTTATATTATAAAACTAAGGTATTGGCACCAGTTATGGCCGCTATAAGAACAAGGTTTACGGTTTTTGTGATTTACGGGCTTCTTTTTTGTAATCCTCATGAACTCATGTTACTAATAAAACAAGTAACTCTTTATTTAATCAATTTAATTATAAAGTCTACAAATATAATTTGTTTTTTTTTAAATTATAGCCTTTTATTTTGTGTATGTTTTTTCACGAGTAATGAATAAAGTAAAATCAGTAATGAGGACAATGACGGATACTTACTAAAATGATACTTAAATGATAAGTACTACGACACAAAAGGTATAAAAGAAAGAATTATCAAATTTGAAATATAGCAGTTGCTATGATAATATAATAAATCATAAATAAATGTCCACTATTTTGACACCAATTGGCCGATTATCATCAAATCACGCTGTAAGACAGTTAAATGTATATAGATTAATATTCAGAAATGGTAGTAATCAAATATCAACAAATATTTCTAGTTCAGTACATTTAATTAAAAAATAGCCATTACTGGGGTCATATACATTATGTATTTACACATTATAATTAATATGAAAATTAAAAGAAGCAAAAATACATAAACAAACATTAAAAAGTCCAATCTAAAAATACATCATGTTTTATCGAGTATGTATTACAATTTCCCCGTAAAATCATGAAGGTCAAATAAAACAATGAACAAATAATACTTCAATCAAACATTTCAATTCAGACATTTATTTTCAACTCATTCATAACACTAATTATCTGATGAAAACCACATAATTCAATCTGATTGAATAAAAAGAGCTGATCTCGAGTATATGACGTTAACAACCAATTTCAAATCAAAACGAATAATCGATAATGTTTGAACAAAAGAACGTCACGCTCAAAGAAATGCAAAAAAAAACCTTCAGTCAAACCGAAAAAAAGAATGCAAACAGAACACCGTGTATAAGAGAGATATAATTGAGTGAAACATACGAGAAGTTATTGGCTGTAATCCAACAGTTAACTGCCATTAACGAAAAATGATTATTATGATATTGAGATTCGCTGTACAAGAAACTTGAATAAAAAGCTTTGTCCACACGAAAACGGCATATCTGTAAAAACTCGTTTAAGGAACATCGTCAAGTATCGATACTCGATAGTCTAAGATTATTATCAAGATATTAATATATTTTATAAAGTCGTATACTCATTTTTCATAATTTCTATTTTTTTAATGTTCGTTATACCATAATATTTGAAATCAGAAACATTCCAGTCGTCCGACTCAAAAAAATATTTTTTTTTTCAAAATATAAACAAAAAAATCTCGATAAATAAAAAAAATTCGATGATATTTGATCACAGTGATTTTTTTTAATAAATAATATTTGAGAAAATGAGCAAAAAATGTTTTTATTTTCATTGAATGAAAAATTTCTGTATAATTCAACTCTTTTTGCGGTAATTTAATCGAATAAACATTTCTAGCAAATATTTCAATAAATTTACAAAAAAAAATGCAAAACAAATTTTTGGAAAATTCCCGAAAAATCCTTATTTTGACACCGAATTCTTAATCAGCGCCACCCAAAACCTCCCAGGTATCATTTTCTCGTCAAAATTCGGACTTAATATATGAAAGTTATAAATAATACAATTTTTCAAAATAACGAACATTTAAAAAAAAATCATCAAAATCGGTACTGTACGATTTTCAAGCTTGACTCGACTATTTTGGTAAATATCAATTTATTTGTTAGTTTTCATTTAGTACTTTTTATATAAAAGAATAACATAAATGCAAACTTTTCTACATTATCCCTGTGTCTGTGTGTACAAAGCTTATACATATTAGCACGTACACGTAAAACGTAAAGCAATTTATTTACAGTTTATTTATGTTTATAACCCGATCTTCTCGTTTTGTTAAATGTGCTATATTTCGTACAAACGCATGTTTGTTTGTTCAAATCTTTAATTTACAAACAAATAAATAAGGTATTTTAATTTGAACTAAGAGGAATTTCGATTTTTCAACGCCGTTAATTTTATACTTAAATACCTGTTTATAACAAGAAGATAGAAGATTATTTTACGATTGTTTTTCGTAAAAACATCTGTAACAAACCGTATAAAAATATATAACGTTTTTTATATAAAAAGAACATTATTTATACATTTTTTTATAATACACGTGATTTAAAATTCATACATCGATACTAGCATATAGAACAGAAGTAATCAAAACTTCAAACAGTGTAACTAATATAGTTTTCGTTATACTAAACAATGTATGTATATATTCATTCTATGCTCCTCTAACTACAAAGTAATCTCAACGATACATTTAAAAGTTAAATAATTCAAAACTACATAAAGCATATTATATGGGAACAATATATGCAAATTGCCTAGTAGGAAAATTTTCAAATAGCACTGATATCCCTAAAGAACGCAGCTGGTGTGGCTACGCATTGCTGCCTAAAGAAACTCATTCTAAATTTTTAATATCACTGAGTGCTGTATGCAGAAAAACTACTAAAAACAGTATCTATCATTAATATTGCATTCTAAAAAAGCGTACAATGATGCAATACGCTACTGCCATTAAATTATTTTAAAACTGTATATATGCAAGTGGATAAAGTACTTATCTGCATGCTAAATAATGATTTATTTACTGGCTTATTTATAAGTGGGATACACCTACTAAATTTTTAAGTGGGTTGGTCATTATATTTCCTATTACAAACATATTAAATAAATAAATTTTTGTTTATCGTTAACAGAGATGTAGTTCTCTGTGCCCCCGGCAAGGTGCATTTTATAATTACAGCGGACATTTTTGTATAGGGGCCGACACCTTTAAAAGGTTATTTTTCAACCCGCATTGACGGTTTTGCACCCTCTATAGCAAGACATTTAATTGTTTAGACGAAAAATTGTGTCAAAAAATAGCCAAAATAATAAATAGAATAAACCGTGGATTACACACAAAATTCAAGAATTTACCATTTTCACATTTCGGTGGTGTAATTAAAAATTAAAGAGGCGGAACTCTTCTGTGATGTACTAAAACGTTGGTGGTTAACGCTGCTTCATCTATACACCGAAATTTAATATATGTTCAACAATTAAAACACAATATTTTTTTATTTATGAATGTAAAAAAAAACTTGAAAAAGCTCGTAACCATTTATGTCCATACAATTTTTTGTAGCAAAAATAAACTATAATATTTTTTTTCTATAAAATTTAAATAAACACATATTAAACCAGAGTTCCTCAACCGGGCGTACCGCGGCACACTACACAATAGATCAAAAAAATTGTTATTACCACCCCAAAAAATTAACTAATCAATAGTTCTATTTAATTAAACGTATGTATGTAAGTATTTCACCCATTTCCTGTTGAGCTATTGAGCTAAAAGTTGGTATACATATAGATTTTGGATGTCAATCAACTTTAAAATAATACAAATTTTACCATCTATAAAAAAGATATATCATTATTTTTTAAACGCACTTTGGCACAGCTGCGCGAAAATATATTAAAAGATACAAGTATTAATTAATTATGTTTTCCAATTGTTAGCATAGCACCCGTTATTGAAATAGTTTTCAACTCATTTCATTGAAAAAGTTTTTAAATTCTAGATCATTATTTATAATGCACTGCCTAATACGTCTCTCATGAACAGAAAGATTGTTTACCCCTGGTATATTTTTCATACGTATAATAGACGGAGTAGGTATATAAAATTTTGTATATAATATAACAACTTTTCAGTGTACCGCGCAAATTGTATAATTTAATTAGTTTACCGTGGCGCAAAAAAGTTTGGGATATTCTGCACTAAGGTACCATATTTTTAATAGAATAGCAAGAATATAACATTTTACTACATAACTTCGAATGGAAAAAATACACTACAAAATTGTGTTCAACATTTCAAATATCATAAAAAGAATGCGTAGGAATTATTAGTAAGTTACAGAAAAGCGGAAAAAAAGTTTTTAATGTGATTTTCAAATAACGAAATGAATTTCGCAAACCTATTTCATTCCGGTGATAGCATTAGGCGACAAAATTGTGGGGAGTGTGTACATATACATTAGAGCGAGAGAGACGAGGTTTATTTATTCTTATTGAGAATTTAAAGAAATGTTGACCGTTAAATCAAGTTACTGTGATTGGTTTTTTTGTTAAAAATGTTTTTTGTAATAAAATGTTATTTTGTGTTTGTGAAATGTTTTCTTACGAAAAGGACTGTATTATTATATTTTGTATACCAACTTATTGTACACTAGAGCCAAGTTTTTAAATAATGGATTATTTATTAGTCAAAAAATCTTTGTAATGAAATTGTTTTTTTTATTTCCCATTCATTATTTTGCTTCAAGAAAGTAAATTTACAATACCTACAAATTATTGTTTTAATTTTATTTTAAATTTTAAATTAAAGAGTATTTTTAAGGTTATTTGATCGTTAGAGCAATGTATAGATAATAATCTAAAATTGTAATATGTTATTTATGGATAGCTGATATATTTTACTTTTTTTTAATATTGGAATTTGAGTAATTGGATATTAAAAATAAAGTTTTTAATACACGGTTAATGTCGGCGAGGCCATAGTATATATTAAAGATATAGTCTATATGTACTGTGGAAAAAAGATAGTCAGTTGGGAATATATACATACCGACATACATATATTGCCATTAGCTGTTGCACAATCTTTTGTATGAAATATACTGCGGTCGCCAAATTATATTTAATTTTTTACTTTTAATTATTAACAAACAAAAAAACTCCATTAAATGTACATGTGTTCTGCATATAAAATAAAAACAAAATTTTTCGAAATCAAAACTTTTTTTTTATTGAAAAAAAATGCGGATAGTTCAAAACTTACGGGGTGCTAGGCCAATAACCTTAAAATATTTAAGAATATCTTAGATTTGTTTTCAATTACTCAAAAAAAATTCATCCAAAAAACCAATAAATAAAAAAATACTTCATATCTGCAAAGACAGACAGATAATTTGTTTCGCCAATATTTCAAATATTACAATTATATTATAAAAGCTCTTTAAGTTCTATTCTAATATATACTTTAATAACCTTTCTACCATTACCAACTAAAAAATTCAAAACATCCAATCTAATTTCCGTTTTTAAAACCAAAACACGATAATTTATGAGGTTACTGTACAAACACGCCATTTCACAAACCAATGACACCAACGTTGATTAAACTTTGAAACTATTTACTACCGATTTCCGTGGACGACAAATCATGCTGCAGCAATACTCTTCATGGTAATTTATACTGTCAGATACACATAATATCATTTTTATCAAAACCTGTTCGACGTATCAATTTATATACATCAAATATTGACATAAATATATTTGTATTATCGTACACCGCCGAAATTAATTATTTTAATATATGTAAATATGATGGTGTAAGAGTTTAATTGAAGGTGAAATCGTTTTAATAATTTAGATTTTAAAGGTATAAAGAGATTTTTGATTATCATTTTTTTCAGAGTGTATTGTATATAAATATTTTCATATACCTTCCCTAAATCCATTCTATCTGTCTATTCTATATCTATGTGTCTGTATATCGGTCAACACATATTTTTGCCTGGGAAGAAAACCTCATATTTAAAAAAAAATGATCTTGCAACCGGAAATTTTTTAAGTAAGAGTTATAACGAGTATTATTATCTCTAATTATAATTTATGTTTTATTTATTTTTTTCTATCTTTTATCAGCTAGTCAGAAAGATTTGTTTTATATAATTGACAGCTTTTTTAAATGTAGGTTTCATACATTTTTCAAACGCTGAATTTCTTATATTCAATTATAACTAACGAATGATTTTTAACTCATATATCAAATACAAATCCCCTAACCATAAAAATTGTAAGGTTAAACTCTTACAATTTTTATGGTTAGGGGATTTGTATTTGATAAGTCATAATCATAGTTTTTGTCTGTTGTTTGTTATAATCATAATATATATCTCAATTAATATTTGAAAATCATTTTATAATAAGTATCTCCAAACTCATTATATTATCATTAAATTACAAATTACAAAATAGTGTATTTAACCAAAATAATTAGCAGCAAAATAATTGGTATACATATATGCATATCAATATTAAATTATGTATAAATAAAACATTAAATACGAGCTTATATATTACCTACATATTAATTTTGTTTTAAAAACACTTTCCGTATAAAATTCATTATAGCATATCAGAGCCATCACTTCATATCAATCTTCTGACACAATTTCATTTATAATATAAACGTACGCCATCAGAATTAATTATTTATTAATATATGTAAATATAAATGTCTTCAAACAATACCCTAATTGGTAAAGGTAAAATTAGTGTCTACAAATATACTACAACTTAATTAAGTAACTTATTAATCATCGACATTCTTATTAGAATAAAATAAATATTGATTTGAATATATGAATATTTAATTAAAATCAAAACATAAAATGAACTATGAGCTACTAAAATTCACCTCTTGGTATTTCGAATTAATTTATATGTAATATGTATTATATTCATAGGTATATATAGGTATATTCATACAATACAATACATGTTTTTCTATATATGCACATATTATTATACGGTTTGTTATGATAATATTGTGTGCATTCTCAATAAATATTCATATATGTATTATTGAATGATCGCTTCTTTATCTCTTCCATTTCATATATCACAAAAGTTAAACATAAACATATATATTATATATGTAATATCAAAATGTTATTTCCGCATACATAATGTATGTAATATATGAGTTTTTGATGTTATATTTCATTAAAGATATACTTATTATTAATACTCCCCCCCCCACACACAAAAAAAGTTATGTACACTTAACTGAAGACCTAGGGGTTAACTGCTCAAAATGGATTGTTAGTCAATTTTATAAAAATACTCGAGTCGAAATTCCTGTTTTAATAAGATGTTTTATTAATATATGATATTTATTGTTAGTGTGTTTTTTTTTATATTTCATAAAAGTCAATACGACCCTGTGTGCTTGTTCTGTCACAGAATGTTAAAATACTGCCTATAGACATTGTACAGGTGGTAAAGTTGTAACGCAAACAGAATTTTCTGTAACATTTTAGTACATATAATCGCCGCACAGTGACATTATTCTTCATTACCGGCAGGCGCTGTCATAGCCCGTATTAAAAATTCACAGCCCGGGATTAACCCGTAGTTATGGGACGATATTTCACGCGCGGTAATCAACGCTTTCCACTGACTTTACATACACGGTTTGTACGTTTAATTGCCGGTGCACCCTTGTCTTGTACGCGGATACCACGCCAACGCTTTCAAATAAATGCTGCCTACATATGTATTAAAATTACTGAAATACTAAATACTGAATATAAGTATTGTAGTTTCTGCGATGTTTCAGATGATGCAATATATATTTGTGTAAAATGTAACATTTTGATGTAAATTAACTAAATTTATATTCAAATAACCCAACTTTGTTATTTAGAAAGAAAGTATTCTATTTTTATGGTATCAATCAGTGAATCGTAAATAGAATACTAATGTGATCAATACAATTTACTGATTCATTTAGTGACATACTTTTAATGATTGAATAAAATCAGTGGAAATACACTATTTAATTATAAGTTACTAGCTGATACCCGCAGCTTCGCTCACGTGGATTTCGAAACCCCCAACCTCAAGTTATTTTTCCCGTCGGATCGAATAAAACGAATTACAACCCTTTATACGTGACAGGAGGTGAAATTTTTTTTTATTTTTTACTCATTGTACAAAATCGTTAATATTGCGGCTCCTACTGGAGATAGAGGGTTGTTTTTCTCCCTAAAACCTCTCTTAGTGGGTGTTTACGTCATGAAAGGAAAACACCTCTGAAGTTTCACGTTTTTAAGTCCAGATGTTGAATCAGTCAGTTAATCCTGATATGACTGACTGACTAATTCAAAGTTGATATCTACATACATATATACATTTAATTTTAATGTACTTAATTTAGAAATACACTCCCCTAAATCAATAATTTTTCAGTGATTCAATTCTTTCTACTGATTCAGATTACGAGAGTATGTTGGTAATCTACAATTGAAAGTCGGTAAGTATTTTTATTCTTCAATTTCCTAATTGAATACGATATTGAATCGATCCTACATTTCTGATATTGAACTTGAATTAATATTGTGTTCTTCCAGGTCAATGAACTACGAACTTTTTTATGCCCGAGGAACCCTTCTAAATGTTTATAAACGTCACGTTGTAGAACCTCAGTAAGATATTTATTAATTATATAACTAGAATTTCCCCGCAGCTTCGTCCGCGCGTGTATTTTACATCTTCACCGACATGATAGTTTAATTATATCAAAATCATAACTATCATGAATTATCCATTTCATTTGTTTACATATTTATACATTAGTACATTTTAAAGATTACATTTCTCATTTACTCAATTTCCATTTAACTGACTTAATTTTAATTTTTAATTAAAGAAACCACTTTCGTTCATTATATTCATCAAAGATACAGCACCCATTACATTATCCAGCAGCTGGTAGAGAGAAGAAATAAAACATAATTAAGAACGTAATTTGTGTTTCGATGTAATAATTAAAAAATAGTTATTGAAAAACAATTTTCATAATTATATGGGTACATAGTTACGCATATATAAAAATTTAATTGGTAGATCTTATAATCAATTAAGTCCTAATAGTTAGTATCTATACTGATAATAATATATTCCTATAAAAAAATACGTGAACATTTTTATATTTTGATTTCGTTTATTATATTATGTTCATTTTCATAACTGTCTACGAATTATGCTCTGATTTGTGTTGTATTTTAATTTGGAATAATTTGTTTATAATATCAGGTAGGTAAATAAATAAAACACAAAAATAAGTAAATATGTACCTACATCAGCTCATTTACTACTGAAAAATAAAAACATATGCTTAAGAGCTAACTTTTCGGGCTTTTGTCCACGTTGTCGTATGAAACTAATTGACGTTTCGACTCTCATATCGGAGTCTTCTTCAGAAGTATTTTCAGAAACACGAAATCCTACAGAATAAAAATACATATGCTATTGACAAAAATATAAATGTTATGTCAATTTTCGAAAATACTTCAATACAAAAATCGTTTTCTTGTTTGTGTATATATCTATATATGGTAAAGTTAGTCACGTTTATACCTGAACGCGGCATATTTTAATCTATCAACAAACTTCAGAACATATTTACATCTCATACAAATTTACATTTAAGTAAAAAATGTCCCGATGACGTTCACAAACTTAAATTACTTTTAAATTTCTTAAACATCGTAGAGCCGTACGAGTGCATACACTCTCGCTGCAGATGCTAATGATCACGTCTTAAATACTTAAAGTAATTGCAGAATATACAAAGTTTCCTTAATTCTAGTGTCATTATATTAATTAGAATCTTTATTGCATAAGCTTATGAGTATTTAGAGGACGAATCTCGGCAAATGAGCCAGTATGTTTCGCCAAATCTTTCTATGTCATTACTTGTCAGATAAATTTTACGCCAGTTTAGTTCGTAATAATTAACTAAATACATACTATTTAAAAAATATACATTTATGTACAACCAACATAATGTAACATAAAATGGCAGTCGTCAACATACATACAAGAGAACATTCAATAAAGATAAAACTTGTATCCCCAAGTTAGCTCTTTCTATGGTTGTAAGTTTCTATGTTCTTCGTTCAGTAAAATATTAATTAAATTTTAAAAACTAGTGCAAACAATGTTAACTGTGTGAACTCGAATAGAAAAGAAACAAACAACTGAGTCGGTACCGATAACAATAATGTCTAAAACTTTACTTCAAAATAAGTTGATAACGGTGAAAACATTTACTTTATTTCACTTAATATTTTTTCTATTCACAATAACTAACAAAATACAATCAACATTTTCTTTTGAATAAACACGTACATATGTATATAAGCAATTTTTACATTTAGTAATGGAATCTTCAAATGAATTCCAAAACATATTTTATTTGAAAGATGATTACAAAACACATAATATATAATACAAGTCTGGAATGTGTAACCGTTTTGTTGAACGTAAACCAGACAAATGTTAGAATAGTAAAACTTTACGTCTTTGGCGGCGGTGAGAAACAAAACGAAAATTGAAATTTAATGTCCTTTCTACAACTTGCACTTACTTAAACAGAACTATTTTTGTGTCAAAAGTACATAATGTTGATATTCACCCTGCAAAGATGACACTTTTACAAAAAATTAAACGGCAGTTGAAAGAGCTCTCGTTTATCTTTAAGTAACGTCAGTACTTTCTGTGACGAAATGTTTCAACGTAAAGTGTGTCTGGGGAAAGGACTATATTTAGATGCCTAGAAAAAAACGTACAAACAGCATTCCCTTTTCCACTTTTGTATAAACAGTTATTACTTAAAAGTATTTTCCAATTGAATACCTATTATTAAAAATAACATCTAGCCGCTTTACAAAATGACTAGAGACAAACAACCCAGTTAAGTTCTGTTCTCTCCAGTAGTGCCGGGACCATTTTTTTTCTGGAGGGGGGCAGTACGAACCTCAAAAATTAAGCTGACCTTACTTTAATTGGCGTTTTTTAAATTCAAAATTGACTTCAATTTTCTTTATATATATATATATATAGATGTTGGTCGAAACGTCAAGTGACAATATAACCCAATAATCGAAAGTTTATAAAACTATCTGTGTTATATAAAATTGCTGGGTTGATCCAAAATTCCAAAAAACCAAAGGTTAAATAGAGACCCCGCTACTAGCTACTCAAAAAATAAATCATCATTTTTGGTTAGCTTATATTAGCTTAAAATTTATACGTTTTTCATTTTTTGACAAATGTATCATCAAAAATCAATACTCATAAATTTATAAATAAAAAATATTATACGAAAACCCATTAAGTAATGAGAGCTCGTTTAAACTCGATAAGCTTTAAAAACCAATTAAGCTTAATTCAAAAAAGCTGAAAAAAAATTATAACTCGTTTACTAAAAAATGTCCACACCGGCAGTGCCATAATTATCATCGGGAACAATCTGTGATTGTTAATTTAAAAGTGGACAGCAAATATCCTTTCAATCACCTGTACTAAACAATACCCGATAATGACATATTTTTTCCCTCTGACATCAGAACAATGCGCGATTATAATTTATTGAACCACTTTATTAACTGCATTAATTTACAAAAGTGTACTTGAGTTGATTTGATTATGGAGTATGTAAAAAGTTCGTTTGAAAACTGTTAATGACTAGGTGTATAAATACCATTATTTTAGCGTTATTATACTGAATTTGATCTCTCTTACTCTGTACTAGAAAAAATTAGATATCTATAAAATATAAATTATTTTAAAAATACATCGAATGGGGGAAGGTAATTTTGAATGAAAAATATTGACATTTCAACTGACGAAATTCCAATCCAACGTTTCAATTATATACATTAACAAGGTTAAAATATTATTAAACATAAAAGAATAACATCAATAATTTCGGTATTCATACTTTTCTTGATCCCCTTCCCCCTGTATCTGCTTCACCCCCTAAATTTAAGACTGTACATAATATGTAGAATATAGATACATACTCGCTAAAACTGAATTAGTCAGAAATCACTAATTCATTGTGAATATATCAAAAGTTTTTATTTAATTTATTTTTATGCTAAAAAATGGAACAATCTAAAAAACTCATTTATTATTTAATAAGCATAGATAAATAAAAAAATCCTCATGCATGACAATAATCTCTTAATCATTCATAACCTAACTTCAATGTCAATTATGAATATGTCAGTTATCATAGGTTATGAAAAACGTTTATTGCAAACACACTAAAATTATTTTTGGATAGATTTTTCAATTTTTGTACAAATAAACTTATGTATTTACATGATTTATTTTTAATAATTTATTTAAAGTAGTTGATTCATATACGTTAATAAATCGAAGTAAGAATAAATTCCGTAATGGCGCCACTTTCGATTTGAAATAACTATTCTTTTAGTGAAATTTAATGTGAGTACTTCAATTAGTGAAATAACTACTAATTCAGTTTTAGTGAGTATATTTAAAAGATAACTGTTATTGATTCTTTACTAGGGATCATTAAAACAGCCGTCATACAACAAATAATTAATTTTGTAATCACGTTTCAATCAATCCAATAATAACATATAATTCTTCCACAACAATACCTGACTGTACGTACATTCCTAATTTATCAAACCACTTTATTAACTGAATTATCCAACAAAATCACGCTTCATAAATAATTTTGGGGTTTCGTTTGTCCAGGATTGTGGTTGTTCCGCCCCGCCCCATCGAAAACCCCCCTTACCCCTGCATGACCATTCCATCGACTACCACACATCGAGTACCTTTCGTGACTTGAATGATATTACCGAGTACGGATAGATAGGTCAATAAATATGTGATGAGTATAACGAAAAGCTGCATCTACTGGTTTTGTTTGTACAAGCCTAAAGGCGCAACTGAGGTAAACAAAATGTTTTGATAATATCGCACATTTTGGAAAAAGGTCCATGCTTTAGTTAAGCTTACAATAACAAATATCTCATTGAAACGGAAAAAAATGTAAATGAAATTCATAAATTTGACTTTCATCAATTTTTGAACGAAAAATGTTGTTCTTTTATTGTTTTTCTATTAATTTTATTATTCTCTTCAAATATTTATATATTCGTAAGAGATCAATCACCAAAAAGGTTGATCTGCACATTTGCAATTTTGGTAATAACAACAATTTTGTTTCTTCCATTTAATATTAACTCACAAAACATAAATGGTTAAAGCGATGGCACTTATCATAAACGTATACTGTATATTTGCATAAAATCCAAATGAACAGATTTCCAACGCTCGACGGACAACGTTTTTTCTTAAATACCAGTCTGATTGAATTCAATAACACATTACACGCCAGCAAAGCATTCTTTTAAACGCCCACCGTGTCGTTTCGACGGTGCTAAAATGCCACGTTTAACAAATTTCCAAGGTCGATACGGAGACGGTCTCGATTTTTGTTAAGTGTCAGCGCTTAAATGTACAGATAAATATGTATCTTATGACACACTTCTTTAGGAAAACCAAAGTGTGGAATAATAATCCACATAAATGTGTATCCTTTTATATTGTTAATATTTTTAATGTTATTTATAAACCAATGCAAAAACCCCGATACATATAGTTTACAATTAAATATCTCTAAATGAATTAGTTAAAATCTATAAAGTGAGATAATTTCAATTCTGTACATGTACCTACTTCTAAATAATTTACAAAAGAAGAATATATAGAAATGGCGAAATTACTTTTTGCCAAATACCTATTGTAAGATTATTGTGAAAACAATTACATTTGGCCTTTTCTGCGTTCAATATCAAAGATCATTAAGAGAAACTTTAATTAATCCACTCACGTACCAAATAAGGGCACCTATATAGGAGTTTTGCAGGAAATCGTTAACAAGAAGTTCACATAATGGACGATTTACATAGACTTAGAATCTAATATATGTATAAAGGCATTTATGTGTAGAAAGTAGTTAGAACAATGGCGCGTTATGATAGTCGGGGATCTTACAGGCAAAATAAGTTTCGTTATCGCAATTTGGGATATATTTATTTTAGTTCATTTAATTTTCATGACCATGACAACCAAAAAAGCCAAAAAAAGTCATAATCAAAATTATTCTAAAAGCTTAAAAAATTAATTTTTGAGCCATCTCGAGGCCCCCTTTACCTCGGGGCCCTAGGCTAATGTCTACTGTATAACTCGACGTTGAGTTACAATAAAATGTACAGTTTAAGGTAATAACTGTTAAATATATATAAATTATATAAATGTTGCTTGTACACCAAATAATATTTAAATTGAACTAATTTACGTATATTATAATTGTAGATTTATCTTACATTAGCAAAAATATGACAAGGGTATATACAATTATAATATATGCATGATAATATCAAGGTATACGGAAAACTTCCATGTGTTTAAAAATTTATTAAAACCTAATTAAACTAACGGTAAATAGTAACCCTTTTTCATTCGGGTTTAATTTAATATGTAATGTATAACCGGCCAGAAATCCTTTATAAAACATTTTTTTCATCAACAAAATTTAAAATGAACCTACATAGGTTTTCACCCTCTTACCTCTCTGAGATGATGATGTACAACAGGTCTAATTTAATACTTGGGTGGTAAAGTACATATTTTTCAACCATTATTTTTGTAGCTGACATTGACGTTGTTATTTTCTTTTAAGTCGTAAAAAACTTGACTATGTTAACATGAATGACATTTTTTATACATATATACATAAAAACGGCCTATAAACCAAGGGTTAGTCATCGGGTTTTAATTGATAAAAAAACTTGGCAATTAAATATATTTATATTATTTTTTTAATACAGAAAAGTAGGCATAATTATTTTAGATGTATGACGAAACTTTCTATCCGAACCCAAAACCGTATCCGAAATAATTATATCATGTTATTAAAACAATATTTTAATTATAATTTTTCATAAAGTAAAACTGCATAAACTCGGTTTCGTCATACACCTTAATTTTCCAATATAATCTACTTTGCCTTATATCAATTCATTATCACTCTACGACATGAATAGACTATTTCTAATGAAAAAACTTCGATGGAACTTAAACTGCGGACAAAAACAAATACTAATTATAAGTAATATAGTAAAAATGCGAACACAAACCCGAAACCAAGAAAAAACATTATATCCATATTTATAGGGAATATTCCGAACAACCCTATTTTGAATTCTCTTTTTGATTTCAAATACGTTGTAAAAACTTGCATAGAACGTTCAGTATAAATTTGCATTACCTTAATTTGCATATTATATTTCTAGCAAATAAAATATATAGTGACATATAATTCATGTTAAGCTAACAATAAGTAATTGAGAAAGTACATATGCACACAGTAATAAACTTGAGGCTTATAGTGCTTAATTGTAAATATATCCATTATCAACACGAAAATAGTCAATAAATAAAATTTCTACGTCACATTTATCAAATTAATACTCACCGTGACCAACGAATTTCAAATGCACTTAAATATTATTTCACTATAGATAAGATACTAGAAATTTGTTTAAAGAATGTATAATATTTATCTTACTTAAATTTATGTTTTAATTCAAGCTTTATTTCACTTATCTTTGGTTGGAGAAACTTCTACTGGATATTGACTTTATTGATTCTACATGTTGTAAACGATCTTAAATAAATAAGCAAGACACTGTAGTGTTTTATTTATTTCCTACTTTAAATTAATAAACTTGTTTTGACATTAAATGATTTATTGAAATTTTAATTTATTATTTTAACAGAATGATCCAATTTAAGCAATAATAGCATAATATATTATTTATCATATAAATCATATCATAATTAAAATTAAAATAATTCCCATAAGATAACTAAAAATTGTCTTTTTGGTCAAATTATATTTTATTGTTACACAATTAGTTATTAATAATATAATATTATAAAAAAATTTCTTTTATATTTATGGATCGTGTTAACAAACGAACGCTAACTCCACATTTTTTTTTAAATCCCAGGTTTTGATTATTGAAAAAAATTCCTTTTTAGGCCACCATTACTTTATAACAACAGTTCTTAAAATTTTAAATTACACCGTGACAATTATATTCTGATATAAATGAAAACGCTAAAATATTGAATTTATAATTATGATTTAGTTAAGTTTTTATTAAATTCTTAAAAAAGACTCCTTTTATAACTTTGATAACTAGCTTCAATTTTCTTTCAAATCGGAGGATTGCAATCGGGAAAGCTTGGCGGACATTCATTCTTCAACAAAAACTAAACCAAATTATCCTTACGCCATGGTTCAATAATGATTACCATGGTTAAAATCAATAATAATTATCTCCAAAAAAATTATTGGAATTTAGCATGACGTTTTTCTTCAATACATCTTCCAAATAGTATTTTGCATTGATTTTTACGCCTTTTCGGTGTAAATGCAAGTCTGACAGACTTGATGCCACGACTGAAGGATTAACTATATATCTATTTAAGTATCTAGGTAAACTAAACTAATATGTCTTCTGACCAGCAAATAATATGTTACTGTTTTATTAATAGCAAAACAAACTTCAATAGAGCAAAAACAGAATCATTGAAGAACCAGTAAGCAAACAAAAAGTCTCCTACCAAACAATGTGAGATAAGAATGTGTAATATTTTCTTCGTGACTAGTTCAAGTTTTCAAACGTCAGACACTTTTTTATAATTTCAAATATTGGTACATGTCATATGACATAACGGGCAGGGACTGGTGTAGGTGAAATACAGCATATCAATGACCCATGAGTTGTACAATGTATCAACGGGTCGTTTCTCAGTACAGGGCTGTACAAATATTTGTTTAAAGATCGATTAACTAGACACACCTTTTTGTATGTCCTTTTTTAGCGTTCGTATTTAGTATGTGTTAAATACTGTAAATCATTTTAAAATATTTTTTACAGTATTTTGAATTTTGGCACATTTTATTTGTTAAAGAATTTATTTTATTTTTAAATTTTATTGCTTGGTATTATTTAAATTTAAAATAGTTAGTATAGTACAAAAATGTATTAAAATTATTTGAATTTTTATTTCTGTTTCTTTTTCCTACATAAAAAAAAATAAGAAACTTTTGCCCAAAATATTATTAATCCAAGGCGATCCCACAAATGATATGAACAGCTATCATATAATTTCAACCGATAACCACTAGTTATGTACATATATAAACTAGCGGACTCGCCCCGACTTCGCACGGGAGTTAATATTTCACCCCCCGTCACGTAAAATGTGGGTCTTAGGGGGAAAAACAACCCCCTATCTCGCATAGGAGCCGAGTTATTTACGATTTTTTCCGACTTAATTTTCTATTATCGTCACTACATATTCCTTATGTTACCTAACGTTAGAAATTATATACTAAAACCTTGCCAGAGAACAAATATATGAATTAAAAACACAAGTAAATTGGATAAGTGGTTCTCGAGTAATAAGCACTCGAATGGACAAACAGACAGACAGACAGACGTTGCGTTTTATAATATATATAGATAAATGCAACATTGAAAAAATTAAGAACAATTCTTGTTATTCGTCAATATGTGATAAAACCGGATGTAGATTTTATATTATTGCGTCAATTTTTCGAATAGCGGTTTAAGGTTAATGGATGGTTAAACTATTTAATTATCTATTAAAACAGAGCATTTGTTAATTAGATAAATGTAAATGGCAGAGTAAATTAAGACGTTTTTATATAACATACTAAACATTTATATCATACTAAAAGTTTATATTTTAGATAAAAAATATTTTGTTTCTTTACAAAATTTAATTGTTAATTTTTTTTCTAAATTGCGCTATTCATATCTATTCTGACGTTAGGTTTCTAAGCTATCCGCTAAAAAAATTATATAAAAATAGTATAGTTTAAAGATAGCTACAAAAATTTAAATCATTGTCAGTTTAACATTGCATACATACATACATTTCGTGTCGGAAGCTAAGTGGACAAAAACGAAAAGGACAAACGAAATTCGATTTGAAACGGAATCAAGAACAAATTACATACCTACCGTTTTCTGTTCATCAACATTTCCTATAATTTTACCTAGGGTAAGCCTCCGATTACAGTTGTAATTATCGGAACGATAAAACTTGCATTATCTGAGAAAAACTTTTAATACATGATTGTAGTCGACCGACCGATGTTGAACTTTTCACTCGCCGTTAACAAGTTTATACCCACGCTAGTAAAAACAATTTTGATAAAATAAAATAACAATGTTTATTATATTTATGAAATATATAAATATATAAACATATCAGAGTTCAGATTTGAGAATAATATTTATTATATTCCAAGAAGATTCCAAGTATTTTGTAATGTTTTTGAAAATATACTGTCAATAGTTTTTTGTTTTTTTTTAAATCTCAGACAATAATATGTTTGATATTTGAAAATATTTTCTCTAGATTTAGTTTTTGTCTATAAAATATATGGATGTATATTTATGTTTGAAAATGTGATTAACAGATTCTTTCAACGGGTTTAGGTCATAATTCCAACAATTCAAACCCTGACAATCAAAATCCCGATAAGTCTAATTCCCGACATTACATTATACTAATAAAAAAACTAATTACAACTAGAAAATTATACAAAAATCATTATTTATTGTCAGCAATGTCTAGACTATATAAAAACAGTCCGTTGCGGTGGAGATTGACTCCCCGTATTAGACTAAAATAATCTTCAGCTTCGCCTTTGGATATTAGACCCACAGAAATTGTCCTAACCAAGAATAGTTATTTTTTGGATATTACATATTCTGTTAATGAATAAAAAATATTTTTTTAACTGTTTTAACTTTAATTTTCGGAATTTTGAATGTGAAGATTTTGATCGGCACCCCATTTCTACATACGTTTTATCTTCTTAGTAACTCAAATTTTAAAAGCTTCTGATCATAGACAGGATATTCTGATCTAAAAATAATTTTTACTTCGTCACTCGTACAGCAGTCGGCTTTAAACTAAGAATGTTATCATAAATACCAATAATCTCGATAATTATCAACACACATACAGATGCTTCTGACGTGGTGCCCAGGTCTAGCTACTAGATGACTGATATCCGGGATGTTTCCCGCGTGAGAATTAATTTTTCCCTCCACGCGCGGAGGGGCGTGCGTGGTTCGGAAGCGGAAACATCACGTCGCCGATCGCAGGGGGCGCTCTCTCTCTACACACATCACCCTCTCCCTCACACTCGTTTGCAGTTCATGACATTCATCAGCAGTAAACAATCGGTTTGTAAATATTACCGAAGATATACCACTCTTGGGCAAAGATAATAAAAACGAAAGCAATCTATTTGAGATAAAATCCAAAAAGATAATATTTAAAACCCAAATGCTACAAAAAAATATGCGAAAATCCTGAAGATGACCACTGAACTGTTGGCCAAAATAATGTCTATAATTAACACAACTTACACCCAGCAGCCCATAATTACTCAACCATGAAAACCTCAACTGCTTTGAACAAATACAGAAAATTTAATTTTCAGTCAGTAGGTAATAGGTAGCCAACAAGAAAATAATTAATTAATTAATATTATACAAAATAGTCACCTTTTTGTAGCCACTGTATTGCAGTTCATGACATTCATCAGTGGCAACCAACCTGTGCATAATAGTGGGACGGATTGACAAGATAATTACAGGGGAAGAGGTGCATGGTGACCTGTAGTTGAGTTCACAGCATCAAAGAATTTAACTTCTCCAATACACTCTTTGATATCATCATCGTTTAAATAATATCTTTGAAAATTAGCACATTGTATTTTTATCATTTTATTTATCTTTTTTATTCTGAACTATTTTTTAAATTTTATATATAATAATCAGTTGTAGGAATTTGATATATTTAATAATAATGAATAATTCCTCACCATATTGAAGATACGAGAAACTTTACGATCGCTTTTCAAATATAAAAGTTAATGTATATTTTTTGTTTAATCGCTATTTACCCAAAAAAAAACTCGAGACTGTTTTTTTTTTGCAGATTATCCTCCCCCGAAAATATTCGGATGTGGTTCTTAAGCAGTTAATTTTAATAATAGTGAAAAATGAGGACTACAGACGCTAGTCCTGAATAATCCAATATAATACAGCACATACACCCACTTCAATTTTTAAAATGTTGTACCGCCTTTCAAAATATAGTACTTCGATCTAGAATATAGTACATAATATTGTCAACCTACATATAGCTATAACAGTATTATATCTACAATAGCCCGGGAAAAAAATCAAATCCGAGTTGATCACTTACGATCTAATTTTTCTTTTCCAATTATATTCAGATAACAATGTACCATCGTTCAAAAAAGAGTTAAAATATATATTTCCAATTCAAGATCACATACGATTTGTTATTCGAACACAGAAAGTTTTAAAAATCAAAGAAAACAAAAAGAAACAAGCCCGATTCGATTCTACTTACACTGTAGAAACAAAAAGTTAAATTCAATTTTCCAAACCACTTAGGCATTCCCACTTTTTACAATGAATCTGCAAGAGCGTGTAGGAGGAACTGTGTGTGGTGATATACGAGATAAATGACGAAGTTTTTATGGTTTGGAGAAAAAAGAAAACAAATTCACATCACAAATTGATGGATATTGGGTTCAACCTTACATGTCGCATATTTTCTCTCTTGGAGACTGCGATAATAATAAAGCACAGACAAAATACAGTGCTTGTATTACGGACTACCGAGTTCTTGATTTGAAATGCTATAATAGATGTTTAGTTGGCGTGAGCTTTATATCAAGTGTTGAATGATCTTTACATAAATATGAAAATATACTCTATAATGGTATTACTTTTATTATTTTCTCTAGTATTAAACTTCATTATTTTTTATCTACTATATACTATATACTATACTAGTTTATACACTAAAGAAGAGGAAGTTCTTGTAATTAATGAAATAAAAAAAAACATACAATAAATATAATAAATTATTATAGATATCAAAATTGTTTTATTTCTATAAATGCATTTCTTTCTTTAGTTAGCTACATATACCTTGTATTTAATGGCATTTTTTTAAATTATTTTATTAGTAAAAAAATGTTATAAAATGTTGAATTCATTAAAAAAATTCTCGAGATTTTTTGAGAAATTTAAATTTAAATTTCTCTTTTAAATAAATCAAAAATATAGAGAAAAAGGAACACAAATAACATGGTACGGTATATTTCGAAATCGGCGATAATCCGTGCAACTATATCTGCTCATATAACTACACATAACGTAATGCTCGCACCGCTTAAAAAAAGAGAATATACGAAATAATTAAATATTGATTATACTCTTTTATTGAATAATAATACAAGCTTTATTGTATTTCTATCAATATTATTAAAAAAAACGTATTTTGCCTCTTCCATTGCAACGTTGAAACAAACACTAAATAAATATTTGCCATTTTATCTCACATGATTCATTACGTAAACACTAGACAACTCGCCGTCAGTTTTTTTGCATTTAAAAAGGCTAACAAATTCAGTATATAGCTTTTCAGCACACAGCATACCACCATTTCGTATTAAATTTCAAACGGCAAACATCGACTGTATGCGATCTTTTTACTTTTAATCCGTCATTAGAGAAAAAAAATCGACATTAAAGGTTGATTGATATTGAGTATTCCGTATCGATTGGTATGTATTTAGTTTCAATCCAAACATTTTTTATTATGGTGTTAAATTTTCGTTAAATATGTTATTGACATTTGTGAAACGTTCTGTTCTTCAAATTTCAAAGAAAAAATTATGTTTTTTAAATCCGTTTTTCTGCCAAATTTAGATGAATATTCATTATTCGTAGCATCCCCTTTGATCGAGTAAAATATGTTTCAAATTTCACCATAGATTGCAGTCAGAGAGTCGAACCAAACCCGAACCGAAAACCGGTTCCAGAACAAAATATTTTGTCAAACCGAAATTTATAATTAAACTTGGAACCCAAACAAGAACCGAACACACACATTATCGGTACATAATATTTTCACATTACCTATTATTCATAAATGAAATATACTAGATGCTAAATAAATAAATAAGATGCATAAATTAAAACAAGCAGTCACTGTGATTGTATACAGAAAACGACAATAAAAAGTAAGGAAAATAAAACAGTACAGCCACAAAAATGGATTGCTGCAGAAAACGGTATTTTGTTGGGACATTACAATGGAGTCCGGAATTAAAAAAAAAGAGGAAAAGGGGGAGACAAATAACATCGTGGGGAGATCTATTAAATGAAGAAAACGAAATAGCCGAGAGAACTGCAACTTCTACGAGAAAGAATATAAAGAAAGTGACAAATGTAAAACCTAAAACATGTGTAGTTTGTGGGTGGGAAAGTCTAACAATGGACGAACTCAATGCAATGGAAGACTTTTATTTATTTTTTTATATTGTAAATCTGTGGTGCCTGTCTAACTGACAATTTAATGCTTTTTTCTTATTGATTAAAGAATTCTATAAAAACACACAAAAATCAATTATAATTAAGAATAGATATTATTTACATTTTAACATATTGAACCAACTTAGTTGTTTCTTATACAACAAATAACAAAATATGTATATTATATTATTCTAGAAAAAAAACGAAGGCTTTTTCTCCGAGTATTTGTTTTTTTTTTATATTCTGTTATTATTGTTTTATACAATGTGACATAAAATTCATTGACGCTTTTATTTCACCTTGCAGTGATATAAATGTCAGAAATACTTCATTTGGAATTAAATTTCTTGTAATAACTTTTGACATCTCTTTGATTGGATTATTATAACTGAACAATATATTACGACATTGGTATATTCAGACTTATTGTTCGTGTATGAAGGTATAATTTCGAACAATGTTTCTCAGGGTGTGGTCTTCGAACACATATGGATAGGTTATATTTAAAAGAAAATATAATTAAATGATTAATAAATAACGATTTGTTTATTTTACAGTTCATTATTTAATGGGATTAACAAATGGTAACTGTCAATTACCATTTGTCAAGCACTATGAATCAATATGTTTTTTATTAAAAAGTTATATTTTCATACATAAAAAAAATTAATTATACATTTTAGAACAATCTGTTTCTCGCTAATTTTAATTTTCAATAAAACTATTGAAAAATCGAAAATTATATGCATGTGTTATATCAGTTCTGGCCAATCCAAATTGCTCCACGGGCTGCATAGACAACCTAAAATTGTTCGAGGGTCGCACATAAATAATAATTCAAACTTTTTTTCTCATAATTTTTTCGAATAAATTTCGTACTTAAAACTATTTTTTTTTTATATAGAAAATAATGTTAAAAGTTTAAATTTTCAAACCACAGGTCTGTATCTCAAACTGTTCACGAAGTTTCAGTTTCATCAAAATTTTGGAGAAAAATAGCTGTAACTTTGGAATGCGTGGTTGAAATTGATTTTAGTTGACGAATTTGAAATCATCGTATCAAAATCTATATAATGATATGTAAAATACTTCAAAACTCGACAAAAAAAATTTCGTGAAAAATCGAAAAAATTCAAAGGGGTATACCTTAAAAAAATGTCGATTTTTGGCCAAAAATTTTTTGTCTGATTTTGTAGTGTTATACATGTCATTATATAGATTTTGACACTCTGATTTCAAATTCGTCAACTAAAATCAATTCCGACCACGTGTTCAGAAGTTATGACTATTTTTCCCCAAAAAAAAGCTGAAACTTTAGACCATATCTCGAAAAATGGTTTGAGATACAGACCTGCGGTTTGAAAATTTCAACGTTTCACCTCATTTTCTATACAAAAAACGTACTTTTAACGAAATTTAAAATTCAATATTTTGCTTCCTCGCAATATCGAAGATACGAGAAGCTATGTGATCGTTTCAGATTGAGACAAAAAAAAGTTCTCCAATTTCAAAATTTTAAATTGATTTATCCGTTTCACGTCAAGACAAACACTTTTCGTTCCGTGTCTGTCTGTCTGTCCGTATGTCCGTCCGTCCGTCCATCCGTCTGTCCGTCCGTCCGTCTGTCCCCTGAATCCTTGTCACACACATACTCATGAACCACTGAACCGATATTATTGAAACTTGGTCGGATGGTTGGGTTTGGTTTGAGGACGGTCCCATTTCAAAAATATCAAAATCGTGTGTAATTGTATTTTTTGTAGAGCATTAAATTTCCTATAATATGGGTCTACTACGTTTGTTGTAAAATATTCCCTTACAAAGATTTATCTCAATTTATTTTTAAAATTCGTGTTTTGTTTTTCTAAATTGATATTTGATTGGATATATTCAATGTCATTTTGACAAATAAGTTGAATAGTTAATATGTTAATCTAATGCCCGTAGACCTTCGAATGCGCCTTCGGCTATTATTAAGAAATTTATATTGAAAATTTAACAAATAAGTTGAATAGTTAATATGTTTTTTAAAATATAGTTTCTATCCTAGTCACATTTATGAAAAAATAATCAGGTGCATTTTAAGAAAAATTTCGAACTAATATTTTTTAGTAAAATTGTATAAAAATTAAATGGTTAACCAATTCCAGGCAATTTATATAAACACTATCGGTTTTTATTTAAATTATTGAATAATTAACTACCTTTGGTGAATTTAGCACGAGGAAGCACTGTGCATTTTCTTGGCAGTAATTTTTTTTCATTGTTTTTTTTATTATTTTTTCAATGGTAACTGACTTATTAAATGAGAACCTGACCTATATTCTTGTTTTAAAGTTCTTGTTCTACGTGAAAAAAAAATAAAAAACTTCTGCTCGAACCATTTTAAGAAAAATTTATTTGAAATGACAAAAGGATAAATTTTCTGGCTAAAAAAATTAAAAAATAGCCTTGGATTAACCAATATATTTTAAGCAAAAATTTCTTATTTATTTTTCAAACTGAATACCTTTTTTCTAAAAAAAATTTTAGTAAGCAACATAATTTTCGAAATAAAAATCCGTAACGTTTAATTTTGAACACCCGGTATATATTTATACTTTTTTTTTGTTTCTACATTTAGTGAGACGCTAATGTAACTTTTTTATGTTTCTATAATTTGTCAGATAAAATCACCACTCTAACAATTCTAAATATTTGTTTTAAACCATAAAAGGAAATGGATTTATCGACAGCGTGAACCTTGAGACAGTGGCTCATGCAAAATTAATGTGGGTATTTTTCAAAAATGTCTGCCGTCAATGTCTAATCACCACCGTCTGACATAATTCTTTTCTTTTTCATTAAAAATTCAACATTACATTGATTCATTTCAAGCATTGAAAAAATATTGACTCTGATTTCAGTATTTTGGAATTAATCACGGTCTTCAATTAACTTGTATAATTTTCTTTCTTTTTTATACTTTATTTAATTAATTTTTTTAAATTAGATTTAATTTTCTTATTAATAATTCCGTTTAGAAAACTGAAACACATGTTATGAATTATAATATAAAATATAACTGATAATAAATAATCGGAATTTTTTCAATAAATAACATGTTATTTAAAAGAATAAAAGTCATACTGTCGACAGATTTAATGGCATTTTTACGTTCTTATACCCATATATGAAATACATAAAATATAAGTAAGATTGAAGTGATGGAATTATTCATTTTGACCTCCCCTGATCTATTTTGACTATTTTCGCCATGATGTCTGTGTGACGGTCTGTCGACCGGATACGGATGTTTACTGGTGTATTTTTTGTAATTTTTCAAATTATTTTTGAAACTGTGCGATAAAAATGGTCAAGTTAAAAATTGTAGGTAATATTATTATTTATAATTTTTGTTCTATTCATTTAAAAAAAAAATAATCCGATACATTGTAAACGATATATAAATAAGAAGGTCTATATCTAAATAATATATTTAAATTATCATCCTACATATCCACCAACATAACTAAATTCTAATTTTTAAATGTCACTAATCGCAGTTTCTCCAAGATACATCTACGCTTCTAGCAGATAATCTTAATTTATATGAATACATTTTCAGCATCAATTAAAAATTAAAAAAGAAATAATATTCCGTATAATTATATAAATTTGAATGAAATAAAGATACACAAACTATAATTTATTTGACATTAAAATTTATATTAAAGACAGAATAACATTAACTTCTATTTAGAAAAAAATATTGATTTTAATCTAACAAATATAATTACCATAACTAAAAGAAACACATACATATGTCTTTATTTTGTAATTTTTTGCTAATTTTTTTCACTTGATATAATTGTATACATGTTATTTTAGTCATTTTACACAGTGGATTACCAAACTATCTTAATGTTTAATCCTCAATACAAGACAAAATTTAACACCGTATTTAATCGTGTGACAATTTTTTTGTTTTTAAAACATTTTTAATAGATGGCCCCTCAAAAAATGTTGCTTCCTCTTTAAAATCCAGAGTACATCACTGACGTCACCATTATTAATTCAATTCAAATACATTTATCGAGTAGATTAAGTTTTAAATGATTGGGAGCCTATTATTTCTATTTCATCGACTCAAAAGCGATTCAAATATTATACACTAATTATCGCAATGATTGAAAATTTTAATACATAAAACTAGACTATATATTAAATATTTTAATACATTTATAGTTGCAGAGTACGTCAAGATTTTCATTTATTTATCTATCCATGCAGTATACATACCTTATACATATCTATATGTATATGTATATTAATATATAAAAACTCATTTTTTACATAAACATATTTTATATAATAAACCTATTTAAAGATTAAATTTATTCAGTTTCATTTTAATTTAACTTTTACAATTAAAACGTAAATAACATTAAATTGATTTCATATTAAATAACCCACTCATTTTGTTTAATTTATTAAAATGTTAATAATTCATTTATCATGCAACCTTTCGAAATCAAAAATGTGTGTCTACCGAAAAATATCAAGTTATAAAATTTAAAAACACCACAATATTTCTCTGAACACTCATACGTGAAAAAAACCGTAAAAATACACTCCTAAAAGTTGACTTGTAAAATATTTACATTAATTTTGTTTGTTTTCAATTAGTACATGTATTTGAATAGTCTTTTCATGTGCGTATATATTATTATAATGCACTAATTTAAAAAAAGATCCTTTTCATTTTGTCTGAAACATAAAGCTTTGACCACACGCTTTTATAGCTACATTCAGACGTCTGTTGATATAATTTTAATGTGTCTGTCTCAATGAAGCTATAAACTTTTTTTATAGTTTATTATAGGTTGTAAATGTAAGTATCTAATTTTACTTCGATATTATGTAGAATATGTTATGCTAGGACATTTGATCTTTTTTTAAAGTAGCAATAATATGTCATTTGTTTATGTTTATTTGAACATAATGATTTAGTATACAAAATGTTTTACTGCAGTTTCTTTATGTTGAATTATTAGTAGGACATTACAGGACCTTAGAATATACAATGTTAGATTCTCTCAATGTTAAGGTTAAATAATAGATTCAATAGGATTTTTGACGTGAATAACATCTACATAGTGTTTCAGGCCAGATACTGGGTGGGAATTTGAGAAACTTGATGTAACGCGCAGAGATCAGTTTTGTGCGCTAGGGTAAATTGAAAATCAGTATATCTCAATACTTAGAGCAGCTACAACGCGGGTTTTGGTCTTAAATTATAGATTTCAATTAGATCTACGAGGTACGACTGAAAATTAAAACATTTAACCAGTTTTAATTAGTGAAAAACTTCATATTATAAAAAATATATTATTTCCACGATTACGCTTGTAAATATTAATTAATTAATTGTTTTTATGTTCGTACAAATCATAAGAAATAACTACTTATATTATACAATACTAGTTATACATTTCTTTATTAAGACTAACAATAAGTTTGTGGTAACATTTTATGTCCATTTTACAAATATTCAAACGTTTCTATATAACAAAAAAAAGATGTAGCAATCCATGAGTGAGTTTTATTTAACCTCAATGCACGTATCCACGTCAATCCCTCGACTGTGCATCCCAACACAGTCACGCACATTTTTTTTTATCAATTTTATGGTAATTTTGTTCTTACATATATTTCGCTAAAGATTTGTAATTTGTTGTTGAATTATGCAAAATAGACATTGTTTATATATTAACTAAATAAGCAATGTTACGGTTAATTTATTAATATTCGCTATAAATAAACGATTCTTCAAAAAATACTAAAAACTTTATTGTTTCACAATGTATACTTTAATTATTTTGAACAATCGATCATTCTAAATAAATTACAATTTATAATATTATCTATTGTATCATCTACATAGGAGCAAATTTTTTTAATAACGATAGCTACTAAACACGTATTTTATTCCTATACAAGCATTTAGATCCAGTGATAAGCGTAACTGTTTACCTTGCCGACGGCAATGAGGTTGCATTTTATTCAAATCATTGAGGTTTGTGGTTTGACCAAAAAGAAAACATCAATTATAGTAATTACCATGCACTAATAGTAATAAATTATTATGTTTATTAAATTTTATCTTCGGAAAAAATAAGATTAGAGGTATATTATTTTTTTATAATATGTTAATAGTTTCCTATATTAGATACTAGCTGTTACCTGCAATTTCGCCCGCGTGGAATTTGTATTTTTTAGCTAATCAATTTTTCGGGATACAAAGTAGCCAAATTTCAACAAAATCTTTTCAGCAGTTTAGCCGTGAAAAGGTTACAAACAGACAGATTGAATTACTTTTGCATTTATAATATGAGTATGGATACTCTTATAAACATATCTTCACTAGTTTGTGAACACCTCAATAACAAATACATTGTATAACAGAATAATCATCTACCAAAAAAAATCTACCATTTAATGAAATAACAGATTTTTTACGTTAAAATATTTCAAAAAGAAGAAGTCTTACTGAAAAATGTAGTCACACATCCCAAAAATTAATTTCTTGTGTTCGGCACCTTTTTATGTCGTGCGACTATACTACGCCTTTTTCATGAAACTTATTCCTTTTGAAGACAACTTTTTGGTTGAAATATTTTAGTGTAGTCGGGTTCCAGTTTTTTAAACTTTATCTCTTATACATTGTTTCGATGAATCTTCTATAATATAAGCACCACATCAGGTTTGTTTTTTCGTCTTTCCATTTCACACTCGCGCAGTCTTTACCCTTTCATATAAACCCAAACAATTTTTTTTATTTTAGACAAACCGGCGTGTAGCATCCGCCATTTTGTTTAATTCGATTTATTCGTACCAATGTTACTTGCGAGATTTATTTCCGGTATTATAAAAGAAGTAACAAAATTTGTCAGCTTTAACACTTTCAATTGGGGTATCTAACTTAATCAAACATATATGATAATTCCCTTGAAGTTCCATGGTGTGTTTGACAGTTCTTCGCACGAAGTATTAAATCTGTGATATATATTGTTAAAATTATCTGTACGATCAGAATCGCTAACAGGAGACGAATTTTTTGACACCTCATTTATCAAAATCGGTCCAGCCGTTTTGGAGTTACAAAGGTACAAACATACATACATACATACCAACAAATAAACAAACGAGCATTACACCTAAAAAAAATATTGCTCTCCTTGCGTAGTCGAGTAAAAATACAAACAAAATAAAATTCATGGCATATTAATATTTTCACAGTACTTTTTCAATTGAAATAAACACTAGTAATACAATTTTATCACAATACAATTCGTGCTCGCTAGCATTTCAATAAAATAGTAACTCAATAAGCTGATTTAAAAAGCAACGAAAACAAAAAAAATATAATCATATCTGCCGTTTTAATTTTATTGAAACAATTCGATCTGTGTAATAACAGTTGTCTGCGTATGGCACGAGTAAGTATTTCTTTTTTCGCAATATAGAATTACCCAACCCTTTCATTGTACCTGTGGTTTTTTAAATGCAGTTGCCGGCCGCGTTTTTATAACTTTTGTTTTATTTCTGTGGGCGCGTCCTTGAATAACTTTTTCCGTGGGTTAATTTCTAATTTTACCTACATTTAAAAAGCGGTATTGTAACAATAATTCTTTCCAGAATTTATTCCTCTTAATTATTTTTTTTAATCCTTTACATAATTACAGACATTATGTTTATTGTATAATAATAACCCAAATTAGTGACCGACCGAAGGTTCGGTTTCGGTCAGTTTCCGCCTAAAATACATGTTTCGGTTTCGGCTAAAAAATGACCGAAACTGTATTTCCACGTTTCGTCGCGCGCTCGGTTGTAAATAGAGTTATAGAAAAAAAATGTTTATTTATATATGATAATTAGCTTTGAACTATAAAATCGAATATTTCTGAAATGTCAAAGATATTGTGGATATTATGACATGTGAATTAATCGGTTATATTGAGTTCTTAAGCAGGTGTTAATTTATTTTAACTTTTTAAATTTTATTGTTTCGAGTTTTAAATAACTGAAAAATAATAATAATAAATAATTCATAATTAACATTTATATGTAGTTGTTTTGAGTTTAGTTTTAAGCTATTAATGTTGCATTTTTAACCGGATTTCAATTATTATAAATCTATATTATATTTCCTAAATAGGTACATGTTTCAATTTTTTTTAAGTTTCGGTTTCAGCCGAAACTGAGATGAAACCCGAAATTCAGGATCGGTTTCGGCTCAAAAATACAATAAATACAATTTCTAATTTAAATAAAATTGAGTAATTTATAAGCCAGAACAAGTAACTTATCATCTAATGACAAACTAAATTCGAAATTTATTAATGAAAAATAATTAATTATTTATATTAACCCTCCGTTCATACCGGCTGCGGGTACATACTGTATCCGAGGCAAGTGTATTTGTTATAGGCACGTAACAGCGTACGTATCCCGTGCGGGTGCATGTATACTATCTACGACATTCAGTGCATTTCATACTCACAATCAGTTTAGAATCATCAAAATTTTAGTTTCTGCATTGATTTTTTAACATTAATACACCTATTACCAAATAACCTCCTATTTATTTGTTATAAATTCAACTATTTTTGGGCTTCACTTTTGTTTTATTTTTACGTACGTCCTTGATAGAAATTCGATACACCCATATATATTATTTGCTTGCTGGATTTTTTACTATTCGCGTGACCACGTCACAAGTTTTACTACATCTGATTTATACCAACTTCGTGGAAGCGGTCTTTCATTTGATATAATTTACTTATATAAACTAATTTCTTGCAAATCACATACCTGTCATTATTTTACGTACAACTATAATTTATTTTATTTATCTTCCTACTGAATAGCTTGTTCCTATTTACTGTCAAATTATTGTGTCATTTTTTATAAAGTTATTAAAAAAATTTATTACTACCTACTGGCTTATTTTTTTATTATTCCAGGTGTATTCATAACATTATATAGCTCATAAAATTGGGGGTTTATATTTTTATTATAATAGATTTTTTTTATTTATAACAACTAATGAAAGATTAAAAAACGATAAAAAAATATCTTCCCCTTTAGTCCTAAATCACAAAAAAATTGATGATAAATTATAATAATATTTTTTAAATTTTATGCTGTACTTACAGCAGTTAAAGTTTACAGATTATTCCAATATTCCTACTAATTCTCCATGCAAGGCATTGCATTCATACTACTTACATTTATTTCAATAAAACTCAAAACTGCTGTAGACGCAAAATGGAACAAAATGATATTTGAATGCTGGGAATGTATTCGCTTTATTACATGCATTACTCTTTCATTGGTTGATACTTAAATCAAACAATAAATCATTGGTGCAGGATATACGCTTAACCTGTTTTCTATGAACTCACTATTGTTGAACTTGCCTGAACTTACACCGTAAATATGATTGTTGTTTGTTCTGTCACATATTTACCACATTCGCATTCATTGAAAAGAGTAAACTGTACGTAAATGGTAAAATTATCGATAATTGCAAATAACTCAAATAAACATTGTAGATATTTGAAAGTGTAATACTCAGGGCCAGCTTAAGAAATTTTAACACCCTATATAGGCTACCAAAAAAAATTAATGATTAATTAGATAAACTACTTATCTCGGTTAATGCGAAGAAATATGGGAATCTTAACGTCACAACTGTCAAAAACACGTATGTAGTTATTCAGAATAGAGTTGATGATATAATAATATACACTACACAATCTATTGGGGCGAAATAGGGTTAATATAGTATAAAATATAGGATTCAATCTCCGCCGGACGAACTGTTTTTATTAAATAATTGTGAAATAAAAATTCCTACATATTACAATATATACAGCACATTCTACTCTATTCTAACACATCAACACGTGATTTTTCATAGTAGTGACGTCGGGACACCCATATTCTCCGTATTAACCCTTATCTCAAAAAGTTGCTGAAAACACAAAATACAATTTAATTTTTTCTACGTTTATTTTGCATAATATCATTTAAATTTATGTTTGAAAAAAAACAAATTCAATAAATAAAATACTTAAATCATTCAGTTCAGACTAACCAACAATAAGAAAAGAGGGTTACAGCCCTATTAGCACATACACTTAAGTTGGCCCTGATAACACTTACATTTTTTCAATTTTAATTCGTACTTTATTTGAGTTTAACTATTCGATTTTTTTAAACAATTTTGAAAAAATTGTATATGCTTAAACCAATCAACAAAAAGTACTTAGGTATACATAAATTCTGTTCAAGTATACATTGCAAGAGAACAAATGTTGTAATTTTCTAAAGAATAAATGTCCATTAAGAGACAGGATAGAAAGCATGAAGAATGAAGTGCAGCAAGTATTCCACCCCATAAACATGGAGCGTAATATCTGTGACAATAACACTAACCTGGTGGACAGACGCACTCGGGGGAAGTTTGCGGGACATCCCTAGGGACCCTTTGCGGGCCGCTGTGTCTCTGCAACGCCTCCGTTAACAATCTCCTTCCGACAACGTCTCTTCTGATTCTCTCAACGAACGCCTCCCCAGGAGCGGACTTGGCCTGAAGCGCGAGGACCTGATGCTCGAGCCACCCTACTCGCTGCTCCAGGAAATGTTCTCGGTACGAGGAATACACACTGGAGCCGACACTCATAACACATAACACGCCCATCACAAGTTGGCCCAAAGAAGGGAAGCAGAACGATTGTTTTTCAGTCTTGTCTTTTAGTGGTACGGATGAGTAGTTCGCCTGTGAGGTCTTGTGACCCCCACGCGAAGGTGGATCAGGCATCTCCATCTTTGGGTTTGTTACAAAAACGTTATTCGCTTTGTTGACATATTATGACATTCGAGATCTCGTCTTTCATTTGTTTTTATCATGCAAACCACTTATCAAATGTCATATGTATTTATATCGGAACAGGTAAACAATTTTATTTTACAAAGCTAATTAGTATGTTTTTTACAACTAATTAATTAGACATCAAACACCTGCACAACAATAATAAAAAAATAAATAAATAACAGCTCACAACTTTCAAAGAACCACGAAAGGTGAGTGCATAATATTTGGCAACACACGTACAAATTATTTGTTCACTAACTAAACTGATTTTCTTCGTGAATATTTAACATTTCATTCGCACTTTTATGTGTTATCCAAATTAAAAAAACGATTCATGATTGGAGAAAAAGTAAAAACTAAACTTTGATCAATGAAATTTTGACGTGAGCAACACGAGATACGTAGCGCACAAAAAATGTTGTAACATCCACACGGAATATTCAGTCCACACTGACGCAAGGGATTGTCTACAAAACCTGTAGTGGAATAAGAACATCGCTCGTATGTTTCCGCCACCGCTCGGTACAAAGAGAGGGACACTCGGGACGATCACTCGCAGTATCTATCTAGATGATCGGGAATTGGATAAATAAAATTTAATGAAAGGAAAGAGATGTATGGGAAGTCGGGAGGTAAATTGCTTTTCAAAATGTCACTGTCAATCGCTTTTATTTAATTAAACGTGCCCAGTTGAACGCAAGAACCAGTTAATGGACATTGAATTAGTTGATTCAAATATTTTGTTCGGTCGTGTCTGCGTTGATAGGGGAAATTTCGTCGAGAAGTAAATAAATATCTAAATAAGACATTAGATCTGATGCTTTGGGCGATTACCAACTATTTAAAATGTTTCCAATGGCGAGTTAAAGTGATACGTTTAATCCTTTTAAAATTGCGTAGAGATATCTGTTAAATACAAATATTATTTCTATAGAATAAAATTAAAACTTTAATTGGTCATGATTTTTTCAAAAAATTATACATTTGAAAATATAAATAAATTATCTTTGTATTTAAATTAATTATAGTTTTTAAAAATTTTCTACAGGTAATTGAAAGTATGTATTGTATTTTATGTTTCTTACTTACAGTTCATGGCTATAATATCCCCATTAAATATAATTATAATTTTTATTGCGTCTGTTAAAATATTTCTTTAATAATACATATTAAATTTAATAAGCTTTGTATAAATGTAATAAAAGGATAAAATTACAATTGAATTAAATTAATAATAGCAGATAAAAATACACAGAGGGTATTTTCACATCAACTTTAGCTAGTTACTTTTACCAATAATACCACCATTAAATGTATCCAACTGCATACGACACGTTGGATGAACATTACACATCAAAACAATTATTTTCGTTTAGTTTTGATAAATTGTTTCATGAAAATAAGTAACTATGATTAATATTTATTTCTATAGTTTTTTACAAAATAAATAACACAGTATATTACTATCAGATATTTCTTAGACATGCAATTGCATCAGAAGAAAAATCTACACTAATTCATTGTTTTTCTATTTCTCAAATAATCTTTCTGACAAAATAATAATCCTTTTTAATATTTCAAGCTTATAGATTATTAATAAAAATTGCGGTTTATCTCCAGGATAAAAAAAATATGTGCGGATTATCTATTCTCTTTTCTTTATTATTAGTCCAATTAATCGAGATGAAAGCAGCAAAAAAATTCCAGACATTATTAGAGTAATTCGTTTGCTACGGTATTTTTGCTCAAAAGATTTTTACATCTATCAATTGATTTAACATGTTAATTAAACAAAACTGTAGCGTACCGAATGGGGAGGGTGTGGGGGAAAATGGGGCATTTACTCCAGGCGATAAATTTGTGATGACAAAAAAAGTCATCAAAATTACTAGAAGGCGTAAAATTGTGGATTGCCAGCGGCAAATTAAAAAAAAAAGTATTTTTCATTTTTTTCATATTTAGCAAGGGGACAGGGCGGCAAATTTACTGAAACAAAATAATATGAATATAAAAAGGTATATATACTTTTTATTGTATCTTAATTCTTCTTTTATACGATTATATCTACTTTTTCTGAGAATAATAATTATTTATTTAAACATTCTTGTAATGAATTTTTCATTATATGATGTATAACAAAAATTCTTCGCTGTAAAATATTAAACGGTACTAAATTATGCATATAATAAAGTAATTTTTGTAGAACCATTTCAATTACCCTCTACAAAATGTTTATAGTTGAACTACCTAGATTTTAATTATTATCGACTATCAAATGCTCCCCCATTTTAAATTTAAAGTCACTAACCTACCCACTCCTACACATTCAGATCTTCCATTAATCCAATTCGTATATATACTTACGCAAAATTATATCACGTGATTGTAAAAAGGGCATAATTTAAAAATATTTGAGTAGCATTTAAAAATCTATAAAATATATTCTTTGTTCTAAAATTTATGTTTATATATACTTATTCAAGACATATGAACGTGAAGAATTTAATATAAAAATTCTTGTCTGCCGGGATGCAATCTGTTGCATTCCAAAGTCTTTCGGGCCATCTATAAGCTTTTTTAATCTCAAAATGGATACCACGATTAGTTTTTAGTAAAAAGAGCAGTCATTTTCGCTTTAAACTCGAGTGCACATGAAACTATTAGGTATATGAAAATAGATTGTTGGTTCAGTAGACGATGATAACACGATTACTCTGTTATATGCTATGGTTGGTGGCTAGTAATTTAAAGACCGGGGTTCGATGCTCGACGTAGACATCATGTCTTGTGATTTAATATCGCTAAACACAATTAACCTTTATTATGTTTGAAAATGCCATGTTGTGTTGAAATTCAATTCAATTTTCTATTTTAATAGTTTGCTTTATTGTATGTGATCGATGGAAAATATTATGATAGAGAAAATTGCAATTTATGGCATTGTTTAGACGTGGTCACATTAGTTTATTTGAATTTATTTTTAGCTTGTATTACTTTGTTTGGTTTTAACATGTATTTAAATTAGTGCATGTAGATGAACTTTTATGAATAAATATTTAATTTTAAACTAATATGGAGTTTTCAGAGAACTTGACTTATTTCGATATTGTAATTAAGTTGAGAGGTTTGTCAAATATTTTAATAAAAATCTCATTTTAACTTTGTATGTTTATATAGTATCTACATTTATTAGTCTTGCTCATAAAAACATCGATTTTTCCGCTTTGTTAACTCATTTGTACTTTTTTATTTTTCTTTGTCAATTAATTCATACCAATCCATTTGATCTATATAAAGATTATTACTACTAATTTATCTCTATTAAAAGTGATTATAAATTTACATATTTGTTAGTATATTTTGTTCACGAAATAGAATATTTATTAAAACTTAACTATGTTCCATCACCCTTAGTTATTATTGTTGAAAGTTAAATATAGCTTTAATTTAGAAAGATAATATGAAGGGTATTAAAATTATGTATATTTTCACATATATTTCCTCTCTGGGTGAAATTATGAATATTTCGTCAGCGTGTTTCCTCGTTTAATTAAATTTAGCACATACTTCAGCCTAAGAACCCGCATTTAAAAATGCAGCAACTATTTAAAAAATTGCTTTAATTTAAATTTACATTTTATGATTTTCTTAAAAATGTCTTACTTGTAGCAGCAATGAAATAAAGGACATATTAAATATGTTAAAAGTCTTTAATAATGTTTTATCTGAAATTTTTAATATGAAATATTTGTCTATTTTATGTAGGTACGGCAACAAAACTATTATTTTTCAGATTTATTGTGAGATTAGGTTAATTAAGCTTTATAGAACTTTCGCATGTCCACTGCAATATGTGATAAAACGTCAGACGAAATATGGATCAATACGACGTTACTTATACCTAGAAGATATCACAACCAATTATATTTACATAAAGCATAATAAATTACTGAAATGTATAATGTATTTGTTACATATTCGATAATTGCCTCAATTAGAATCTAGTGTTTGTTTCAATGCAGTTTTTACTAATCAGTAGAAATAACTAAAATATGTATTATACATTATCGGCCACGTGGACAATATATAATTTACAAGTAATTAAGAGATAATAATTAATTATTTAAAATAATACTATTAACAGGGCATGGTTTATGTTGCAGACTGACAGATGGTGTACATCCAATTCAGATAAGCTCAGTTGCCAATATGATTAAGTACATTATAGGTGTATGTGTATTGACACTGAGAAAAATTTTTTGTTACTAAAAAATGAACTGTTTTTTTAAATAAGATACATAAAATATTTTGATTTACTTGTAGTAACTGAAGAAAAGATTTTATCAACTAAATGAAAATTGCTTAAATAACAAAATTTTAACTATTGTTATATAGTTACACTGAAATAAATTATATAATATATACCTTTTTCATAACGCGCATTCGTATATTCCGCAGACCTTTTGGCCATTTTTGATTTGAAGCGGAGTAATCCATTTGAAAGAATTATTATAATTTATGAGTTATCTATGAAAAGTTGAAAGTTGTACTAATAAATAGTAACATTTTTTGGGTCTTCGATTTCATTAATTATATGTTTATTTTATAAAAAAAATTATGCGAAAAGTGAAAAAAAATCGTAGAAAAAAATTCCTCGCGCTGAATAAATGTCCGAATTCAGCACTGTACAGAGGGGGCCCAAATTCAAATTTACCTGAGACCCCATGAAGTTATAACGCGTCACTGACGTGAATTTTGTATGAAGTCATTAACAATGAAATAAAATATCTCGTTAAACTTCATTTGCATTGTAAATACTTAAAATATTGATTTATGTACAAAATAAAAACAATTCTCTGAGATGCACTTTACATAATATGCCCACACAAGCTTTCTAAGTCTTAACCGGAAAACGGCTCTATCGAAAATCATTAAACCGTTAAATGTGGCGAAATATGCTAATTGAGCTATCATCGCACATAGTAAGAAATATTGTTTGTCTAAATATGTACACATATGAATATGTTAAGTATCGTTCAATGCATTCAAAATTCAAATTTAATTTGCCGTAAATGTTTTATAACTATACTTATAATCTTATAAATAATGAAATATTTTAATATTTAAATAAAGTTCAACTCATATTTTGTAAATCACTTATTTAGAATAATTTTATAATAATTTGGACCAGGGGTGTATAGGGCCAGTAGGCCCATCGATTTTTATCTATTTTTTTGTTCTAGATTTTTTTTAGTTTTGTATTTTTAGAATTTTTCCATTTGTCTTTGTTTTAATAGTTTATTCATGGTTTAAGCTCTGCAAAAAAATATTTTAAATTAATTTAAAAAATAGTTACATTTCAAGTATTAATTAATGCAATCACACATAAAAATATCAACAATGGTGTTCATTAGATTAAAGTTACATCTAGATTAAATACAAACGTGACTATTATGTATAAAGTACGAAGATATAAATTAATTTAAAGGCTTAAAGTAATAGACAAAACTACCACAGAGACCAAGGACCATAAAGAGAAATTAAGGCATACTTTACTTAATCTTTACGTCCCATAAAATAATATATTTGAGAGTGTGGGTTGAATTTTTCTGTATTATAATTACGTAGTTATGAAGAAATATTTTTTATTACAATTCCTTTTTAATTGAGATTTGGTTAGCAAAAAGGTGTAAATTGTGACCCCTAAAGCGATCATTTAAATTGATAAATGTAACATATGTACATAAAATTAATGCAAGAAAATTATAAATATTAGAAAAATACAACAAATAATAATTATAACTAATGATAAATTATAATTATATTCTATAAAAATGGCGAATAATAGTAATTAGTGATAATAAAAAATTTTTATGTGACAGAATAATGGAAAAAGAACTCATTAAAACTATTATGAGTTTATGACATTCACTTGAGATGTTCTATAAAATTCAATTTTTCAATTTTGAAAAGCAGCTTTTATAGATTCAGGTATTATACTTTATTGATTTTAATAATGTTATTTACTACAAATGCTTTGCGTACTTTAATAGTTTTCATATGTTTTATGTTTATATCTAGTACTATAATTTTGGTTATTAAACTGTTAATTGTTAAAGTTGATTAACTGTTTAATCTTACAAACGACTCATCCCAATCAATACAATACTAAACGTATTCTTACCAAGGACATATTCCCATGTCAACAACCTTACTAACAAATGAAGAACAACAAACTTCCTCGGCTGCAATGTATGTTTCCCATAGCCAAAAATCAAAGAGATGCACAAAATATTTAAATAGCCTAAACAAGGAAGATACAAATTAAAGCGGTTATGTATACATAATAGTGCAGCACTCTTTTATATGTTGATATAGTGATTGACATTGTGAAGTGAGTGTTTATATATTAGCCCTATTGTCAACTGTTTATCGTACATAATAGCATTCCTTTGTTACAAATGCTTCATCAGATGTGCAGCCCTAAGTTCACACTGGTATGGAACATATCCAGGATCGGGCTTTAAGATAAATAATAGTTTTTTTTTATTAGGAAATATATAAAATCATACCAACGATTAACTTTTATAGATTTTCAAATATATGTTATAGTCCTCAGTACGTCGACCCTTTTGTTAATTTATTACCATACTTCTCAAACTTCGTGAATGGCTTCTTTTTGACGAGTCTTCCAACATTTTTATTTGGGAAAGTTCTTAAAAATGGGGCATTTTCGAGCGTGTAGCCGCGAAATCTTCCGGGCGGTGAACTGACAAGATATTTATCAAACAAAATGACCAATGGATTGTAAAAATAATTATTTAATAACTCTACAAATGTCAGGTAACCTCGTTATTTTAACATGTTGAAGGTGGCAGACTAGGTGATCGCCCCACTATTTTTATCCGATATTTTTTGTCTTCGATTTTCTCACCATATAATCTTAGTTACAATCCATTGGTCATTTTGTCCGACAAATATTTTGGGCCGTTTTGCCAGTTCGCCAAGCGGAAAATACCGCGGCAGCACGTTTGAAAATTCTCCATTTTTAAAATTTTCGCAAATAAATTATTGAAAGATTCGTGAAAAAGGAGCCACTCACCAGTGGCGAGGCGTGAAATTTTTAATAAGGGAAGCATATTTTGTCAATCCTCCCCCTCCTATTAACAAAAAAAAAACTAGTTATGAAACACCTTAAGTTCAAGCTTTTACTTTTTTAAATAAATTCTTATATATTTGTATAGTAACTAAATGATTCTACGTTTTATTTTCTTGTATTTTAGTCGATATTTGTATGACGAGTTGAAGTTAACTGTAGTAAATATCACTAAAAAATTTCGAATTTTTGATTTCGTTATATTGTATAGAAAATGACGAGAAAAGTTGAAATTTTCAAACCGCAGATCTGTATCTCAAACCGTTCTCAAGATATAGCCTCTCAAAGTTTTAGTTTTTTCAAATTTTTGGAGAAAAAAGGCCATAACTTTTGAACGAGTGGTCGGAATTGATTTTAGTTGACGGATTTGAAATCAGCGTGTCAAAATCTATGTAATGACATATATAATACTTTAAAATCCGACGAAAAAAAATTTGTCAAAAATCGACATTTTTTTAAGGTATACCCCTTTAAATTTTTTCGATTTTTCGCGAATTTTTTTTTTTCCGAGTTTTAAGGTATTATATATGTCATTATATAGATTTTGACACACTGATTCCAAATCCGCCAACTAAAATCAATTCCGACCACCCGTTCAAAAGTTATGGCCTTTTTTCTCCAAAAATTTGAAAAAACTAAAACTTCGAAAGGCTATATCTCAAGAACGGTTTGAGAAACAGACCTGCGGTTTGAAATCATCAACTTTTCACGTCATTTTCTATACAATAAACATACTTTTAACGAAATCAAAAATTCGAAATTTTTGAGTGATATTTCCTACAGTGAACTTCAATTCGTCATACAAATATCGACTAAAATACAAGAAAATAAGACGTAGAGGTATTATATTAAATACTATTTTTGATTTTTGGTTAAAATGTTTAAGTTGCGCATAAAGATGAATGATAATAACTTCTGGTTGCTTACCTTGTTCAAAGAAATATACATTCTTTTTGTGTACTGGTACAGTTTATAAATAAATAAAAACATATTGAAAATTCAATTAAAAACAAAATTTGTGACGTCCCTTTTAAAGATTCTGCACTTAGTTTGCCACACGTCTGTTCTTAAACCGGATCAATCCTAATTTTTAAATGCATAAGCAACTTCCTTTTTAAACTTTAATTCTCAAACAGGACATGTTATTTTCCGGATTTCGATATTGATAGAAAATAAATCTGTTTTTCCTGCTCAAATACTTGCAAAAACATCCGGCCTTAAACCGGACAGTTCTAATTTCGAATACATAAAAAGTTTTCCTCTTAATTCTGAAGCAGGATACTTTATTTTCTGGATTTAGATATTAATTGAAAATAAATAATATTTTTCCTACTCCGATTATTTGATTAATGTAGATACAGTCAAATGTTTACTCATATTCAATTATTTCATCAAGAAACACATACATATAGTTTTTAATTAAAATAATATTTGAAAGCAAATTTTTTTTTCTCAAATATAAATACATATAAATACAAATCGTTGATTTTTTTTCAATTTTACTTTCGTAGAATCGGTTTATTTTCATCTTCATAGTTTATATAGCTTTTGTTGAGAATCAACAACGCGAAAACTAATTTAACGAATAACGAATTTTTACAAATTCAGATTCAGTCTCAAAAAAAATTCTGGAAAATTAATATTCTTAATTTTATATTTATTCACCAACTCTTAATTGTTCACATTGCACTGAGACAACAGTATCCATTTGTACCTTATTTAAAAATAGTTTTTCAACATTTTATAAATACATAAATATAGGTTGACGATAGGTTGAGAGAGAGTACACTTTTAAGTCTATGGGAGGAAGATCAGAAAAAATTTTGATAGTGTTCGTTATAATTTTCATTGAAAGTGCTAATTAAAAGCTATATTATCAAAAGAATTTTCGAATTAAAGAAAATAGAAGGAGGGGACACTCTGATAACGACTTTGAACGCAAATATATCGTCATTGAAGGATTAACATCAAAAGATCCTTAGATATTATTGTTGTATTTTAGGAGGCCTATCTAAAGACATCCTACTCAATGGATTATGTGAAAATTATTTTTTTGAATATACTTTTCAGTCCAAAAAAAATATTTTTTTTTCAAAAATATAATTTCTGTTATTGAGTTATCAAGCTACGTCCGTATACCAAATTTCATCTTAATCGGTATAAAATTTATATACAGACATACAAAGCGAAACTGGGTTCCTAGTTTTCTACAGAACCCTAAAAACATATTTAACATCTTACAAACATACCTATATACATACATGGGCGCCGGCAGAATTTCTTTTAGGGGGGTGCAAATATATACAAAAAAAAAATTTGATGGAAATTAATATGAGTAAAAAAAAAAAGGTCTTCAGTTTTCATATATATACAATTTGAAACTGGCACGACTAAAAAAAAAAGAAAAAAAAAGGTCCTCAGTTTTATATTTTCACATTTATAACTTATATGTTTTCCAATTTGCCAGGGGGGTGCAAATGTATTAAATTTTAAAATAACAATTGTATTTCTTAATTATTTCATTTGCCAGGGGGGTGCAAGTGCACCTCCTTGCACCCCCCTCCCGGCGCCCATGTATACATATATTTGTATTTACAAATGTATACATTCATTTTATATTAGTAGTTAATGAAGTGTATGTTGTATGCGTTGTGCAATAGATGCAAATGTTATTAGTACATTTGAAACCAGGAGCATCCCAGATGAAGTATTTGCATTTGTAACTAAATAAGGTTTCACATAAATGCATGAGACGTATCTGATACTATTTGCAAATACAAATATGTACATACATTTCTGTTAAATCAATGGGAGTATCTTTGTTGACTTCAATGCATATTGATGTCTGTTGGATTACTTTTTCTAAACTGGAAGAAAGAAGCAATATTATTAAATCTGCGCTGTAATAAAATCGATTAAATCGTTCGCTAACATATCTAGTATTCAGTTAAAAGAATATGCATGATCTAATCTGTTATTTTTCAGTTCTATCGAGCAAAAGATTTCATTTATTCATGTATGTCCCGGTATTGTTTAAAGCAAAAATAAATTTCCATCACTTTAACAGGTGTTGCCAGTGCATATGTTATCATTTATGAATTTTTGTAATTTAATAATATTATAGCACGAAATTGTTTTGACAGCAACAATTTTTGATACCTAATAAAAAGACAATTGAAATGAAATATATTATTAAATAAACTTCGTATTTTTGTGACATACATCCACTTTTACATAAGATTTAGTAATATATATATTTTTTAAATACAACTTTTTATACATATTTCTTCAAGTTTCTTTGGCTTTTGAGACTAACATTCTATATAAAAATAATATATTTTTATAATACCTATATTGCTACATTCACATGAGAAATATACCATAAACAGGATTACTTTTAGTTAAAAGGTAGTATTGCTGCTACCCGGGAGAAAAAATTAGATCTGAAGTGATCAAATCAGATATTGATAGATCTGCATTTTGAGACAAAATCACGTATGCTCACTGGTTTTTGATTTGTGGATATCTGCAAAGATCTAAAACGATCTACAAAGATAAGTTACAAAGATCGTTGTAACGTTGAAAATTCATATATAATCAAGTAGAATATAAGTTATTAATTATTATAATAGTTGCTATGGATGATAACATTATTCGCATGGTTGATATCACCTACATTCTGAACGCCAGAATTATTGCTATCACTTACACTTATTTGATTGTCACTTACATAGTTACACAATAAGTTCACAATCTTTGTTTGAAAATGTTCACGTGCTAAGTCCAGAGCTGTTTTACCACATTTATTCATTTTATTTATGATCGGACCTTTACTCAACAGCATTTGAACTACCTCCAATTGTCCCTCTTTAGCAGCAAATATAAGGGCTGTATTACCGCCTCCATTCTCAATATTTACATTGGTACCGAATGTACTCGTCAGGCAAATAGAATATTCGCCCGATTCAAAAATAAATTTGATACCTTTCAATTATTTCGGTTTCATTATTTAACAAATATGTAATAATAATAATATGATAATATTTTTAAATTAAAATTAGATAACCTTTTCTAATGTTGACTGTAGTTTATTTTTATAATTTAATTACAAAATATTAATTTTGTTTGTACCTATACCAGATTTAAATTTTTACGTTTTTTTTATGCACGTATAAAAAGGTTTGATAATTAAAAATTGGCATGTGTGATGTTCTATTTTAGTTAAAGTATTTCTGTGCTCATTTTTATTTTTATTTTAGTTAAAGTTTTATGCAAATATTATATCATAGCTGAAATAAAACAAACAAATTATGTATACAATAAATAATAATAAAAATATGTATACACCTTGTCACTCGACATTGGAACTGTTAAGCTCATGATGAGGACTTCTTGTGAAGTTGAAACACTTGTCGAGTGACGATGTTTTGTGGTTAAGGTGTATATTTTTAGTTTAAGTGACTAAGAAACAACAGTTTCTCCGTTTTTACAGTAATAAATAAATAATATATCAAAAATAACATTAATTCAGTCTCAATACAAAAATTTTCAGGTGTGTAGTATATATTATATATACTACATTATACACCCTGTTCTTTTTTGAGAAATGCAAATATATCTGCAGTTTTGAAATGTAATTCATGTTCGAATTGATGATATGAAATTTATAACAGAATCGTGAGCTACATTTTGATGAAAGCTGATAAATAAATAATAAAATCCATCGATATTGTACGAATGGTTTATCAGAAAACTGTGTGTGATATAAATATATTATAAATGCATGAATACATATGGATTTTTTCAAGAAAATGTGGTTGCATTCTTATGACAATACATTTAAATTTTTTGATTGAAGTAACATTTTTTTATTTCTTATGGTAGATTTTTTTCTTTTTTATATGTATATCATCAAGAATCTTTCTTTGAGTATTATTTTTTTTTAAATTAAATATTTTATGATGGTAAAAAAATCAGTGGGCTCGCAATACTCGTATACCTAATACATTGATTTTTAAAAAGTATGTCTGTTTGCTTATTTTAATTTGAAACTACCGGACAGGTTTAAATGAAATTTTCACTGTTCGAAAGCTTAAGTCCCTGTAATAATTAGTTAAGATATATAATTAAATTAAACACCTATATTAAGGAAAATTTTTAATTTATATCTTCCAATAAAATACATAATAATGGAAATGATTTAGTTTCGAAGTAAAATTCAAGCGAAGCTGCGGGGAACTGTTCGTATAATATATATTTTTTACGATTAATTCAATCTGTTAACAAATTCATGTTTTAACTTAAGCTCCTTATTTTTTAATATTTTCTTATGAAAGACGAGGCTGTTGGTATCAGAAACACGTTCAAGTTTTCTATAAAGCTTGACTTTATATTAAACAAATATAAATCAATAAATATGAAAACTTTGTAGACGGCTTTACTGGTTCACTGGATTGAATAACTGATTATCGTTTTAAAGTTGGTAAAGGAGCAAAGCGTATTTTAAAGTAATACTTTTAGACAAACTACCCTTACTTGGTTTTATAAAAGTTTATAACATACTTTCTTAAAAGTTTTGTCTAATGAACTAGCTAATAACCTATGCTATGTACTTATTTTTACTATGGATTTATAAATTTTAATTAAAAAAAATTACTTGCATCATAACAATATATTGCATCAATAATATTAACCCTACAACGATGGCGCCAAGTCTCACAGACCCAATGGATTCTATATTGTAATTTAATGGTGGATAGTGCTAGACACGTGTTCTTCTCAGTAGTTACTTATTTTTATGGTTAATTTCACTATGATATTTGTTTGCTGTGTCATTTTTAGTATTTCTGAAAATACTGCTGAAAAAACTGTTACTTCTGACACTACTCATACTATTGTTATACATATAATTAAGAGAGTAAATGCACATCTACCTGAACGCATAAAAAATCGATTTTTTACTATTGATTATTATTCCTCAAACTTTTACAAATATTAAAAAAAATAGAATCAAAAAGAATATTGAAAAATTCTATTCCATTCATAAGTTATACCGATAAATGTCAGAGTACTGACTCGCGCAAATCGACTAAAACACGCTTGGATTCATATACATCAGGCAACTAAACAAGCTCGGACAACTAGGACAACAACAAAAAATATAAAAAACAATCAAATACAAATAGAATAAGGGATACAATATAAAGCTGGAATAGCAGATTAAACGTAAGCTCACTACGAAAAAATTATGCCACAAATTGTCTTCATAACGCTTCAAAACTTCGAACGTGTTTTTATCAAAACTACTTTTTCGAGCCCTGTCGTATCGGCATGATAACAAAATAATCTTTTTGAATTTTTCAGATCCATTGATATTTCAAGAAGTTATCATGCAAATAGTGAGGCGCCATTTTTTCAGCAGGACCTTCAAAAATGTCATTATTTATTTTCTATTTTTTATAAAAATTATATTTTGTAAATTGTTTTTCAAACTTCAATTACCAATTAATAATATACCATTTTCATTTTATTTAATTGTTAACCTTGTAGACCCTATGAAAAATCCTAAAAAACGTTCATTTTCGATGCGTTGAGATGGATGTGCTCCCTTAAAATAACTGAATTACTTGTACTCTTGTACATATGTAAATACATATACAAGAATGTACAAAAGCATAATTTATAGTAACTATAACTACGTTAGTTTAGTAACACTTTAGATGATAAGTATTCTCGAAGGTATTATTCAAGTTTATAGGTTAAATGAACAATTAAAACAACTATAACGAAAATAGCAGTATTTAAAATATTAAATCAACTAAGCGAAACTATTCTTGTTTAAATAGTATTTTTTAAAGGGGCGCTGATGAAGTTTATTTCTTATTTCGAAAAAGTTTAATCTACTCACAAATTCTTACAAATATAAACTTGTAGCTCGAGTTTTCTAACCTTTTTTGCCATCACTCAGTTTATAATGTTTACTGATGATACCCTCCCTCCAGCACCCCCACCAAAAAAAATTATATTGAACATAACTTTTAAAAAGAAAAGAAAAACTTTACTCCAGACTTTTAGTAAAACTTTAGTTAGTTTAATAATGAATCATACGTAATAATAGTGTGTTTTTTTTTTTATTAGATCGATACTACTATACTTTCTAGTATTGTTAATGTTCGTTTTACTAACTCAAAACTAAAAAGCATCGCCCTTCACAGGATCATATTACTCCATTAGTTTTGAAAAGGAATGAGAGCATCCAGAGGTTATTTTAATAAAATTTTATAACTATACTTCTTATTTTTGTTTGTTTTCTACTTGAAATTTTTCAACTGGATGTACCTTTTTGTAGTATATTTTTTATACTATAACATATGTAATATGTTTTATAATTTTCAACTACACAAATTGACTTTTACAACTGCACTTTTCATTTTTAGAACTGCAGAAACAAGCTACAACTACACTCTACTCTATAACCCCTGAGAGCATCCACGCCACGTTGAGATTGTTGGGAAACATCGAAGTAAATAATTATAATACGTAATTTCTATTCCTCTCACCAAACTAGCAAACATCTTCCAATATTCAATATATTTGTAAATTATATATTTTTCGTGATGTCATTAATACAAACCACCCTGTTCCGAAATAGACTCAAACATGTTTGTCAGCAAGACCCCGTAGTGCAATTATACACTCAAGGGTCGCGTTTGCCCTTTAAGTTTAGCTTACCTTTTAATACTGGTATAATTGTACGAGTTGCTATGCGACCGGCATGTTAAAGGCTATGTGGTCATTTAATCTGTGTGAATTCCAATTTATCCGCTACGATTCCGTTTAATTAATTAGATATATAAAAGAAATGTTTAGAAATGCTTTAGAAAGACGCGAGCTTTTGTCACTGACAATGAGAATGAAACAGATTTAGCACTTCCGCAAAGCTTACCAACATTAGTTTTAAAATTAGACTTGATTGTAAGTATAACATTTTGGTGATTTTTTTATTTCCATATACTATAGTCGCTTTGGTATATGTGTGTTTTTTATCATAAAAGATAAGTTACTGGCACCAGTCTTAGATCATACCACAGTGTTGGATTATTGTTTAATTAACTGTAAAATAGCTTAATTTGATGACAATCGGCCAATGGGTTTCAAAATGGTTAACATTTAAAATAATTATTAGTGTAATATATTTATTAATTAATATTTTATCATAGCATCTGCTTTACATTGTTTCAAATATTACGATTCTTTATTTTACAATTTTTGTGCCGTAGTACTTATCATTTTGTAATAATTATCAAGTATCCATCACTGGATGCCAATCACTGGTTTTACTTTATCCATTATTGGAGAAAAAACATAAACAATATAAAAGGCTATAATTTAAAACACAAACTATATTTGCGGACCTTGGTAATTAAATTGATCTAATAAAGAGGTAGTTGTTTTATTAGCAACATGAGTTTAAGAAAATTACAAAAAAAGCCCATTAATCCCAAAAAACAATATGCTTTGCTCTTAAAGGGGCCAAAACTGGTGCCAGTACTTAAGTTTTTTTTTTCAAAGGAGATTGTATAATTATATAAGGCGATCAAAAAAAAAAATTATCAGCACTCGCCATACTTATGTATTTAAAAAAAGTTAAAATTATAATGTAATATTAAAAAGAAAATACACTGTGCTTCCACCTTTTCTACAATATTTAAACTACGTTTTAAATTAGTTCTTAAACTTTTTTAAGAGCTTAAACCATTTAAACCTAAATGATTTAAATGTATGGTTTGTATTATCAAGTGTCATTAACATATTCTAATAAATTGAAAAACTATATGGTACAGAACACTTATTTGCGAAGCTCGATTCGCATTTGACAAATATTGTTTTTTCCATAGTATCTTATCATAAAAGACAGTTTTTTTAAATAACAATAAATATATAGATAGAATACATACATTAAAACAATTTTGTATTGTTTATTGTTAAATAAAAAATTTTTTTAATATGTATTCTTTATAATTAAGTAGTTTACTGTTTATATGTATTACTACTTACTGTTTATATTAATTAAAACAACATTTAGTTATATTATTTTACATTACAAGTTTATTATAAAATAATAAACGTTTTCAAATTTAGCTCAAGTTGTGTAAATGAAACCCACCTCTGTAATCTGCACATCAAAGATACTTGAGAAGAGGATTGTTTCAATAGGGCTTATGTTTAAGTGTATTATTATATTAACGCATAAACATTTACCTAGTTCCTAAACTATTCAAATTGTGTGATATATTTAGCAAGATAAAGGATGTAATGCTAAGGAGACACTATGCCTCGATACATTTAGTGAAGAGGTTAAATTACTTGTACTTGAGGAATCCCAAACATAATTTCACACTATTTATTATTTATACAGACATGAATATTCATTTTTACAATTAAATAATCAAAATAATGTTATTATAATGATCGTACATAAATAGATAAAAACCATTTTAGAGATTAAATTCTCTAATTTTCAGGGATTCTTGAAAATTAAAGTTTAATTATATGATAATAAAACAAATAAAACGAAATGCTTTGTAAAACTTTGTCAATGTGCGTAGGGTTAATAGACAAAATTTGATGTCATTAATTTACAAATAGCTCTGTTGAAAAAAATCGGAGATAAAATCTAAAAATAGAAGTGAGAAAATAAATCTATACGCTTTTGAATCAACAAATTTTATCTAATATTTTTAATTCCATGGATCTACAAGAATGAATTTTTTTGTTTACTATGTAATCCCATTAAAAATTTAATGAAAATTCAATTGGTAAAAAACATTGACAAATAGAAATTTGAAACTTTAAAATGCGTTTTTTCTAGGTATTTTATATTTTTTATAAATTTAAGAGAGAGCATTAAATTTTGACAATTTAGACAAATCCCTTGCTATGTTACAATATCTCGCACATAGATATTAGGTAAGGTAATTTTAGTTTATAATTAGTTTATAAAACAGTTTAGTTTAACTCAAAAATTATCATTTATATTTCAACTAATAATGTTTTAATTTAAATTAAATTTCCCAATAAACTATATGCATATCTATCTACAATAATCTAATATGAGCATTACAAGACTTTACCTCGGATTTTAATCTTGTGTTTTCGTAAACTTCAATAAAAATTAGTACAGTTGCTCCAGTGTTGGTAGCTCTGAGACTTATCAAACTCCAAAGTTCTGCAATGCACACTTTACTACGTAGCTAGAACGCGCTATGAATAGAAATTAGCGGCTCAAGAAGATCCTAGGTATATTTGTATGTAATATAAGTAAGAATTGTAGTAGTACATTCGAATGGAAATATACTGATATGTATGTATGTGGTCTATTTGTTGAAGGTATCATATTTATTTATTGTCTTTATGAATAATTTAACATACATACCTATACTTTACGAAATGTACATTTATTGTTATTATATTTATATAGTTTGAACACGAAAGGCAATGTAATTATAATGCTTAGCCCGGCCATTTTTCATGTTACAAACTAAGATACTGTCACCAGTATTGGATATGACCTCAGTAATGGCTATTTTTTAATTAAATGTACTGAATTAGAAATACTTGTTGATATTTGATTACTACCATTTCTTAATATTAATCTATATACATTTAACTGTCTTACAGCGTGATTTGATGACAATCGGCCAATAGTTGACAATATGGTGGATATTTAAACTAATTATTAGTAAAATTTATTTATTAATTATTTATTATATTATCATACTGTTTTGTTTAAAATTTGACGATTCTTTCTTTTAGCAAGCATCACTGCATGCTCATTACTGGTTTTAGCGGAGAAAAGATATAAACAAAATAAAAGGCTATAATTAAAAAAAAACTATATTTGCGGACTTAAGTAATTAAATTGATTAATTAAATAAAGAGTTACTTGTTTTATTAGTAACATGAGTTCATGAGTACTATGTCGCCAAGGAGACGTTTTATTTTTATCCTCCCGATGTATTACTAGATTTTCATTATATCAACGATTTATGTATACCTTCTCTTTAGAATTTGGACAATAGATTTCCAATATTAAACTTTAATCTAGCTATTGTTGTATATATGGTGCCTTCTCAACATATTATTTTGTATATTATATTCTATGGTTTTGTTTTGTAACTAGATTTCAATGATTTTGTATTAGGGCTATTTCAATTTATATTTATTATATACGAAGGGTAAACTAAATTAAATTAAATTATTTTTTTTAATAATAAAAATATCTCAATATTAGAATAAATAGAAAATAAATAGGATTATGAAAACAAATAAAATATCTATAGTATTTTTTCGACACAATTCTCTGTTTATGTTTTGCATGCAAAACATAAACAGAGAATTGTGTTCTGCAGAAAGTTAATGAAAAAGTAGATTATATGGACTTGAGTTTGGACGTTTATGTTACACACTGTCATGATTTATTACATCTATATTGTACTCACGTTGTTTACCTTCTGAAGAATATCTAAAAATACTTTTCTTAAAATTAATTTATTTATTTATCATTTACAAATTCATAACTTATTATTTTGTCTTATAAATTGTTTTTAATATAAGTTTAAACTAAAATAAAAAAGAAATGTCGAAAACTTTTATTTATTGAATTTAAGATTTTTTAATTTAAGGGGTTGTTCTATAAACCAAATCCAAGATTAAATTCTAATAATTGTTTTGTATGATAGATTAATACTTTTACCGCATCGTTTTTTTGTAATAATTAATTTTTGTTCATAAGTTTGGTAACATTGTTCGATTTTTGTTTGAACGTACATCAAATACAAACTTTTTCATGTTTACATTAATTTTCTAATATATACCTACACTTGACTAATAATTACTAGAATAACCTCCTTAAAATATAATTTTAAACGGCGATTAATTTGCTTCTAGAAATCGTATAAAGGATACTTATATTTTATTTCCATTTAACTATATTTTATGATTTTTTTATTACAGTCATTACACCCCTAGAATTAAGATTCTCTCATGAAGATCTCATATGTTTTTATTAAAGTAATGGCATGGACTATGTAAAATATAGAGAGACAATTGAGCTATTTGTATGCAAGTTTAACTACTTCCATTATATTTTAGATGCGGTGAGAAGGAAGGGATCGTTGCTCGAATATTTCACACAGTTAATCGAATCAGATGAAATTTAGTCTTATGTCAATAATATGCAAATATATAATATAATGAATGCAAAGTGCAAACGCATGAAATCTCTTGTGAAACCTCAAAAATAAAGTAAAAGAAAATATCTGCGATGGGAGCCACGGGACTTTCTTATACGTAATCTATATATAATCTATAATATAGGATAAACAATCAATAATTAGCACGTATCAATAATTTCCACCATTAGCATAATAAAATTATAGTAATAATGAATATAATCCAACATTTTGTATTTTTTGCATTCTCTTACATTTTATATTATATTGCACTAACCGGTTAAAGTATTTTTTTCTTGTATAACTTTAACACAGTTCCTAAAATATTTAAATAAAAACAATGTTAATAAAAATGATTATACTTCATCTTAACTTTGCTTTAATCTTATACTTACTTAAAGAAGAATACTATCAGCATAATCACTGGATATTTTTCCTGAAAAACAAAAAATACAATTTATTTATTTATAAATAATCAATATACATATATGAAAACATATTTTTTACCAGTTTCTTGATCCCTATAGAGCACATACATATGTGCAAGAAACTGTACCTGTTCCTCTGCTATTATGCCGTGTTCAGACCGAAAAAACAAAACAGCAACATCGTGTCTTTTTGACAAAAGTGCAATAAAGCCTATGTATTTTTAAATACGACGTGTTTTCAAACACCGTGTTGCTGTTTTGTTTTCTTTGGTGTGAACACCGCATTACACTTACATACGTTACATCCCTTGAAGAAACGTTGATTTGGTTCACATAACGATGGATGTCCTACTTCAGGTCGAGCTAAATAAAAACAATATACATATAATAAAACATCACAGTCATTACGATTTGTAAAAAAAGTTATTTCAAATTTTTTTATAAAATATTTTTGCTACAGTGTTCGATATAATTTTCACTGAAAGTACTAATTAAAAGCTACATTTTGTTGTTTTTTTTTTAGATATTTTTAATTGATAGTTTAGAAATTAGAGAGGGGAGGCTCTGATAACGACATTTAAAAGCAAATAATTCGTGACTGAAGAGTTAAAATCAAAAGGTCATATAATATTTTTTGTTGCATTTTAGGAGACCTATCTAAAAACAACCCACTTAATGGATTAAGTGAAAAAAAAGTTTAGAAATTAGAGGGGGTTGATGCTCTGAAACGACATTTAAAAGCAAATAATTCGTGACTGAAGAGTAAAAATCAAAAGGTCATATAATATTTTTTGTTGCATTTTAGGAGACCTATCTAAAAACAACCCACTTAATGGATTAAGTGAAAAAAAAGTTTAGAAATTAGAGGGGGTTGGGGCTATGATAACGACATTTAAAAGCAAATAATTCATGACTGAATGGTTAAAATCAAAAGGTCACATAATATTTTTTGTTTCATTTTAGAAGACCTACTAAAGACAACTTAATGGATTAAGTGAAACAAAAAATGTAATATACTTTTCAGTCTATAGAAAGGGGGTCCAAAAAAATTATTTTTCAAAAATATTATAATTTCTGTTCTTGGGTATACCAAATTTCATCTTAATCGGTATAAAATTTATATAGATAAACAAACGGTTCCTAGTTTCTGCGGATTCCTAATAAAAAATAGTAAAAAATAGATCTACATAAATTCACTTTAAAAGCTAAATAAATATTAAATGTGCACTTACTCCACGCGTTTGTGAGAACCACAAATATCAGAAAAATTACTACAGTAAAGCCTTTGTAAAGCATTGTGAATATTAAATATATTATTTCGAGATTTAATGATTTTATAGCAAACCAAAAATCTCATAACACTATTTATAATAATAATATTAATTTACTTTTATCAACATAATTATTTTAAAATATGTAATTAATAATAATAATACAATTTTTATTCAAAATAATAATAATATTAATTTACTTCAATCAACATAATTATTTTAAAATATGTAATTAAAAATAATAAGTAATACAATTATTTCGTAAATGTAAAAATTATATCGTTACAAAAATATGTCCCAATTGCGGGCAAATTTTTTTTGGATATTCATCGAGTTATATTAATTTCTAGTCTGACTTTAAATTTTAATTATGTTAATAATTTTATTTTAAAAATAAAAAAAAGATCATCAAATATAGTAGAGGTGGGTGTTAAAGTGAGGTTGAAGGGTGCCAAAATTGAAATGGCAACGAAAAAAAAGTATTCGATTACATCAGGGGGACGCTAGTTCTAGTTTTCGCCTGGAGCGCAACGACAGGGTTGTACGCAAAAATTAAGATCTATTCATAGAACCAATAAATTAGATATGTTGTCATTTAAGAAAATAGAGTTGGATACCATAATATCGTAACTGATTTAATTGCATTAATTTTTTTAAGATTAGCATTACATATGAAATAATTTTTTTACTAAAACATTTTTTTTAAATAATGAATATTTTAGAAAATATGAGCAATATTCCATATTTTTTTTTACTCAACCTGTATGATCGATGCGTTCTAAAAAAAATCTGTAAAAATCAACTATTAAAATTGTGCAAAGCATGGAATAAGCGTATACCGTAAAAGAGTGATGCAATAATCATTTTAACTCATGCGAATTTTCAAAAACATCGGAACAAATTTAACTTGATAAAAAATTCATACTTAGCTAATGTACTTCATTAGCATATAATTAGGTGAACGTACAGAAATGGTATATATACATACATATTACATATATACATAAATGACACAAGTATTTCAATTCTCTGGAGATTTAATAAAGCAGTGATTGTCCAGGGGCGTATTTATAAAATCAGATTTGATTTATTGTCTCAATTATATACCTATTAAGATGAAATTTGCTACACGGACGTAGATTGATGACCGAAATACAGAAATGATGAGATTTTTGAAAAAAATATTTTATGGGCTCCCCTCTCGTAGACTGTAAAGTTTCCTTAATTTTTTAATTTACCCCATTGAGCGAATGTTTTTTTATAGAGGTTACATTTTTCGTTAACATAATATGTATTATCAAGTAGCAAATATTATTTTAAGAGAATGGCTACGGAACCCTAGCATGTGTGGATGTGCGAGCTTTATTTTGCCATAATTGTGCAATCTATAAGTACACCTATGCAGTCCGCAAATAACTAATTGATGTTCATTTAAGAAATATGCGTAGACAGTATAATAGAAAATTTTGTTAGATGTACACAAGTATATAAATAAAGTTTCACAATAATAAAATAAAATACGTGATATTAATCAAGAAATTCAAAAATTACAAAAACGGTTCAAATATAACTTAATTAATATATGATGACTGTAATTTTGTTTATTTACTCTTCTGCTTGCAGAAATAATTTCCAAATTAATAAAAACATAAATTGTATTTATTTCATAACAACATAATATCATATATATAACAACTAGTGTGTTTAATATATGATAATATGTACTTCACGTTTTTACGTATGTATGCACAAATGTACATTTTTAAAATAAATATGTAAATAAATTTCCATCTAAATTTGAAATTTACAGTTTCCTCTAAGCGTTTTAAGAACATAAACATGAGCACATTTATGTACTTACATACATGTTACATACACTACATATTATGCACATGCATATTCATATGTACAAATATACAATACACTGAATACATTCGTATACTATAATTTCCTCGCGGTTTCACCCACGTGTATTTCAAAATCGATGAAAATTCGCGCGACTGGTTGATTTAAAAACATAATCACCGCATTCCACCATAGTGATAGTAATGATAGTTTAATTACATCACAACTTTAATTGATTAATAAAAGATCTGCGTAGATCTAGCCTACGTCAATTACCATAGATCTACTTAAATTTACAGAGATCTATGATAACGTAGATCTTAAAAACAATATTGGCCGAATTAACTGTTGTTGATGTAAAATATACTAGGGACCAAGGTATATAAAGACAAGGTAGTCTCAACAATACTTTGACCAATCAGCGTTGGCGCAGGAATTGACGTCATCTGGGGGATGTATTCAAATGCTATAAATGTATAATAGAATATCAATTACAAAAAGTTCCTTTATTTATTCCTGTTTTCGTATTTTTTGATATTTTAACAACACATACAATCAAATAAGTACAAATTCGACATTGCCAAATCATAAAAAAGCTATCGCAGACAATTTGGTCTATTAAAATACGAAAACAAGAATAAATAAAGGAATTTTATGTAATTGGTATTCTACATATATAATTCCCGCGCAGCCGCTAATTAGTTAAGGAGCTCTGGAGACTACCTTGTCTTTATATACTTTGACTAGGAACCATCCATAAATTAAGTCACCCAAATTTCATTATTTCTTACCCATCCCTCGGTCTTCTCACAGGTTGTCACACTTGTATGCCCCCCCCCCACCCCTGTTGTGACGTCACACAAATTTTGAAACAATAATAAGGTACTCAAAATCAGCGAAAACAAAAAGAATTTAGTTTTTTTTTTCATTGCTGTTTATATTATTTTAATTTATATGAAATATTTCTATGCACGTTTGAAATGTTCCCAACATGTCTTCACTGATCTCAACATATTAATTTTTCCTCTTCGAATTCATATAAAATTCATTGTTTCGATTTTTTTATGTGGCATCACAAAGCTTGTGACTCCTCTCCCCTTGTCACACCATGTCACACTTTGTGGACCCCCCTCCGCCCCATTAACATGTGACGTAATTTATAGATGACCCCTTATTAATAATATTAACGAGGACATTAGTGCTATCAAGTATTTTCATTATACTTTATAAACTTGTCAAAAGATAGTTGAATGCATACTGCCCTTATTTTTCTTTTCTTGATAGATAATTCTATAGCATGCTGTGTATCTACCAATCGCCCTACATGCGAGTGATACACGATAATTTAACCTGGTCGCCAGTAAGAAATAACTAAACACAATTAGTCACTAAATGTACAAGTTCGAAAATCGATAACTATCTGTAAACTATAATAAAGACATACATATATACGAGTAGGTACATATATATATATATAGTATACATATATACAAAGCATTTATTTTCGTAAAAAAATCAACACTTTTATAGATCGTAGTAACAGGTTTTATCCACATTTGTATTTAAATGTGGGCAGAATTGTAATCGTTAAACCAATGATATCATTTATTATACACATAAATTAACAATACATTTATAGGATATAAAACTAACACCGTCACAATGGCAGTGAACGAACGCTGCAATTCATAATATCATACATTTGTTTATATGCATACAATAGAAATATTGTTATATACATAGTTTGTGTTTAAATTCTATACAGATACACTATACAATTTAAATCCCCTTTTTCATGTCAGGGATATGAATACTTCTATACCTACGCAGGATTTAAATAAAGCGGGCGTCGATTTAATGATCTAACTGGATATCATATTTTATTTTCATTTAGTATTTCGATTTGAAACATTATTTTTATCAAACTCTTTATAAAGAATTTGGTAAAAACCAAAAAGCAAAATAAACGTTACCTGTAGGCAGTGATAGGGAGCTCGAGGGGGCTCGCGCGAGCCCTTTGTTAAATTATTTTATAATTTGTGAGCCCTTTGTTCTTCTTGGTAACCATTTTCTCAAAATGAAAAAGAAATATTATTAGATACGTACGTAGGTACACTGAAGGACATAATTATAAGTTCATCAATTTTTATGGAAAGACAAATTATTCAGGGCCAAGCTATTAATATATTAATAATTATATAGTAGTTATGCTGTAAATAATACCAAAATATTGCTATGAAATATTATCATTTATTTTAAAAAATTATAAGTTTAATGATAATTATTGAAAATAAGGAGGACATATTTATAAGTTCACTATTATAAAAACTAAACTAGTAGACTAAAAACCAGAAGTGAGTGATAAACAAGTTGAACATATATCACGCGAAACTGGTTGATGATAGCGAGTGTCTACTGTAACAACTTGGCATTATTATAAATGTGGTCAGTGACGCGTTATTCTATGGGCAAAAAGGACATTTGTCTGGTACCTCCATCAACAAGGGGGAATCCAAGGTATGTAAAGTACAAGGTAGCTTCAGTAGCTCGGCGCGAGAGAGGGAAATACATACGTCATCTGGAGTGCCCAAATAGGGAATGATGTGCCCAATCATAATATAGCCTTGTTACTCGGCGCGAGTAGGGGAATACGTCATCTGCGGTACCCAAGCTGATTGGTCAAATGCTACTGAGGCAACCTGTGAATATACTAACCTTGAAGGGAACCAAAATTTTGAAGACTCATTAATGCAAAAATAACAAAATTTAAATTTGGGTGTGTGTTATTTATGAATTTTCCTTGTGCATTACATTTCATATAATTTTTGCTTTGTTTTTCATGAAATTTTATTCAAAAATTTTCTTTAGATTTTTTTACATGGACAGTGTTGAATCCAAACACTGTACATGTGGCCCATGAAGTAATAACACGCAACTTTTTGTGGTAAAATACAAGTCTTGAATTTTTAGAATAGATGATAAACTATTGTCGCTACTGTCGTTTCTTTATATATGTATTACCATGGTTTGTTTCTTGGATTAAAATTACTCCTGTTTATATTAAGATGTCACCACTGATATAATTTAAAAATATAAAGTTAAAAATTGAAATGGATAAATTAATAATATAATCACAGGCAAGAACAGTAAAAAGTGTGTGTGTCAACACAAATATATCAAGATATTATAAAAAATTGTAGGTTTTATTTTATAGATATTAGAATATTTTTATTTTGGAGTTAAAAATAAAATAGATTTAAATAAATAGTTTATTACTAAATCCCTAACATAAACATAACATGTTTACTAACAATGCAAATCAAATATAAATGTAATATTTACTGAATACAACTCTGACATATAAGCTAATCACATTTCTCGATATCTTCCGTTTTCCTAATGGTTGATTTTCACAAAACAGAATAATAAATAAAGGTTTACTGTACGAGGGAAAATTTTTAATCTTTTTGTGCGACTACAACTCGGTTCTAAATTATTTAAATTGTATAAAAAAAAAACATATAAATGGTATTTTCATGTATACTTTTATAATTTGTTTTATATTTGCCAAAGATGGTAAAAGCCATACAAAAGTGGTATTATAGTTTTAAAAATAATATTGATACCAAAATACCTACTTGGTCAATGAAATCATTTTACTTTACAATCGAATGAAAGAAACATGTGTAGGTATCTCTGATTTAACTTCCTATAAATATGTTTCTAAAATTATCGATGTTTTCAAATGTTTGGTTTGTGAACTTACAATTATCTCTTTAGGTTCTTGAACGTAGATGCTTACATTAGCAAAAAGTTAATAAGAAAGCAATATTTATAATACATCTGAGCCGTTCAAGCAAATAAGAGACTCTGATGGACGACGATTTTTGTAGAATACTTACCTACACATAATGAACTCGAAAAAAAAATGTTTAATTACCCCTGACAATTAAAACTCAGAGAGCTATAAAAAATTAATTATTCCCATTTTTAGGTTCACTTAATAATTTGCATGATATCTTTTCTATCTCTGTATATAAAAATAAATGTTCGCTTGTATAAGGCTTATAGACTCGGAAATTATTGGACCGATTTCAATGCGGTTTTCATCAATAATTTTTCTGTGCATAAAAATGGGTCTTTTTATGCTCCTGCGGTAATCTTGATATGGATCTTGGCTTCTAGGTATAAGCCACGTCGATATGGTCGTTCATTAGGCTTCTATTGCAAATGCAATGTGCGATGAAACCGATAGAAGGACCAAATGGATGCGGCTTAGGGTCAATCCAGACTATCGTGTCGGTCTCGGTCCAGTCAAATATACATATGCTTGAACTGAGACCGGCACGATACCTATAGTGTGAATGATTTCATTGTTTATTGTATATTTATTATTTATATTTGATTGGAGCGAGACAGGATCGGGACCGGCACGATAGTCTGGATCGACCCTTATAATCCAGGAACGTAATCCTTCATTGAAATTAATTGCGATTCTATCAGAAAAAAGATTACGTGTCATTTCGTCTTGTATATTAAATGTATGTTTATTACCCACTTTAATAAGTTTATTCAATGTGAAAGTGTAGCAAATTGATAGTCATTGAATTAAAATGTTGAATTAATTGAAATTTTGAATACGTTAAAATGATTATAATAACCTTGATTGTTTACAGGACCGGAGTGTCCCAGAACAAAGTTTTTGGTGGGAATATCAAGAGTACATTGATATTTAAATTTCAGAAATTTCCAAATGAGTTAGATTTTAAAATATACTTACCTATAACACTCGTGCAGAGAACGTTGACTTGTATTGAAACATCTTGCTATCTTACTACTCACTATGGAAATCTACCAATCTTGTTAAGTATAATTACAAAATGTAGGTACTCGTATGTAATTGATTTTATACTTAAGTATCGCTTCCTCGCCATATCGAAGATACGAGAAACTGTGATCAGTGATCGTTTTAACATAAAAAATAATTATTTTCCGATTTCAAAATTTTAACTTAATCTTTACGAGAAGCTTTGTGATCGTTTCAGATTGAGACAAAAAAAAATGTTCCCCGATTTCAAAATTTTAAATTGATTTATCCGTTTCACGTCAAGAATACCACATTTCGTTCCATATCTGTCAGTCTGTGTGTCCGTCCGCAGTGGCGTAGTTAGAGGGGGGGGGATCAAGGGGATCAATCCCCCCCCCCATGAGTCTACGAAAATTATAAGTTGATCAAAATAATTTATAATACTATACGAATTTAGTTGCCTGATTTCTAAAATGCTCCGGCGTGGCAGTCTTGGACCGAGGGGGGAGGGTAATTTTTAGATTGCAGAATTTTTATTTTTTTTTATTTTTTAACATACAAATAAATTCATCTACTAGTTATATACTTCTATAATCTATATCAGTGGCGAAGCGTCCATGGAAGCAGTGGAAGCAGTGCTTCCCTTACTTTATGTGTAAATTAATACAAATCTGTGTTTTCAGTTAATAAATAATTTAAAAATATTATTAGAATATTCGTCTTTATGCGCAACTCAAACATTTTAATCAAAAATAGCATTAAATATTAATTTACACGCTCAGTTATAAAACTTTAATACCTCTACGTCTTATTTTCTTGTATTTTAGTCGATATTTGTATAAAGAGTTGAAGTTCGCTGCAGGAAATTTCACTAAAAAATTTCGAATTTTTTATTTTGTTAAAAGTATGTTTATTGTATAGAAAATGACGTGAAAAGTTGAAATTTTCAAACCGCAGGTCTGTATCTCAAACCGTTCTCGAGATATAGGCTCTCAAAGTTTCAGTTTTTTCAAAATTTTTAAGAAAAATGGCCCTAACTTTTGAACGTGTGGTAGGAATTGATTTTAGTTGACGGATTTGGAATCAGCGTGTCAAAATCTATATAATGACATGTATAATACCTTAAACCTCGAAAAAAAAAATTTCACGAAAAATCGAAAAAATTCAAAGGGGTATACCTTAAAAAAATGTCGATTTTTGGCCAAAATTTTTTTATCGGATTTTAAAGTATTATACATGTCATTATATGGATTTTGACACGCTGATTACAAATCCGTCAACTAAAATCAATTCCGACCACGCGTTCAAAAGTTATGGCTTTTTTTCTCCAAAAATTTGTAAAAACTAAAACTTTGAGAGGCTATATTTCGAGAACGGTTTGAGATACAGACCTGCGGTTTGAAAATATCAACTTTTCACGTCATTTTCTATACAATAAACATACTTTTAACGAAATCAAAAATTCGAAAATTTTTAGGGATATTTCCTGCAGTGAACTTCAACTCGTCATACAAATATCGACTAAAATACAAGAAAATAAGACGTAGAATCATTTAATTACTATATAAATATATAAGAATTTATTTTAAAAAGTAAAAGCTTGAACTTAAGGTGTTTCATAACTAGTTTTTTTTTGTTGATAGGAGGGGGAGGATTGACAAAATATGCTTCCCTTATTAAAAATTTCACGCCTCGCCACTGTTTTCGAGTAAAAAATTTCTTTCAGCCCGCACAAGTTTTTAATAAAGTATTACGGCCCGCCTTACATTTTGAGTTGTGCAGGCCTGGTTTAGAGGATAGTCCCATTAAAAAAAAAAACATTAAAATCATGTGTAAGGGAGAGAGGTGACACCCAAAAATAGTTAATTTTTCAAGATATCTCAAGAACGACGCACGTTACGCGAAAATTTTAGATTCTTTTTTGTAGATCATTCAAAAAAATATACCTGTGGTACCGAAAAGTCTACCGGTAGCACTGTGTTTGTAGGTTTATTAATTTATTCATATTTAAATTTAAAACAAATATCTTATTGGATCCTCATCCTTGATGTAATATTTACAAATTTCCGATTTGTATTTTCGATTTTTTTAAGGTAAACAAGTATAGTAGCTACGATGACCTTACTCACCTTACTATGAAGCAAAAACTTTGTATAATTTTAACATTGGAACATAATGAAATGTTATTGTTATCTAATCAACTTGTACGAATTAAAATAAATAGATCAGCTAAATTCTGACATCACATGATCCCTTTGGAATACTTCAGTGTATTTTTACATTTCTAAAAATTGTTGTTAGTCATTATGTATTACTTAACACCTGCAGTGCACTGGTTTTCTTGCATTCATGCCACATTCATGCTACATCTTGCCTACTTTGACAGCAGACCTTCAATGAGCGAGTAGTTCACGGCTTATCATTGAAGTCTATTGCTATTAATTTTTATGCACCGTTCATAACTTTTGATAAACTTTTTTACAATGTCTAATCACGTGGTAAGTCCAAATAGTTCATTTAATACGTCGATTTTGTATAGGTGTGGTTAATGTTTATATATTTTTATCAAAAAATAAAATAAATAATGACTTGTTTTATACACGAAATCATTTCGGTAAGTTTCAACTGAATTTAAAATATTTTCATCTTGTTCACCAGTTTACAATAAGGATAGTTAACATAATATTAACATAACACAAAAAGGTTATGTCAACAACAATGAATAAGTAATTAGTTAACTATTATGTTAATAATTTTTTAATGTATTCATATTGTTTCTCTGTTTTATTATAGATATGGCCCCTAGTAGTAGGTATCGGAGCTGTAATTGCAACCGCTGTTATATACCATTTTATGTCTTCCGGTAAAAAAGCAGGTACCTAATATTCATAATTGATAATAATCTATATTTCCTGATATTCTTATACATGAGTAAAACTATTTTTACAGCAAAGAAACTTAAACGTACACTACTTGACCCTACAGCTAAATATGCGTTACCTTTAATTGAGAAAGAAGAAATAAGTCATGACACACGCAGATTCCGATTTGCTCTTCCTTCTAATGAACATATTTTAGGTAAGATGAAATAAACAAAATTTAATCAACAAAATATAACTTCTTGAAATTAATAAATCTATAGGTTTACCTATTGGGCAGCATATTCATTTATCAGCTAAAATCAATGACGAATTAATCATTCGTGCCTATACACCAGTGTCTTCTGACAATGATTTTGGTTTTGTTGACTTAGTTATAAAAGTAAGTAATTAATAAATAATGTAGGTATATATATTTTTATTGTTAATTTTGATTTTATTCAGGTATACTATAAAAATGTTCATCCACGATTTCCTGATGGAGGGAAAATGTCACAGCATTTGAATGATATGAAAATAGGAGACAAAATCGACGTTAGAGGTCCGTCAGGTAGATTGCAGTATTTAGGAAATGGTAAATTCAGTATCAAGAAACTAAGAAAAGCACCACCTGAGGAAATTCAAGTTAAAAAGCTCTCTATGATTGCTGGTATGTATAACAATTGTGTATATCTACAATGTACGTTTTATACATGTGCATTGTACATTTTATAAACAATGATACAAATACTGTAAACAGACTTATTAAGCGGAACGAGAACAGCTCATTTATAACATCATTATATACAACTTTGTAATATTCTGCTAATTCAACATTACATTAAATTGTATACACCCAATTCTGTTTTTGCACAGTAGATACGTACAGCCTATCACTGTGTAAAAAAAGATTTATTTATTTATTTAATTTAAAAGGAAAATTTAACTAGAAAAAAAACTTCACTGTACGAAAATAATAACATAATTTTGAAAAAATGAATCGTGTAAATAATCAAATCAATACGTGTAAAAGAAATTTTATTTTATTGTTATCGACTGTGCTATTTCAAAATCGTGTAAAAAAAATTTATGTGAAAATGGATTTGGGTGTATACAATAGTAGGTACATGTACATGTAACAATTATCACATAATCCGATCTCTTTATTATAAAAACTGTGAATGTGATAAGTTACAAAATGCAAAACAGTTACATATGAGACGATGTTCATAAAAACTAAAGTATGTCATACAATAAATGACAACAAACCTTATATCTTGTTACTTAATACTTGTTTTTTGTAAGAAATTAAAAATAAAGTGCAGTGTTTATTTCTATTAATCTAACACAGAAGTTCTCAACTTTTTAAATAATTGTTTTTACCATGCTTCTTTTAACTTGTTATCAGCTAAGGTCAAATCTTGTATTCAATTTTCCACCCACTTTCTGATTTCCAGCTCTCTTGAAATTTTGTGTTATATACTAAAAATACATTCTCAATGACAAAAATTAATAATTTCCAAAATCAATTAACAAATTAGTCAGTAAATTTTAACAAACTAACTAATATTTCTCATATAGTATGATAACCACCCTATGAGAGTCAAATACTGCTAGAATGAAAATGAAAAATACAAAAAAGTATAAAATAATAATTTTAAATCATGCTTTTCTATCAATACATACTAAAAATGACAGATTTTCAGCGCTTTCTATTAAACAATTAAATGCGATACTTAGGAACCAGAAAATGATATTTATTTATTTTTTAATAACTTTTAAATATATTTTGGTTCGTAATACTACTTTCCTAATATTTTCACAGGTGGTACAGGAATAACACCAATGTTGCAACTTATCCGTCATATAAGCAAAGATCCATCAGACTCAACGCAGCTTTCATTACTGTTTGCTAACCAAACCGAGAAAGATATTCTTGTGCGTAAAGAGCTGGAAGAAGTACTTGAGTCACATCCACAGCAATTTAAACTATGGTATACTTTAGACACTCCGAATGAAGGTAATTAGCATTTATTAATTTTTATTTAATTTATAAATTATGTTTAGTATCTATGTCCATATTTTACCATGATTTTACCCACATTTTAAAGATATACCAGTAGTTTAATTTATATAAATTTTAAATAAAGTCATGTTCTTTTTGCTTTTTAGACTGGAAATTCAGTTCAGGACACGTGAATGGTGATATGATTAAAGATCATTTATTCCCACCATCGTCTGATCATTTAGTATTAATGTGTGGTCCACCACCTATGATTAATTTTGCTTGTATGCCTAATCTTGAGAAATTAGGATATGACAAAGAATTGTGTTTTTCATATTAGTTGTACTAGTATAAATGTGCATTATAAATATACAATTCAGAATCTTTTTAATTTAGAAAAATTTGTTTTATTTCACCATTTTTATTTTCCAGTGTAAGTAGAAGGCAATAAAAAATAATACATGTATATTTCTATTAAAAATTTATTTAAAAATCACAGCTTTCATAATTTTTAAACCACCACTAAAAAAATTAATTACAAAAATATAAGCAGATCATTGATAAGCATTACTATTTTATTATTAAAGAATTTTAACATAATTCTTAATAAGGAAGTTTTCCCAAAGACATTGTATGACATAGAGTAAGTGAGCCATAGCACTTTACATAAGTCAGCATCAATCATAAATAAAAGAAAAAATATTGAGTATCTACGTGACATGGACTGTCGTTTCTGGAGTATCTTTATTCTGTCTCTATGTCATACAATCTCTTTGAATTTTCCACCAAACTAACAGTTTTGTTTTCATAAACAGCAACAAAACTAAAAATCCATTTCCACAAGACCTACAAAACACTTCTTATTTTGTTCTTTGCTTTGTGCACATAAGTCGCTAATATATTTCACTTATTTTTTTTACCACATAATAAATAAAATGAATACTTCAACTTGAAAACTAAACTAACGGACTACATATATTGTTTTAAAAAACCTTTTGTTCTTACTGACTTCAGACAAGTCTTGAACTTGCTGATAAAAACGCAACAGTTTTCAAAAAGTTGCTAATTTTACCGACACAAGTTGGAGTTTTATATTTTTTGCAGTTTCTATTTTGTTACTTAGGTAGAAAATAACCATTACTTATACATAAATAATTAATGAACTGTTTTTATTGCACTATTAAAATAAAATTTAATTATAATGTTTAAGTAATAATATTTTTTTAATATTATTTCTCATTTCACATAAAAGCTTTGTTTAATTAATGTATAACATTTAATAAATATGAAGTAAATTAAAATATTGCATACTGCATTTTTATATATACAAGAAAAATACATTCACATCAGTTGCCAATGTGACTAAGTCCACATTTTACTTTTCACAAATCCATTTCATAATTTAACAACAAAGTATATTTATTATTATTAAAAGTGGACTTAGTAGTTCTGGCCTGTAAATGACACATAAATAAACAATAGTTTTTTATTATTTTTGTTTCTTTCAACAAAATAATTTTTTATAGGCGTTTTTTAAGTTGTAGGATCTATCGACTGTTATTCATTTACTGTCCATGTAATAATGTATGTATAGTTGGTAAAAATTGTACGGATTACAACTTTTACTAGGTCTATTTGTGCAACAATACCAATATTGATATTATATTATTTTTATTCAGTATCAAATTATTAAACTATGTATGGTTCACAGACCACCAGGTTCAATAAATTTACCTAATATGATCTGTGAATTTGAACCATAAAATTCAGGGCTTTATGAATACAATTGAAATTAAACCCACGTTAAAAATATATTGTAATTTATTACAATATTAGGAGTAAGATTTGAAAAACTGATTTATGGTTTGTCCTTATTAAATTTAAAAAATGGCACATTGGATAGTTTTTTTAAATATCGATGTAAGAACTATACAGATCAAACAAAATTAAAAGTTAAAGTTGTACATAAAAATAAATTATTAATGTCCGGTATACAGACTAGCTAGCAAAAACGGGGTCTCAAACTTATACGACAGTTCTCTAGGAATTTTTGACAAATAATTGCATGCGCAGTAAGTTGGTTTTTACTGTTTTATAAGTTTAATACCTCGTTTGAAAGGGCTTGCAAGCTAGCAAATTTTGTTGGCTAGGCTGCAATACCGAACATAATTCTAATAGATTGTAAAATTTTACTAGAAACGATTAAAGCTACAGTAGTACCTCGCAGTAACGGCGTAATTGCAACCGGACCCTCGCCATTAAGTGAAAAACACTAGTATGTGAATTAAGGTTTTTTTTGTGCCTCACGAGTGCCTGCAAACAAAACTACATACTATTTAGTAATATATATTAAGTGTGCAATAACACTAACTATAAAACAATGATAATAAGGGAAATTTACACAATGTTTACCTTTAAATATATATTTAGTACATACAGTACATGATTTACAACTGAAAAAGAAACAGAAATATAAAATATTAAGAGATTTAAGAGCGCTGTTATTGCAAACCGCCATTAAGTGAGTAGCTGTTATTACGAGGTGCTACTGTATTTAATATTGCAGATAAATTATAACAATTTGAATTTTCTGTTACTAATGTAAAAGTATACATTTTTCTACATCTACAATAATAATTATATTTTAACTAAAAACTTAATTTCAAAAATTTTCAGGGCTATGCAACCTATTAGAATTAGTTCATCAATAGGAATTTAAATAAATAAAAGTCAAAATATATTCTAAATTTAAATACCACAGTAATTTTTCATTAAAATTAAATTTTCAATACTGTATTTATTATTTTAAACGTTACTGTATAGTTGCATCTATTTCCGCTACTGTCAGATGTTTATTTTTGACGTATGTTCTGGAACTTTAGGTACGTAACCATATAAAAATATCGAACAAATAACTAAAAAGGCACCTGCTGTAAACTGCAATGTCAAGTTGAAATTAAACATATATATTGATGCAATGCAAGAAATTATAATAGCTAGAGATGTAGCAAATCCTTTTAAAATATTATCGGCATATTTAACTACCATTGCAACAATTAATCCTCCTCCAGCTTGCAAGCAAATCAAATACCAAATAAATAAATCATAACCAAAGAAAAAACCTCTTTCGTTTATTATATGGCCGTCAACTATAAAACAAGTAAACAAGCCAATAGGAATAGAAAGAAAACTTAATTGTACATTACGCATCCATACTGATATATCAGAACCTTTGATTATTTTTTCAAAATATATTCCAGCAAAACCAGATAAAAAGCAAGCTGCTAAAGCAGCACTGAATCCAAGAAGACGATTTTGATCTGGAAAAGCATTTTTTGATGGAGAAGTACTATCAGCAAGTTGAACTAAGACTACACCCACGATTAACACAACTAAAGCGATCCACTGAGTTTGTAACAACTTTCGGCGTAAAATGACAACTGCAAATGCTGCTGTTGTGAGAATTTTCAATTGATATGTCACCTAAAAACATAAAGTATAGTTATTTATATCACAATTTATTTAAAAATATATAATTTTTACCTGATATGTTGCTGCATCTAAATGAGATGCTGACACATACAATAAATTATTTTGAATTATGTATACTAAAGAAGGAACACAAACTTTGAGAGTGTCGACTGGTTGTCGGATAACAGTTGCATGCAAGTGATTGATCCAAGCTTTAAAGTTTCCTTGTTCTAAATATACCATTAGTAAACATGTAACAAGTTTTACTGCTTCAGACATAAACACAGCTAAAATATTTTTAAATTATTATAGAACTGGACTTTGTAGTATACTATTATCTGATACAATATTACCTGTTGAAGACAAAAACATATCTCCAACTCGAGTTCGAGAGAATCGCATACTGAGTCCCAATAAAGCATTTTGTAAAGTTAATGTAACAAGACTGATATATTTTAATGTGTTTCCGTTCTCTAAACAAATATGTACATTTATATTAAATTTTAAATTTACATTAAAGAATATTTCAAAAGAGTATATTAATGACACACTTACTTTGAGTCTTCATTTTGAATTTTTTTTATTATATTTAAGGTGAAATGGAATCCTGTTGTTAAATAATAATTTTTTTCAATAAAAATACCATAATAATTAATTTTATTTTAAAAATAAAAAAGTAATGAATTGTTCTCTTCAGTCATCGATGAGAGAAGATGATATCAAATAATTTTAATTCAAAAGTGCCACATTTTTGCCACATCAAAAAAATGACAGATCCAAGGTAAATTTACAGCGGCGGCGTTTTCTGTTGACGTTTACAGAAATAATAATGCCAATGTTGCCAAATTTGTACATTCGTTATAATTTTTCATTTTATCGTTTTTTTAATAATTAAAAATATTAATATGGGTATATATGTATATTAATATGGGCGAAATGGATGAAATATGTAAAAAATATTCACACGAACATTATAAACATATTTCTTTATTTCTAATAGTTAATATCAGGTTAATATTATATTGCATTCAATCACCTATTTTTTTTTTGTTAATATTGTTATGTTTTTTAAATTAATTTTTCATTAAATTAATTAAATTTGATACATTTGCAAAATTTAAAAACATAGAAAAAGAATTTTCAACAAAAATTTGACGATCGTGTCTGATCTCCGACTGCACGAAGTTTCCCGACATAAGTAGCATAATACCGAAGTAATGTTATAATGACCGTAACATTTGTTGTGTGGTGTTGCCGACTATTTATTTTGTTGAATTAGTGTAAAATGTGATTGATTAATTCAAAATGCAGAAGTGTAAATATCGAACTATTAAAATTTAAGTGACAATAACAATAAATGCATGCAGAAATTGCGTAATTTAAGTGTTTGCGTCCTGTTATAGTGCGCTCAGAGCAAATGGCGTCAGATAATGAAGCGTCTTGTGTTTGTGATCCTAATTTTGCAATTATTTGCTGTTTTTTGGAAAAATTTGGCAAATCATGTGGCATATTGTATCCCAATTTTCAACAACTTCAAGAAATGATCGAAAATTCTGAAGAAGGTACTGCTCAATGTCTTAAGGCATACAGTATTAATTCAATTTGTCTAATGATCGTTTGACTTAATGTCATCGAAACTATATTTAAAAATAATTTATTCCATTTGGAAATACTTCATTTAATTTTTAAATGACGATAAAAATATTGTATTAGTTGTTTCATATAAACAAACACCTCTCATTAGTAATCAGGGGTGTATAGACCCCAATATAAGTTATCAAATATTTTTAAATTTAGAGCATACATTTTTTTTTAATTTTCTTATTTATTTTGTGAATCTTATTTTAACACACAGTAAAATTTTTGTATTTAGTTTTATGAATTAAGAATGGACATATTTTATTGTTTTTTTGTTCATCAAGGTCAATATAAAATGTGTTACAAACTGTCATAACTTTTATGTCTTATTAATATGCATTCAGTATAAAACAACTTTTCGTGTTTTATAATTATGTGTGTTATCAGTTTTTAAGTTATCGATAAAAATATTTATTTTATTTATGTATTTAGTCAAATTCTTTTCAAGTTAATTCCTAAAATATGGATGGTATATAAGTGATTATTTTTAAATAAATTAATGTAATTTTTAGTGCCAACACCATTAGTTGATTTCCATATAACGTTATTGAGGAAAGCCCGAAAATCTGTTCATAGTGAGAGATGGGAGCGAGCGTTAGTGAAGTTTTGCCACAGTTACTCCAATCAAGATGCATGGGAAATCGAACGGTTCGGATATAAAAAAGCTCGAGTCACAGTCAAACTTCGTGCATTGAAGGTAATTGTTTTTATTTTATACTAAATGTACTAGATTTCAAGCAACTGTAACTTTTATTTTTTATATTTTTTTTAGACATTATTAGAAAAACAGTTTGACGCAAATCAAAAATTTAAAACAGAAATAAGTAAACTGCCTGTTCAAGATTTGCGAATGGAACCTATAGGATATGATCGATGGGGTCATTCTTATTGGTATCAACAAGATGACTATTGTAATCTACGTGTATATCGAGAAGATGTAGATGAAGAAACATGGACTCTTGTTGCAAAGTATGTTAGAAGTAAAAATGTAATAATTTTGTAATTGGAACTATTTCTTTATTTTAAAACATTTTAATTATGTAATGTAATCATTTAAAATTCTTATAGTAATGACAAAATTATTTTTTGCAGAGATCGTGAGGGCTTAATAAACCTTATAACTCAACTTACATCCAACAATCTTTCTCTGATTGGTCCCGAGTCAATTGTAAATGAAGACAGTAATAGTATTGAATCAGATAAACTTGTTACCGACACTGGCCAAAATTCCAAGCAATCATCTGAATCAAACTTTAAAGAAGATTCTGAAAAAGAGAATGATTCTTCATCTGCTACTGATGTCAAAAGTGAGAAAGATGTAGTTAATGAGAAAAAAGAATCGGAAAATATAAAAGAAGATACTTCAGTAAAAGAAGAAGTTGAATTAAAGGAAGAAGTTTCAACCAAAGAAGAGCTATCAATAAAGGATGAAATTTCTACCAAAGATGAAGTATTAGTAAAAGAAAGCATACCAGTAGAAAAAGAAACAGTAAAAGATGAAAGGCCGGTAAAAGAAGAAACACCTTCAGAGGATAAAGTTGTAAGAAAAAAAGATAGTATAATAAATGAACAAGATAAAAGTAATGAAAATAGTTTGCATGCAGAAGAAGCTAAAGAAATGGATTTAAGTATAAAAAGTGATGACACAAAAGAAAGTAATACAAGTGCAGAAAATCATTCTGATTCTGAAGTAATAGATGATAATTCTGAACCTGAAAATTTAAAAGTAGATTTAAGGAAAACTCGTCGAAACAAAAATATTGATGTTGATCAAATTAGAAGATTAGAAAATTTAGTTGTAAATAATGTTCCAAGTGGTAGCTCTAAACCTCATTTAAAGGCGCATGCTTCTTTAAGTGGAATGCAAGATGTAATCAGTAGGTTAAATGGAAATATGAATGCAGATTTAAAGAAGTGTGTAGCATCTTACAATGCTGATTCTGAATTAAATGTGACACCAAATACATTGGAAACTGAAGTTTCAAAACAAAACATCGGCAGAAAACGACTTTTGAAAGATACTCCACATTCTGAAACAAAAAAAATAAAAAATATAGAAGTCGGTGAAGAAATACAAGATCCAGTGTTAGTAATTAGAGGAGAAGGTTCAGGGAAAGAATGTGAAGGTATTAATTATGATCCAGATAATATTGTTAGTCCTGTCGGTGAAACTATAGAAGAAGAAACTTTTTATGTATACGGACAAGGTTGCGGTGCTGACTGCATGGCTGCCAATACGAGCGAAGAAGATGAAGATACTAGCAATAACACAGCTAAATGTAAAAATGTAGAAAATAAAAATATTGAGGACAAAAGTGACTCAACTTCAAGCAGTATTAATAAAAATTTAGATATTTCTTGTACAGATAGTTATAAAAATACGTGTGATACAGTTGATAATTTAAATGTGAATGTTACTAAATTAAATGATGATTTAGAGATAACAGATCAGTCAAATAAAATAATCGTAGCACCGTTACCTGCTGCAAAAAGATTTTTACAAACGGTGACTGAGGAGAACGATAGTTCTGTAAAAGAATCTTGTTCAAATGAAAATATAGAATCTAAGCCGGATAATGTTTCAAATGAAACAAATGATGGAATATCTGAACCGACAAAACAATTGTTTTTTTTTGGTCCAGGTAGTTTAAATAATAAACCAAACGATGGAAGTAAGAACACACCTGAAAAGAAACATCATTTACAAAACATTGATGACACTAAAGCCATTATTGATGAAATAGATGCTACAATTGATTTCATGTTAGAGGATTTGCCAACTAAAAGAGCAGACTCAACGTTAAGTGAAAACGAAAAATGCCTTTCGAATAACGAAAAAATAAATGAAAATGTTCCTGATAAATTAAGTGAACCTGATAATAAAACACGAGAGCAAATTGTTGACGAGCCGTCAAAAGATACATGTATTAGTTCTGAAATTCCTAAAAGTGTGAAATTAAAATGCGAAGAAAAAAATTTAAATGAAACTTGCCAAATAGTACCTCAAACAAATAAAAATTATCAGCCTAGTGATGTTGAAATTACCTTAGAATTAAATAGTAAAACTTTTCATGAAGATAAAAATTTAAACATATCAAATATAGAATCCAATGAAGAAAATTTAGAATTAAATTCTGGTGATGATTTAAGAAAATTAGAAAAGGAAACCCTAAAAGAACCTATAACAAATGCTCGTGAAGAAGAAATAACTCCAGTAATTAGTTTAAGTATAGAAAATAAAGCAATAGAATCTGAAAGTCATATAAAAAAACAAGACTCTAAAATTAGTATAGATGGAACGGAATCTGAAAACGCTGAAGAATGTTCCAGTTTAGTTAATGAAGATGGTAATATTCAGAAAAGTGATGTAAATGTTAGTAAAGAAATCCAACAAGACAATCAAGATACGGAGCTAGAAAAGAATAAGGAAATAGGTGTTGATGTTTCAAATATTGATGTTCCTCAAGAAGAATGTCACGACGATACCAAAGACATTGATAACAGTGAAAATGTTTTATTGGAAACAAGTAATGAAGCAACTACAGAAGTTAGTAACGTACCAAAATCACAAGATACTGAAATTGATGCATTAGAAAAAATAGATCTTAGAATTAGTAAAGAAGAAATTGAAATTGAACAGAAAGAAAGTATTGTTCAGTCTGAAGAAGTAGATATCAAAAGTGAAGTGTTTGATAATAAAAATGAACATAAATCAATTAATAAAACATTAGACGAAGATGGAAAAAATCTAGAAGAATCACATACTCAACTAGATGATGAAATCAATAAATATACAAGTGAATATGATGATGCATCAAATGTAGAAAAATCTAAATCAATTAACGAAGATTTTCACGAACCTGAAAAAAAAATTGAAGAACCAAAATCTTCATTAGCATTAGCAGATGATTACATTTTAAAAACTTCTTCAGTAGATGAAGAAAATTCAGATGTGAGAATATTTGATCAAGAAAATGCTAAAGAAGAATGTGCATTGAACAGTCAAGAAAATTTAGATCTAAGCATTGGTACAAAAGACAAAACATTAATAGATGTTTGCCAGGATTCTCTTAAAAAGAATCAAGAATCTGATACAAATATTAATGAAATTGAAATAGTGGATAATAATGTAAAAAATGTTGATTCTCATATAGAGACTGTATCAAGTAAAAATACTTCTCAGGAAAATGTAGAAACTGATTCCAGTACATCCATTAAAATAAGTCATTGTAGTGAGATACCTACTTCAGAAAATATTAAAGAATCACCAAACCAGTGTCTTAATGAAATATCAAAAGGCGATGATTTAAAATTAAAAGAAATTTGTTCAATATTTGATAAAGACAAAGAAATAAATTTACCAGGGAAAGTTGAATTATCAGATCAATCTGAGAACAATGATTCTGAAAGAGTTAGTGTCCCAAAAAGTAGTGAAGTATTAAATGAAAATAAAGGTGAAATTTCTTTAAACAAATTTGAAGATACTTGTACAAATGAAATAGATGAATCTTCTAATGTTAAAGATATATCAAATAACGATGATACTATTTTAAGAGAAACTACCGAAGAAGAAAAGATGGATATTGATATTACAGATAAAACAAACTCAATAGAGGAAATTAATACAGCTATAGATGATATTCAGGTAAAAAGAAATGTACTAGAAGAAAATATTAAAAATAAAGAATTATTAGGAGATAATATTCAGGGTATTAATAAAATATTATCAGAAAAAAATGAAATATTAATTAGAGAAAATATTACAATTCAAAAACTATTCGTCAGTAATGATTTGAAACTAGAAAGCAAGCTTGACGATGACATAAAATTTAAAAAAATTAATAAAATTGTAAATATTCAAAATATTGAAAGTTCTACGGAGGAAAATGTTGATGAACTATCAAATCAAATTAGTGAAACAAATAGCAGTAATTTATCAGAAAACAAAATTGAAGAATCAAAATCAATATGCAATGAAGAAAATTTGGATGCAGACAATATTACAAAAGTTACCGATATAAATAAGGAAATCGAAACTAATTCACAAACAAAAGATGTTCAGTTTGAAGAAAACAGTGAAGTAAAAATTGATAATTCCAGCGAAGAGAAATCTGTAATGGAAGAAACCATTGCTGATACGTCATCTGATAATATGTCAGAATCTGAGGTGAATGATATAACTGAAGTTAAAGAATCTAGTGCAAGTGATGAAAATAATTCAAAAATAATTAGTGATACAAGGGTAGGTACTACTACTACTACCAAAGAAATATTAGATGTTTCTACAAAGGTAATGTTAGAACAAAGTAGTGACGGTTTATTAGAAGAAAGTAATATAACAGATACAGATGATAAATGTTCAATAAATGAAAAAAGTATAGATGATGGTATAGAAAAAATTACTGCTTGTAACAAATCCAATGAAGATTCGATTCAACCAGAAGAAAATGTTGTTTCATCATCAAATGAAAGTACAAATCAGGAACATAATATCATTGTAGAAAACATTGATTCTCAAATTGAAACCGAATGTAAAAATAGTGAAGTGGAAGAAAAAATTGAAACATCACAATCAACAAATGATCCAGAAAATCAATTACAAGATAACTTAATTAATAGTTGCATTGATACAAACAGAAGTAATGTTGATGAAGAAACTAAGGATATCTGTTTAAATGAAAATGCTGAAGTTACTACTACTTCAGGTGAAGATAATTTAAATGAAAATGATAATGAAGAGGAAGCTACTGAAACTTGTAAATCAAATGATAGTATTGTTTCTGAAAAAAGTAATGATATGATTGTAGAAGAAACTGACGAACCATTAGATAAATCAGAAATTCTGAAAGGTGAATTGCAAGAAAAAAATAGTTGCATTAAAAATGATAATGAAATTGATACATTTAAAACTAAAGAAACGGGGAATGATAAAATTGATTTACAAAGAGATGAAGATGAAAAACAGGGCACTAGCTTGGATGTAGAAAAATATGAGGCTATTGAAAATATTTGTGAAATTCAAAATGAACAGACAGAAAGCAGACAAACACAAGAATATAAAATTGAAGATGATAATGATATTTCAGAAGAAGATAACACTGAAGAACAGAACAAAAGTGAATCATTATCAAAAGAAAAAATTCATTTAGAAGATGAAATATCAAAATCATCAATAATTAATGAAGGTATATCTAAAACAGATATGTTTGAATCACAGGTTTCAGATTTAGAAAAAGAAAGCAATGAAGAGCAGAAACAGGATGAAAGTGAATCGAAAATATTAAAAAAGGAAATTTATTTAGAAGAAGGAATTTCAAAATTATCAGAAATTAAAGAGAGAATATCTAAAACAGATACATTAGAAAAAGAAAACAACGAAGAACAAGAATCAAAGAAAATTCATTTGGAAGAAGAAATTTCAAAATTATCAGAAGTTGAATTGGATATCTCTAAAACAGATATGTCTGAAAAATTGATTTCAGATTCAGAAAAAGAAAACAACAAAGAACAGGAATCAAATGAAAGTGAATCAAAGAAAATTCATGAAGAAATATCAAAATCATTAGAAGTTGAAGAAAATATATCTACAACAGACACATCTGAAAAATTGATTTCTGATTTAGAAAAAGAAAACACAGAAGAAAGTGAATCAGAGAAAATTCATGAAGAAATACCAAAATCATTAGAAGTTGAAGAAGATATATCTACAACAGACACATCTGAAAAATTGATTTCTGATTTAGAAAAAGAAAACACAGAAGAAAGTGAATCAAAGAAAATTAATGAAGAAATATCAAAATCATTAGAAGTTGATGAAGATATATCTACAACAGACACATCTGAAAAATTGATTTCTGATTTAGAAAAAGAAAACGCAGAAGAAAGTGAATCAAAGAAAATTCATGAAGAAATATCAAAATCATTAGAAGTTGAAGAAGATATATCTACAACAGACACGTCTGAAAAATTGATTTCTGATTTAGAAAAAGAAAACAGCAAAAAACAGGAACCAGAAGAAAGTGAATCAATGGAAATTCGTGAAGAAATACCAAAATCATTAGAAGTTGAAGAAGATATATCTACAACAGACACATCTGAAAAATTGATTTCTGATTTAGAAAAAGAACACACCGAAGAAGAGGAACCAGATGAAAGTGAATCAAAGAAAATTCATGAAGAAATATCAAAATCATTACAAGTTGAAGAAGATATATCTACAACAGACACATCTGAAAAAGTGATTTCTGATTCAGAAAAAGAAAACATTGAAGAACAGGAACCAGATGAAAGTGAATCAAAGAAAATTAATTTGGAAGAAAAAATTTCAAAATCATTAGAAATAACAGAGAATATTTCTAAAACTGATATAATTGAAAAACCAATTTCAGATTCAGAAAAAGAAAGTACTGAAGAACAGGAACCAGATGAAAGTGAATCCGAGAACATCCATGAAGAAGATGTGTCAAGATCAGCAGAACTTGAAGAAAATATTTCTAAAACAAATGTTTCAACTGATGATGTATTAAATAAAGGTCTCACTGTCAGTGAAAATTTAGGAGAGGATACTACCAATGCTGATAATTATGAAGCAGATTCTGATAATTCTGATGTGTCTGATCATATGGATGGAGAATTGGACACTTTCAATGAAAATGATTCTGAAAATGATAGTGATGAAGAAACACCATTAAAAATTGAGTCAATCATAACGAAAGAAGATACTGAATTTACAAATAAAAAAGTAGATGATGTAAATAGGAAAGATGTAACAGTAAAAATAATTGAAGAGTTACGAAAAAATTCTTCTATTGTTTTAACTCCTGTTAAACGAAAGAATTCTAAATTAACACCATCAGAATTAAGTTCTGATAAAATTGTAACAGACACGTCTGATCCACTGTCTCTAGGCGTAAGTGAAGTTAAGAAAATTAAAAATGACGTAACTGTTACAAACAAAATAGTAGTATCTCCAACAAAACCTTTACTCATGTGTGTAGACATAAATAAATTAAAAGAAAGTTCTGCAATTGAAAAACCAAATAATAAAATTGTTAGTGTTAGAACAACAAGAAAAAGTTCAGCTAATTTGAAAACTTCAGGACGTACTGTCGAATCAGTTTTAGGTATCGATGATACTGATAGTCCTGATGTGGTACTAGAACCAGAACATGATCCGTTAGCTTGTTCCGATAATGAAGCACCAAAAATTTCTTCAGTCATTGGTACTAAGAAACAATCTAATGTAATATCCACCACGGGTCCAACCACTAGAAAACGTAGTCGTGAAATTGAAGTAGATGTACCTGACGAAACCGTAAGTGCGAGTGCTAAACGCAGAAAAACTAAAAATAAAAGAACTCCAGACACTGAACTTAGACGGAGTATTGAACAACAAAGAATGGAAACAATTAGTAGTGATGATGAAAAAGAAGAAAATGAATCGCAAAACTCGGTTGATTCAAAAGACACAACAAAATCTAAAATTACAAGAGGACGACCTACCAAAAAAGGTAAAGGTCGAAAAGGAAATACACAGCCAAATGCTGCAAATGTTGCAGTAGAGGATGAAACTAAAGTAGAAGAAAAGTCTCCAAAAGTAACCCAACCAAGAAAAAAAGGTAAGAATTGATTAAATCAAATTTTTTTAAATTGATTTTAATTTATATTAATTATTTTCAGCACTTAAACTATTAGGTTTAGATATTAATCCTGAGATGTTAAATGAAAGCTTAGATGAAGAAATAAACACAAGAAGTGGTGTACGTCAGTCACGGCGAATAGCACAAATAAAAATTAAAGAAGAAGCTGAACGTCGTAAAATTGAAGAACTAACTCTTGCTCAATTAAAAAATGAACAAAAACGTAAAAAATATGATGATAAGGTAAATTTATTTACTTTGAGTATTTTTGTATGTACAACTAAATAAAAATATATTTTAGAATTATAAACCAGACATTAAGAAAATAAGTAAGTACGAATCTGAAGATGAAACTACCACTGATACGATAGAAGACAAAAAACGTAAAAAGAAAAAAAAGAAGAAGGGTTTAAAATTTGATGAATCCAATCCTTGGAAATCAAGTAGCGGTTCAAGCTCTTCACAGGAAGAAGATGAAGTTGAAGAAGAACCTTCAGATGAAGAAGTACCAGTTGGTGCTCTACGTTCAGATCATGAGTTTTCACCTGAAAGTGATGTGGAAGGTCCGGTTCAACCTGCTAGACGTGCTAGAACTGCTAAAGGTAAGAGTTTAAGAGATGCCAGTGCAAATCGTATAATGATTAACCCCTTAACACCCAGCCCATAAGGGCATACTAAACTGGCGAAAATTACCAGACCTGAACGCACTTCGGGTATGATTAATTTTCACGCGCAAGAAAATAACATTTTTTTTTTGTTACTAAATTTTATTATTTAGTTTCATTATGTTTTGAAAAAAAACATTTTGTTACCATTTTTCTCAAGAAAAATGTTAAGGGGTTAAATACAATTCTTTTTTTTTAGTCGAGTCGGATGCAGAAACAGATGAATATGCATGTCAACATTGTGGTAAAACAGATCACCCGGAATGGATTTTATTGTGTGATTCCTGTGACTGTGGTTGGCATTGTTCCTGTTTACGTCCAGCTTTACTGATTATTCCTGAAGGAGATTGGTTCTGCCCTCCTTGTCAACATGTATGATAGTATTATTTTTTATTTTATATTTATGTCATTTAACAATTTTATTTATTAAATCCGTAAAATCAAGGTTTTTCTGTATATTACTAAATTCAACATGTTTATTGAATGTCCTTGGGCACTCACCAGGTTCTATTTTTTAGGCAAATTTAATAACACGTTTAAAACTTCAATTACAAGAATTTGACAAAGCTGAAAAGAAAATAGAAACTGAAATATTGAAAAAACAAAGATTAGATTACGTAAATGTAAATTTGAGTAATGTACTTTCATCGAAAGAGCAAGGCAGCAGTGGTGAGGAAGCTGGTTCTGCTAGCGAGGACTCAGGTTCTTCTGATAGTGGAAGTTCCAGTTCAGAAGATAGTGAACCCATATATCAGTTAAGAGAACGTAGACAAGCAGGCAGTTACCGATTCAATGAATATGATGAACTTATAAAGTCAGCAATACAGGTATGTAGTTGCATTATAATCGAGATAATATTGATCTTTTATCCCTTTTACTTCTTCGGTGTTTCTAATATAAATATTGTGCAATATATTAGGATGAAATGGAGGCAGTGAAAGGAGCAGGAAATCAAGGTCGAGGAAAAGACATTAGCACAATCGTTAATGCAGAAACAGAGGAAAATAAAGCACTGACGAATGAAACTGAAACAGCTGAAAATAAAGAAAATGTAGTTGAACCACATGATGGAGCTGAAATTAAAGGCGATGATGTGCATTCATCAGAAGATGATATTCCACCAGTAGTTATTAGAAAGAAACAACAGGGCAAGAAAAAGCATGTAAAATTAACTAGCTTAGATTTTAGTTCTGAAGAAGATAATCCTGATTCGGATGAAGATTTTAAAGGATCTAGGTAAATGTTATTGATACTCAAAATCATTTTATAGATTTTAGCGTTACCGTGAAATTAAAAGTTTTAACATTAATTTTTCTAATAAACAGCTCTGAAGAAGACGACGAAGATTATGATGAAGATTTACAATCTGATGATAGTGATATGGGCGGAGGCCGGAGAGGAAAACGTGGAAGTGGTGGGCCTGTTCGTAGATCAGGTCGTGTCAGAACCACACGCTATGATAAAGATTTTAGTAAGTTTTTATTGTTATAATTTAGTTTACAAGAATGTAGGTGATATTGTTTTATTCTTGTTTAGTTGATGATGACGACAGTGATGAAATCGCTCCTAAGAAGAAAAAATATCGTTCGATTTGGGATGAATCCGAGAGTGAAGAAAGTGATGGTGATTGGGGGCGTAAGAAAAAGTATGTTTAAAAAAAACATTCTTATAGTATTTTTTTAATCTCAAAATTGTTTTTAGATCAAAGAAGCAATCAATATTCAATTCACCGAGAATTAAAAAATCAAAATCAAGAAAATCCAAACATAGATCTCATATTGAAGATTCAGATAAAGATGTAAAAACTAAAGTTAAAAAACCGAGAATTAAATACGGTGGTCTCGATGATCCAAAAGATGATTCTCCTCAGCGTAGGACACGTGGTAGAAAAATAAATTATCTTGAAGCTTTGGGAACTGATAGTGAAGAGGTAATATTATTTTTAAAACAAAATGAGTACTAATTATTAAATTAAATTTGCCTTATTTAACTCACTGTGTTATTTATATATTTATGTATATGTTTGTGGCAATTCCAAACCGAAATGGGTACATTCTTTTCTGCTTTTTAGTTGGTTTTAAAAGGCAAATATTTAAAAAAAAAAGTATTTTTTTTTTATTTTATATAAATTTAATTTTTTAATAGGAGGTTTTGAAAAAACCTTCAAAGCCAGTTATTGAGAGTGAAGATGAATATGTTGCCAATGAAGAAGAAGAAGATGAAGATGATGAGGAAGCAATTCCTGATGTCAAAAATGATAGTGAGAATTCAGAACCTGATACTGAACTGCCAATCAAATCTCAATTAGAGCCTGACTTGGTTGCAAAAACTAAAGAAGATGTAACGGTAGAAGATAAAGAAACTCCAATTATATCTTTACAACCAGCAGAAATACCACCTACAAAAATCGCACTACCAATAGCAAATATATCTCCTGGGCCGATGAACATTAAACCTATGCCAGCTCCTACCCGTGGGGCTGGAAGACCTCGTGGTAGAGGTAGAGGTTCTCGTGGTGGTCGAGGGGGTATTCATAAACCTGTTGCTCCTATGATACCATCAGTTATATCTGAAAAAGAATTTTCAGATGATGATCTAGAAGAAGGTGAAATACCGAAAAATATCTTAAAAGAAATAAGTCAAGTACAAGATTCAAATGATGATGATGATGATGACGAGGATATGGATATGGAAGATATGGATGATGAAGAACTAGCAGAAATGATGATGGAAGAAGAAGAATATGCAAACAAGCAGCTTCAACGTGCAGCTCAAACCATAGCTAAAGAAAAACGGAGAAAAGAGCGCGAAGCAAAACGTGATGCAAAACTCCAAGAAAAATTACAGAAGAAACAAGCACGGTTGGAAAAGAAAGCTCAAAAAGAAAAAGAAAAGGAGGAAAAAGAAGCCATTAGATTACAAAAAGAAATGGAAAGAGTTAAGTTGAGAGAACAGCTTGGAGAAGCTGCAGCAGCAACTATAAAAGAACCAAAGAAAAGAGGAAGGAAAAAGAAGAGTGAGTTAGAATCAGCAATGTTTGAAAATAAACCAATTACTATTGCAAATATGGATACTACAAATACTTTACCACCCAATCAATTAGAAGGTGTTATACATGAGACTTCTGCAGCACAAGCAGCAGTCAATAGTAAATTTAGTTCGGGTACGTTTGATTTTTTAAACGCTGCATTTTTAAAAATTTGTATCTTATGTTTAATTTTCTTTTTACAAATTCTAGTTGAATCATCACAATCATCGATGGAATCTAAAGCTGAAACTGCACCAACAGTTCCAAAACTAATAGTTCGTACAAACATATTTAATACTCCTCCTTTGATGGATACCAGTTCCAATGATAGTCCAGCATCGTCTCCACTTGATGGTGGACAGCTCGATGTGCAACCTAAGCGTAGAGGTAGAGGCCGTGGTAAGAAATCATTAATAGCAGAAACAATGGGCCAGCCTCCACTTAGTAATTCACCCGATCAAGTACCACAAATCGGTAAATTGGGTATCGCCACACCTCCACAACCTTTCTCTCAAGCACAACCAACACCTTCAGTCATTACAAGGATGCTTCAATCACAACCGGTTTCAGTCGCACAACAAGGTTTCTCTCCAAATATAACAAATCAGAAATATTATGGCAGTACACCTCCTATGGTGCCTCCTCATAATTCTGACACACCACCACCTGTTCGAATATATGTACCTAGTCCTTATCGACATCCAACACCAGGTATGTTATATTTATTAAAATAAAAACCCATTATATCGGTTATAATTGTTTCTAAAATATATTTTCTTTTAGGAGGTCCAAGAGGCCCACCACCATCAGTACTTCCCCATTATCCAGCAGTTTCAAGTCCACACACTCGTCCACCAGCTTCCCTCGGTCCTCCGCCAATGTACCACTCTGGACATCACCCATTAGATCCGTCTCCATCGGGAGGAGGTCCCATAGCTATCGCTGGCTCTCCGGCACCAAGAGACAGAAACTCTCCAGCTCTTGTACAGCCTGCAGCTGGCAGTCCTCTCAATAAAGGCACGCCGCCACCACCTCCATATCCGAGAGCAAACGTTCCTATGGCTCGTGAATACGCAACTGTACCGTCTGCGGGACCTTCTGTTCCGCCTCCGCTCAGACATCACATACCGTACCAGCAACCGTCACCTCCTAGGCCACCAGGCAATTTTGCCCCGTATCACACATTGCCTCCTGCAGGATATCATTATGGAGCGTACGTACCTCCTCCTGCAGATGATGCTATTCCATCACCTGGTTATCAAGAACAACCTTACCCAGAGCATTACAATCCATCTGATGGACAACTACCAAATGTTGTTGGAGAGAAACCATCATATGATGAAGACACAGGTGGAGAATTTGGAGGATTGGTTTCTTATTTCTCAAGTCAACGGGAAGACGATCTTGATTCGTAGCTGACAAAATAGTATATGGCATTTATAGCTTATACGAACTTAATTAAAGAAACATCTTAGTGTATTTTAGTGTTGTAAGTTTACAGCCCTTGAATGACAAATATTTGGAAGTATTGAAGTGTGATAACAGTGAAATATGAAAGTCTGATAAAAAATACATTTTGTGAGTGATTTTTATGGTTTTAAAAAAACCTGGCATATTTATTCTTAAATAAATATTTTTAATCGTATTCTGTATAAAAAAAATAATTAAAATAGTGGTTATAATTGTAATTACTTAAAACATTAAATTTTCTAAAGCATTTTTATTTTAATAAAGAAATATATTATTTTAAAAAAAACTGCTAACATAATTTATAAAATATCACATAGAAAATATCGCAAGAAATTACCATTACTTTATTATATACTTACATTTTTATGATAGGATAGAGAAGAATATTATATTTACTTTTATTTACATAAACGTGTAAATTATTTATGTTAGTAGATATAGTTTATCTATTTTTTGTATCAGTCCGTACATAAAATAGAAAATAGAACTATCTGTAAATTTTTCTGCTCATGAAATATAATACGTGTTTTTAAATAAGTACAATAAGAACATTATATATTTTGTACTGCCACCACATTTATTTATTGCTTTCAAACATATACGGCAGTTCCTATATTAATGATATGAAAAATGTTACAGTAAATTAAACATTTTTAATACTGTTAAAAATGAATGAATCTACTAAATTTTCAATTTATTTTTATACGCTTTTTATTTCTTCATAAGTAATATATCATCTAATCTAGTATGTGTAGAAAAATGAGTTAAATTGAGTTTCATAATTATTAAACAGATCACACATTTTAGAAAATCTTATTTTAGGAAAATATGTTGTTTCTTTTTGTCTATGAATGATCATGTGTAATATAATTAATTTTGTGAATTTTTATAAGAGAATAAATATTGTTTTAAATTAACTATCATTAAGCCAGGCACTAAGTCAAAAAACTTACAAAATTCAGAAATTATTCTGCCAAAATATTTTTTTCTGTATAAAGGGACAAAAATAAAACTTCTTGGTTTTCCGAGAAAAAAAATGACAAAAAAGCTAATTAAATTCTTTACAAAAAAGTTTCTATACATATTTTTCGCCAAATTCGTACTTCACCTAGTAATGACGGCCTGAATTTATTAAAATTGAAATAATATTTCAATGATAAGACAATATTAATTTTAAGGAACAATTATATAAAAAAAATATCTAGTCTGAATTTCTTCTACTTAGCGCCTGACCTTAATTACAGTTTTAATGTTGAATTCATCTGTATACACTTCATTAGAAATTATATAATTGTAGTATAAATAACAAAGTTATAGCATATATTATATTTGTAAACTGTACTGTACAAATATATCAAATGTTTTTTTTTGTCGTAAGTCATAATCGATTATTCTTTTATACAAATACCAGTTTGTCAACATATCTTTTCTATATAAAACATGTTACAGCGTTTATGTTCATGATTTTTAGTAGAATTTCATAGAATCCTTTGTAACTAACCAGACAAATAGTATTGTTGATAGTAACTGAAAATAAATACGTCTATTTGTTCTTAATTAATTCTACCAAAGATTGTGAACGTGAATAATTTAATCAAAAATTAAAAAGTGAGTATTCTGTTAAATTATTTGAATATGAACAGTGCAATTTATATTTTTATATTTATTTTTAATTTTAAAATTATTTCATTCAAGTAAATTGTACATATTGTGTAAATATATATTAATAATGAACTTATATGACTAGAGAAGTATATCATTTTGTAGTAATGAAAATTTATTTTATCTTATGTTTAGTGTAAAGGGCACAAAATGTAAGGGATTATTATACATATAATAAATATTTATAATGGACCTACTAATAAAGTAAATTAATAATGAAATTTATTTGTATAATTTTAGACCTGGTATTTTATAAAAAAATATATAGGGGAGACTGAATAGTTCTCAGCCTCAGGTACTTGTCATAATTGCTTGTGGTATGAGTCACTAGTTTTATAACTGAATATATAGGATAAAAATCAGGTTAGTATAATTATGTCTCAAGTAATTAAATGATAAATATTGATCTGATTTTTTATACTCAGAGTTATGGTAACAAGTATCTGAGATTGAGAACTTTTCAGCCTTTTCTCGTATGTAGAAATAAAGCAAAACTTAAAAGTACTCAAACATTTTTATTTATATGAAGTTACATCAAAGTAAAATATTTCACAAAACTTATCAACAAAAAAATATACACCGTATCAACTATAAATTATTTTTAAACATTACAAATCACATTGTATTTTGTACATACATCAAAATTCAAAATATTAAATATTGATCTGTAAAAAGGTATCACTCAAGTATTACTAATTAATAGTTTAAAGCTCAATATATATTGAGTACGAATTATAATTTCAAGTAGTATAAGACTGTTCAGAAGGGTAGAGCGAAAATATAATTAATTCGAACATATGCACAATATTATAAAAACACCTGTCAAAGGAATATGTAATTGAATATCATCTTCAGGTTCCTAGACGATCATTTTTATATGAAATAAGTAGAAATTAGGGCGTTATATATAAATAAAGGGACGATATTTAAATGCATGATGATATCCAGTTATATTCCTTTAGCAGGTGTTTTTAGGATATGAATAAGCAATCTAAGCGTTCAAACAAATTGTATTTTTCCTCCACCCTACTATTCAGTGTGTAATATGTATGCTTTAGAGATACGGCGACACCGATTGTACATAAATTCAACACTCCGGCTGAATACTAAATGGCAGAGTTAATATTCAATGTAATCATGACTGTACATTACTAGAATCTATAACAATAGATTCTAATTTCACGCATTCCTTATTTATAAAAATAGTTTATAATATAGGAATTAATTATTGTTGTTAAAAGAATATTGTATTTAATAATATTATTTAACAAAACGTATTACATAAATTAAAAACGGAGATAATTTAAATAACATTTTTGTTCGTTTACATTTTAATCACACATGAATTTACTGAAAATGATTTAGTGTTCACTGAATTTTATGTTCATTCAGGTAACAAATATTTCAAGATATTTTTCAGAAAATCAAATGATCTAAATACTTAACATTAAAAATAATAATTTACATTTAATATATAACAAGTGTTATTTAACGTGAGAATCATTATATTAATAGTCACATAAAAAGTCTTAAGTTATCACTGACATAATATTTTCAGGTAACATGTTTTCAGTATTGTTATAAACCAACGCATCACTACTGTCACCAGACTCATCTTTCGAACTATCGAAAACCACTGTTTTAACGATTTGATTTAATTCAGCAATTTCAGTTGTTTGTGTCAAAACTGGTGAATTACTATTTTTTTCTACATCAGATTCTTTTTCAGGAGTTGTATCACTTGATGAAGGCCTTGGAAAAGTTTTGGAGTTTCTTCTACGTTTCTTCTTTAGTTCATTTTCTGATGATTTTCCTTCATCATTTTTCCGTTTGAAATTTTTACTATAAAAATCAGTATCATGTTTTGGGATTGTCGAAAGATCATAAATAAAGTCTTTATTTATTGGTTTTACACGGTTTCGAACTGGTCTTGTGTTCTGTGTAACATCAGGACTTTTTGTTTCTTTTCTTATTTCTGTCACTTTAATGAACTGCACGTTGTGTGCCTCACTTTTATCATCTTTCAACTCAACTTTAATAGGTTCTACATTTTCTAAAACTACTTGAGCCTTTTCTTCTATATTTGTTTCTATTTTAGTAACAGTTATTTCCGGCAAATCATCAATTATTGTATTAGTTGTATGATCTGTCGTACTTATACCTATAACTTCCATGATAGTTTTACGTGACAATACGTTCGTACCATCATTATCATCAGGAACTACAATGCACTCACTGTTATTACTTGTATTGTTTTCTGCAAAGTAATGTTTAAGAGTTAATATGAGTCAATAAAAAAATATAAAAATATTTCATTATTACCTGAGGAAGTTAAAGAAGTATCTTGATTGTCATTTTTTGTTTTTGGTCTCTTTTCTTCTTCGTTATCACTATCATCTAATGTTATAACTTCATGGGGTGTAGTATTTAAAGGTAGAAAATCCTTTGAGCTAAGTTTAATAGATTGAGCTTCGTGTAAACGGCAAACATACTTTTTTATGTTTGCAATCGTAGCATGGTGATTTGTTTGAGCGTGCATAATACATGATCTTTTATCATATGATAAATAATCACAATGGATGCATTTAAATCGCATCCAATGAAAATGATATGACATATGTTTTTTCAAAGCTGCCATATTACTACACTTATAAATACATCGATTGCACATAAATTTTTTACCAATGCTTACGTATTCTTTTATTTTATTTCCAAAATAGTCACTCAATAAATTATTTTTGTCTTCGTTGGAGAGTTCGGTTTTATTAAATACCGTAGAACTTTCATTTGAATCTTCGATATTACTGGACAGTATTTGTTTATCAGGAACGATTATAAAGTGGTTCGATGATTGTGTTTCATTATCGCTGAATGAAAGAGGATTTGACTCTCCAAAATCTGCAACCGTGCTATTGGTATTCGAGTCAGCTAACGGATCTTTTTCAATTTCAATTGTACAGCTCTTATCGGAAAGGGGATCATCCTCTAATAAAGTTAGTTTTTCTGGTTGACTATTAAATATTTCAGGTGATGTAGTACCAGAAGCTAAACTTGTTCGTACAAGCAGTAATGGATCTGAAAAATAAAATAAGAAAATAAAATGTTATTTTTAAAAAAGATTTGTGCTTTTTACTTACCACAGCCAATAATTTCAGAAATTTCAAATTCACCGACAACTGATTGTGGCCGTGATGAGTCAGACGAGGAATTGCTACTCGAATTACTTGACATTTCTTTTATATCTTCTATAATATCATCGTTGTTGATCTTTCTGGATAGTAAAGGTTTTCTACGCTTGGCACCGCGAGGTACTTGTTTTTCATCATCAGATGCAACTCGTGGTTTGAGTTTTGCAGTATTAACAATCAAATTGGCTCGAGCTGCAATTCTTTTCTGACATAACTGTGAATGCGAATTTAATGCAGCTCGTCGCTCAAAGCGACGACCACACCCACCACAACATTGAAAATCATTGTCGGATTCTAGATTTTCCATCCAAGCCTGCAAAATATTTTTAATTAATCAAACTTGAAATAGAATCAATTATACAAACATAAAAAAGTAAATAAACTTACTCGATTTTCTTCTTCTCTACGTTGTTCTTCGGTAAGAGGTGTAGTAGCTGAATTCTGTTGAGTTTGTATTGCAGAACGACGACTGGCCGGAATGCGATCAATTCGACAAGCACGGGCTTGTATTGTATTACGTAAACGGCGCACTTGAACTGTTGTTTTACGATGAATTTTATAAAGATGTCTATAAACGCTCCATGGGCTAGCAAATATTTCAGAACATTCGGGGCAGGAATAAACCATACGAGTATCATTGTGTTTTGTATTTATATGAAACTTCAATGTTTTACGTGTTGAAAATTTCATATTACCTGCAAAAAGTATTTTTAATTATTAATATTATTATTTGTTTTAAGATTTTTGTTTATACTTACATTGACTGCATACAATTCCAATATTAACATTATTACTGTTTTTAATAGAGCCAGATCGAAATCCTAAGCATTGACCATTTGGACCTATCACAGCTTCATCATTATCAATCATGTTGTGTAGCTCCATCACCTAAAAAGAAAAAGAAAAAATATTTAAATCAAACAATCAGTTAATTTTTTAAATCTAACAATAAATGATTTAAAAAAAATGTACGTAGGTATTTGCTATTTATCAATTTACCTCATTTTTCATCATATCCTTTTCTAAATCCATTTTATTTAAGAATGTTTGAAACACGCCTGCTTTGTTTCCATCAATTGATTGCGTTTTTAATTTTTTAATTTCTTTTATGTCTTCTGTTGAGTTTTCGTCTAGTATTTCTGTTTTTTCTTGTGTAAGTCTTTGAACAATTGAAGCTAGATCTTTAATTTTTGATGCATTGATTACTTTTTCTTCATCTGACTTTTGTATTTCAGATTCAATAAATAATGCTTCGTCATCCTAAAAAATTTTAATAAATAAATATTTCTCTATATATTTTAAAATATATACTATCAAATTCAACATACTTCAAATTTCTTCATAAAATTACTATGATGACTTCGATTGTAAGTTTCTAAACAATATCGTCGTTTATGCAAAATGAAATTTGCCATGCTACGGAATAAACTACGACATACGCGACATTCATATATAATATCGCATTCATTTGAAAGATATTTTCTGACCTGGAACAATGTTATTACATATTAATAAGTGAACCAATTAATTCATAAAAAGAGGTTATTTCTATCGGTTGCTTCATATACCTCTAATGTTCCAGATTGTAGAACTTGAGATGCTTTACAGAGCCCTGTTGTACTAGTTTGTATAGGTTTTGTCAGTAAGGATTCATCTTGTTTACTATCTTTTTTAGGGCTACTACTGGGGCTTTTTGTTTCAGTCGACACATTGCTTCTGGTGACACGCTTTCGTCCTCGAACTTTTGGACCCGGTTGTGATCCTGTCATTTTGATCTATTCCTAAAACAAAGGAATACAATACATTCTTCAAACAATGATATTTAACCAGTTCTTAAATAACTTCCAAACAATAATTTGTTTTATATCTATTATGTAAAAAATTTGACATAAGAAATTTTCATGTTAAAAATATTATAAAAATAATGTTCAATGCTAATTATAATTTTTATTTTATTCTTTTTAACATACTTTAAGACCTTTAAGATATGCAAAAATAAATAATTGAATGTATTTTTGTTGTTTTCTAAATAACACATTTATAAATAATTTTATTGACTTTCAACTTTCGGTATACTATAATATATAGGTATAAATATACAAAAAAATAAATATTTTAGGAAACCTACATGACTATTACTAAACAAAAATATACAATGATAATTATAATTTAAAATACATATTTTCACTCTTTATGGTTACTCGCTTTCTACAAATCAGTATTGTCAAAATATAACTATTATTTAATTTATTTCTATTTAAAATCGAAATCTATATAAATATAAAATTGAAACCATAAATGTATAATAATATGTTTAGTTAAACATATAAATAAATATATATTTTTACATTAAAATTACAAATAGGACATATCGAACTCTTATGATGAAGTAACGACAGACATTGAAGTTCTGAATGTATTTCAGTATGAAATATATGTTTTGTAATTGATATCATATATTTATTTAATTATATACAAACAATATTTACTTTTAAAAATAACGATTGTATCATTATGTTTGAAAATTATAACAAAATCTATAAATTTAATAAATATTCGAAGAGCATATACCTATGTCTCTCCCTTTATTTTTATAAAAATTAGGTATGTCTTACTAATAAAATATATTTCATTATAAACAAATAACTAAATATTATCTTCTGAATCTAAAATATAATTTATAAAAGAGATAATTACCAAATATTCCAATAAAAATGTGGATCAATTCATGTTCAGCAAATGTCCACCATTTTATTCTCTGGCAGAAAGTGGGTTTTGACAATCTAGTGTTTAAAATATGTACTGTATGATTGGTTGTTCTTATTCATATCTACTTCGATTTCAATTTATTTTTAAAACTTAAGTTTTATTGTATAATTAGTATTTTTTATTCACATTAAAACAATAAAATGAATGTAAGTTTCAAGATATATTTATTAAATGCACACCTTAACCTAAATTTTCCATAAATAAACATGTATAAAAATATATAATGATTTAATTTCAGAGACAAATAAGGACCATTCAAAAAATTATTGGATTTAGTCAAATGATAAAGAATAATCACAATTTTCAACATCGATTCATATATACTGATAAAACATCAATAAAATATAGAGAGGGTATACTTCCGAGACTTGTTAAAAAATATAATTTGTTTAACTACTCTAGTAGCGTATGTATGTTTTGATTTACTAGAATACCATTCGTTATATTATATCTATTTGTTACAGCGTATGAAAGCTTCTGGTTATTTATTATATGAAACCGTAGCAGACAAGGTTCCTTATGCCGACTTTTTTAAACGATTCCACTTGGCAGATACTTTCTACTCTTGGTTTCTTATAACAGAATTACACGTTTGGATGTTATGTGCCCGTGTAATGTCAGAAGACGATGATGGTAAATTTGTGAGAAATGCTATAATCGAAGCAATGTGGTCTGATATTCAAGAAAGAACAAAACAACTGGTGGTTAGTATCAGTAATTTGACTTAATAATACATATTTTAATTTAATTTTTAAACCTCTTTTAGACAGTAAGCCAATCAAGTTCACGTCAATATTTAGCTGAAATATCAGAACAGTTTCAAGCTGCAATTATAAGTTATGATGAAGGATTACTTTCTAAAGATGACAAAATTCTTGCTTCGGCCATCTGGCGACGAATTTTTCAGAAAAATTGTGATGATGCAAAACATATTGAAGAATTAGTTAAATATGTCAGACAGCATGTAAGTTAAAAGTTTGTTATTTTGTGATTTTATTTTAATTTTATTCATTTATCGTATTTCGACACTTAATGAAATAATATTACATATTTTGTAAATATAATAAAGACATTATACCTATTATTATCTTAAGCTTTGTATTAAATAAAAAGAAATCAAAGTAATAAAAATTACTTACATCTTGAAGGTACCAAAATATTAAGGAAGTAAGTTTAGAAATCAATTGTTTTCAAGCCTTCAATATTCTTTTTAAAATTAAGATTTCTTTATTCGATTTTTTTAAATGAAAATCAATAATATGAATAGAAATCAAAAGGATTATCAGTCAAATAAAAAATATAGGTATAGCGGTATATAGGTACCATACACAATTATTCAGAATTTAATTAACTTTAGTAATTTGTCATTATTGAAATTAATTAATTTTAGATGCAGCTTTTGGATGAAATATCTGCAGAAGAACTTATCAATAGGAGAAGTGTCAAATGGTTATCTTTAAATAATAAAACATAAATAAAATTTATATTAAATAGTAAAGTTTATTTAATATAATATTATTTAATATAACTTATAAAAAATTACGAGAATTCCACGTTAGCAAATTAAAATTATGTTTTTTCTTTACATTCTCACATTGCTTATAATCATTAAATATAGTAGTAACTATCGTACATAGTTCATTCATAAAACAACTTGAATCATCACATTTATCTTCTGATTTAAGACTGTTCTTATTTTTAAAACTGAAAATATAAAAAAAATTAATTTCACTACTTCACAAATATAATTAAAGAATATATATTTCTTTATGACTTTATTATAAGAAACTATACCTTATGTATTTTTCAATTAAATTTCTATTTTTTAACATTTTCTTAATCCACAACTGTAAATCTATTGGCCGTGTAGATGGTACATCGTATGCTTCAGTGAAAGAATATAATTTGTACCATTGTGGTGTTCTTTCTGGATTTAAATTTGCTTCCGTAACATTATATATCCAAGTGTCATAATCAAGTACTTCCTATAATTTGTATGTATTTAACTTATGTTAGTATTATAACTTAATATTAATCCTTAATCACTTAGATTCTTTTTCAATAATTTTACAACCGACCATGGTGAACTTACCCTTAGAAATACGTAATTGAAAAGATAATATTGGAAATGTATTAATTTACAGATTCATATTTTGTATTTAAATATTAAAAAAAAAAAAAACGTATTTCTTATATTTTAGTAATTTAAATAAAAATTTAATTTTGACAATTCTTTGATTGAAATATTTACTCATTTTGATTTCTAAATAATTAATTTACTTACAAATGTATTAGGATCAACAGTTAATATACGATAGTTAGGATTAACATCCGTAAAGGTTGTAATACCTCCACCATTCATAGCAGAATTTACAACATTTCCTTTTTTATCAAGAAATAATTTAATTTCATCGTAATGTGTGTGACCGTTGAATTGACCAGTAATTACATGCGAAAATCTAACAAAAAATTTTTTTTTATTCATTAATAAATAATAGACTGAATATGATACAAATACCTTATAACTATTTTATGGAATTCTCGACTCCATTGTACATTACATTCTGAATCTCCAGGTGGAATATGGGATAATATGTGCACATGCTCTCCAGCTTCTTCAGCTTTTAACAATTCCCTTACTAACCAAGCTAGTTGGTTTCCAGGATCTTTTCTGGATACGAGTAGCCAACTAAATAAATAAAATAATTTTTGGAGATATAATATACATATATAATATAATAATGTTTGTTACTTACAAATTAAGAGTATAGCATACATTACTGTTGATCGAAATAACTCTAAATCCTGGTCTAACTAGAACAGAATAATAGCCCATGTGTTCAACAGTTTTTTGTACAGATTGTGGTAGCCAGTTACTCCACTGCTCGTACATTAAAGTATATACCCATTTTGAATTAAGATTTGGCATATAATCTAACTCTCTTGGTGCAAAACTGAAAATAATATAATAACTATGCTTAGTCACAGTGGTGGACTAAGCGGCGGCGGGGGTTGGGGGGCAGTGGTGGCATAGCCCTTATATGCTATCGCGGGCCCCCAAGCTATAATTTTCGGCGGACCTCTTTGACGACGAAACAAAATCTTGTTAACTCGTCGCGCCGGACCTCCCCCCCTTTAACCCCAAGACTAGAAACCTGTCAGCCCCTTTTTTGTAGGAACCATCAAGATATAGGAAAGAGCCAAGGTAGGTAGGTGTGTTATACAAAGATATTATTGATATAACAAATTTTTTCTTTGCTTATCTAATGTTTTCTTTAATTAAATAAATATTCCTCGAAACTAATTTACTAAAAAAAGTTTTAGGAGAAGAGAGGTGCATAACTAACATTCCACCCCGAATACTAATCTTCCTTAGTCCGCCACTGCCTAGGCAAACTAAACATTTTTTTTGTATGTAAATTCACCTGTTGACAGGATGTGAGTCGTGATTGCCTATAGCGGGTAGAACCATTTTATCCGGGAAATATTTCTTTAGTTTTTCCACCCAAATTTTTGTTAATTCAGTTATTTGTTCAGAAGTTGTATTCCACACATTGTGAGGTGGTACATCTCCAGTGAAATAAATGTAATTTAAATTCTACAATAAAAAAAAATCATCAAAAATATTTGCCCATCCCTGATTTAATCAAATGCTTTCACACTTGGCGACAACGGCCGATGTAAGTCTGACATTTTCCATAATAGAATCTAGTTGCAAGTAATTTCCGAGTCCTCACCTGGAATTTTGTCATTTTGTGATAGTACAAAAGTTTATTTTACGGATTTTAATATAACTAAGCTGCTATAAAAATATAAGCCACTTATAATTTTTCAAAATTTTGATTTAAAAATTATCGATCTTATTTTTGGTAGTGAATTTAAAAAATTGGCAGATTGCACTTGATTTAAGGCAACAAATTCAAAAAATCCTAAAACTCAATAAAAAATAAAAATACAAGTTAATAATCAAATAACATAGCAAATTGTAATAAAATAATTTTCACTTAATGAAAAATATTGTAAATATTTTCCATTTCTTTTTTCCTTTCTCTGGGGCTGAATGTCTTGCGACGTGTCTGCGCGTATAATTACATATAATTATGTAACATTGACCGCTTCGCTGGCCGTCTATTGATCTATTATTGTAGTTTTGCGTTCATTTTCCAGCCGCCTATAGTGTGAAAGGGGTCTAAATTGAGCTTACCGGATGTTGTTTTTTAATGTGATACAAAAGGTTTTCTGCGACTTCTAAAGGTGTACCACACGCATTATATTCGCCCCATCTTCCGGCTCGATTTTCAGACAATATCTCGTATGCTCCACGACAACAAATTGGAAATGTACATTTTGTACTTTTACCTTCTTCATACATGACATCCATGTGTAAATCAGTTATATGGGCAATTTTAATAACTTGTTTCTCCTTTAAAATAATTATTGTATTGGTATTTCAATTTAATGTATACTTATTTAAAACTTACCCTTATTTTACTAGGTCTTTTTATCTTGGAGTATTCTGGTAAACTTATAGTCCAATCTGATTTACTGAGAACTTGGTCAGAGCATTTAATTTTTTGAAAAATTGTACCGCAAATATATTTGCCTGTTAGATTGGGATCCATTTCAAATATTTTTAAAATTATTGGCTGTAAAAAACTTATATGATTATTATTTACTACTGAGAGCGAGTGGCGCCTGGGCCGGGAGCAGGGCAGAGGGGGGGGGGGGGGGCAGTGACAACTTTTTGCCTCCTTAAAAAAATTTTCTTACTATTCTTTAATTTTTGTAATCTGATGTTAAAGTTCACAAACAAATTATAAAATGTAACCATGAGTCTAGTCAGAGATAAATAAAAATAAGTACAGTGAATCCTTGATAGTACGTTTTACCTTAGTAGGTACGTTTTTTTTTTTAGGTCCCGGCATTCTTTCATAACCCCATATTAAAATATTTCGTTAGGACGTTTTTCCCGTTAATACGTGTTTTCTCTCAATCTCTTTTAAAACGTACTAACGAGGTTCCACTATATTTCTATTTATTTTTTTAACAAATAATACAATATTAATCAAGCCAAAGAATATTTAAGTCAATTTTGAATTTTAAGAACGCCAAGTAAAGTTAGGTCAGCTTAAAAAATTGGTTCCGACGCCATTGCTGATAGCGAAATGCAGTTTAATCAAAAAAAATAATAAATTTTAGTTACAAACCGTATTTATTTCTATAATTCCAGAACATAATTCTTTTGGTTTCTTTAGTTCGCACAAAAAACGTAAAGGAGATTTTATGTTTTCGATATTGACATTTTTATTCACCAATGCCTTAACAGTAGAAACGATTGTACTGCAGAAACCACAACTTATTATCTCATATATTGATCTGGTAAAATCACCCTGAAATAGATTTATAATTAGTCGATATCATCTCGGTTAGAATTTTAGGCAGTCTCGTTTTGTTTAATTTCAAGTGGTATCGTTTCGGTTTTGCTTCAAACGAATTTAAACCAATATCTTTTCGAGACCAAGACCGAGAAAAATCTTGTTTCGGTGACACGGTGATCTGGAAGCCAACTTAAATAAAAATTTATTACCTCTGATTTTTTTGTACAATCCAATTCTTTAGTGTTTAAGGAACATTTTAAGACCATAAAGAAAAAAATCGCCTCGGCGCTTTTTTAATAATTCATAAAACAAAAAAATGCATAAATCGTGTGTAGGTCATAACGCGATTTTTTTGTATTATTTATTGTTTATTAACTTTTTACTCTACAAAATAAACAAAAAAAATAAAAACTATTGGAATTCGAACTCGGGACCCACTGTTTATAAGATGTTTTATAATTTTTTGTAAATTTTGAAATATAAACCAAACGGTATTTTATATTGAAAAATCACAAGAGACACAATAATTTGCTTTTATTAAGGCGATTCCAAAACATTTTGATATCGATCCGATAATATAATCAATACCTGAGATATGAATTATTTTCAATTTTGTATGGCCGCTATTTTGAAATTAATAAAAGAATTCCGCTAACTAACGAATATAACTGAGGTATTTACAAGATCGATTTTTCTACCAAGTTTCAAAAAGATCGGAAGAATACCTGAAAGGCTAGAGACTCCACAAAAAAAGCCTTATAATAAAATTGAAAATAGTTCATATCTCGGGTATTAATTATTGAATCGATAATATCAAATATGTTTTAGAATCCTCTCAATAAAAACTTTTGTGATTTTCCGATATAAAGTACCGTTTGGTTGATATTTTAAAATTTACAAAAAATTATAATAAATCTTGTAAACTAAGAATCCCGAGTTCGAATCCCAATATATGTTTATTTATTATTTTTATTTTTTCTTTTAAACTAAGGGTCTCGAGTTCGAATCCCAATATTTTTTTATTTGTTTGTTTATTATGTAGAGTAAAAAGTTAATAAACAATAAATGCTAAGTAAAATTCGCGTTATAATTCTGCATATATTTTATGAATTATTAAAAAAAGCGCCGAGGCGATTTGTGCAACTCTAGTCATATTTTAATTTAATGAACCGTTCAGAAAGTTTAAAAAAATTGATGTTTTTATATTATTGTAAATGTGGTTTGCTCTTTTGGTTTTACTAAGACACCAATTAACTGAGGTAAAATATGTGTATATTAATTAAAGTATATACAATACATAATACATACAAAACCAGCTCTTTTGGTAGGTGTTTCTGTTACTATAGAAGCTAAAGTATATAGACGTGGTGTAGTTGTGTTTGTAGCTGCATATTTAACTAATTCATTTACTAAATCATTTTGCAAATCACTTGACTTATCCAGTTGCAAATTGTTTGACGATTGTTTGAAAAGCTCGGCAGGATTCCTTAAAACAATTGAATATATTATATTAATTAATATCCTCGTTGCAACGATGTGTTAAAGCGCTTTTGTCGAATTTTCAAGTATTATACATGCCATTAGATAGATTTTAACACGATTATTCCAAATTCGTTGACTAAAATCAAATCCGACCATCCGTTCAAAAAATTTTTTAATTTTGAAAAAACTTAAAACTTTGAGTGGCCATATCTTGAGAACGGTTTGAGATACAGACGTGCGGTTCTGAAAATTTAAACTTTTCACGTTATTTTCTATATAAAAAAACATACTTTTAACGAAATCTAAATCTCAACATTTTTTTATGGTTTTAATTTCACTTTTCATAGAAAAAAAATAAAAAAAGTTAATTTATAACATGATATATTAAATTTTGTCGCGAGCGTGATTGGACGTGAGAAAAAAATACAATTCGTGAGCAAAAATTATTCACACGCCCAACTTAATCCAAAGTGAAATTATTTTTTATGTTATTATTTATGTGCGGCCCTCGAATAATTTTAGGTTGTCTATGCGGTCCGTGGAGCAATTTGGGTTGGCCAGGCCTGGTCTACAAGCTTTATTGGAAAATTTCTGCGCGCATTCCTGAACGTGCACTATACATATACCAATGTTTAAATAAGGGAAAATTTAAAATTACCTTGTTTTCAAACTTCTACGACCATATCCGTTTCTTATAGGTCGCGAGACATTTCGATATTGTTGTGGAATGCTTCGTTGAAAGAGCTTAACAGAATTGTATATGCATATAGGATGTTCCAAAATTCTATGGGCTGCTCTAAGTCTTCTTAGTTGGTGTTTTCTATATCTAGAGTCTATACATAAGAAACTTTAATTAGTTATAAATATAATTTTATGATATTTAATTATTTTTAGTGTTCCGTGAAAACGAAACATGGATCAATTCGATGTCCGTTCATCCGTCTGTCACAAGCGATTTTCTCTGAAACTATTTGACGGAAAAGATATTAATTTAAATGGAAATAAAATTCAATAGCATCGTGTAGGGCAGGGGTCATCAAATTTTTTGAGAAACGGACCGGATCGATTTTTTTTAGACATGGGGGGTCGGACGAAAAATATTCTTATTGGAATCCTATTAGAACATTTATTTACATGTGCAATTAGCTATGTAAATAGACAAATAAAGTATATATCGAAAATATCTATTCAAATGTAAATAAATACACATATTTACATCAAATCTTCAAATTATATAAAATTAATATTTCTTATATTATGTATAAAAAATATTTATATATAAAAATCAGGGGCCGGATGAAAAACTTTGGAGGGCTGAATTCGGCCAGCGAGCCGTAGTTTGGTGACCGCTGTAGTAGGGTGTCAAATAAAACTTATTTCGGGAAAAACGCTTAGAAAATTGCTACTCCTTGCCATAATCACCAAAAGAATCACTCTGAAAAATCTGAAAAAATCATAAACATAGGTGATTGAACGAAAATTATCAGGAATGTAAAATTCCAGCGCGATAAATTGTTTATTTCCTTATAACTGCTGAACCATTAGTTTTAGAGAAAATGTTTTTCGACAAAAAATATTTTTCACGATGTAAGAAATATGAGTAAAAAAATGTATATGAGTTTATTAAAGATTGATATAGGACCATCCTGTTGGTGGGGGCCCCAGGCGATTATCCCTTGCACCCTATATAAATTTACCACTGCTTGTCTTGAGTTCGTAAACGTCAGCAGATGTTTGAATAAATAATATGCCTCGTTTCCTAGTAAACAAACCTATCTATATCGTGCATACCTAACATGAAAATAAAATTATCGATTATTTCTAAGAATCATAAAATAAGCATGGCGTCACACGTAACACCTTTTCTAATATTAAACATCGGATCAGAAATGTTATTTGTTATTTCACAAAGATTAGACGCGCAACAAGTACAACAGGAAAAGGCTACCATTGGTAAGTACATAATTTGTAAATTGATATTACCGTGCAGATAATTTGACATGCACACAATTGTATTTAGTTGTTTATCCGCATATACATACATATATATGTACAAATTATTTTAAAATTTGCCGAAGTACGTTTTTCGAGAGATTTTGATGTAAAGAACATTATTGCACGACAGTAACTTTTCTCCCCTTTCTAGAGGCATAGCTAAGACTCCCTGCGTCCCCGACAAGGACCTGTATCAGCGCCCCCTTATATTATTTTATATTATATTATCGGCGCATTATACTTTGTGTCTCGCCTTTACCCCCTTTTGAAGGAAGTGTAAAAGTTGGGAGCTGTCAATTTAAGGATAAAATATATATTTTTTAATTGGGTATTATTAAATCGATAAAAAGTTTTGAAATTGCCGATTAATATGCATTCCCTGTCGCAGAAGGGGAAAAGTTACTTTATTTTAAAAACCTATCTTTTCGAAAAAAAATGTAGTTCAGCATTTTGTTCCAGCTCCACCACTCCATCCCTATATGAAATTCTCTGGTGACTGAACTAATTAACAGTATTAATATATTATTGTATACTCTGTTAACTAATTTATAAGTTAATGTACTTACTAATAATTAATTTTTAATTTTATAGTGAGAAACGAAATAACATCTGCTTTATTCGCAAATGACATAACGTCTGTATTATTTGATACAAGACCACCTTTTACTCATGAAGCGGTTCGTAATTTTCTGGAAAATGTCGCTCATGCTTCCTACATGCAACTAGATAAATATAGTATGAATAAATTATGGGATCTGATAACAATGATATATAAATGGCAAACAACAATGTCCAGTGATATTATACACGTTACCAACAAACATATTTCAGAGTTAAAAACACTAGTCAGTTCAAATGATACTCTACTGTTGCTAGAAAATACACAACAGTTATTTAATGAATATGTAAAACAGTTTTCTCCAGCCGATTTAACTAAAATTAGAGAGTGTTTATTAGCATGGTTGAGTGTTTTCAATGTCAGGGTATCTATTTTGATTAAATTAGGTTTACAAAATCAAGATGGCAGTTTTAACTGTGATCTCGAACAATTCGATGAAAATTGTACAGCCATGTTAAGAAATCTTGGAACAAATATTTATGCTACTCAGAAAATTATAAATCGTACCGAAGATCGTATAAATAAAGAATGTTGTGAAATTACAACATTTGTAAATGAATTATTGGGAGACGCAAAAATGAATCATAATTTAATTAATTTTAAGATTAATACAGATAAAATAATTTCTTGTACGTCTCAAGACACTACTGCTCCTTTGCAGCTGTATACGGATATTGATTGTTCTGAACAATACAAAATATGTGATATTTTTAATAGTCTAGAAATTAATGAAAATAATGGAGGCTCATTTACAGATGATCTAATTAATATAATTGAAGAAGACTCTTATAAAGAATAAGTATTGATATGTAATTTTATTTTAGTTTACAATAATGTTTTTAGTAGAAATAAAATATTTTTCAAATACATATTTGTCTTTTTAAACCTTCTGTGTACAGACCTGAAAAAAATAAACTCCCTAACTCGTTTCGTATCTATAGTAACAATCAGCTGTTGGTACGTCAAATAGTTAGTTATTTTAGGTTAATAATATTTTTAAAAGTTGAATTAAAATAAAATGTCTTATTTTCCTGTAAGAATTATAAAATCATTCAAAAGTTCACTGTTTGACTTAAGAAATGTACAAATAAGAAATATGACATCAGCTTGTAAATTAATTTACACGGAATACGGCGACCCGGCAAAAGTCGTGTGCTTAGAAAAAGAGGATATAACAAAACCAAAAGGAAAAGATGTTCTCGTTCGAATGATTGCTGCACCAGTTAATCCAGCTGATATAAATACTATTCAAGGAAAATATCCAGTTAAACCAACATTACCATCAATACCAGGTGAGTCGTAGAATAAAAAAGATTGTTTTGAACAAAAATAAACTAATATCAACTTTTGTTTTAGGTAATGAAGGTGTTGGTGAAGTTATTGAAATTGGTGAAGACGTTTTAAATGTAAAGGTGGGCGACCGTGTTGTTCCTTTACAAAATGCATTGGGAACTTGGCGAACACATACTATTTTGAATGAAAGTAAAGTCCTTAAAATCCCTAAGAAACTTGGTTTAATTGAAGCTGCAACATTAACAGTGAACCCGTGTACAGCTTACAGAATGCTTCATGATTTTGTAGAACTTCATCCAGGGGATTTGATAATACAAAACGGTGCAAATTCAGCTTGCGGACAAAATGTAATACAGTTGGCAAGGAACATGTGTATCAAAACAATAAATATTGTTCGGAATCGACCTGAAATAGAAGACATGAAAAAATATTTGACAGATTTAGGTGCAACTGAGGTCCTCACCGAAGAAGAATTAAGAACAACAGAAATTTTTAAAACTGGGAAATATGTACGGCCTAAATTGGCATTAAATTGCATTGGTGGGAAAAATGCTTTGGAGATTTTACGTCATATGGCACATAGTGGGAAAATGGTAACTTACGGGGGTATGTCAAGAGATCCAGTTACCGTTCCTACTTCAGCTCTCATTTTTAAAAATCTTACATTGCATGGATTCTGGATGACACAATGGACAAAAGAAAATCTCACATCAGAAAAACGAATAGAAATGTTTAACGACATTATTGAACAAATGGTTGCTGGACAATTGAAAGGTCCTGCTTATACGATGATACCTTTTGAAAATTATCAAGAAGCATTATCAAATACAATGAACATTCAAGGATTTGTTGGCAGAAAATATATATTAGATTTTAGTAAAACTGTTTAATTTCATTTTATTATAAGTATTTACATTTTATCAAACTTTGTAAATTTTGTTATATAGGTGTGTATTTTATTTTGTAATATGAAACAATAGATTTATTTTTTAATTAAAACTATTTTCAGATCTGAAAACTATTTGTCTATTTCATTAAATTGTAAAATGTAAAATTTAATTTTGATGCGACCAATTTGTTATGATTTCCAAAGTAAATAGACTATAATAAATATGTTTAAGGCAGTATTGCGGTGTGACGATTTAAAATTTTCGATTTTTTATATACATATTTTGAAAGAAAAATATACAGACAGTATACTGTGAAAATTGTAGACCGAAATTCAAAGTATTTACGAAGTTATAGCACATAGAAGAGAACGTGTTAGTGTAACAGCTGTTACTAAATCTTTAAACGCGTTTTTCTCTAAACTATTTTTTTTCGGTTGATGGGAAGCAGAAACGGAATTCTAATCAACCGATCGGGCTATAATTTTAATACGTTGTTCTACACACTAGTCTAAAATTATTTATTTTTAAAAATAATTAACAAAAAAAAGTTTTTTGTTAACTTTTTTTACAAATCCGACATTTTGTTTTTTTATTAATATAAATGTCTGGTTCTAGATAATACGATAAAGACAATTCTATAAAATAAAAATATATATTTGATATTTTTATTTTAAATCACCACAGGTGGAGATGTGCTTCCCACCACCCACCCACCTTTTTTCGAGTAGTCCGATTTGACCTCAAAAAACATAAACAAAGTATAATAAAAGTTACTAAAAAAGATTTGTTTGTATAATTTTAGATGCAAATAAAAACATAAAAGACTGGAAAAATTATTTTATTTTGTTACGAAAAAAACCCTGAAATAATAGGCTGAAAATTTTAGGCGTCACATCGCAATACTGCCTTAATGATATAATAATTTTTAAATTCTTATAAATATACATATATAATTACTTATTTATTTTATATAAACAAGAGTGAGTGGGAGAGACAAAAAGTTCAATAAAAACTACCTATAAGGAGTTAATTACACTTTATAAATATTTTTAAAAGTTACTAAGATTAATTTAAAATAAAAATCTAATAAATTGGATAAATTATTTTCCATTTCACTAAAAAATATCGTAGTCCTTTAACATTTTAAATAATTAGATATTTAATTAATAAATTATCTTACCTTGTAAAATCACACTTTTAAATAAACATAAATACACAAATAAATACGCGACCTTTTTTAAAAACATTTTTTGTAAATTACTGTGTTTACTCATTATATATTTTATGGAAAATAACACAAAAAAGATTAAATAAAATACATAATACATAAACATAAATAATAATTTATTTTATTAACATTATCTGTCAATGGTTACTCTAAAATATAAAAATGACTTTTGGTAATGATTTCAAAACTATATACAGTATAAATAAGCAGATTATAATAATAAACTCGATATCTTTACAATTAATACTGTAGAAATTTAAATCAGTATTCGCGTTTTATTAGTCAAACCTAATATAATAATAAATTATTTCTTAAATTTAACTAATAGCGTTTGACACGAAGAAAGAGAATATTTATTACTTTATTGTTTATTATTCATTGACTTATTAATTGAACAGATTTATTAATGTCCGGTATTATAAAGGAGCTCGCAAATTTGCAAGCTTGCAAGCGCTTTCAAATAGGGTATCAAACTATGACAGTTTTATTGGAGTTTTTGACATAGTTTCATGCATATGAAGTAAAAACAAATTTATGTAAAGTATATTTACTAAAATGTATTTACTAATCTTGAGTAAAAACGGTAAAAATCAATTTACTGTACATGAAACTATCTGTTAAAAACTCAAAGAGAATTGTCATATAAGTTTGAAACCTCGTTTGAAAGTGTTTGCAAGCTTGCAAATTTTGCGAGCTCCTTTATAATAGCGGACATAAGCTTTTTGAATTTCTTTATCTACGACTGTATTCACGTCAGTACCGGCACTTTGTCAACTGGTCGGTAAATTTACTTAAGTTTAAAAAGTACAATTATGTACATTTAAGCCAAAAATTGTACTTAAGTATATCTACAATTACTTTACAAAAGAATGTACAATATAAAAAAAATGTACGAGTACCTATTAGGTTGAATATACAAATTACTTGTATAAATATATAGTTCCTACTAGGTCATTATTAGAGTTCAATATTATACTTAAAATATAATATTTAGGCGACTTTAGTATTTTTTGTATGAAATACACTAATTTTTCACTAGACATTTAAAATAATTCAATTAGTTTGCATTGCGCTGAGTCGTTGAATTCTGTTTGAACGATGCTACAAAGTTCGTTTTTTAGACACGTTTTTCCACATTGTTGACTAATAAAAGCATCTCCATATTTACCTTTGAACCTAATAAAATCAATATTGCATATTATTAATCACAATAATTGCTTTATATTCTGTTAAATTAAGATTCAATTTTTATTTTAAAAATGCAAATTGGTGTTGTGAAATTAATCTAACAATTAGTTTCTGTTTTAAGAACCCTGAAAATTTCCACTGCCTAATTCAATGTGTGACGAAACGTTGGCCGGTATGACTCGAGTTAAAAAGTAACATTTCTTAAGAGCCGCGAAAATTTTAAGAGTAATACCCCTTACACACTAGCGACTTTTAGCAGCATGCTATTGTATGCAGCGTGACTATCGCCAGTGTGTATGGCTTTTGCGATTTACATATAAAACAATGTAAAATGAATTTACGCAATAGTCACACTGCTAAGTCGCTAGTGTGTAAGGGGTCTAATAATAATAAGAACTCACTTTTCGGTCTGTTGTTCAAGTTGTCGTATGTTACTTCTCGACGTTTCGACTTTCATGTCAATTAATAAAATACGATAACGTGGATAAGAGTCCGAAAAGATAGTTCTTATGGACAATGACCACGAAAATATACAGGATAAAAGTAATAGTAATAGATATAAAAACAAAATAATTACATGAAATATTGTCTAATTAGCGAATCGTCATCTCTCATCCGTACCACAAGCTTGTGTAAATCTTCGGGCTGGAGAGAATCTACTTGGTATGCGTCTTTAAATGAATATAGTTTATACCACCGAGGTTTTTGACGACGCCCATGTATATTCGCTTCAGTTAAATTATATATCCATTGATCATAATCAATAACTTCCTGAAAAGATTAGTAAAATTGTATAATAATAATTTCTTACAATTAGACAGAACCATATGTCCAGAATTATCCAGAAATCGAATAAAATTTGCTAACTTGTTAAACTTATTAACACTTTCTACAATTTTTTTTTGGAAATTACTAAAACACAGTTGATGACTCAGATCGTACAAAATATTTTTTAATGCTTCTGAATTCGCTAAAACATTAATAAATGTGATAGAACTGTCATATCATTTTGATATAAGTATCGTTTAAAGTGTTTGCAAGCTAACAAATTTCATTGTTTAATTTCTTGTAATACCGGACAATAAATCTTACAAACGTATCTGGATCTATATAATAAATTCGATAATTTGAATTGACATCATTGTACGGAACCATGCTTCCGCCATTCCAAGCAACATTTATAGCTTTAAATTTATCAATTGGATCATAAAAAATTCTCATTTCATCACGGTGAGTGTGGCCATTAAATTGTCCTTTGATTATGTGAGAAAATCTGAAAATTTGATAGCAGATAATTTAATAACTATACATTTAAAAAAAACAATTCATAAGATCATAAGTAATACGGATATATCAATAATTTAATAAATATTCACCTGGTAACTATTTTTCGATATTCTCTTGCCCATATTTGTTCACAGTCACTCAATCCAGGGGGTACATGTGATAGAATGTGAACATGTTCACCTGCAAGTTCAGCTTTCCTTAGTTCGTTAGCTAGCCATTGTAACTGACCGTATAAATCTACTGAAGTTACTAATAACCACCTAAAAATTATTTCATTTTAAACAAAATCATTTACTGATCTTTGTATATTCCAGTTATTCATTATTTTATTTTTTTATATGTAAATAAAGACGTCGAAATAGGTGGTAATAAAAAATCATACCAATTAAAAGTATAACAGACGTTACTGTTAAGTCCAATAATGCGGAAACCAGGTCTAGTTTGGATGGAATAAAAAGCTCCTTTTTTAACAGTTCTTAACGCCTTCTTTGGTAACCAAACGGTCCATAATCCGGCTACTAGATCAAATAACCATTTGGAGTTTAGGCGTGGATCGGTTATATTTGACGGTGAAAATCTATACAAATTATTTTTAATATGGACTAATGATAACAAATGATAGATAATTCTCGTATAAACTGGTAGGAACATTATGATTCGAGAATTAACAAATATATAATATAAAAGTATGACCCCCACATAGGGGGATGGGGGTTGACAAAGCTCTAGCCTGGGGGGTGGGCGGTATGGTGAGTCAACAAGTTTTTTTTGTCAATTTTTTTTTATATTTCTTAGCAGGAAGAGGGTTGCCGAAAATTCTAGCCTGGGGCGTTGCGATAAAATGTGTAGGTCATGTACTAAAGATACCTAACTGTATATTAAAATAAGTTTCTTGTAGTGTATTTGGTACTTATGTTTACTCTATACCTACTTACTGATTCAAAGGTTGAGCTTCGTGGTTCCCAATAATTGGAAATACGCAAGTATGTTTAAATATTCTTTCAAGATTTTTAAAAACAAATTTTATACTTTTTACTACTTGGTCATATGTAACATCCCATACATTATGTGCTACAACATCTCCGGTGTAATAGACAGCTGCCAAGTTCTGTAAATGTGTAAAACAATTAAGATATATTTTAGCTGTTTCTTTTTTTCAGTGATAAGTTACTAACTGGGTGGTTATCTCTGACTTGCTCCATAATATTAATAATAGCGTAATCTGGGGAATCGCAATATCTATAATCACCCCAATAACCTGCAGATGTTTTGCGAGATGGAAATAAGACCCTTTCTCTACAACAGACAGATTTTGTTTTACAATCCGCGAGAGTACCTTCTTTATATAACGGATCGTAATGGGCATCAGTCAAATGTACTATTTGCAACGGTTTTCTACCTCGGGAAACCTAAAATTTGTTGGGAAAATTGTGACAATAAATATATAAATAAATATAATATATTATTCATTTGTGTATGTTACCTTGTTAGTGTATATTTTAGGAATATTATCATAAGCGTAAATAGTCCATTCTTTTGGTTTATAAGTGTTTGCACAACTTGCTTGTGCTATAAAACCACATATCGTATTTGCTGTTAAACTTGGATTTTTTTCAATAATATATAATAAAATAGGCTGAAAAATGTTTAGTTTTAATAAAATACTTAATCAGTGCCAACTTTAAGAGTGAGGTAGGCTGTGTGGCCGTCTGAGGCATCAGGATAATAGGGGCGACGGTTGCCCATACAAAGAAAAATTTACAATTAGCTCAAAAATTTACAAGAATTGTGAATTGGAAACGATTAGGTAATCTATTAGTTTTTCTTATGAAAATATCAGAAATTTTGTTACCATTGAGTAGTTTTAAATCAATTTTATAAGAAAATAATAATTTTCTTATATATAAAATTGAATTGAAGTAAATGAGAACTTACCATATTTAGTTTAACAACTCCTTTACAAAATTCTAGATCAAATCTCGTAAACTTACAAAACTTTACAACAAACATCGTTAACAGTGATACAGAGCCTTTAGCCTTGTTGTAAATTGTAAGCGCGAAGAAAGCCGCTCTACACAAAGCACAAGTAATGACACCTTCTTCGCCTGCACCGTGTCTGTTGATCGCTCTTCCTTCAGCACTTGTTGAGAATGATCGAGATACTCCTTCCCATTCGTCGTCATATTTCATCTGTTTGTATATTGGTTTTGCAGGTAAACTTGTTGATATTGTGAGGAATTCTGTTAAATTTTTTGACCATTTGCCATCGTTTTTGAAGTAGTTTTCTATTTCTTCCTCGAATTCTCGCGGGAGACCACTTGATGTTGTTTGTATGTGTTCTCCTTGCCAGCCTATATTTTTAAATTTACAGAAAAAAATAATGCAAGCAGAGTCAAATGATTCGTACTCGTTAGGGTAAAACTATACAATATACCCCAGTTGACAAAACGCCCCACAGTTTTATTACACTCACAAACAAAGCTATATATCTGTGTAAGCGACACGTGTGGCTTATCAAAAGTTACTTTTGTACATAATTGGAGTATGGCTGTGTTTCTTATGCTTATTTCTAAAATACATAAAAAAATAGTTTTCTGGCTTCTAAACATATTGCGGTGAGTATCACTAAAATTCATTTTTGTCACACACTTTACACCAAATTGGCTAAAATATGTAGAAACTTGATAAAAAAGAAGCTATGAAAAATAAGTAATTAAACAAATTTTGTTTACATATTTATAATTTAGTTAGTGACGTTTTGTCACTTCGGTGAGGCATTTTACCTCAAGAACTGTTTACAAAACGACCCACCAAAGAGTTTACATTTTTAAACCTATTTTATTTAATTGTCATAATATCCTAAAAAATAATTTGCCATTGTATAAACAAAAGACAGCTTATGATGATTTATTAAAATTTAAAACTGGGGCGTAACGTATAATTTTATCCTATATTATATAAAAATATTATAAGTTTAAATAATCGTAATGTTAGATAATTTGATATTTTTTATTATATAATTAATGAATTGTAATACGATATTTTAAAACGTAGAAATATTAATTGATTGACGAAATAAACTCATAATACGAGTTTGGTTTTTATTAGTTCTAAGTTATATGTATGAATTATTATAGGTTATTGTACATATAAGAGAATAATTTAATTTGTTAAATAAAAATATAACGTGACGAATAAAGAATGTGCAATAAATTATACGTGTATACTTCAATTAAAATAAATAATCGATGAAACAAAATTGTATTTCATTTGTTACAATTCCTACAATTTTGCTTAATTAATGTTTCTGATATAAACTCTTTGTATAAAATAACAAACAAAAATGTAAAATGCATTATGAAAAGTTTTAGAACATATTTAATATTGGTTATGTATATTTATTTTAATTTTATCTAGTGACTTTTATTATTTAATTTCAGGAACTTAAATCGAAATTTATTTATGGTTCGGGTTCAAATATAAATTCTGGTTCGGGTTTGGATTTAAATATAAATTTAGGATAGGGTTTGAGTTTGGGTTACGCATGGTGCAAACTATTTGGGTTCAAAAACCGTTATTTTTTAGGGTTCAGGTTCGGGTTCGGGTTCAAGTTTGTATTGAGTGACTGTTATGAAATATTTTTCTCCGTACGGGTATAATTGGAACTAAATCTATTTATTATATTGAAAGTACACTAACCTTGTGATACAACGCCTTTAATAAAACCAATATAAAAAATAAATAATTTTAACAGACTAGGTGAAAAAAACATAGTGAATTACATAATATGTTATATATTCTTTTAAAAGATACTATTTTTATTCGTATATGAGTGTCGGATATTAAATGGTCGGTTTTTATTAGTTACAGTTGATGTCATTTTTTCGAACTGTAAACAGCGAAAATCTTAGGCGAAATTTAATACAGGACAGTATTAGGTGCTTCTATTTTCAGCAAAGTCTGTTATTTGTAACAGCTATGTAAATATCCACCAACGCTCAGGATTAACTATTTAACAGATGGGTATCAAGCTATTAGCATTGTGAAATGGGCATTTATCTCGTATTTCACATTTAGAATTGGTTTTAAATAAGCTAATATGTTTTATAAATAACTTATTCCGGAATTTCGAGATCCAAGTATTGGTCGGGATCTCGATATAAAAATCTCTAACACGCACATACTGAAAAGAATTATCAAAATCAACAGTATCGTGATGTACATGTACATTGTACATATGTATACTAATAAAGTATGCGGCACCAGTTTTGTCGGTGTGTGGAAAAAGAATTCTTTTACTCCTAACATGCATACAGATATTTTATTTATTTTTTGTTTTTGTCGAACAGAAAAATAGACTAGAATTTTTTGCATAGTTAATTTTTGAAAATAGTAAAAAATACATAGGAAACTAAGAAGTACGGACCTATTTTGTTTATCTATTATTAAAAACGTTAAAAATTAATGTGATGTATTATAACATATTGTTTGTTTAAAATAGTATGTTATAATACAATAATAAATACAATTGTATCGATTGTTCGGTTAAAACTATTTTTAATTTACAAATGCAGGTACCTACCTGATTACTTAAAAAGAACAATAAAAATGTTTATTAATATTAAAATAAATACAAAATGTTACAAAATATACAAAATATTTAATTAAAACCTTTGGTAAAAGATCTATTGTTTATACTCGTATAAATGAAAAACACTATAACTAAAAACGTGACTATAACATTAACTATTTTACGTAGGTAGATACATACATTAATTATCAACTAAATTTTGTACTTTAAATATATACATATAATAATTTCTCTCAAATAACGTTACGCGTATTTTAATAAGCTAATCTGATTTATTTTGTACGGTGAATAAATAAATACATTTTTGTTTTACCTAATGAGATTTATCTTGACTGCTATGTATATAGGTATATATACTATTATATACATATATATATCTTGTTAATAAACGTTATCAAAACATACATAATATATTATTATTTTCGTGGGATATTTAATTTAAAATAAGTGTTTTATCACAATAATAAATACTCACGCATGAATTAATTTATATCTTTAGCAAATGTTACAACTTATATTTTCAGTGATTTCTCTAAAGATTACGTAAATATGTCTATTGCAATATGTAACGAAACGTTAGCAACAAGATACATTTATATTGAGAATGCTATAATCAGTTGTACTGGAAAATCGTATTTTAGGACGATACGTACATATAGTAAGGGGTTACATCTAATGTATTAACTAATGTTTGACAATTTTTTTATTGGCTTTAATAATGTATTTATAAACATCTTAAAAATGATATCCAAAAGGAATTATAAGCGAAAAAATGTTTTTTAAATTTTTTGAACTCACTTTCCAAAGTGTCTCTGAACGAACGAAACAACCTAGATGGTGAAAGTGGTGAAAAATGAGTGATAATGAGTATATGGTAATGTAAAGGGATATCGTAATTCTGTCTCAAGCCAAAACAGAAGCAAAAATAAATAAAAGTAATAAAATAGTCTCGAACAAAAGTCGGAAGTGTCGACGTTTGCATGTAGTAAAACAGTTTTAGAACTTAAAACTCATTTTTAACGAAACCACGTTTTTAAAACTGCGGAAAACGTATCTTGGCCATTTTCCATTCGATCGACTTGAAATTTTAACTGTAACTTTCTAGATATATTTTACATCGAAGAATACACGATTTTTACGATTAGTTAACAATTACGGTTTCTATAAACAATTTAAGGTCGTTTTTTTCGTCAAAAACGCGATTTTTTGTTCAAAGCGACACAAAATTTGCAAAAATCGATATTTTTTAATAGTCGTGTGTACTTCGATGGGAAAACTCATGTATATAACGAACAAAAATTTTTTTTTGTTCTGGATGTTGATCCATGGAAGTACTGTTTTCCGCAGTGGAGCACATGACAAAACACAACGCCAAAGTCACCATTTTGTTTTATATATTTCAATAAAAAAATATTTTGTATGTTTTGAGACATGTACAATGTACAATAAACCCTCCAAATTTCATTTGATTGCTTTTTTTTATTATTCTAAAAAAATTTTTTCTAAAATAAGTCTCATTTTCCGAAGTGACGATTAGATGTAACCCCTTAAACGAATCCAAATAATTGACATTGCGTATTATCTCCAAATTCTGTCGTTACAAGACTACATAACTCGTTCTTTACACACCGTTCGTCACAGATCTGTTTCAGATATGGATCTCCTAATTTTCCTTTATATCTGAAAAAATATTTGATATCGATTGAAAAAGTTATTACATGTAGATTGAACCAGTAATTACTTGATATATTTTTGTATTATTGAGTTATCATTAGCCATGCGCATTATGAGACCGTGGATATCTTTTGGATCAAGAGAATCCACATTATAAGTTTCTTTGAAGGAGTAAAGTTTATACCAACGAGGGCTTCTAAATGATCCCCACATATTTGCTTCAGTTAAGTTGTATATCCATTGATCGTAATCTAAAATTTCCTGAAATGTAAGTTTTTTAATATTATAATAAGATGTAAATGAGATATAGTTATAGAATAAGTTGTATTTTTCATAATTTCGTACTTTAAAATAACTTATTGCTTGTCAACATCAGAAAAAAATGAAAAGTAAAAAACATAAAAATGAAAGTGATGTATCATAAAAATCATAATATATCATTCAACTTAATTTTTGATCAATTTGATCAATTCTTAAGTTCTATGTTTAAATTAAAGAAAAATTAATCAAACGGAAATGATTTTTTTACATAAAATTCTCATTTACTTGCTTTTCCTTACGTAAATTTTTTAATTTAATTGTTTTCAGATTTTCAAATAATAATTATGTTCACTTACAAAAGTGTCTGGATCTACGTGAAAAATACTATAATTTGGATTAACGTCACTGTAAGGAACAATTCCGCCTCCATTCCAGGCAATATTGACTGCTAGATTTGGATCCTTTTTGTCATAGAACACTTTCATTTCATCCAAATGTGTATGTCCATTGAATTGACTTTTTATAATATGTGAAAATCTGTAATTCATATGAAGAATATTAATTAATTCCCAATTTCTGAATTTAAAAATAGTTTTAGAAAGGAATATATAGTATATTATATTTGAATTATATTTAAGGAATATAAAGTATATTATATGTATTCTTCAGTTAAAGAAATTGTTTCTGATATCAACAAACCTAATAACTATTTTTCGATATTCCCTTGTCCATATTTGTTCGCATTCAGGATCACCAGGAGGTATATGGGATAAAATATGTACAGCCTCTTCATTCATTTCTGCCTTACGTAATTGATCTGCTAGCCATTGTAGTTGTTTGTACGGGTCTATGGGGGATAGAAGTAACCACCTGAAAATTATTTCATTATCCGAGTCGTTTATAACTTCCAAAAATTAAGAAAAGCTGTTTTTCTTGTGGAAAATAAATATACTTGGCTTTTTAATGACGCATAGACTTAAATTATTTCTAGTGCAACAGTGTTGAATCCAGAGTGATTAATTCACGGGGAGAAGAGAGAATTTTGGATAAAAAAAATTCAGTGAGCAAAAATCAAAATCAGATCATTAATTTTTTTTTAAATATAGCATTTTTTTGTTGGAGGGGGGGGGGTTCCTCTACCCATTTTATTTTATTGTTCCTTACCAATTAATCACATAACATACGTTGCTATTTAAACTTAGAAGCCGGAACCCAGGCTTGACGAGAATTGAATAAAATCCACCTTTCTTTATTGATTCAGTTGCTTCTTCAGTAAGCCACGGTGACCATAATTTACTTGCATAATCAAATAACCACTGCGTGCTAAAATCTAGCCTACTCATTGATAAAGGAGCAAATCTAGAATTATAAAAAATATGGTTATCTTTTAATATATTTTATAGGTAATATGTAATTTTCTTTAGCTTACTGATTAACTGGATGCGTTTCATGGTTACCAATTATCGGATAGACGGCAATGTTCCCAAATATATCCTTCATGTTATTGTAAACAAACTTCATAGTAACTTCTATTTGTTCGTAAGAAGTCGACCAAATGTTGTGGGCAACTACATCTCCAGTATAGTATACTGCCGATATATCCTATCGAAAAAAAAGTAAATGACATTAATGTTTCGTAGAAACCAAAAATAGTAAAGTATAGTGTACGATAGTGATGTATTAGCGTATGATCTTACAAATGGATAAATAATTTTTTAATAGGCCGTGGTTTTGGGGCTCTGAGATAACGTACATACAAATATAAAAACGAACTATTTTATATACCAATAATATTTGAGAGGAATATAGTATGTTAAATTTTAGACACTAACAATAAGTCTAAATAACAATTATATATGCTCAATTTTAACCCTCTCCGGCGCGTCGCATAGAATATAAAATATCGGAAGAATCATCTGAACTCACTGGATGTTCCTTCTTCACTTGATCGAAAACATTTAAGGCTGTGTAAGATGGTACATCACAGTTCCTGTAGTCACCCCAATAACCAGCTGCGTTTTCGGTGTTTGTAGCGAAACCTTGGTCAGCCCGACAACATACAGATTTCGTACATATTGCATTTGCCCCGGGCCAGTACAGTGGGTCTATGTGGGCGTCTGTTATATGAGCAATCTTTATTGGTTCTTTGCCAGATCTTTTGGATATCTGAAAAATGTTTGCTAGGATTAATAGAAAAACTTATCTGATGTGAAATAAAAGTTAAAAAAATAACAAGTAGATTATATGTACCAATTGGTTTTAGTCCAGGTAAAAACTTCTTATTGTTGATAATTTTCTAGTTTTTAAATGAAAGGAGAGAAATATAATATATGTAGTAGGTACGTACTTACATACATACATAGAAGATTTTATAATAAGGTATCTACAAGTCTTGGGGCTTCCGTGGTGATATTGATATGGATCTTGGCTTCTGGATATAAACCGCAACGATTTGGTCGTGTTATTGGCCAACGTTACGTTACACATTGCAGTGGATATCTTCAGGGCTCTTCTAAAAGAAAAGTCTGTAATGTGTGACGCGGATTATACCCAAAAACCAAGGTATCTACAAATGATACTATAGGCTGCTTATGTATTAACATCAAATCTATTAGTATGACTGATAAGCTAATATATATTATTGTTACCTTATTGTTGTATATTTTTGGAACATCTTCATACGCATAAATAGACCAGTTTATTGGTTCAAAATATTCTCCACAGTTTGGTTGAGCCACAATACCACAAAATGCTTTTGGTGTTAGATTCACTCTGTTATCAATTATGTAGAAGAAAATCGGCTAAAAGTACATTATAATAATAGTTCTTTAAAAATGTCTCAAAAATATGTGAATATTTAATAAAATATTTAAATTACCATATTCAAAACGATAAGAGTTTTACAGAAATCAAAGTCAAATCCTAATACAATGCATCCTTGGGCGATCAAAAATTCTAGAACTGATTCAGGCCCTCCAATACGTCTGAATGCCATGGCCGCGTAAATTGCAGCTCTGCACGCGGCACATTTCAGATGTATTCCAGGTGAATTTGTTGTCGACTAAAATCAGACAGGTGTGCTATTTATGTAGTATATATTTCGTTTTATGATTATAATAGTTTTGACAAATGATATTTTACAATAAATTTAAAATAATTTTAATAATAATAATTTATTTATTTTGCCCAGATGACCCGAAATTCTTTATTAGCTTTATACAACAAATTTTATATAACAAATTACAGCCAAACAATAGTAAATAAAATCAGTGACACACCTACAGGGGGGGGAGGGTATACAGACTTAAACTTATATACTTATATATAGGCGTTTATATATTTTCGATACCTACTATAATATTTAAATCAATGTAAGTCTGCTATTAAGTACAATATTTGTTAAAAAAATAACCTTTAGATACGGTGTATTCCTTTTTTGCTTTCTTACGGATTTTTGGATGTAATACGATAAAGCATTTGACATGTTTCCTCCACTTAAGAAATAGTTGTTTATTTCTTCTTCATATTCCCACGGGAGGCCACTAATCGTATATGGAACATCTTCACCTGTCCAATCTGTAATAATAAAGCAAAAGTAACTTTTTTTAAAGCCTTGTATAACATATATAAAATATTGATGTCTTTTGCTTAACATTTTATTGTTATATTTTGGTGACGAAACTTTTCGATCATTCTGTATAAAAAAAGACAGAGAATGGAAGGAAGATGAATTTGCAGTTAATTATAACGAAGTTGCAAAATTATTTTGGGTGGAAATTATGTTAATGTTAATAATTGTGTAAAATTAATTAAAATGTTAAAATATGTATGTTGAAATAATTAATAAATAAAGAAAACCTCATAAAAACGCAATGTAATACCCTATTATTGTTTACATAATATAAAATAAACGAATTTTTAAAACTGTGCTAAATTACTACTGAAATGTATATTATTGTAGTGCAGTGTTTCTCAATATGTTGTCACTTAAAGACCACTTTAAATATTTTTTTATTAACTACAATAGTATTATTTGTTTGATAGATGAATTTTAAATGTTTATTTATTTATCAAATATATATATTTTCTCACTAACAAACCCATGACTATATAAAACTCTGATTTAGTATATGTATATTAATATACTATTTATACCAAATATTTTCCAAAATATATTTATTATCATATAAACTTGTAATAAAAATTATTTTTTAAATATCAAAATCAATACGTATAGGTACTTAAAAAAGTGCATTTACATGCGCAAAAATTGAATTAATTTTAACAATGATATCACATTGCAAGAATAATACCTATTACAATATATATATATTTTTTAATGAATAGTCCTGTTATAAGTGCAACTGTTCTATTAAATGTAACGTAAAATTTTTTTTCTAAATATATTTTTTTGTACATTTAAAATTAAATTATTATCACTTTACCGTTATTTTCTGAACAATATATACAGGCATCCACTAATATCACAGATACCAACACTGTATATATTAACATAATGAAGAGATAATCAGATTTCAAAACCTAAATATTTTAGCACAGACACCATCGCTGGCACGGGCATCGTCTTACTAAAATGAATGTGTTCCATGACTTAGTTTTTACGTTCTTTAAATGTTATACACTATATTTCATTGACAAGTTCGAACTTAAAAAAATATATGATCATATTTATGTTATAATTACATCCATAGGCGCCGGCAAAAAAATTTAGGACAGTCGACAAAAAATATGTGTAAATGAAAATGAATGAACTCATTTTTATTTATTTCATAATATAATTGATTTATTTATATACAATTGCCTCTCCTTACCCCCCACACGCTAGTACCCACGGCCGTGTGATCAATTTTAGATAGGTATATATAAATAACAAAAAGTAGCATACTTATACATAATATGAAAGTAGTAAAATAAAAAATAGTCTATCTAGTTTAAATGATCTAATATGGCGTAATGGAGATATATGTATGATAGAAATTCGCAAATGACCACTTGTTATTTAAATTATTTGAACATAACAATAACAACATGTATATAATCAATAAAATTTGTCTGTATTTTTATTAAAGATAATAAATAAGCACATGGAGTTTAAAAATGATTTAATGTGCAGAAAGAAAAAGAAATGTGAATTCTGTTGAGTATTCCTCATTAGTAATCAAGATTATAATCAGTTGTAAATACTCGAGAAATTGCCTGAAGGTACATACATAGTAGAATTCGTAATATATAATTATGTATATGTATAGGGTCAATTTCGGTTGAATCTTTTTTCACGTACGATTAGTTAAATTAAATATGTATGTGATCTGACAGACACAAATAAATATAATAATACAAACATTCCAATATTTTAACCTATTTGGAGCTGCCATTTGGTTAGTTTTCCGTTATTTTAGAATGGAATCATTTATTTTTTTTCACTATGCAATATAATTCAAGTAATACGACCCAGAGACATATTTATGAAAAGGCGCTAGCAAGGGGCCCCGCGAGGACAGGGGCCTTGCGGCATGAGTTGGTTTTGACTAATTGTAAGAGTTAAAAAAACGACGTTTGATCATGCTTTGCTCGTAAACAAATCAGCATGTTAATAAAATTCACCGTTTTAAAGTTCTTCGCGAAATAACAGTTTTTCACCCTCTGCTAAATTACTTGTGCACCCCTTGGTCGACTACGCTGATTGGTTTATTAAAGTGTAGGTATAAAACTACATCTGTGCTAATTTTTTTGTATGGAGAATACTAATATATGTATATATATACCTACATAATTAATACATGCATATACATACCTTCATTAATGAATAACAGTGAGTGCAGTGGCGTCGCTAGGGGGGGTGACACCTGGGGCGGATATCGAGAGTGTAACCTCCCCTCATCCAAAAAAGGTTAATAGTTTTTTTTTTACACATTAGGCGGGTGTCACCTCTGTGATTTTTTAAGGTTGATAATAAATCGGATGGTTATCACACCCCTTATAGGTACTTTTAATGACAAAAAAAAATTTCTATACATTTTACTCCCTGGATGCTTAAAATAACCAAAAAATTAGGTAAATAGGGTTTATTTTTTAACATATTACACTGGTGTCACCCCATTGAGGGTGAAAACCGAGGTGTACCCTTCCCCCCCTTAGCGACGACATTGAGTGAGTGTTTCAATAGTATTATATTGTACAATCAAATCTATAACCTGTTTGAAATTTATAAATATCTATAATTATATGCAATGCAAAGCACCTGATAATTCAATGTCCATTATTCAATAAGGAAAGAGAAAAACTAAAGCAAAACCTACAGGAAAATAATATCACCTGGCAGAAAGAATGAACTAATAAGAAATAAAACGACCTACACACATATTATAGAATACACAAAAAACTGCAACATAAAACAATAATATACCAAAATAAACCTAACCCTCAAATCCCATTTATCAGCACCCCCTCCACCCAATAACTATGGTCCGACAAATGATTGATCCATCAGCAAACTCTCATTCTGTCAGACATCCCTTGTGAAACAACCCTTCAAAAAATAAACCAACTGCACAAAAATGACAAAAAAAGCTGTTGGAAAAGGAGTAATCCAGCCGACAAGAACTGCATCTCATCATCATCAAATATGTATCTATAATACATAATAGCAAACTGAAAGTCATTTTATTAAAAATATTTTTTTACAGTAATACATACATATAAACAAAATTACAGATTCTTTATTTTTGCGACTTTCATCCATAAAAAATATTAATACATAATTATAAGTACAAATATATGTTCAAAAATACAAATACATTAATAAATTACAATACAAGATTCATTATTTACATTTTATGTTTACAAAATAATGAACCTGTAGATAAACCGTCGACCTTATTATATTATAACATATATATTTATTATTTTATACCTAAAATGAGAATATTTATATTTTCTTAATGTATATACACTTTTGAAATAGTAAACATTTATTTAGTTTATAATCTTTAATACGTATGTAACTAATATGTAATTTTATTGTAAACATTTCAATTGAACCCAAAGAGCTCGCATTGTGTTGTGTCGTTGAACTCTGTAAGAACGATGGTACATAATTCATCTTTTATGCATTTTTCATCACAATTTTGAAGAAGGAATGGATCCCCGTGCTTGCCTTTGTGCCTGTTAAAAAAATAAAAATAAAAATCAACTGAAATATTTTCATTGAAGAATTGTATTATGTATGTATATCGCCCTTTAAGCCAAATCGATTTCTAATTGATTGTAATTTCTGATTTTATCAATCAATACCATTAAATATACTTTATATTACTACATTATGTTCATTTTTTATATATTTTTGAATAAATCGTGTCACCGCCGCTTTAGCTAAAAATGGCGACACTGTCATAACTCTTATTTGAGTAACTCTGTCAAATCGCCCGATTTCCGTTTCGGCGGTTTTTGCATGAAATAGGAATATTTTAATATAAAATTGTTCTGGATTTTTGGTTCTAGCTTAAAAATGAAGTTATTGTTATTATTTTGAATTAGTTAAAATGGTCGATAACATACACCCAAAAGCCAAGATCTTGTGTGATTATTATTATATTATCTAAAAATGAACATACGCCCATTATGCTTAGCAAGTATATATCATCATCTATACTGGATATAAATATTAATGATAATAATAAAAGTGTGTAAATTTTTACGCTAAATTCGCTATGAAATTTCATTGTATGTCAGACTTGGACGTAATACGTTCTTTGCATGTATTATAATACCAAGCAATTAACTAACTAAATAGGACATATAAAAATACTTCTTAATGTTTTTCTAATTATAAGTAATTTTCGTGCACATGATCTCTTTTTTATTTCAATACACGTAATAATAGAACCATTAAATAACATAATAGTAAAAAAATACCTATTTTTTACCTCAATCTTTTTGGCTTACAAGTATTTGTTAAATTCTGAAATATTTTATTGGCAATTGAGTAATGGTGCTCTACTATCTCCTGAATATCGTTGCACATTATATACTATTATATTACATTATATTACATACTATTTATAATATAATAATTTTTATTGAACATTAGTTGTAATCGACTGAAATTAAAGTCGCGATCGACACATGTATAATAGGTATTTAAAATAAAATTTAATATCTAACTGCGTAGGCGTTTGATGGATACTATTACGCGTATCTAAATTTCAACATTTCCAAATGATATTTGTATGGAAATAATCAAAAAATATCTCAATTCAAATTCTGAATAATAGGATAGATCCAAAAACAAATATAAAAACTTCGGTGAATAATTAATATAAAATAAACAATAATTACTCTAAATATTTGCGCATCAATACTGGATCTTTTGCCATTCGCATAAGAAGGCCATGAATCTCCTCTGGGGCTAGAGAATTTACGCCATAAGCATCACGGAACGAGTAGAGTTTATACCAGCGCGGTTTTATCGCTTGTCCTCCAAGATTGGCTTCTGTTAAATTGTATACCCAATTATCAAAGTCTAGAACTTCCTATAAAAAAAAATAAAATATATCAACATGTATTGGTAAAGCGTCGATTACATTGAGCGAGTTTACAAGCTACAAGCCAGCTTTTTACAAGCTGCTTGTAAACTCGCTCAATGTAATCATGTTCACTAGCTAACAAGCTGCTTGTAAACAATCTGCTACAAAAGTTGAAAACCGGGCACTTTACTCGCTGGCTTGTAGGCTTGTTAGCTTGTAAACTCGTTGTGTCATCATAGTAGCTAGTTCACTATCTGCGAGTATCTCGGTGATTCCTGGTTTCAGTGTCTATAAAATGTATTCACAACACGTGGTTTACTCGTTAGCTAGTTGGCTACTGAGCAAGTGGAAAGTATTGTGTGTCATCATCACTATCTTACTATCTGACTTGCTCGCTTGTAAATAATCTGGCTTGTTAGCGTATAAACTCGCTCAATGTAATCGATCCTTAAGGAATAATAATTTTTAAAAAAATCTTACAAATGTATCAGGATCAACGTGAAGTATACGGTAATTTGAGTTGACGTCGCTGAATGGTACCATACTGCCACCGTTCCAAGCAACACTGATTGCATGTTCTGGATCTTTTACGTCATAAAATATTTTAATTTCATCACGATGAGTATGACCGTTGAACTGTCCTTTGATTATATGAGAAAATCTATAAAAAATTAGTTAAGATTTTGTCAATGATTGGTATTAGAAAAATAAATTGCTTCTAAAGTAATTCCTAATCTTTTATTCAAATCCGATAAGACTAGTTTCAATCGCATTAGATTGGAATTTATATTTGTAAGTTTTTTTGTAATCTATAAACATATAATACCATGCCCGATTGACTGACTGATTCATCATCGCCGAAGCAAAATCCCTGAACCTAGAAACGTATAATTTCAAGTGTGTTTTCCTTTTATGATATAAGCACCTACTAAGAAAGGATTTTTCAAAATGCAATCTCAACGGGGGTAAAAAGAGGGTGTAAAAGTTTGTATGGGAAAAAATGTTTTTTTGATCGGATTTACTTGATACTTAAAATAAATACCCTACAATACAAATAATGAAACATGTATTCTAACATTCTCGAAAATTCAATCCCTCAAATTTAAAAAATTTTGATATATTTATCTACATAACTGTTTTAAAGTAAATTCGAACAAAATAATATTCAATTAAAATAACATGTTCGACATTCAAGCCCTAATGGTGGTGGTAGACAAGGGGTGGGTTTTTGAAATTTTTAAATAAAATCCGAGATATTTACGATTTTGTATAAGTACCTACCTAATGAATAAAAAAAATAAATAAATAATAATTAAATATTTCATCCCCTGTCATGTATGGAGGTTTTTAGTTAGTTTCATTCGATTCGGCGGAAAAAAATACTACGGAGAAGAGGGTTTTTAGCATAGAAGCCGAGATATTAACGATTTTGTATATATAATGAATAAAAAGCAAAAAAAATATAGTACCGAATAAAAATGCAGTAAGTAATTATATTATCTGGTTTCTTTAAATTGTAATAATATCTAATCCATACATGTTACATACATAATTTAACAAATAATTATATCCATTGTACTCTCTGATTATAAAAAAAAATTAACTTTGATTATTTGTTATTGAAAGATATCTTTAATTAAGTAAACAATATTACCTTGAAATAATTCTACGAAACTCTCGTGTCCATATCTGCTCACAATCACTATTACCGGGAGGAACATGGGACAGCAAGTGCACGTGTTCGCCAGCTAATTCGGCCTTCCTAAATTCATCAGCCAGCCATTGCAATTGGCCATACATATCTACTGGCGAAAGTAGTAGCCACCTGCATACATCAAAATCATATTGTCTTAAAAATTTACAAGGAGTTCTATAAAGTATTTGTGTAGTTGCAAACAATTAGATTTTTATCTGCATGATATCTTAAATTTTTTATTGTAATTTTAATTTATATATTTTTACCTCATCCTACTTTTAAAAATAATTTTTGTTGCTATTTATTACAAGGAGCTCTAAAGATAAGTATTTGTGTAGTTGCAAACAATTAGATTTTTATCTGCATGATAACTTAAAAGTTTTATTTTTTATTGTAATTTTAATTAATATATTTTTACCTCAAAGTACTTTTAAAAATAATTTTTGTTGCTATTTATTATAAGGAGCTTTAATAAATAAGTATTTGTGTAGTTGCAAACAATTAGATTTTTATCTGATAACTGATATCTCTTTTTAGCACTACACCAACAATTACCTTAAATATTTTAAAACACTTATCAAAATTTGATTACACATTTTTTTTGTTTCAAATATATTTTTTAATTGAAGCAAGTATAAATAGTTTATTTTACATATGAGACGGTGAGTTCCAAAACTCGTACTCGTTCGTTTCATTTAAAAAAATCGAGATGAAAGAATTTTTGGCATTATTTCATATCGTTATGTCACTTTTGAGTAAAATTCGCTTAATCATAATATGATTGAGTGAGTTTTGTACATCAGGATGCATAAGGCGTAAATGTTATTCAATACCCTGTAAAAATGTGTCGCGGTGTGTCTAGATGTTGAAAATGTTATATAAATAATAAATACTTACCAATTCACAGTATAACATACGTTGCTATTTATACCAATAATTCTAAAACCGGGTTTAGCTAAGATTGAATAAAATCCACCATATTTTACACTTTCTGCAACTTCCTTTGGCAACCATTTTGACCATAAATCACTAGCCATTTCATATATCCATTTGGTAGCAAATTCTGGAACGGTTATATTCAGTGGAGCGAATCTAAAATTTGAATTTTAATGTTAAAAATCAATATAATTTTTTATAAATATGGTATAAACGTACTCATTCAGAGGTTGTGCTTCGTGATTACCAATTATCGAATAAACCGGCTTGTCTCCAAAGGTTTTAGCGAGGTTTTCAAATATGAATTTCATACTATCTTTTACTTGTTCTTGTGTAGTACTCCAAACATTATGTGCAACAACATCTCCAGTATAATATACTGCATCCAGATTCTATAAAACAATCAAATGTACATAATTCAAAGTGCGCTCCTCTTTCGCCTTATAACGACATTTTTGTTGGTTGAAATAACAAAAATCGTAAAACATAATTTATAGAGAACATACAATGAAGTATTCGAAAAAGAAGTAGGCTATTAAAGGACGTTCGTACGGATTATCTTGGAGTAAGTATATGAAATATTGCTTGATATGTCAATTAAAATTATGCATGTTAAAAAAATAAAAATAAAATATAACTAACAGGATGTCCATCTCTGACGCGTTCAAATATTTCGGTGACCGCATAAACTGGTGAGTCGCAAGTACGGTAATCTCCCCAGTATCCAGCTCCTTTATCCGGACTTGGCGCCATCCCTTGATCCGAACGACAACATACTGGTTTATTCGTACAACCAGCAATAGCTCCTTCTAGGTACATAAAGTCAACGTGGGCATCCGTCAAATGTACAATTTGTAATGGGTTTCCACCTTTAGATGTCTGAAAATTGACGTCATTTTATTATATTTGTAATTATATTCTAATAATGCTAGTTATCAGCTTGGTCATTCCTTTTCTGACAGCTCAGTAGCAGGGTAATTTATTGCTATTTAATTGATATACTACATAGAAAATTGACGTTAAATTGTTGATGTTTGTAAAAAAAATAATTTAAAACGCTTATAAGTTTTAACTCATTTGCATTTACACCTATAGCTCACTGAACTATTTTTATAGAGAATTAATTTTCTTACAAAATTACTATTTAACTTATTTTTATAGAAACAATAGTTTAGCCGTGAGAGCCTTTTAGACGTACAATTTAACAAATAAATCACTTTGAATGCCTGTAACTTTTGATAGACATAAGATTGTAATCACTTTTGTAGAAAATTTTATTTTCTACAAACTTCTTCTAAACGGGACCTCCCCCCCTCTCAAAATTGAACTACAGGGTATCCTTCGACGAGGATTTATTTTAGGTCAAAAACTAACGTATTTCGTAACGAGAGCAATTTTTTTTGACACACTCTAATGGATACTGGAAATTACAAATTAGAATTAATAATACGTTGACTTACTCTGTTAGTGAAAACTTTCGGTATATCGTCGTAAACATTGATGCTCCAATCCAGTGGTACAAAACGGTCAGCGCAAATATCCTGAGCAATAATTCCGCAAACTGATTTTGCGTCCATGTGTGGTTTTTGTTCCAGAACGTAAAGGATTATTGGCTAAAAAATGTAGAAACGTTTTTAGTTAGGCACGTTTTGTAAGTAACAGTAAAATTCATACCATATTGAGATCAATAGCACCCACACAAAATTCTTGATCATACCCGATGGTACGGCAGATATTAATCGCAAAAAGTCTCACTGGACTCATATTTCCTCCGTTCCTCGCATATGTAATAGCAGCGTAAGCTGCGGCTTCACACAATGCACACGTTACAAACCCACCAATTTTATTAGAAGTGACCTTCCTGAACGCCATCATCCTCTCTTCAGCCGCTACTCCACCTTCATCACCGGCGGATACGGAAATGAATCTCTTCAGCTCATCTGTCCATTTACCTCCGGTTTTTATGTACTTCTCGATCTCTTGTTCGAATTCCAGAGGAAGACCACTCTTGGTCGTGGGTACATGTTCGCCTCGCCATTCTTCTAAATTGGTATATTTTTGAACTTTTTCTGAAGAGGTTAATTGAAAATTGAAATATGTACTATTGTTGTACTGGTAAAGGTTGGATGAAAATCCAAAATAAGTGTACGCAATTAGCGTGAAATTTCTGACGATTATCATTTTAAATAATATAAATGTTATTGTGAAGTATTATTATATTTGAAAATAATAAAAAAACATTATCAACAACTATAAAATTTTACAAACTCACGCATAAGGATACAAAATACATGCACTTTTATATTTGACTACATATGCTGATTGTGAGTAAATATGAGTAATTTCTGTTGAAACATATACATATATACATTATTACCTGTCTTGCAAGTATTTTTCATTATTTTCTTTTTTATACTAAGAAGGTAATTACGGGTTTTTGAACTTTGTTCTTTTATATGATAACTTATGGAAAATAAATATAAGTGTAAACAAAATTAGCAGAAATACGGTACTGGCACAAGTTATGGCCGCTTTAAGAGCAAGGTTTACCGTACGGGCTTCTTTTTTGTAATTCTCATGAACTCATGTTACTAATAAAACAAGTAACTCTTTATTTAATCAATTTAATTACCAAAGTCCGCAAATATAGTTTTTTTAAATTATAGCCTGTTATTTTATTTATGTTTTTTCTCCAGTATGATATATTAACTAAACTAATAATTAGTTTAAATATCCACCATTTTGACACCTATTGGCCGATTGTCATCAAATCACGTTGTAAGATAGTTAATGTATATAGATTAATATTCAGGAATGGTAGTAATCAAATATCAACAAATATTTCTAATTCAGTACATTTAATTAAAAAATAGTCATTACTGGGGTCATATCCAAGACTGGTGCCAGTACTTTATTTGTTTACAATAAAATTGTGCATAAATGTAACATGTGAAAAAGTTTGTAAAATGAATAATAAATATAAAAACTAAAACAAGTTATGATTAATTAATTCAAAAGTTAGAAACTGTAAACTCTAGTCAATTATTTTATATTTATACTTTATTTCGTATTTAACATCTTTATGAGTTCTGATTCAACAATTTTCCTAACATTAAAATATAATAAATTTAAAATCATTGTCACTATACCGTAAAATGGAATATGAAAACCCACAGCTCCTAATATTAGTATAGAAAATATCGCCGAATGCTTCAGCATAATGTTAGTAAGTATTATCTTCAGTTCCGTATAAAAATCACTTTATCCTAGTATTTAATTTTCTAAACTGAATTATTTATAAAATAGAGTATTGCTTTTATCAAAAAAAAATTGAAATTTCCCTATCTCATTTTGTACTATTATTCTAATTATCAATTGAAATAGATTTGTATTCTTATCAGGTTGTATAAGGTATTAAAAATAAAACGTTAACAATTGGGTTACAGGGTTTTGTGATTTCAATTAAACAATTATCAAAACGATTGTTGATATCAAACACAAAGTAGGTAATTTGGTATTATAAATATTATTAGGGATTTTAAAAAACCTTTTAATTGATTCACATAATATGTAGGTAGATAGGTTCCTAAAATGATCGCAAACTATACAAAGCAATGGCGAATCTGAGATTTTGTATCAATAATACTATATTAATCATATACCATATTATCAATAGTACTATATTAATTATGTGTCAATTTCCTTTGTAAAAAAGGCGCAACAATAACTTAGTTAATTTTAGTATCCCTGAAATATCGCATTAGTTATAATTTGTTAGACTGTAGATATAATTTTAATTCAATACGTATAGTGCATTTATTTAAATAAATAAATATTTATCATTCTATTAAAATAATTGATGTCTTTAAAATATGTTTCAATACACGTAACTGAGGAAAATATATTTGACTTATTAATTACTAGCGCATTGGACCCGGTGTTACCCCCCCCTGCAGTACCCCCACTCTAACTCCTGGCAAATCGGTCTTGCAGATTGGGTAGTGTATAGAGGCCTTTATGATCACCCATTTAAAAATTATCTAACTATTGGTTAAAACCGCATTAAAATCGGTTCACTACAAAAAGGTTGTTTTTTAATAAAACAAAGTGCAGAAAATATGATTGTTTAGGTTAGGTTAGCAATATCAGTTGCACTTTAAATATCTTCAGTCGTGGCAAGTGCAAGTTCCTTATCAAAATGACTACATTTTCAGCTTCATCTGGCAGATTTCCTTGCTTAAAGAGATCTGCCTTCTATGTATTATGCATAAAATAATCCGTCTTCCGATTAGTTAGGTTATTTACGCAAACGGTTCCCGAAAATAATACCGGACATTACTGTATCTAATTTATTTATAATTTAAGGCTTCCCTTTAAGAATCGTTAAATTTATTTATTTATAATTAATTCATATAATCCCAGTTATTATAGATAAGTAAAATACAATTGAAGGTTAAATTTAATTACTTGGTGAAAATCATTGTTTTAAAATATCTAATCTATTATTTATACAATTTTTAACTTTGACCTGAATTAAAAAACTGAAAATGGACATTATTTAAAATATCATTTTGATTTTATTAATCAAAAATCTTAGATATACCTAATCTATTATATGCATTATCAATCACTGTAAAAATACAAAAAGTGGTACTAACTGTAAGTGCTATAAATTACTTTTAAGTTTATAAATAAAATAAATTTTATCATACAGAAAGAGAATACTCCCTGAATTCCCTTTGGGTGTAAAATGTTGGATTTTAAATAAATAAAAATTATACACATAAATAAAAACCTTTTTAATTATATACAAATATAAAAATTATTTTTTAATAGCTAGTATACAAACATTTTCTAAAGTTATATCAGATTGAACGTAATAGTATAAACTACACTCAAATCCATGTTTTCTTAAAAATTCCATTCGACCAAAATCTATAACATGTTTACACCGTTTTCCAATTTCTTCTCTTTGTGTTCTATCTAAGTCAAGATCATCATGTTTATTTAGTGAATCAATATCACAATGGTTATTGACTATTTCTTCACGTCTTTTTCTGCTCATTCCTGTTCCACAAGTAGCCCAACTTACGAGTCCACACATTACGTCAAATTCTTCACCGGATATATTCTTATCCTGAAATGATATAACTTTTGTAATTAAAATTGTTATTACTTCAAAATACCTCAAGAACAATGCATGTTACGTGCGTAAAAGTTTATAGAATTTTTTAGTAGATAATATGCAACCTATCATATCCCAGATGTAATTGTGGTTGCATATTATTTCTTATATTTACCTGTAGAAATTCTTTACCAACATAGTGTCTCCACAAACATCGATGGTGACAGCAGAAAGCCATTAATACACCAGATACATTTTTACAAATAGTGTTCAATTTATTCACGGCTAGAAGTGATAAATCTAAAAATGCAATTAATACTTTGTTATATCATCCTAAAAATATTATAAGATTTGAATTTACCTGTAGCAACACCACAAAGATGTTTAGTAATTGCAACAATTCGTGGACTTTTACAAACTGGTTCTACTTTACTTAAATCGAGATGGGAAATATCAGCTCGTACTCGAATTATTTGATCTTCGGATTTCTCTTCCCTAAGTTTGTTATCTAATTTGTGACGAGGACTAGCACGATCTACTAAAACTAATTTACTTTTTATATTCAAGTGTTTTGTAGCCTTCATAACCCAGTAACCAAGTTGACCTGAAATAATTTTTATTTAGTTGTAAGATTTTATAAAAAAAATCATTTTTATTACCTCTTCCAGCACCAAATTCGATAAAACAAGTTTCATTTTCTAATAATTTATTTTCTTTTAAATGTTCTAAAAGAGATGAATTTTGAAGTAAATGTTTTTTACTTGATTTTCCAAATTCAGGTTTTGATAACTCGCTTATTAGTAATTCATGTTCTAAAATTCTTTCTTTAATTACATTAGCTACACATTCTGTAATAAAAACTTTAAATGAGTATTGTACATTAGATATTATTGATGAACAAAAATACCTTCATATATCTGATTTACTTTTTCGATTACATTTTTAATTTTTTCAATGGGAACGTTTGATAAATTTCTTTCACATGTTTCTTCAACAAAAGTATTTAATGGATTTTCAAGATCTTTATTTAAATTAATTCCTTCATTGATATAAGGTAAATTTTCAACTCTTTTTGCATTACAAACTTTCAGATGCTTTTCCAATTTGTTAGCATAACATGTACTGAAACACAAATTGATAAATGAAATAATAATAATAATAAAATTTATTTCTATTATATATCATACTGTTTATTGTCTAAAGGGCAGATTATTCTCAAATTAGTATCTGTTTGGTCATCAGTTTTAGTACACGGTTCATGTTCTCCACAATATTTATTATTCTCTTTTACTGTCATTCGACAGAACCTTTTTTTACGAACCACATAATATTGGCATTGAGGAACTACTTCATTCATTTTTTTTAAGTGATGAAAACACAAATATTAAGAACTCCTTAAATTAATATTACAAATTATTACTGCATCATAACCTAACATTTAGTCGACACGTCAAAGTTACAAAATATATATCACGTGAGCGACAAAACACATGGTATAGTAATATATGTACGTCAAGTTGGAAGCATACAACAATAATTAGAAAGTATAGTAAATTTTTATTACGTATATGAAAGTTTGTTTTGTTTTAAAATTTACTTTAATAATAAATTATCATAAAATTTGAATTTTATTTTATTTTATTAGATTTAATACTATTTTTCATTAAATCAATAAATTTCATTTTGTAATTAAGTACTTTCTTGAGAATTTATTAATTAAATAAGTTTAAGCGCAAAACAAATGAAAAATTGGTAAATTCAAATTATTTCCATTTTGTTAAAATAACATAATATTTCGCCCATCCTATAGATATATAGTATAACAGCGCTACATACAAAATGTTAGTTCTAATTAAAGATCGTACGCGACGTGCCAAAGAATCTATTTCGATCTGCTAGCTTCTGACAGTTTGCTAATATCATTAGTAATAAAGTTTTCATTGTCTTATATCCTACATTAAATCTAAATTCAATAACTTATCAATACAATAAGGTTTAATTAAATCAAACATTATTTTTATATCATTTTTAAAATTAGGTATAGCTTTTAACTCATAAGAATGGAATTATATTAATTTAATTTGCTTTTTGTTTTAATAAAATTCAAATGATACAAGATAATTTAAGAACTAACTGAAAACCTTATTCGAAAAATACTAATGTAAATTCATTTCGTAAAGCCATTGTAGTAGTATCATTGAAAACACTATTTGCATTTCTTACAAAAAATAAAATATTTTAAAATCAAAAGCTTAAATGCTATCTTATTTTTATTTGACCCAGAACTTCAAGGTGAATTTTTGACTGTTTTATAACAAAAATTTCATTTCACATAAGACATGTTTCACAACAATATTGAGTTGATAGTCAACCCTAGATTTATGCTCCTATCTTAACAACAGATTATATTTAGACTGTGGTAGGTAGGGGATCTATACGATCATTGCCAGTTTATTTCAGTCATTTCGCGATGTCTAAGGAGTGAAATGAAATCGAAAAGTGTTGTGGCACCGCGCGATAACACGCGGAAATAAAATCATTGTGGTAGGACCTAAAGAGATATCGATCATCTTTAGCAATGTTTACATTAGATATGTGATTGAATTTTAAAATATTAATTTAATTACAGTTATACACATTTATTGAATTATAAATTTTATTTAATAATTAATGGAGAGCAGTAGGCCTTCACCTTTTCGGAGACGCTGTAATCAATAATGTTTATATAAAATGACAGTCTTTAAAATAACAATAAAAATATTATAAAAAAATAAAAATTAAATTAGGAATAGGGATACAATTCATTTTATATGTTTATACTTTCAGTAAATTATTTTCATATATAAGAAATATAAGGTGCACTTAAAATAAAACAGAGTATACGGGGGTAATTTCTCGAGAAGAAAAAAAGTTAGTTAAAAATGCAATTTGATATGTTATTTTGTATTTATTTTATAATCTAGAAATATAGTTGCAATTATAGGAACTTCTCAGTTTATATTATATTACTTAATAATTATTTTAAATTTTAACAAAGTTTATAGAACACTGGTTAAGAACCACTGATATATTTTTCTAGTCCATTATTGGAAGGTAAAAATACCAAATTGATGAAATCACAAAAGAAGCTGTTTAGTAAACTATTTTTAAATTGATAACTGAAGCCAGATTTCGAACGGTTACATTGTAATTTAAAGAAATTTAATGAATCTGTCCATATTATAAATTATTTTGTCGATAATTAACATTCAAATATAATTACTGAATATAACTATTATTAAATAGTTTCACTTTATTATTGTTAACTTGTTAATGATGATCAGCTTTATGTTTAAAAAATAGATATGGAGATCAGAAATGTTTTACTGAAATCAGTGTTAGTGATATTTGTTGTGTGTACTGTTTGTGATGTTTCGTCAGCATTTCGAATATCCGGACGCAGTCATGGTGCTAAAGACTCAAAACAAAATGTAACTGCTCACACAAAACATAAAAATGAAGAAGAGAAGATACCAGTAAAACTAGATGTAGAACCAAAGATAGTTAAGATAGATGTAAATAAAGTAATTGATGTAGAAAAAACCAGTAATGTTGTTCATCAAAAAGTATCTGGGAAGCCAGATATACAAATTAATGCAGTTATAGGAAAACAAGCAAAGGATGTTCCTAAGAGTGTAGTAAAAGCAACTGAAGTCAAAACAGATAAAACTAAGGAACTGAGAAAGAAAGAAACTGAGAGTGCTAATAACACATCGCAAGAAGTGTTCATAAAGAAACCTGCTGGTGAAAAAAAGAAAGAACCAGTAACCATAAAAAAGGAATTTGTTCCTGAAAAGAAACCGTTCGCAGCTCCTCGTTTTCCAACGATTGCAACTCATTCAGTTGTTGATGTTAAAATTGATAATGTTACCGTTAAAGAAACAGGGAAATTAATATCACAAACAATTCAAAAAGCACAAATGTCAGAAAAACAGAAATTATTCGTAGATAAACCGAAAATCGAAAAAGACAAATTAGAAAAAACGAAAGAAGCAACGACTGATAAAAAAATAAAAGAAAATTTAACCGAAAAAATTATCCTTAAAGAAATTCCTAAAAAAGAACCAGTAATTAAGAAAGATACAACGGCGATTCCTGAAGTTAAAAAAACACTTAATGTTATTCATTTAAAAAAAGATTCATCTGTTCCTTTAGATATTACAAAACAAGATATTAAAGCATTACCTAAAAAAGAAACTCTAGTTATTGCAGAGCATAAAAAAGAACATATTGACGTACCGAAAAAAGATTCAGTTACAGAAATATTAAAAAAAGATCCGATAAAAGAAATCCCAAAGAAAGAACCAATCAAAGAAATTACTAAAGATATTCCTAAAAAAGAGGTGATAAAAGAAATCCTTAAAAAAGAAATGATCAAAGAAATCTCTAAAAATGAAGTGATCAAAGAAATCCCTAAAAAGGAAGTGATTAAAGAAATCCTTAAAAAGGAAGTGAGCAAAGAAATCTTTAAAAAAGATACGATAAAAGAAACTCCTGCATCAGTAAAAGAAACAAAAGATGATCCTAATATCCCAAAGAAAGAAACTTTAAAAATTGATAAGAAAAAAGAACCTGTAAAAGATGTTCCAACGAAAGAATCAAGTAAAAAAGACGAAAGTGCGCCTAAGAAAACAGTCTCTTTAAAAGGTGATAAGAAAACAAAGAAACGCGAACCAACATCCGCAGAGGTTAAAGACAAAAAGAAATATAGTGAAGAGGAACTGTCTCAAATTAAATTCAACAAGTTGTACAACAGACTTCCAATGTTTTCTCCAAATCTGAGCCGATCTGATAACGAGGAATGCCGGCTTCACGGGGAAATATTATTAAGACAGCTTCGAGGTGGTCGTCTTTGGGCTTTACAAAGTATGAACTTAAAAAAACTTTTATAACATTAGTACTGAAATATTTTCTTAAAAATTGCAAATTTTAAGTAGGTCTAACGTAATTTAGAAATGTATGCAATGCAGCAGGTCTAAAAATAATTTTAACATATATATGTATGATCAATGCCCACTTAACAAACTTATTTTTGATATAAATAAAAGACGTGGTGTAAATCTTGAAAGTATTTTTTGAACAATGTATTTCCGTCAATCAAATTAACAGACAATGATCAGTCTTTTGTATTTTAGCATGTGTTTATAGTAAATATATAATTAATTTAATATTGAGCTAATTTTAGAAAAAGATTTCTATACTTGTTTTCCTAAATATATTGAAATATTTTTACAATAGTTTTATTATTTTAGTACTTGATGCTACGGCCAAAATGCCATCCGGTTTGCTACGAGGAAACGGAATTCAATTAGGAGACTTTGACGAATGTATAAATTCTGAAGCACGTATTCGAATCCCTGGTGAAGGTATCGTTCATGTCCATGGTCGATATTGTCTTGTTCATATAGATCTTGAACCTATGAGTTCGACAACACAGGTACCAGTGAGTCTGATGCAAGCGCATGGTTTTGTACGAAGCAAGTATTCTAATGTACGTATACAAATTGACTTGATACGCATTTTTCTTGAGTGTAAGTCGTACATTCCAGTTGGTACATTTTGTTAATATTTAATAAAATATTGAAGTAAACATCTTTAATGTATCTTTCATCGCAATATATGACGAAACGTTGGCTAAAAATACAATAAGAAGATCCGGCTGACACTAAACTAACAATGGGTAGAATTTATATTACAATATATTTCATGTTATTTATTTTATTTTTATTAACAAAATGGACTGGTTTAAAAAAACCCACTTTAACAAGTGGGAAATTAAATGAGTCAGTAACTGGAAGGAAATAAAATAAAAGTTTCAAAATATCGATTAAAAAAATTTAAAATTAGGATACCATCTCGTAACAACAAAGTTGCGCGAGACATTACGAAGATTTCAATAACAATAATAATAATATTAACTGATCATTAATTACGCTACTCGCACTTGACCCAATTATTTTGTTATAATTGAGATTTTATTTTATAGCCTGGGCACTTTATTCCACGATTCACAACACTTCATTGGGGAGTTTGTCTCCCTGCTGCATGTTCTGCAGCCGATGCCGGACGTGCGGTGAAGGAAGGAATACGTGATTACAACAATACGGGTTTGAGGATAAACGTGCACGCTCATGACGCCGATTGCCACGTGCGCCAAACTAAACCTCTGCGACTTCATGATTACAGTATCGGCACCGTCCTCACAATGTATGTAGGTGAACAAATATGTTTGATATTTATAATTGTAGTATTAAATATCTGAGATTTCAAACGTAATAAGTTTTAGTTCATTTAAACATCATTGCATCACAATCATAAAAACTACAAGTATATGTATGTATATTTTTCAGAGGCTTCTACACGTTAGTTGGAGTAATTGTAACAATTGCTAGCGCACGTGATTGGTTAGGTTGGGGTGGAAATAACAATGACAACGATAAAGAAAATGAAGCCTCTAGTTCTGCTGAGCGTTTATTGAGTGCATTTTCGCTTAAGAAGACTTGTCATGCACTACTAGCACCTGTAACTTCTAATGACATTCATAGTGTACATGGATTGAGAGCTGCCTGTACTATACTGTTGTATATTGCTCATAAATTGTTACCTCTTGCAGCGATGCCGATGTCCAACCGTGTGCATCTTACAGAGGCTAGTACATAATAATAGTTTGATCGAAATTTATTAAACAAAATGTTGAGTTTTGAATTTATAATAATAAATATAAAATTTTAGACTGCAAATACAAATTGGAGTTCTATTTTTCGTGGCTCAATTATTTATACAGATACATTTTTGTTGATTAGTGGAGTTTTAACAGCATATCATATGAGTAAAGAAATGGAAACAAAAGGACATATTAAATGGATTAATCGTTACCTTTCAAGATTGATAAGGTAAGAAAGTAATCAATTTACGAAATATATAAAATTAATTATTAATAATTTTTAGATTAACTCCACCTCTATTAGCTGTACTGTTATTCTACGCATATATATTTGAATACATTGGTGAAGGTCCGCAATGGAATACTGTTATAAGCACAAATGCTCATCTTTGTAAAGATTTCATGTGGCGTAACATGTTATATATACAAAACTTTTATCCATTCGAAAAAATGGTAAATAAAACGTTTTAAGCATTGTGAGATGTAATAAATAACTGAAATTTATTCTTCAGTGTGCCACCCAAACTCACCAATTGGCATTGGATATACAACTTTGGGCGTTGGGACCGTTAATCGTTTGGCTGTTATATTCACGACCTTTGTTTGGTGGAGCTCTGGCTGTAGGTCTTCATGCTGCTAGTGCAGCTCTACGTTATCATGCTACATTGAATCACCGTTTATCACTTTATATCTACCACGGTATGACGTACGTATGTTATTATTCATTCAAAAGTTAGTAAAAAGAAAAGGAAAAACTTATTGAAATAATTTCCATTTTTATTTAACCATATGTAATAATTATGGATACTCTGCTAATTAAATATTTTTTTCCAGGGTTTCTCAATTGTATCGTTCAGCCAATCTCCTTTATTCACAGTCATTACACAGAGCTACTCCTTACGTAGCTGGAGTTGGTCTTGGGGTATTGCTATGGCACGCGTCAAGTCGGAATCTCAAAATGCCAAAGGTGATATTTATATTCTTTGTATGTGGTTACTGATCAATAATCTTTAAATTATTATATTTTACAGGCTGTAAGCTGGTGTGGGTGGTTGATAGCAGCTTACTTTGCAAGTTGGCCAATTGTGAACCCAGCTCATATGGCAATGAGGGATTATGTTTATTCCGTTTCTGAAGCTGCGTTATATTCGTCTCTTTGCTCAGTGGCTTGGTCTCTTGCTCTGTCGTGGTTTATTTTCTATTGTTTTGTGCAACCAGATAGTATGTTTCAATACAAATACGTTAGAGTATTTTATAAAATCTATTTTTATTTATAGGTACACTTAACTGTATATTAAGCAGTCGAGCAGCTGTATTTTTAAGTCGCATTTCATATTCAGTATATCTCACTCAATTTATTGTGTTCTTCTATAATGTCGGGACAGCCAGAACGTCTTCTGAATTTAATTTACTATCAGTTGTAAGTGACAATTTTATCCTTTGTTTAGACTAGAAAGACAAAATAACAACATTGTTTTTTTTTGAGAAAATTATAACAAACTCTATATATTTTTAAATTCGAAGTGTTTTAAAAGCACCGTGTTGCTGTTTTCTGTTTTTTGGTCTAAACACGGCATTAGATTAGAATTTTCAGTTGATAACAGTAATATAAGGTATATTATTGAGAAATTTTAAAAGATGTTTGATGTTTTCGTGGGCCTATTATATATTGTATAATCTTTTTTGTAATTGTTACGTTACTGATTAATCTGGGTATGTGAGCGTAAGCGATTTTTAAATCTTGTATCGTTGTTGATTCGTGTATGAGTCAAAATAAAATAATCGTGTGTGAGTGTGTTTTTGCCGAGCTTTAGTTAAATTTTGATACTGTGGGTGGTAAATTTAAACTAACGCTTTTTAATATTTATTATTAATATTATTTACTCAATATTAAGAATCCCTTCGCTGATTACGTCCTCTGGGGGTTGCGCCCTTGTTCACGCCCCCTTGTTTCCAGGTACTAGTTACGGCACTGTTAAATTCCTTAAACTAATTCTATAGAGGTTTAGGTTTTGAATAGTGACAGTTCCATCAAAATCGGTTTAGTAGTTTTTTAAATTAATTGTACAAACAGATAATTTATAATAAATAGCATAACTATATTTGCTTATTTTTTCAGGTAAATATTTACGAATTAGTGATTATTTTAATAATATCAATTATATTGACACTTACATTGGATTTACCAATGCACGATGTTCGCAATATAATAATGCAGACGTCAAATAAAAGTTCTAATGAATTAGATTCAAATGAATCAACTATTGAAGAGCATGTCTACGATGAAGATGTAGCACTCGAAAACGATAAAAACGAATATTATTTAGAAAATGAAGATGCTCAATACATGTCTTAAAATCCGTTCCAGATAAAATAAATTTTTTAAATTTTATTTATTCAGTTTTTTTAATACTTATCAATATTTATTAATTCAATAGAAAATTTATAGCAAGTAAAAGCTTGTAATTATTCTGAAATTTTGTTGTTTTTATTATTATTTATAACAAATTTATTATTATTTTTAATGTAAAAATGGTTATTAATAAAATGATTTGTTATGATTTTCTTATAATAAATATCCATTCCAAATAAATATGTATGTAAGTATACGGTATTTAATTTTAATTATAAAACAAGAAATTTTTAATTATTATTTATTTACTATCGTATAATACATTGTAAAAAAACTAATTAATTTTGATAGTTCTACAGTTTGTCAGAATGTTTGATTAATTGAAAAGAGACAACATAATTTATTTAGAAGTGAAATTTAAATTACACGTAGAAAATAGACAAACATTATTATAAAAAGTCTATAAATATATAAGGTACTGGCACCAGTTATGGCCTTACTGTTTACTGTTTTTGTGATTGACAGACTTCTTTTTTGTAATTATCATGAACTCATGTTACTAATAAAACACGAGCTCTTTATTTAATTAATTTTAATTATCAAAGTAAAAAATTATTTACATTTTATTTTACAATCATCAGCAATCATGTTGAAATACAAATCACATACAAAAAGCGTGTCTTGTCCGGTCTTAATAGAATATCGTTTAATAATGTTTTTTGCTCATATCACTCATGTTTTGAGTAACCAAAACAATATATTAGGAATTAGAGAATATGTAATGCAATTTATTGTACACTTTCTTTCCTGTAATGTAATTTATATTACTTGATACAGTATTTTTCTATTCTAAATATTATAATAGAAATATCGAAAATAAAATTAATAAATGAAATTTTCATGACCGCATAAGAGTACAATTTTAATCTTCAGTCTTGATTAACGGTGTTCAACATTAATCAGGAATTAAATATGTAACCTTCAACACGCAAAATAAACATTTATATAATTTTGACATGTTAGCAGTGTTGTTGATTTTTTAAATGATGACTTTTATGGTTCGCTTTTAACAATTAATATCGTATCCGTGGTCAAAATGTAAGATTATAATAATTAATAATATAACAAATACAGTGGCGCCGGAGCCGGGGGCAGGTCAATTGCCCCCCCCCCCCCAATTTTCAATGGAAGGGCAAATATTACTTTTTGCTCTCCCAAAATTTGGATCCTGTTTTTAGGGAGGGTTTAAAGCGACATGAAATTATAAAAATCTGTTTTCTGTAATTTTTTACTCTTAAAATTTTTTAAATTTTTGTAAACTGGTGTAAAGCACACAAACAAACTATAAAATGTAACCATGAGTCTAGTCAGAAAAATAAAAAGTGAGTAGGTACAGTAAAACCTCGTTAGTACGTTTTGCTTTATTCCTTTTTTTTAGGTCCTGGCATTCTTCCATAAGAGTTAAGACCCCATGTTAAAATATTTCGTTAGTACATTTTTCTCGTTAGTGTTTTCCACTGTATTTCTATTTATTTTTATTTTTCAACAAATAATACGATATTAATCAAGCTAAAGAAAATTGAAGTCAATTTTGAATTTTAAGAACGCCAAGTAAAATTAGGTCAGCTTAATTAATTTTTGAGGTTCGTATTGCCCCTCCCCAGAAAAAAATGGTTCGAGCGCCACTGAACAAGTACTTTTAAAATGTATGATGTCAATTATATCTATATTAAAAAGTTGATATTTTTTTCATTTCGAAGCAATTATTATACATTTTTTTTGTGTAGTAAGTAAGTAAGTAAAACCGATTATATTCATTTCATTAGACAAAATAATAAATGTACATATACTTCCTGGTAACTTTTTTATTGAGTCAAATTATATTTAACCTTTTTAATGTATGTATATGTATTAATTGTATATATATGTATATGGCTATAGATGCACATTTATGCACACACATTTATGTAACTAAAGTGTATATACAAAATATACAATAGTTACCTACTACACATACATGTAAATGTATGTGTGTATGTTTGTTTATAAAACATGTCTAGAGTGACCTACAAACTGTGGATACACAGTAAATAAATCTCATTGATAATTGCACTAATTGCAAATTCAAACTAAGTATTCATTGCTAGTTTATTTAAATAAAAAGTGACAATTTGGCAATACAATACAATATTGTATGCATATATACTGTATATATGTACCTACATATATTTGATCATATATTAAACATACTACATAGTATGTTTAATATATGATATGATGTATCTTTTTCTTTTTTCGATTTAAATAAAAATATTAATCACAATAAATATTTGAATTAATGCACGTTGTGCATAAAAGAGGTTTAAAAATTAAGAAATAATTTTAAATGTTTATTTATTTTTTTATGAACAATGTATTATTTGTAAATATTTCAGTTAGTTGATACATACAAAGTGAATAGACATGCAAAATTGTCAAACAAAATTTTATGTAAATATAAATAAATTTTTCAAATAACCATATTATTTTAGACTAAAAGAAACATTTTTTATATTTTGTATTTTTTCTCTAAAGTTGATGATTTCTGAGTAAAAAATTCTTGAATGTTCAAAATCTCGAAATTATTTTGTTAGATATCTTGTAAAGTTATCTAAAGTTAAAAAAAAAGTTTTCAATGAAAGATTCGTGTTTTTTCACGTAGAATAAGATTACTAAATCAAAAAAATAGGTTCCTATTTAAAAAAAATAATGTTGAACTTCAAATATCCACGCTAAATTAACAAATAAATATTATAATTCGATTACCCCTCCATAACCAAACATTTTTTTCAAATATGCGATGATTTTGAGATACATATTTGTGACACTTTAAATGTCCCACCCTGTTTATTTATCATAATTAAGTTAAGTATTTGTACCTATATTTGATTATTTATTTTATTTTATATATGTTATACGTATACTATTAAATAAACAAATACCTATAGATTTTATATGTTTGAAATCTATAATATTTCATTGTAAATATAATAATAATAATAATAGACTAAACATTAACAAATGTCCAATAGAATCAGTAATATTGTAAACACATTATACAAATAAGGAATCACGAAGTTCAACTTGCGTTCTTCCGCCGCATTAAAATCCTTTGGTGACTCGAATGCGTGCGCGTGTATGCTTCAGTAGACTTTGACTAATGGAACTGCGCGGTAGCATTCTAACGACCGTACTTTGGTGCACGGTGCTCGCGCGAACCCTGGGCGCCGCGACGTCTGGTAGTGCTGAACGCAGTCCCAAATTATGGGAGCAACAACGGCAGAAGTTATCGTCAGATGAATCAACTGAAGATTATTTAGTGCCGCTTATTAGTGAGGAAGATTGGGGAAGCATTGTAGGGAATTCTAGGACTTTAGTATCAAAACTTTGGGGACAGCCATATAATCCAGTTGGTGAAAAGGGTAAAAAAGAGGATGTTGGTAAAAAAGTTTTGTTACAACATTCTAAAGAAGATCATGATAAAAAATATTTGAGTAAGAATTATGGGTTAAAATCACAGTTATATGGAAATGAAAGTGAATTGATTGTGTCGAATATTAATAAAACTGAAGAAATATTAGAAGAAATCACAACGACAGTTTCTGATATCAGTACTACAATATTGCAAGAACTTACTATTTCTTCAACTGTAACAGATATGCCTGAATTTTCAAATGAGGAAGTCTTAAATGTTACGGTTTCATTTGAAAATGATAATGTTAGCAAAGTTATGAAAGATTTTTCGTTAGAAAATTTATATGAATTAAAAAAAAATGTATCAGAAAAATTTCTTGAAAATAGTACAGATTATGAAATGAAAAGTGAAAATCAAAGTGAAAGTGCAGATAATTTATCGAAATCAATTAGTTCAGGAGAATCAAGGTTTTCTGAACAAAGTTCTGTGAGTTATGAAAATTATAATGGTTCTTCATCATTTTTGTCTAACGAAAATGAAAATGGTAAGTATTTGTATTAGATATAATACTAAAAAATGTCACTGCACAATTTAAAACAAATTTTATAAAAATTTTCCACTTTAAAGTGAAGTTATTACAGAAGACAACATTTTTGGTTTCGATTTTGTAGTCCGATGAGTATTTTTTTCTTTGTTTCGATTTCGGATACGAATATGAAATTATCTCGGATATATTTTCGGATTTGAATTACTTATTGTTAGTATTTGTTTTAGCCTGAAGTTCATGTCACTAAGCTCTGGCAATTGGTAAAAAACTGTCCGAAATAATAATTATTGAAGATCAAATATAACAACTTTGTTGTTACAAAAATGTAATGATGTTTTTTTAAACTAATGCATATAAAAAGTTCAACAACAATTACTTAATCAAAAACAAAAATAACATTTAACTCTAGTAAAAAAATTCACAAACTATAATTGGAATTTTGATTGATTGTTTACGTCTGTATAGATTATTGTAGATATTCACCATCTATACATATGTATGTACATACTTAACATACATACACAAGTGGTGTAAATAGAAGAGAAGAACCCTGCGCGAGGGAGTTATTAAATGTATTTATATACATCATTTAACGCACAAATTACCCAAATGTTATATTAAAAATAAATATTATTTTCTATAAGTACATTATTTTCGATTAGTTCGAAAGTTAGATATCTACTAACATAAATTAATGTATTATTAAATTTATTAGCAGACCTTGCTTTAACGTAAACAATATTTTTTTCATGCAAAATTAATAATTTAGGTACTGTATTATAAATAATAAAAAAATTTATATAAAAAATAGTTATCGAAAGAATAAGATACTATAAGAAGTTAATTGCTTTTTCATCTATAGTTAAATTACTGCTTCTAAATACATAAATATATTGGGTAATATTTCATATATTCGTCATTTGCAGTTTTTTTAAGATGGATCATATTTATATGTACATTAAAAAGTAATTATATTTAAAACAAATATGTACCTACATATACTCGTACAAATATCTCCGTCATGGGCACATAGATTAACTTTTTTGTCCGTGTATACATGCACTTTTTTTACACCATTGCATATTTGGATTGCTTTTGTTAGTTTTTTGTTTACTGTACAAAGTACAATATCTGACTTATATAATTTTGATCAAGGGCGTACTCTGGCGTGCCCCCCCTCCCCCCATTGGTTAACAATATTTTATCGAAAAATTATGTACCACTAAAAAAATGAGTAGTGCCCGTATTATACGGTATTTGCTTGAGTGCAGAAGCAAATTAGCTTCCAGTTACCGCTATTTGCTAGGTATTAAATATAAATGACAACACATTCATAGATATAGCGAATTAAATCGTACATATGATAACCTCGACGCATGTGTGATAAGTACAATCAGCGACTTAAAATAAGTGCTGCCAAGTGTATCTCAAGAAATGCATAGCATTTACATTATTATACATTTATTACCACTACTTTAAAATATCGAGCAATTTTATAACAATTTGACACCTAGCAGATAGCACTCAAGCTAATTCTTTATAATATCAGGCATTCATAGGTGTATCAATTTTTTAATTTGTTGTAAGAAGTAGAATTAAAAATATGAATTTTATTAATGAATAAAAATTAAATATAAAAAAATGCACAATAATACGAATCTAGACGTCAAGGTCGTTCTTACAATTAGACAAACAAAAGAATTGGGTTTCATTTTTTTATGTGTCCAGCACTTCCCGGAATGAAACATTTGCTTATATAAAAAAAAAACTAATTTGACTACAGACCCATATATGTAAAAAATCGGCAATGCTAGATTATAAAGATTAATTACAATCAATGTCATTACGACTAACTATTGTATGTCTATATAAGTTGATTTTTTATAAAATGATGACATATGAAATACATTCATTGTTTTAACTACTTATATTAAAATAATGGTATAAAAAATATAATTCAGCTGAAAAAAATATTCGCTTTAACAAATCTTTCATATGTACTTACATCATGTAATTTGTTATACCTATTATTTTTATTTTTGTATAAGTATACTTAGCTGTTCATTATAAACAGCATTCCCAAGATGGACCGAAAAAATAAAATATTTTTTATACAGTTTAAATGTAATTTGTTCAATCACGAAGTTTATTTTTTATAAAACAAAAAATAATTTTAAAATGAACAAAGCCAAACCAAAGGAGGATTATAATTTTGTAGCCTATAAGTATATGTTTGTATGTGCATTACTATATAATACATATATACGTGTTATGTATGTAGAATATAATCAGTGGCGTCGGAATCAAGAAGGTAGCTGCCCTTCCCAAAATGATTACTTCTTGCCCCCCCCCCCCCCCCCCCAAATTTTAATCCTGTTTTTATAGGGCAGGTTTTTTTTATTGTTATATTTATGGCGTCAATTTAATCTAATCTAATGCAGAAAAATGAGACTTATCAGAAATTGAAGTGATTCAACTAAAATTTTTACGACTTTCTAATTAGGTAATCTGATAGTGAAATACTTTTCATATAACAAAATAGTTTGTCTATATTTAATTTTTATACTAAATTTGCAATAAGTTGTTTATTATTATTGTACCTCTAGGCAAATATCTACTTTAATTAATTAACTACATGATATGTACATATTTATGTAAATTTCTATAATTTCATAAATTGAATCATATGTATGTGTATTTATAATGAATTAATGAAACCTACGGAAGCACACTCACACACATGTCATCTATTGATCATTGAGATGCTATAAGATAAAAATATTTCCCTTGGCATTAAATTACGATAAATAAAAGTTTGACAGGTGACCCTCTATGATAAAAAATGCAGTTTTGCAATAAACATGTATGTATATTGAATAAAGTACATAATTTAGTTGCATCAAACCCATAGTACTGTTGTTTATAAATTACTCACGTTCAGGCGGAAATGTAAATAAATATATACCTATTGTTTAACAACAAATACTTAGTTTTGATATCATGCTAAATGCACACTTATGTATGTGTCAAATATAATAAATACTATTTTACGAGGGTAAAAAAATATAATGTGTGTATTTAATTAATTATTTATTAAGCAAATTATTTAAAAATTTATACATGTATATAAAATTATATAATAGTTTATTTAATAATTCCGAACGCGTTTGTAATTTATAAATTTTATTTTTTCCATCATTTAAAGGTTTATATATAAATTCACAGTACCTAATTTCGATATATTAAATTAGGGGTCTGCATAAAGAATAATCAATAAATTTGTGGTACTGATTTTTACTGTTTCTTATGTTTTTTTTAAATTTTATTTATGTTATTATTTGTAAAAGACTCTATACACCACCCAATCTGCAAGGCTGATTTTCCGGGAGGTAGAGTAGGGGTACTGCAGATTGGATGGTGTATAGAGGCCTTAACTTATTACTTAATATACGTATATGGAAATATTTCTTTTGGCAAATCTAATAAATAAATCGTTCCGTTATAAATAACTTTCATACCAGTAGTCTGCGACTCTGCACCTTCTTCTTGCATCTACTAGTACAAAATTTCTCTTGACTGACATATTGAAATTTTGTTACATAAAAATATGCTAATCGCTGAACCAACTATGTAGTTTATTTGAAATATGCTGTGGAAATATGTATGAAAATATTGACCTTTCTCAATGCTTCAAATATAGATATTTTAAAATTAATATGTTACTGTAATAATATTTAAGAAAGTTATCCGTTACAGTTTCCACAATTTTAGAATTGGTTATAAAGTTATAATAATATTAAGATTTTTTATAGATGATGAAAACAATGAAATTGAGGTACTTCTTCCGCTTCGTTTATCCCATTTGGAGTCTGCCGTGCATTTAATTCGGGGAAGACTTTGCAGGGAACACGCTAAACGAGTTCTTCAAGCATTCAGGCAACGTAAGATGTGGGCAATGCATAGTAAGTATTACAAAGTGACTTCTTAACTTACGTAAATTGGAAAACGATATTTCGCTTGAAGTTTATTAAGTACGATCTATTTTAATATTTTATATATATACTAACTATTATTACTGGTGTATTATGAATATTTTTCTATAGTAAGTTGTTAGGTTAAATATTTTTGAAGTTCAAAAAAGGAAATGACTGACTGATGAGCGTATTAAATACAAAAACAACCATAGTTCAATGTACAGAATATTAGTATCTAATTCAATAATGATTAACCTTATAGAAGATGCGTGGAAGTTCTACTAGTAATTTGAATAATAATTTAAATATGTTAATGAATAATAATTAAAAGTTTCAAAATATGCACGGAAAACGTAATATTTGTATTAAAAATCAAATTCTAATGCATTTCTCTTGTATTAATTGTGAGATAAAAAGAAAATATGGCTCTTATCATAAATTTTTTTTTATTTGGTCAGGATCGCATGAAGTAAATTATTTTGATTGTTTATTTAATATTTTAATACCAAGCTAGCTTCAGTAACTCCTTGAGCAACCGGCGTTTGCGCGGGAATTACGTCAGTAAGAAGACTTATTCAAATGCTATAAATGTATAATAGAATTTTTCTTGTTTTAGTATTTTTTGATATTTAAAAAAACGTAAACCGGGATTTGTTGTGTTCGAATAGCTTTTTATGATACATAGAGTATATTATTATCATGTATATTAAAAATAAATTTGTTTTTTAGTGTATGATTCAACTGCAAAAATGGCAGAAGGAGTGTTAGCAGGATCTGTGTATCAAATGGGAAATTATGACGAATGTGTGTCAGTTCGAGCTCCACCAATCAGAGGGCAGTATTGTTTAACGGAAATTAGTTTAAACATTAACAATACTAAATCAAATATATTTAATGAAAAACAGGTACATAAAATTACTCAAAATTATACTAACAATATTTTTACTAAAAACTTTATTTTATGTACCTTTATATAATTATAATTATTAAGGAGGTACTTATTTCTCGGAAAAATATAAAATTTCAAGAGTGAACCCAAAAACTAAAAAAAATGATTATAAGAAGCGCTATTCATAATCCTGAGATGTTTCATTATTCGTAGGTAAAGATATCGTCAAAATAAAATTAATAAAAAGTACATTTAAGCGCTGGCACTTAACAAAAACGCTTGACGGACACCATTTTTTCTTAAATGCCAGTCTGATTAAATTCAATAATACAGATCTTCGAGGTCACGACGGCCGTTTCGACGAAGCTAAAATGCCACACCCCAGAAATTAGGGGCCCTACTTGATGCACACTGAGACATACCTTAAAAAACAATAATAGAATATACTATTTGTTTGTCCAGGTTTTGCGTACATCTCGCGACACACTGTTGCGCTGGGCGGTTTGCGTGCCGACCACGTGCAGTGCGCGCGATGTGGAGAGACTGCTACGTGCTTTGACCGCGCATCTGCTGGATGCCGATGCGCCGTCACTGCGTATTCGCGTGCCCTCAAGGATGTGCAGCGCAGTCCACGATTCTATGCCGCCAGTAACACTACTACAGGTTCTTTATGGGTATGTATTTAACATGCAGCGGCGACATAAGTGGCAGTGGCGTAGTCAGCGTGGGGTCAGATAGTTATACAGTCGGGACTCGTTTATTTTCAATTATCGTTTATCGTAAATGCCGACTTTCGTTTATTGTAAATTTTTTCTCCTCCTTCACCTCCCACCATTCTCGAGTCATGGCGTAAACGAACATATTTTTGAAATTTTTGTAGAATTAATTAGAGATACTTATCACCGTCGTCACTCGTCACCTTGCTCATATTCGAAATTAAAAGTAAAGTAAAATTATTTCACTATCACGACTAATTATTAACGATAAATATTAAATACCAAGGTTTACATACATAGTCTCTATAGCTCCTTGACCAATCAGCGTTGGCGCGGGATTTCAAGTCACCACGAAAATGTATTCAAATGTTTGACATCTCAGAACGTATTGCCAACTTAAGAATAGTAAAAATGACACTACCCGAATAGATAAAATTGTCTGTGATAGCTTTTTCATGATTTTGCAATGTCGAATTTGTACTTCTTTGATTGTATATGTTGTTAAAATATCAAAAAATACGAAGACAAGAATAAATAAAGGATTTCTTGTATTTGATATTCTATTATACATTTATAACATTTGAATACATTTTCGTGGTGATGTCAATTCCCGCGCCAACGCTGATTGGTCAATGATCTACACATAACTTGGGGGGAGCCCCTCTCGACTTCAAATAAACGCGCGTCATATGATTCAGAAGGCTTAAAATAAATGAGTCCCGACTGTATATACTATTATAATAATATACCATATAATAAATATGTAAAATATATTATCATATGTTATTTGCCGATGTCCCCCATAAACAATTCTGGTTAGTCTACTGAACAGTGGCGGATTTCTCATTAACTCATTAGTGTCGTCCTTAACACTTTACAGAAACGGTCTCCGCCACCGTTTCGACCTTGCAAATCTATTACATGTTAATTGCGTCAAAACGCAGCGCCGTTTCGACGCAGCTAACATGCCACTTGTATTGAATCGCATATAACAGATTTACAAGGTCGAAGCGGTGACGGAGACCGTTTCTGTAAAGTGCTAAGGCTTTAAATTGGCAAAAAGGTGCAATAATAAATTCGTTTTTTACGCTTTACTATTGTACAAAAATTATGAATGACTAGTTTTTGTAGAAAATAGAAATATCTGAAGAATAGAATATTTTAAACTCTACAAATTCAGTTATATGAGTTTTCCATAAAAAACGAGTCATTCATAAGTTATTTACAAAAATAAAGTGTAAGAAACAAATTTATTGAACGCGTCAAAATTTTTTCATCTAGATTACGTGTAAATGATAAAATTTATAACAAATATGTATTGAACCTATATTATTGGGAATTTTATTGCTTACAATTTTGATTCTTCTCATTTTTTTGTCCGATGCACTGTTTATCAGAAAATTGCGAAAAACCAAACCAGTTGGGGATGTTTTTGGGATTTAAGGGAGGAAGTTACCCTCGTACAGTGTAGAACTTTTCGGCTTTTTGTATTTGTAGTATTTGCGAATATGTATACCAAATATCAATATTTTATAAAATATTTCCATTAATAATGTCGTTTTTCGAGTTAATTTTACATCCGCCATTTTTAATTTGTAAATTTTTTACCTTAAATTCATAATCAGCAACTCCAAAAACTGTATAGGTAGTATTTTATTGCTATAGGACTTATTGATGTTATTTAAATTTCAAATATTTTTTTGAATTTTTTTTGGTAAAATAAAAACAAATTCGAATTTTCGAAAAGCGGAAATTTTTAATGGGTAAACATTTTTGTATTTAGTTTTACCAACACATTGCAGAAAGTTTCACAAAAATCCGCTCACTGTACATGGGTTCCGAGGTAAAAACCTTATTGCACTGCACGTATATTGTAGATATAATAAATTTAAAAAAACTTCCAATTTTTCTTTCCATTAAATAAGGAACTTTAATGATAAAAATTAATCTGGTTAATAATATTAAAATAAATTATTATTAATTTAATATTTTTTTAGTTGCACTATCATCTCATTTTTATTACTGGTATCAACCGCAACTATCTTTCATGGAGTGAGAACAATTCTAGGATTCGATGATGTTACAATGAAGGCATCATTATTTTGTCAAACAATTGTATGCTTCTCTCTAATGCAGAATATTCGTAAAATTGTATCTATACCTGGAGCTAATGAACTAAAATTAGACTGCATAGCTGGTATCCGCTTCATAGCTATGGTTTTTGTCATTTGTGGTCATTCATTAGTTTTTATTGTATCTGGACCTATTCTAAATGACAAGTTTTATAATAATGTAAGTAATAATGCTAATAACAATATAATATATGTAGTTACATACACATATGTAACACAATTTTAAAAAATTTATTTTTAGGCAATAACTAAAATAGAAAATGCATTTCTACTAAATAACCCATTATTGGTCGACACATTTCTCTTTTTAAGTGGGTTTCTTCTATGCCGTTTACTTATCCCAGAATTAAGTCAAACTAAAAAAACATCACAGAAAGGTGGATTATTAGCAGCTCTTTATATTGGACGGTATATACGTCTTACGCCTGCTTACGCTGCAGTCCTTGGATTCTATTGTACATGGCTAGAACGTATAGGTGATGGACCACTGTGGACATCAAAAATAATACCTGAACAAAACAGATGCAAAATATCGTGGTGGGCAAATCTGTTATACATAAATAATTTTATACATACAGATAATTTGGTAAGTACCAGATTATAGTGCTGTTTAAAAAAAATTTATTAAAAATATTCTTTTTACAGTGCATGTTCCAGTCATGGTATCTTTCTGTTGATACCCAATTGTATATTTTAGCTCCATTAGTAATATATCCTTTATGGAAATGGCCAAAAATTGGTCGATATTTACTTGGTCTTGTAACACTTACATTCATTGTTCTTCCGGGAATTTTGACATATGTAAATAATCTGGATCCTACGCTCATGGCATATGCTTTGTGAGTAATAATTATACTTCAATTAATTGATTTCTATTAACGATATGTAATTTTGTAGGGAAATGAGAGATTTGTCTACAAATTCGTATTTCATAAATGTGTACATAAAGACTCATATGAGGGCATCGTCTTATTGTATTGGACTTCTGTTTGGATACATCGTATTTCTCATTCAAACAAACAAGTTAGTTACTATATAATTATAATATGAAAAAACAATTCAATATTAATTATTATTATTATTATTTTAGAGTGAATATCAGAAGTACATGGGTACATTTATGCTCAATATTGTCAATGATCATAGGATTTGGATCAATGTTCTCTCTTATTGTATTTTACCAGCCAAATCATAATGCAAGCAATATTGAAAATGCATTATATAATGCTCTGAGTCGAGTTGGATGGTGTCTCGCTATAGGATGGTTAATTATTGTTTGTATTACTGACAACGGAGGTATATAATATAAATATATTATAATATATTTAATTTATTCAAACTTGATGTTTTGACTCTCATATCAGTCTTCAGAATTTATGCATTTCTGAAATATTTCTGAAGAATATTTCAACATGAGATTCAAAAAATCAAGAGAAGAAATGCAATGTATATGGATAAGGGCCACAAAAGCCTACAGAATATAATACATTAATTATTATTGTTGTAGGATTTGTACAAAGATTTTTATGTTGGAAACCATTTCAACCATTGAGTAGGTTAACGTACTGTGCATATTTAGTCAATGGTTTGGTAGTTCTACATGCCTCTGCTTCTGTTCGAAATCCACAATTTATGAGTGTGTATTCATTGGTAAGTATAATAATACATATATCGTCCCCTACAAGGCAAAGTAGCATAAGCGACATTTTTCTAATTTTACAGGAGGCACAAAGAACTGAATAATATGACCTCGGATTGGTGGTTATGATACTTCAAAAAACAATGATGGATATAATTATACGATAGTCAAAGTTTAAATAGATTTTTTTAGTGGGAAAGAGAACTTTGTTGCATACTAGACTTTCAGATTATCGTAACCACTATAACTCAATTTCGCAAAAATTGTTGCTTACGATATTTGCCTGGTAGGGGACGATATATACTTATACTAGAAATATTACTACTAGAACTGTTAGAGAATGCAATAAGCTTAAACAAATTTTCTTGAAATAACATTTAATTATTTTTATTTAATTTTTTTAGTTTTGCCAATGTTCTGCACACATAGTAATAACATTCGGACTAGCATTAATTATTTGTCTCTTATTTGAATCACCTATTCATGGGTTAGAAAAAATATTAATGCAAAAATGTAAGTAAAAAATAAATCATTTATTCAATTTATGTTAATATTATATTTAAAACATTAAATATTTTGTTTAGTCAATAAAAAACCTGTGAAGAATAAAGAATTAGTTCCTCGTAATGATGTTTCTGTAACAACTATCCAAGTAGGATGAAATCGAGGTCAATTGAATAGCATATATTAAGAAAAAAGATGAACTGATTATTGCAACATGAATATTAAATATATGTAATGATCATATATTATCGAGACTGACATGAGATTAAAAAAGAGAAACAGTATTGCAAATTTTTAGTATTGGTTTTGTATTAACACTACAATAATTATATGTAATGAATATGTGTATTAATTATACCTATTCATACGATTTCATATTCATTTATTTATAAGTTTATTTAATTATATTTACATTAAATAGTAATCTGTTTTAAATATTATTAATTAATAATGTAATTTATTAGTAATAAAATCAAGTGTACAATTATTTATAATTTTTTGAAATATACAAATTTTATTTATTTTTTTCTTTTATGTATGTAATATGAATTTAAAATCTGCTGTTTTATCCATATATCAATGACATGAAAGATGCAGTAATGTGTAAAAATTTTAGCATTATTCTCCTCTAACCTACTCAGGTCGAAGGTTATCGATATCAACATAGGTACATATGTTTGATATAAACATACATTCATTCTTATGTTAACTTGCTGTTAATGTATGAAAATATTTTTTTAATAAAAAACTAAGGAAGTGCGCTTGTGTTTACAGTAAATATTTAATAACTGTTATTATTAATATATATAAAAATTATTATTATGATTTTTTATACTTTTAATCAATAAGTTGATAATTAAAAATAATTTAAGCAATGTTACATTTTCATTTATATCTTTTTATTACTTTATTAACAATCAATTTTCATATAGTATTAAATAAAAGTGAAGATGATAATTTAAGTAATGAAATATTTGAAAGAAATTCAGACAAAAAATTAGTAGATTCTAATAGTTCTAATCAAAATCAAATTGATAAAAGCGCAGAATGGTTGAAACTCATATCATATGGAAAAAACAATAAAATAAAGTACTTAAACAACACAAATAAGTTTACTAATTCTGATTATGAACACTATAACGGATCCATTAAAAGTGAAAAACCATTTTCTAATGATTTAGAAATGAACGATGGTGGACAGGAAGAATTTGCTTTACCTTCTCAATTAAGATTTAAACTGAATGACGATAAAAGTTATTTAGTTACTGAAAGCAGGGAATCATATAAAGTTAATATTGAACATCATGAGAGTATATCACCAAAATTAAAAACAAAAAATTTGAGAGGAGATTACGAAGAACCTGATGGAGATTATGATGATGACTATGAAGAAGTAATTGGAGAATATGAAACAAGTGTAGATATTCTTGATCCGAATAAACGAAGTGATTTAGATAGTGTTAAACTTTCTGATATTTTAACAGATAATAAAACACTAGAAAAACTTTCTGCACAAATTGATGAAACGCCAGCGTAAGTATTTAATTGTATTCATACTTGATTATCTGTCATACTGCCCTGAAAATTTTTACTAAACAACTAAATATTTTTAATGGTAAGTTTTTCAATTTATTTAATCTGCATAATCAATTTGATCTGCCGTGTTTTCCAAAAACAAAAATTAATCATTTTGACAAATGAAAAGTAAGTTATTATTTTTGTGTGTGATAGCGAAAAAAAATCATTAGCATTTGTATTTGATACAACGGGTTCTATGTGGGATGATTTACTACAGCTACGTACCGGTGCTGAGAAGATAATGAGAGCTATAAAAGAAAGAGATCCTTTCACTGATTACAATTATGTATTGGTACCATTTCACGATCCAGGTATTTAATAAAATATATCATTATTTATAAACAATTAAACATTATTTCTCTTTAAATATTAGTCGTTGGACCTGTGACTGTAACAGACGATCAGAATGTACTTCTTCAAAAGTTACAAGAAATCAATGTATATGGAGGTGGCGATTGTCCAGAAATGTCACTTGGTGGTATTAAAGAAGCTATTAAACATAGTCATCCTTACTCACATATTTATGTTTTAACTGATGCTACTGCATTGGATCATAAAGTTGTGACTTCAATTCTCGATTTAGTACAACTGACACAAAATAAAGTAAGTAGATTATTATATTCTTGAGCAGTGGCATAATTACAAATTTTAGGCTCCTAGAAAATTTTAAGGTGGGGCCCTTGACAACTGTTTTTGAGTTTCTTAATAGAAATCTATATGGGCCCATGTTATATTGGAAAATGTTATTAAGTTACTTAAATTGTAAATTGTTTTTTAGATTGTGTTTATATTAACAGGAGACTGTGGAGATAGATCAGTACCTAATTATATTGTCTATAAACAAATTGCAGAAGCTAGTTCTGGACAGGTATTTCACTTGGATAAGGCTGATGTAAATCAGGTATTTTAATTCTTAATCTCCAACTAGTTACAGTATTTTTTAATAATAAGATAATGAAATATTAAGTTATTATGAAACATTTCTTTTACTAGATTGAAGGTTTGGCAAAACTTTAGTATACCACGTACAAGCAGATTTCATATTTTTGTTTGTTGGTAATACATTATTTGGGTGTTGCGCTCACATATGATTTATGTCACTGATTGAACGGTACTCAAACGGTAATAATAATGTATTGCCAACAAACAAAAATATGAAATCTGTATGTACCTACGTGGTATACTAAAGTTTGGCTGAAGGTTTGAATGTAAATAAATATTTTGTATTTTATAATATTTAGGTATTGGATTACATACGTGACACATTAGATACAAAACGTGTTGGTTTATTAGCAGTCGATGATAAAAAAGCTGCAAATCCTCCACGAGTTCATAAAGTTGATGTCGATGAAGCTTTAGAACAATTGGTGGTTTCTGTATCTGGAGACAATCCTTCAGTTTCTTTTGTTCCTCCATCTGGCAACAAACCCAAAAATGTCACTAACGTTTTGAGTTTGGATAAAATAAAAGTAATAAGTGGTTTTACTTAAATATTTTTTATAAATAATTACAAATGTGATAATTTTCAGGTTGTTAATGTTGCTAAGCCAGAACCTGGTCGTTGGGGTATCAAAGTAGGTAGTGATTCAGCTCATTCTGTACGGTTTAGTGCCCTCAGTGATTTACGGTTTCATCATGGTTTTTCTATTTTACCTCCAAATAGTATAGATGATACTACGAACCGTCCCCTTATAGGTAATGAATACTAATAAACCAGAGCATCCCAAACTGTGCTCCCAAAATTTTTTTGAACTTTACTTAGTAAATGGAACAGACACATTTTTAAGAGTATAGTGAAATGAGAAAGTTTGGGAACCTCTGAACTAGACTATTTAATTTACTTTTTGTGTTTGTTTTATTAAACTTTCTTTTGCAGGTGTGAAAAATTATTTGATTATCAAACCATTAAACGCATCATTGTTACACAATGTAACTTCAGTTGAGTTAATCGGAACGGATGGACAAATAATAACAAATATAGCATTACAGCCTAGTTATAATGGCAGTGAATATATATCTAAAAAATTCCAGACACCAAATTATTTTTTCAACTTAGGAGTAAGTTTTTTTATTAGTAAGTAAATAAAATTATAATTTATTAAATTTTATATTTTGTAGATTAAAGGGTTTGACCAAAATGGAAATATATTTTTAAGAACAACATCAACTGCTATTAAACCTCAACATCCAGGTTAGTATAGTACATAATTATGTATAATAATTTTATTATTTTTTAATAAAAAATTAATTGTATATTTTACAATAGATAAACCTTATATTGAAATGAACGATATATACGTACATCGTATTTCTACAATATTAAAACTACCCTGTAAAGTTAAATCACTGATTCCAGTCGAAGTGCAATGGTTCAGAAACAATAAACCAATTAGTGAAGTATTTAATTTACAGTAAGTATCTATTAAATACGTATTGATATTAATTCAGTTTATATCAGGTATATAGGTATTTAATATTATATAAGGAACATAATAGGTTTGTTTTATGATATCATAAAAAAAAATACATATGTTTTATAATAGATTATATTAATTAAGAATAAAAAACAAATCATTATGTTATCAGACAAAGTGGAGTAGTTTTTTGGATTCAAAATAATCCGACAAAAGATTTGGAAGGGAAATATGTATGCCGAGCAAAAAACATAGCTGGAAGGATAGAAAAATCAACACAACTATTTCTTTTAGAACCTCCGGTTCTCAAAATACCTGAAAACCAAATAATTGAAATTTCAGAAGGAACACAGTTATATTTACCATGTACTGTCTTATCAGGAAATCCACGACCATCTACACATTGGCTTAGAAATAACAAACAAATCAAGTCAGGTGTGTCTGTTTTCATATGTATCCATCTTGCTATTTTCAATAAACAGATAAAAACTGCAATGAAAAAACTTTAGAAAATGGTTCACCAACTAATTATTTATTAATTAATTATATAATAATTCACAGAAAATGAAGTTATAATATTAAGAAATGGTACACTGATTATAAAAAATACTTTTCCTCGACATCAAGGAAAGTATCAATGTGCTGCTATGAATAAAGCTGGAACAGTTACGTTTACTGTAGAAGTAATAGTTCGGTGTAAGTAATTTAAATTATATTACTATATATATTATGTGCAGGTAACTTGCATTATGAACAATCTATACAATGCACATTATGTATACATGTAAAATTGTACACTGGTACGTGAGTTGTATGTATTTTTAATAAGTTGTCTTATTATAATGTCATCATAAGTCATTTGAAAGTTAGAGAAAGAAAAAAGTATATTTGACTTCAATTTTCAGCACCGCCGAAATTTGTTAATGACATGGATAAAACATCTTTTACAACAGTCGTAGGACAACATTTTTCATTGCAATGCGAAGCTGTAGGAAATCCAGACCCCTTCATATATTGGTCCGTAGAAAACTTGAACGTTACTTCTGTCAAAGAAACGTATGATTTTATATTATAATTTTTATAGTCATACTTGTTGCATTATATGTATAATTCTTCTAGATATACGAATACCAGAGATGAATTAGTATTTAAAAATATTAAAACAACAGATGAAGGTTCTTATACTTGTACTGCATTCAATCCTGTTGGTACCATAGAGAGAAGTTATCATATTACTGTATTGGGTGCGTATATTTAACAAAAATGAATTGAATAGAATTGTTACCGATATGTTACTTAAATATTCTAGATGTTCCACATATTCAGATAAAAGACAAATATGTACATCATCTTAATACACCACTAGAGATACCTTGTCATATAAATTCTCGCTCGCCGTTTACGGCCTGGTGGTTCAAAAATGGTGTTCCAGTAAGCAAAGTATACAATTTAGAGTAAGTGCAATGTGCGCTGTAAGATTTATAAACACAATTCAAATTTAAACTATTAACTTATAGAAAGTCTGGTGAAATTTATTTTATACAAGAATCTGCTACAAGAGATATGGAAGGAATGTATTCATGTATAGCAAATAATGCAGCAGGTACTACAGAAAAATCTACCCAGTTAACTCTAGTAGAAGCACCTACTTTGAAACAACCCGATAAATTAGTTTTTACAATTATACAAGGGAATCCATTACATATACCATGTACAGTAATTAGTGGGAAACCTAAACCTGATATCCACTGGTTTAAAGATAGAAATAACATACAATCAGGTTAATATTCATTATACCATTTAATAATACATTTACGTTATTTAATTTATTGCTTTATTAATTCTATCAACAGAAAAAGAATTCGAGATACTAAAAAACGGATCACTGATTATCAAAAATGTACTACCTATCCATCGAGGTTCTTATCAATGTAGAGCTATCAATGATATTGGAGAAGATATGATTACAATTGATGTACATGTTCAAAGTAAGTTAAATATGTATAATAGGCAAATGCATAAGTTGCTGATTATCTTTAATACATAATAATATGTGAGCACCATACAAGTAAAAATTTATAAATTGTGAATTTGTGTGTGTATAAGTGTATTTTATTAAACATCACATATTTTGTACAAAGCACAAAATTTTCACTATAGCATTGAAATTAAATTTCACCTGTTCATTACGAGGAGCGTATGTATATGTCGGAGCGTGTAATATTATTACATAAGATGGTCGCATCGCCACGTCTCGCACTGTCACTAATCTGCTCTCCTTTCGTCGTTCATGAATAAAACAAACACAAATCAACGATATTGTCCTTTTATCAACATTAATCATTAAGTTACAATTACAAAATCACACATTGCCTTTTCATTAACTTCACAAGATCTTTAAATTATAGAAAATAACACTAATCGAATGTTTTTATAACAATTATAAATACACAGAATATTATGCGACTACCAAACACTGTAATTGCAATTCAGGTGTGATGTAACACTTTTCAAGTGTGTCGTAACACGTTTAAAGACACGATAACGTAAGTCGATTGCCAAACCAGAACTGATCAACTGCCGTCTCTCCAAAATGACGGTCTCTTCTCTCCCCCTTCCAATCGACCTCCCACTTAGCGTATCTCCTGATCTGCTGACTGTTTATTGGTGCTGACTTCTGATTGGTCTGCGTCATTTCCATGTATTTAGCGCCAATTTGAACTAAATAATTTCCGCGCGCCGACATATATGTTTCATATTGTTTTTATTGTCTTATATAACGAGAAAGGTATATATTTCACTGATTCACATATGTTTGTTAAAAAAAGTCCCGTAACGAAAAGGTTAACAATAAATTTAAATAATTTTTTTAGCACCACCAACATTTGTAGATAAAGATACGACAACTTCACATACAGTTAATATAGGACAACAACTTTCTTTACATTGTAAAGCTAAAGGAGATCCGAAACCAGCAATAATATGGTTGAAAAATGGGCATCCTATTTCTTACGATGATTATAAGTTAGTGTTCACTTTTAATACATCAACAATACTTTGATTAGTACTGAATCCACATTTAATTTGGATAATTTAATTATTTTTTCTTCATAATTAGAGAGAATATAGTTATTTAAAATAATTTTATTTGAATTCTAGGTCCAAACTATCTTCAGTAATAATCCAGATATTGCTGTATTTTAAGTTTTATTGTATACATAAAAATTAACTTTCAGGTTTATAAATGAAGAAAGTACGTTAACATTAAAGAGTGCTAAGCAAGAAGACGAAGATGTCTATACATGCCTTGCAGAAAATTTCATTAGTAGCATAAATAAAACTATTTTTGTTACTGTATTGGGTACTTTTTTTTTTTTAATTGTTATAGCGCATCTGAGTATTATATAATTAAATGAATTGATTATATTTGAATATTTTAGATGTTCCACATATTCAGATAAAAGATAAATATGTACATCTTCTTAATACATCACTAAAGATATTTTGTCACATAAATTCTCGTTCACCATTCACTGCCTGGTGGTTTAAGGATGGCGTTCCAGTAAGCAAAGTATACAATTTAGAGTAAGTGTAATATATGCTGTAAGACTTATAAACACAATTAAAATTAAAATTATTAACTTACAGAAAGTCTGGTGAAATTTATTTTATACAAGAATCTGTTACAAGAGATATGGAAGGAACGTATTCGTGTATAGCTAATAATACAGCCGGCACTACAGAAAATTCTACTCAGTTAACTCTTGTAGAAGCACCTGTTTTGAAGCAACCCGATAAGTTAGTTTTTACAATTATACAAGGGAATCCTTTACACATACCATGTACAGTGATTAGTGGGAAACCTAAACCTGATATCCACTGGTTTAAAGATAGAAATAACATACAATCAGGTTAATATTCATTATACCATTTAATAATACATTTACGTTATTTAATTTATTGCTTTATTAATTCTATCAACAGAAAAAGAAGTCGAGATACTAAAAAACGGATCCCTGATTATCAAAAATGTACTACCTATCCATCAAGGTTCTTACCAATGCAGAGCTATTAATGATATTGGAGAAGACATGATTAGAATTGATGTATATGTTCAAAGTAAGTTAAATACAACATACAAAACTATAGTTGTATATATTTCTATGCATATATTTTTAGTACCACCAAAGTTTATAGATGAAGATAAAACTACTTCACATACAATCAATATAGGTCAACAGCTTTCTTTACATTGTAAAGCTTATGGAGATCCAAAACCTGAATTCAAATGGTTGAAAAATGGAAATCCTATTGATTATGATACTAATACGTAAGTATTTACAAATTTTATGTTATTACTTGTAGAAAAACTATTGTATGAAATGGGTTATTCTTTAAATTCAGAGAAATATTAGTCTTAAGCACTAACTGCATTATCGGTAATCAAGGTACTATGCATTTATAATTTTCAGTTTTGTGAATGAAGAAACTACATTAATATTAAATAATGCTAAGCAAAAAGATGAAGGAGTTTATACATGTATTGCAGAAAATATTATTAATAATATAAATAAAACTGTTTCTGTTACTGTACTCGGTATGTGAATTTTTTATAATTTGCCTAATTGTATCCTACTAGTAAATAAAAATAAATAATAATTTAATATTTTAGATGTTCCACACATTGAGATAAAAAACAAATATATACATCTTCTCAATACATCACTAAAGATACCTTGTCATATAAATTCTCGCTCTCCATTCACTGCCTGGTGGTTTAAGGATGACGTTCTAGTAAGCAAAGTATTCAATTTAGAGTAAGTGTTCTCTATAAAGATTCAATAGGAACTACTAATTTGTACTGTTTATTTGCAGAAGGTCTGATGAAATTTATTTTATACAAGAATCTGTTACAAGAGATATGGAAGGAATATATTCATGTATAGCTAATAATACAGCCGGCACTACAGAAAAATCTACTCAGTTAATTCTTGTAGAACCACCTTTTTTGAGACAACCTGATAAATTAGTTTTTACAATTATACAAGGGAATCCATTACACATACCATGTACAGTGATTAATGGGAAACCTAAACCAGATATCAATTGGTTTAAAGATAAAATTAATATAAAATCAGGTTAATATTCAATTATATAAAGTTTTTGTGGTCTTTAATGTTTTATTTATTATAACAGAAAAAGAAGTTGAGATACTAAAAAATGGATCACTGATTATCAAAAATGTACAACCTATTCACCGAGGTTCTTACCAATGCAGAGCTATCAATAACATTGGAGAAGATATGATTACAATTGATGTACATGTTCAATGTAACTTAAATACAACAAAGAAAAGTTATTTTGTGTTGTATATGTAAATTTATTTTAATTTTTTAGCACCACCAAAGTTTATAGATGAAGTCAATACAATTTCAAATACAGTCAATATAGGGCAACAAATTTCTTTACAATGTAAAGCCAAAGGGGATCCAAAACCTGAATTCAAATGGTTGAAAAATGGAAACCCTATTTCTTATAATGATTATAAGTTAGTGTACCTATACTTATTTTATTAATATGGTGGTTTATTATTTATATTTATAATATCCCTTTTCAGGTTTGTAAATGAAGAAAATACATTGAATTTAAATAATGTAACGTTAGAAGATGGGGGTGTCTATACATGCGTTGTAAAAAATTTGATTAATAGTATAAATAAAACTATTTCTCTTTCTGTAATTGGTATGTATAATCAAGTTTTATAAATTTTATAATAAAAGTACAATTTAATATTAATTACAGACATACCACACATAACATTAAGTGATAAATTTTTTATTCCTGTGAATAAATTGTTAAATATATTTTGTTATGTTGAGTCACGTGTCCCGTTTACAGTACAGTGGTATAAAAACGATTCTCCGATAAGTGAAATAATTAAATTAGAGTAAGTGTTTAAACAAGATGAACAAAATTAATATTTTTCTCATTAAATTAATTTCTATAGAAAATCTGATAAAGTTTATTGGACTCAAAAATTTGCTTTAAAAGAAATGGAAGGAAAATACATATGCAGAGCTAATAACGAAGCTGGTACTAATGAAAAATCAACAGAACTAGTTCTCACAGAAGCACCTCTACTAAAGAAACTAAATGATTCAGTTATAACTGTGTTATCTGAGAAACAACTCACTTTAAATTGCATTGTTTTATCTGGCAATCCAAAGCCATCAATATATTGGCTTAAAAATAGTGAAAAAATTGTAAACGGTAATTTGTTAAATGGTTCAATATATAAAACTGCATTATTAATTTAGCATAGGTTGATTTGTTTCAGCAAATGGAATTGAAATTTTAAATAATAATTCATTGTTAATAAAAAATGCATCATCAATTACTCATCGAGGAATTTATCAATGTATTACTGTAAATGATATTGGAGAAGATATATTTACAGTTGAAATACAAGTTCAGTGTATGTTGAATTTATTTAAGATTTACATAAGAAATGAATTGATAGTTCTTATTTTCAGCTCTACCATCATTTGATAACACTGATAATAATTTTTACGAAGTAAACGTTGGTAATAATTTGTCATTGCGATGTGATGTTAAAGGAGAGCCTAAACCTTTAGTAACATGGTTAAAAAATAACTCAACAATTATTTATAATACAGAAAAGTAAATAAGTATAAAATTATTTTAAAAAAATGTTAATTCTTAATTTTTTTTTATATTTTACTAGATACGTAGATAAAAAGAATGCACTGGTCATAAAAAATATGAAACAAAACGATGAAGGTGATTATACTTGCATTGCAGAAAATGTTGTAGGAACTGTAAAACAGAATATTACTGTTACTGTAATAGGTAATGTTTATATAACATTATATTTTTTACGAGACAATTATTTTGCATATATATTTTAGATGTACCGAGTGTAAAATTAAAAAGTAAATATATTTATCCAATGAAAACATCATTAATGTTAAAATGTGATGTTGAATCACAAGTACCGGTGATTGTACAATGGTATAAAAATGATGCATCAATAAGTCAAATATTTAATTTAACGTAAGTAATATAATTTATGCAAATAACATAATAAATAGATTATATTTCTTAACTATGTATAGAAATAATGGGTCAGTTAAGTGGACACAAAACAATGCTACAAAAAATACAGAAGGAGTGTATGTATGTAAAGCACAAAATAAAGCAGGTATTACTGAAAAATCAACTGAATTAATTCTTACGGAAGCGCCAGTTTTAAAGAAGCCAGATGATCTTATAATTAGTACATTACCAGGAATGCAATTACATGTACCATGTATAATTATCGCTGGAAATCCTAATCCTTCTGTGTATTGGATGAAAAATAATGTTAATATTAAACCAGGTATGTATATATATAATTGCAAATCTTGTATTCATTATTAAATAAATTAAAATGGGGTGGGGAGCAAAATTTTTATATTTTACGCTTTATGTTTCATAATTATTGAATATAATACTATAATAATTTTATTTGGTTAATGTTTTTATTAGGAAATAGCTTTCAGTTATTGAAAAACAATTCACTCTTAATAAAAAATGCATCTGCTATTCATGAAGGAACATATACATGTATAGCTGTGAATAATATTGGAAACGATCAGTTTTCAATAAATTTGAAAGTTCAATGTATGTATTATTAATGAAAAATACAAACATTTACATTTTTACTTAGAATTTTTTTTTCAGCTTTACCAAAGTTCAGTGATACCAGTACAGGTAACATTTATACTGCTATTTCTGGTGATAGATTTTCCTTAAATTGTGAAGCCCAAGGAGAACCAAAACCTTTAGTATCGTGGGTGAAAGATGGTCTTATAATATTATATGATACGGACAAGTCAGTTAATTTTTAAACAATTTGTCTCTACTACACAATAAAATTAAAAATTATTTTTTCAGATATGTGAATAATGATAATGAATTACATTTTGAAAATCTCAAAGAGAGTGACAGTGGTATTTACGTCTGTATTGCATATAATACTGTCGGCAGCATTAATAAAACGAATACACTTGTCGTTATGGGTATGATAGAGTGAATTGATTTTTAGTTCTTCACATAAAACATAGTTATAATTTACAGTTCCACCAAAAATCATTATAATTGGAGATAACACAATATCAACAATGCAAGGAGAATTAGTAACATTACAATGTCCAGTATATGCAAAACCGAAACCAAACATCCAATGGTTGTTAAACTTACAACCTATGTCTATGGAAAATAAAATGTTAAATGATAACAATACTCTACGGTAACTTTTTTTCTAATATGTAGTAATAATTGATATAATTATTGACAATTTCCTTACAGTTTCATTGCAAATGTAAACAATTCAGGTATTTATGAATGTGTAGCTGAAAACAAATTTGGAAAAGAAAAACGAGAATGGCTAGTTATGGTTTTAGGTAAAAATAAATCCCTATTAAAACATATTTCTTATTTATGATTTTAAATTTATATTTAAATATAGTTCCACCTGTAATACAATTGCCAGGAGATGAGACAGTGTCCGTTAACTTGGGGAGTAATTTAACTCTTGAATGCGCAGCTGTTGGTTTCCCCAATCCAATAATATATTGGAATCGACAAGGTTCAATATCATCAAACAACAGTGGTCTGTAAGAATCATACACTTTATAATCTTGGAAATTAAAATAAATTTATGAACAATATTGTATCTAATAATTAATTTTTATATTTCAGTGTAAATTTAGAAAGTGAAAAATTAATTATTAATAACATCAGTTATGAATCTGCAGGGCCTTACATATGTAATGCAGAAAACGAAGCAGGATTTACACAAAAAGTATTTCATCTTGTAGTCAATGGTATTTTTAAACATTATAAGAAAATTATCAATTTTAAATAATACAATAATGATTTCAGTTCCTCCAAAAATAATGGACGATTTACCAAAAGAAATAGTTCTTATAGAAGGTGAACAATTCACAATACCGTGTAATGTTAACGGAAACCCAACTCCTAAAGTTAGTTGGAAAAAGAATGAGAAACCAATTGGACAGCAAAATATTCATATAAACATACATAAAACTTTAGCAATAACTTCAGTTACATCTGATATGACTGGTGTATATACATGCGAAGCAAGCAATATCCATGGAAAAGATTCCAAAGAATACAATCTACAAGTAATCGGTAATTTAACACAAATATATACTTCTTGCTTTTAACTTATAGACAGATGAATAATATTTTTATATATTTTTAAGCACCACCAAATATGATAACATCTGGTATTTCGAACATTACCGAAATTATAGAAGGAAATAGTGTCCAGTTAGAGTGTCCTGTTAAAAAAGTATTTCCACTACCTGATATTACATGGACAAAGGTAGACTTTAATTTAATCATTTAATATATACATACATCTATTATGATTAATTACTTACAGAATGGGATATTCTTATCAGAGACAAAAAATGCCATCGCTTCATTTTATAATGTCACATCTGCTACAACTTTAGATACAGGGGAGTATGTGTGCACAGTAAAAAATACAGTTGGAAGTGCAAGACATAAAATATTATTAACTGTACTAACAAAACCTCAGATTATAACGTTACATTCAACGCACTTAGTTGGTATTGTTGGTGAAGATATCAGAATGTATTGTTCTGCAACATCTACACCAAATCCAGCAGTAATGATTTATTAGTTATACTGTTTTGTATTTTTAAATTATTATAATACTTTTGATTTTAATAGATTAGATGGCTTCGAAATGGCGATATGATAGGAAAAGAAAATATTTTGTTGATTGAAAATATAAATAAATATCATGAAGGTTATTACATTTGCGAGGCTTCAAATATTGTTGGAAAAGAAGAAAAAAAGTTTTATTTAGATGTTTTAGGTATTTTTGTAAAAACGGTTCTTTTTAAAAATGTATAATAATGCTTTTTTTTAGTACCACCTGAGTTAATCGGCTCTGATAATGAAAAAATTGAGGTACTAAAAAATACAAGTTTAGTAATAACTTGCAATGCTAAAGGGTTTCCACAACCTGACATTGAATGGATCCATCCAAGGTTTGTTGATAAGAAATTATGAATAATCTGTAAATTAAAAAATATATTATACTTTTAGCACTGTAGATAAAAGTACGGTCGCTATGAGTGGACAATTGTTAAGAATAATTAATGTAGATTATGGACATGCTGGTGTATATAAATGTGCAGCGGTCAATAAAGCAGGAGTTGTAACAAAAAGAATAAAAGTTACAGTGCTCGAAAAACCTATTATTAATGTAACACAAAATAAAAATATAACAGTAAAAATTGATAGTAAATTTCAAATAGAATGTATTGTTACTGGAAAGCCAAAACCTTCTATTAACTGGTATCATGATGGGCAATTGTTAACTGATGAAGATTTCCAAACGGCTTTTACAGCAAGAGCAACTCCTGTAAATTCTAATATTACTAACTATAGTTTGGATGTAAGAAATGCTAAACCTAATTTAAGTGGAATTTATAAATGTATTGCAACAAATAAAGTAGGACAGAGCGAGGAACAATTTAAAATCAATATCCATTGTAAGTTTTCATTCATTACTCCGAATTACTCGTATAAAAATAATTCATATTACTTAAATTATTTATAATTTTACAGGGCCACCTGAGTTTCTTGATTACATGAATAATGAAGGTATTAATTACATTGAAGGAGTACCAATTTCTTTAGTATGTCCTGTGAAAGGAAATCCAGTTCCTGTTATAACGTGGATTAAAAATGATGAAATTGAAATTAAAAATGACACTGGAATTTCTATAAGTACTGATGGATCTACGTTGCATATTGATCATACAAATATGAATCATTCAGCAAAATATATTTGTGTAGCAAAGAATGAAGTAGGGAAAGTTAAACGTCTGTACAATATCACAATTTTAGGTAAAATGTAATTAATCACAATTATTATTAATTTAATAACATTGATACTTTTGTAGTTGCTCCAAAAATTGATAAAAACTATCATTCAGATCAACCTGTGTTTTTAACAACTGGAGATACACTTCGTCTACAATGCATTGTTTCTAGCTATCCTTTGTCTGAGATTATTTGGTTAAAATCAAATAATGCTATTGATAGTAGTACTTACAAAAATAATAACTCGACTTTGGTAAGTTTGTAAAAATAATAAATTAATTTTGTAACTTTATGTAACAATATTGCAGGTGATTAAAAATACAACTGTTAAAGATACCGGACAATATACTTGTATTGCAATAAATGTAGCTGGAGCAACAGAACAAAGTTTTAATGTTATTATTCAAGGTAAGTTAGAATAGATATTTTTTATTATCGTTTATGAATAATCTTGCACTTATGTTATAGAACCACCTGAATTTATTAACAATACGACCAGTGTCTCTAATATGTCAGTGTTATTGCATAAAGCATTTATCTTAGAGTGTGATGCAAAGGGTGTACCTAAACCAATTATTGATTGGTATAAGGTAAACTTCTTAATTCTATATAATATAAATATTAAAAATGTGTAAATTTATTTTATTTTAGAATAATACTGTATTAATAGATATTAAAGAAAGTGAACATATAAAAATGGATAACAGCAGAATACAAGTTAAAAATGCAGGTATTTCTGATGAAGGAGAATATGTCTGTAGTGCAAAAAATACTGTTGGAATTATATATAAAAGATACTTTGTAAAAATATTAAGTATGTGTTTTAAAAATACTATCTAATTACTTAATTGATTATAAAAATAATTTTTAGAGCCTGCTAAGTGGAGCGAATGGTCAAATTGGACAGAATGCAGTGTTTCTTGTGGTAGAGGACAGAAAATAAGGAAACGCATTTGTACTGTAGATCCTGAGGTTCAACCTTGTGAAGGTCCCTCTAATGACACCACTGATTGTTTTGCCTCTCCTTGTCCAGTAAGTATTATAGAAATAATTACAATCAAATAAATCTAATTGTAATACATATCAAAATTTATTTTAGATAAATGGTGGATGGAGTGAATGGTCAAATTGGAGCATTTGCTCTAAACCTTGTGGTAATGGTTCCCGATCAAGACGCAGAACATGTGACAATCCTTTACCACAGTATAATGGAAAATCGTGTACTGGACATAGCATTATGGTATTAAAAATAACTAATTTAATTTAAAATTTAATTTATTATTTATTGCAATTTCAGGTTGAAAAATGTTCATTATCTGCATGCGATAAAGAACATATTAAGGTAATTTTAAATGTGAAAGGATCACTAAATGGAAAAAGAATCGATAACACAACAATAGCTGCAAGTTTTTCACAAAAAGGAAATGAAACATCAATAAATACTTTAAGTGATGATTTAATACAAGATAACGTACGTTCTTATAAGAAATGAAATTATTCATGATAATGATCAGAATTGATATTTTAGGATGGATGGTTTCCATATATGACTTTCCTTGTAACACCTGTGTCTAGAAACATTGAAGAAAATGAATTTAATGAATACCAACAAGATTCAGTTATTGCATTTTCTACAGGTGAAATTTTAAATATATTTAAATTTTAATAAAATATAAAGGGTAGGTATATATAATATAAAAATTGAATATATATTTCACAGGAGAAGAAATGATACTTAAGCACACTGGCCATGGAAAGAATGAGGACGGTAACATTGAAGTTGAAATTGAAGTATTTGGTGATGTGCCAGTTATTGAACGAGAAGCAGAAATAATTATAGAGCCATTTTCTGGTATAATGTCATTTTAATATTTATTTAAAAAGTATTAATTAAATATAATGTTTTACAGAAGAGTTTGTAGAAATTGGCCCCGGAGAAAAAATTGCCAGTACTAATAATAATTTTAAAGTAAACGGTGAAGACTTAGGATATTTGTGGAATAGTAACATTTCTTATAAAAATAGAGAAGAAAGTACACCAATGTATGGTATAAATTTTGGATTTATTTAAAATATTAATTTTTATTAATTTTTAGGTATTTGGTAGAAAAAATATCAGCACAAAATATAAAAACAAAATATAATTCAAAGAACAAACAATTAAGTTATATTGCTTCTACATCAATTTATAAAAATAAAGACTGTCCTAATGGGTTTGAGAAAAGCTCTGAAACTCAACGATGTGTGGGTATGCATTAAATAACTTGTGAATATTTATATATAGTAATTATTACTACCATTAATTTTTTCTTAAAGATATTGATGAATGTAAGTTGCACGGAAGTTGCCATTCAACACAATTGTGTGAAAATACAATCGGAAGCTTCAGATGTTATTGTATGGCAGGTTTTCGCTCTGTTGCTAATGGACGTCAATGTTTGGGTAAAAAACAAATATAATTCTCCTTATTTATGATGGAGTTTTATTCTGGGCTCTAAAATATAAGTTAATGTTATTAACTATAACATTATAGACTATAAATTAGTCATTTTTTCTTAGATATTAATGAATGTTCACTGGATATACATCAGTGTTCTCATAAATGTGAAAATACTCCAGGAAGTTATAAATGTTTATGCCCGATAGGAATGTTACTTGCATACGATCTGAAAACTTGTGTTACAATTGGTATGTAAACAATACATTTTATAATATTTTTATTACAATATTATTCAACATTCACATTTTAATTATAGGCCATAAGGTTCCCGATGTCTTAGCATACATACGATTCCTAGAAAAGAAGTTGTATCAAAAGAAACAGCCACCTAGTAGAACTAGTTCTACAAAACTAAGTCGTTATTTGAGGTATAAGGAAATCGCTGATTGTGTAAGTGGTTATGCAATGAAAAATGCTCAATGTGAAGGTAAATAATAATGAAAACCCTTATATAATTTGGATGAAGTCACGGAATCTATAAAGTTATACCGAGCCTGCTTTGGGTGTACAATTTACGAAATTTTATACCAAAAAAAGAATGTTTTTAGGTTAGAATCGCTTATAAATAACATTGAAGTACAATATTTGTGTTTTAAAAATGCAATCTTACCTAATTTTATCTTGATTAAAGATGTAACGTAATGAAACAAAACTCAAGATAAACATTTAATCATTGCTATTTGCAAAACTGTCATATTTTTGTAATAAAATAAACAATAATCAATAAATGTCAACTGGCGCTGCATGTTCACGAATATTATCGAAACTAGCTTTGATTCAACAATCAAATGCCAAAAATGAATACTTATTTGGCGCGAAATATTATGAATCGGTAAATTAAAAAAATTAAATTAAATGTTAAAGCTCCTTCTTCTAGCTTAATTCAAATAGGGTTTTATTATAATTTATAATAATAGATGATGTGAATTCAAAAAGATTGCTGTTGATTTATTACATTTTGCGACCTATAGCGCATTTCACCATTCCTGAAAAATCGAATATAATGAACTTTATTTATATTTTTATAAGATAAAATAAAAACCAATCGATATTAAATTGAGTGGTATGCAATGTACACTTTCAGAAAATGTAAACTTTTAAGTACATTGCCGAACAAAAAGAAACAATACTTATTTCATTAACGTACATATTATAATAATATATGATACATTTTATAGAGTTTTATTTTTACCAAATAAATAATATAGTTTCATTAAATTTAAAGATGTAGATGAGTGTTCAACAGATAAACATGATTGTGATGACAGTCAAATATGTTTAAATACAAAAGGATCTTATTTATGTATACCAACACCTTGTCCAGATAACTATCAACATGATATCGAATCAAGGTATGAAAAATTATTAAATGTCAATAAATATTTCATTTTTAACTTCTGGCTTGTATTAATAGATCTTGTCTTCTATTCTGTGGTGGTTATCATAAACCAGATTGTTCCGAAGGAGCTCTAATTTCACAGAGTATTAACTATATAACATTATCAGTAAAGGCAGACGATATAAAAATTAACGATTCTTTAACGGAAGTGGAAATGAAGGATATTGATGGAAAAATTCTTACGCATAATTTTTTCAGTATCATTGATTCCACACCAGGTATATATAATACATATATTGTACATGATATTAATAGTAATAATTTTTTGATATTTATAGATGCAAATTTCTCCTTATACACTGAAAATAATCGAGGTGTTATTTATATCCAAATAATGCCAGTTTACAATAGAGTTCATAGGTATGTATACCACTCAAATCCTTAGTTCTTTTATAAATATAATTCTAGTTTAAAACTGAAATTCATAGAAAAAAAGTTTTATCATATTCTCATATTTATTACAAAAAATCAATATAACAAAACATTCAAACACAAAATAATTATTATTAATCTTTTCTAGGATAACAATAATTGGTAATTCCTATGATGCATATGGTTCTACTATATTATATTCTACAAAATTCATAGTATACATTTATGTAACAGATTTGTAATAATGATTTAAATGTATTATATTATTTAATTACTTATATATTACTTATAAATAAAACAAGTACAGCAGGGCCTAATTTAGGTCAAAAAACAAGGAATCTGCTTAGAGCCTTTGAGTAGTAACTGTAATATTTAATCATAAAGGAGGATTAATGCCCGGTATTATAAAGAAACTAACGCTATCTGTGGAGTATTAAATATAAATGACAACCCACTGACAGTTGAAATGAATGGTATAGTTGATATGAATGATCTTGACGCATGCGCGTTAAGTAGAAATCAGTGAATTAAAAAATTAATAAAATTCATAGCGTTACATTATTATACATTTATTACCACTGCTCTTGAATTGCGAGCAAATTCATAACGATTTGACACCTCGCAGATAGCGTTAGCAAATATTATAATACCGATCATAATAGTAATAGTTAATAATCATCTCTACTCTTATGTTAACTATTTCTGTAAGTAGAAAATGTTTAGATTAGATCCTGCTATTTGTAGACATTTAATAGTTGTTATTTAGGATAATATTGTTATGTTTAAATAGATTGTTTTTTAATTATAAAATATAGATTAGATTGTATTGTAATTTGTTTTTATTATTTTCAGAGAAAAGTAGGTAAGGTATTGGCACCGGTCTTGGCAGTGGTAGTAAGAAAAATTTTCGGGATGGGGGGGGGGGGGGTGATAAATACATATCAGTTAAATTTTTTGAAGGTATTTTGAACTGATTTTTTCTCAAAACATACGTTTTTTTAGAACGTTGAATATTTGGGAGGGTGGAGGGGTTGGGGGGTGGGTGGGGGGTGGGTGAGGGAATTGTTGTCACCCCTTACTACGCCTTTGAGGTATGATCCAAGACTAATATATACATATATACATATATTTTAATTAAAATTATCTCACCCATTTTTATCTAAGCAAATAAAAATTGATTAAAGCATTGTAATTGAATGCTTTGAAACAAAAGAATTTATTGACCTTAATATATCATCCATTATTGATTGCAAATTGTAACCAGTAACCGCAAATAAAACACTTTTATATTAAAAGGTCCGAATAGATTAAATTGATGCCTAATCGTTTAAAAAAGGACCATATATTACATATCAGTGGTGTAGTAACGGTTTTTTTAGGGACGACCCCCCCCCCCCCCCCCGAAATATTCAGTGCTCTAAAAAAACGTATGTTTGAGAAAACATCAGTTCAAAATACCTTCAACAAAATTAACTCATATGTAACTACCCCCACCCCCCGAAAAATGTTCTTACTGCGCAGGTAATTATTAGACTTACCCTATTAGTAACATGAAACAGATTTCCGTCTTTTTTTTAAATTTATAATTACATCTTTGTGTATAAATTATTTTCCTTTAAATGAAATTGATGCGTGATTTTTTTTTATTATTAACATAATTTAGACAAACTTTTCTGATTTTCATTTTTTAAATAATAATTTTTGTGGTTTAATATAAAAAAACAACATATTTTTACATTGTTATTGCAGAAATGAATGATTAGGAAAAATAAATGTACGAATACAATTTTTCTAGAGAATTTTGTTATCTTTTTTTTTTTTGATAATAACCACTATTGACGTACAATAAATTGGGCAATCTCATTTTTGACAACTGTCACCAGATAGAAAGGCAATTAGCAGACGAGTGTTCCTCGACTCATTTTTACATATTATTTATGACGATCAAATAATATTGCGTAGGTACCAACTTTTAAGCTATTTTTCCGAAAAGTTATCATTGAACGATAATAATTTGAATTTATTTGACTAATTTCATTCAAATCTTTAGAGATAACAAAATTTACTCTTTAAATGTTTTTAGTCATACGTACATAAAATATTCTATAACTTCTATAAGTCGAACTTCAAAGAAACAGAAAATATTCAAGTTATGAGAATACATTTACATAATATACAACGCAAATGATTTTCTTTGCAGCAACACGAATTTTTTGAATTCAGATTGCGTATGTGTATTTTTTATTGAAAAACTGTATATGAATGTCATGTGCCAATTTTCACAGAAAATTAAATTTTTTTGTGAAAATTTCTGTTTAAAAAATTATTAGAAATATTGATCTTAATTCAATGGTACGTTATTTAATGGGAAAAAGGGCAATTACAAACAAGAGGGCCCAAACCAATCTTTTATAAACTCATTACCAAAGTAGTATTCAACCAAAATTAATATTAATTGATGTATTTCAAAATTATGCAATACTTTCAAGACGAATATAAATTAATGTGTCACCGGTGTCATCTTTCTTGTAAAACAACACATTATATTTCAAATCTAGGGCAAACAATTTTGACTATCCTTCTGTTTTCGACCGCTTACAATTAAACATGAATAGAAATAATTAACATTTGAGTAATAAATATATGTTATTTTCAATTATCAACAATCATATGAAACAAATGAACTTATTATTAGTTCAAAACAAAATAATTAAAGTGGTCGAAAACATGGGGTAGGTTAAAAGGGTTATATATTTATTTTCTGTAACAACTGGTGAAAAATATTGTATATATCAACGGTGGGTAACCTCCGGCCCGCGAAATCTTTAGTAGAAATAATAAATATTTTCAAATACAAAAATATGAAAGAATAGGGTTGGGTTAGTACATAACATAAAGAAATATATACAGTTTAATTTTCGATATAATTCGTCTTATTTAAATTAAACACATATAGAAACATCTTCATAATTTAGTACTAATGTCGTAACGTTTTTATATTTTCAGAAAAAAAAATACAAGCAACAAAAAAGTGTCCTTTATCTACTACGGCCCACGGACAAAACGTAAATGTTATTGTGGCTCGGGTTACACAAAAGGTTGCCCACCCCTGGTATACATAATTGTATATATATAGCACCTATATTCATTTCAAAGAAATGTCGACCAGTATACAATATTTAAAATAAAAAAAGAAAAAGGAAAAAAGTATCTTGATATTTTATCAATATATAACGCTGTTTCCCGGCCGTTGCAAAACGTGTCATATTGTGGTAATACAAGTGATGGACGTGATTCGATATTCTGAAAAATAAATAATGATTTGGTATAAAGTATAAATACTGAGAATAGCAGATATAGAGCATGGACCGCGCATTCTGTATTAATATAATGGTGTAACATTTCATCGAAACTGTGAGAGAGATGCGGTGGCGTTTGAGATGTATCTATATCTTTTTCTAAGAATAATAAAATAGTTACTTCTGTTTTAATAAGGACAAGTATATCCCAAACCATTTTCTATCTCTTTCTTTTGACACGGCTCTGTTTTCGAGTCAAATGCGCGCTCCATGTCTGTCTAAGGACAATAGTTCATGATCTATCCTAAGTATGTATGTACAGCGCCGGCTTTAGAGGGGGGGGGGGGACCAGGGCGACCACCCGGGGCGCCAGGCTAGGTGGGGCGGCGCACATTGGGACATAAGTGACTTTTTTGGCTTAATCAGTGTACAGGCTGTAATTTTTGAGTAAATTTTTTTTTAATCTTTAAATTTTTTTGTCGATCTGTTAACCCGATTAAGTAAAAAATATAGCTAGGTGATAATTTAAAAAAAAACTAAGAAAAATCAATTATTTGATAGCTGTTAACTAACAAATCATTATTCAGCAACCCAGAAAACATTTAATAATGTATTAGCTTAGATGTTAACTAATCAACTTAATTGTTAATTTATCAATTTTAATTTGTTAATAATAGGGGAAGGGGGTCTTTGGGCATTTGATAATCTTAAAGTTAATGATGTAAGCTATATTTTAAAAAAAAGTTGGGATCTGTAGGATCGCGCCAAGTTGAGATATTAACTAATCAATTTATTTGTTAATTTATCAATTTTATTTGTTAATAAGAGGGTTTATGAAAATCAAAATCTGGTCACCCTAGTTCCACGAAGAAAATGGTAGTTTCAAAAGAATAGTTTGTATTTTTAATTAATATAGTTTTTTAGTTTTCCGTAGAAATATCGTACATACAAAATCGGCATGTGTGAAACATCACTTATATCCGGTATTAAAAACTCACAAACAAAATCAAATCAAAGTCTTTCTACGGAGTATTTCCAGTGCGCTTGACAGCTGTGTTGTATTGTATATTTAGCAATCTGGGTTAAATAAAAAACAAATCCATAAACATCATACAATTCAAGAACTCGTGGAAATATTTTGATTTGCTTGTGAAACCGCTATTACATCATCAAAGAAATATGTCAAAGATCTGTCAATCAACTAACAAGTAACACTACTCAAGTGCCATTCGCCGTAGCACACATGCAGTGCATCGAAAAACATTAAACACGTGTTTTTTTATTTTGGCTAACAAGGCGTTTTAGGTTAGAAAATGCATTCGAAAGTTTAACACTATTTAGCTCAATGTTAACTAACGCTACGAAAATAGAAACTTTTGTTGGAAAAAATAATTTTCAATTATCTTAGAAATAGAGTACCCACATTTCTATACATATAATAGGTAATTTAAATTATACAGGTTGTTCAAAATAAAACGTTTTTATTTTAAAAAGTAAAGTTTACTCAGTCAGTAAAAATTTTCACTAACTATGATGTTTTTTTGAGGGTGTTTATAATAATGTTTATTTAAAATGAGAAAGAAATTTAACCTTTGAAAACTCGCGTTTGATACATACATTCATTCATGTTATACGTTATGTTATGTTTCAGTTATGAAAGTTTCTTATTTTTTCATACCAGGTTCTTAAAACAAATCTCATTAAAAACAAAGCACCATTAAAAAAAAAAAAAACATAAAAATCCCCACAAACAAAAAGTATCATATTGCACCCTTTAAACTGAGTAACTTTTATCTGAAAAGTTTTTTTGTAAACATTTCAAGTAAAATTCCCAACTTTTCATTTTTGACTGACGCATTATTATTTTTAATTTGATTAATTTAAAATCTCAATACTTCATTAACTCTTTTGCGTACTACCGGTTGAAAAATACTGGTTTATATTATGGCAAATACCGGATTAGAGTAATGCAATAGGGTAATATTTTCTGTACACTGAAAAAAGGTCAAAATGCAAATTAGAGCTGGGCGTGTGAGTAATTTTTGCTCACGATCACGCACGCTAACGAACAAAATATTTTTCACGATAAAAATGTACTCACGTACAGTTATTTTACATTGACTCACGATCACGATTCAAGATTTGACAATCGCTCACGCTCACGTCGGGTCACAGTCGTGAATCGACGTGACCCCAAAAATTTACGGCCTGCTTCCAGTTCTAATGCAGATTCTGGTTATTGATAGATCTTATATTGAACAAAAATACACTTCATTAGTGAGAGATATTCAACTTCCTATTCATAAAGCTTATACAATACCTTATACTCGTCTAGTTCTCCAGGTATATCATCATCGGAGAATCCTTTCATAGCTTTTGTTGCTATCGGTCCCATATAGTTATTAACTATTGCAAACTCCATGAGTGATAGAAACACGAACACCGAGCAACTCGACATCCAAACATCAATTGCTTTCACGTAAGACACAGGTGGTAACGATTGTTGAGACTGGGTGTTTTGTGTTGCTGAAAACAAACAATCTAGGTACATACATATATATGAAATTGCAATTACAAGTTATTCACTTGTTGCGGCTAGTGAAAAGTTCCTGATTCTATTTTTCTAACTTGAAAAGTTAATTAATAAACCTGTTTAATATTTTTGCTTCCTTGTCAAATAAAAAGGATATGGTCATTTCTGAAAGAAAAATTGATAGTAAGACTAGAAATAAATGTTATATTAGATATGATTGTTGTTTTATATTGTTTATAATTGTAAGAGGAAAGCTTTCCATCCTCTAGAGAATTCTAAGTTTATTTTGTAATGCGTAAATGTGATGGCAATTAACAATAACGGAGAACGTTAAATATAAATGAACAGATTTCCAACGCTTGACGGACACCGTTTTTTATTAAATGTCAGTCTGATTGAATTCAATAATATATATCTTCGAGGTCATGATGGCCGTTGTTCTTACACGCCAACAAAGCGTTTTATCTAAATACCCGCCCGCGCCGTGCCGTTTCGACGGAGCTAAAGTGTCACAGATTTTTAAGGCCGATACAGTGACGTATCTGTTAAGTTCCACAGATTTACTCTTCGAAAAGTTCTATACCCCTTACAGAGTTACACCACTGCTTTATAGATTAGTTATTAACTAATAAAAACACATTTTGTAAAGTGATAAAATAAACTTTCTCCTTATCTTGTTTCAAGACAATGAGATTAAAAAGAATTTTTATGGCTCTAGAATAGTTGAATAGAACTATTATTCCCCAAGAATAAACTTTGTTTTAAAAGAAAGAAAAACAAGACCTTTTTGCAAACTTGCTATTTGCTACAAATTTATTGTTATTTTTTTATTTACTTTTTTCCTATACATATAAATATATACCTAAGTATAAAATTCATAGTATAAGAAATATACATATATGCACAACCTACTAGAAGGGAGTAAGCAGGGCTAATTGTAAAAAAAAACATTTAATTTAAATTATTATAGATACTCGTATTCTGCAATGTAACTTTTATTAAAAACATATTATCTTTTAGAAATCGTTTCAGAAATAAACGAGTCATTTATTTTAAAAGTGAGACAAGTCCATTTTTTGTTATTACGAAATATTTTAAGGGTCTGCGTTTTCCAAAAATGGAATTGCTTCACTTTCAAAATAAACGGTCCAATCAAAATAATATGATTATAACTTTAAGAAAATCTGGAAAAATGAACTGATATTTTTTGTTATATTAACATAAAAACATACAGTTATAATTTAATTTCATAAATAAAAAAAAATAGGTATATTACCGAGCGTAAGAAGAGAAGTAACACCAAGTGTCACGCGAGCCGGTATCGCTTCGGGCTTGATCCAGAATGATATCCAGGACATGACCACAATCAGCGCTGACGGGATGTACGTATGAAACAAATGGTATCCAAGTCGACGACGTAGATTGAAAACAATCGCCAGACATGTGAAGTTACCTATAATGAAAATATTATACACAAAAGAATAGCTATGCTACATATATTCAACAGTTTGCATCTTGTCATAGAATTATAATGATTTAATATATTTAGTTCATCTGTAAAATAAAATTGTGTCTTATATTACACTAAAGGATTTTTTTAATATGATACTCAGAAATTAATTAGATTTTTTTAAGTAAAATACATATAACATTAAATAAAAACATATTTCTAGTAACTGTATGACATACCTGTATACATTTACACGATATAAATGAAAAATGATCTTGAAATGGAGATTTAATACTGTGATTTGGAAAATAGTACCTACTCGTACATTACGTAATTAGTCATAATTAAATGAATGTTAAAATTCAGTTTTTTTTCTGTGACAATTGGTATCTTTATAACGCTTATAAAGTGAATAAAAAGTACTTACTAACTAATCAATACTTATATATCAATAAGTATAGGTTCTGTCTGTACAATTAAAATATTTTGGAGTTTTTTAGACAAATAATCCATTTTGATAGTTTCATAAAAATTGATTATTTGTTTGCCCCTATAGACTATAGATCAATGCAATTGTAAAAATCACTTGCATTATATGAGAATCTTCATAAAGTTACTAGTCTATAATATTTTAGGTTTTAAAATCAAAGTTCCTTATATTTTATTTATCCATTATGTACGTATCATTATAATATTTACAGACAAATATAATTTCAACTGTCAACAGGAGTTTAACCATTCTTGGCTACGTTCGAGACGGTGAAGTAAGAATATAGATGATTATTCTTTTATTTACTATTTTTATATGAATATAATACAGATCATTAAAAGATATAAGCATGCACTTACCTGTAGAATATGCTATAGTGCAATCAGTTGTATAGTTATTGGAAATATCTAATTGTGGTAATTCGATTTCTGAATTAACGACGAGAGGATCTGTTAGATTCCACAGAAACACTAAGTCGTGTGTTGTGTGCGATACTGTGGAGAAAACAGTACGTAATTAATTGTTAAAAAAAGTAGTGTTCATAAGAGTATCGTGAAGACATATTTATTTATTATTTAGTATTTAACCCACTTGTTACTGAAACTATTTTTTATCTCCGATTATTGTAATTTAATATGTGTATGTAGGGTGACCAGATTTTAGTTTTGGTAAACCCTGAGATGTAAATGAAGACTCCTTTTTTATTTTCATAAAATTTGTTACCATAATCTGCACTGTTATGTCCCCTGCTCTATTTTTTTTTAAGTCGTCGTCATTTTTTGCAAAACCCGGAGAAATTGCACCCAAATCCGGAGCCCGGAGATTCAGTGTGCAAACCCTAAGACTCCGGGTTAAAACCGGAGACCTGGGCACCCTATGTGTATGCATGTAGTTCACTAGAAAAAATAATTAAAAAATATACATATGTTTTCTGGAAAAGCTGGAAAATGAGGGGTGTTATAACGCCCGGTAGTAATGAGCCACTACGGCCATAGAGAACGGTTTAATAGTATGTTAAAAACATGTTTTTGAATGCAGATAGAGAGTCGTCCATAAAATACGGGGGAGGCATTTGCCTAGCATGATGATGTGATGAGTAGGGGGAGGAAGTCCGAACAAACGTGCTTATTTTTTTAAACTATTGATTTATTAGCAGTGGCGAGGCGGGAAATTTTTAATAAGGGAAGCATATTTTGTCAATCCTCTTCCTCCTATTAACAAAAAAACTAGTTATGAAACACCTTAAGTTCAAGCTTTTACTTAGAAAAAAATCCTTATATATTTATATAGAAACTAAATGATTATACGTCTTATTTTCTTGTATTTTAATCGATATTTGTATGTCGAGTTGAAGTTCACTGCAAGAAATTTCACTAAAAAATTTCGAATTTTTGATTTCGTTTATTGTATAGAAAATGACGTGAAAAGTTGAAATTTTCAAACCGCAGGTCTGTATCTCAAACCGTTCTCGAGATACAGCCTCTCAAAGTTTTAGGTTTTTCAAATTTTGGGAGAAAAAAGACCATAACTTTTGAACGTGTGGTCGGAATTGATTTTAGTTGACGGATTTGAAATCAGCGTGTCAAAATCTATATAATGACATATAGAATACTTTAAAATTCGACAAAAAAAATTTGGTCAAAAATCGACATTTTTTTAAGGTATACCCCTTTGAATTTTTTCAATTTTTCGCGAAATTTTTTTTTTCTGATTTTAAGGTATTATACATGTCATTATATAGATTTTGACACGCTGATTTCAAATCCGTCAACTAAAATCAATTCCGACCACGCGTTCAAAAGTTAGGGCCATTTTTTTTCAAAATTTAAAAAAAACTGAAACTTTGAGAGGCTATATCTCGAGAACGGTTTGAGATACAGACCTGCGGTTTGAAACAAACAACTTTTCACGTCATTTTCTATACAATAAACATACTTTTAACGAAATCAAAAATTCGAAATTTTTTAGTGAAATTTCCTTCAACTCGTCATACAAATATCGACTAAAATACAAGAAAATAACGCGTAGAGGTATTATAGCTTTATAATTGAGCAAGTAAATTAATATTACATGCTATTTTTGATTTTTGGTTTGAGTTGCGCATAAAAATGAATATTCTAATAATATATTTAAATTATTTTTTAACTGAAAACACAGATTTGTATTAATTTACCAATAAAGTAAGGGAAGCACTGCTTCCTCTGCTTCCATGGACGGTTCATTACTGTTTATTAGGTAGAGAGGGGTCAAAAATGATTGAAATTTGCATGACGAATGTTATGGATGACCTTTAGTTACATATTACTACCGGGCGTTATAACACCTACGTAATACCTATAACGAATTTTTCGGACGATAAATATCAAAATGCAAAAACTTTATTTCTTGATTTGATAGGTTATTTAATATTTCAAGGAAAAATTACAAAAAAATATATATTAACATTAAATAGTAACAGTCTAGAAATGTATCTTTTCGATGATATGATGAAAAGTAATCACACCAATAAACTTTGAACCCCAAATGCACCTCAAAATTATTTTTTTGTAGTAACCATATGTGCTTACAAACCCTCTTTGGTAGTTACTGTGTCGATTATATAATATATATAAATCAAAACTAATTATAAATTTCAGTTAAATTTAAAACATTTTTGGGCGTTATAACTAATGGGTTAATAGATATTTTTTATACTGAAAGGTTGTGCTAGGGGTGGATTTCAATGGGGTGGGCATATATTTTATAAAGTGTGGATGCAACAATACTCACAGCTTTCAATCATCATTGTACATATTTGAGTGTCGTGAGGATATGACTCAAATTTCATTGCGCAAGAGAGAACGAGCGTTAATCTGTAATTAAAGAAATACGTATGTAGAATTTATTATGTAAGCCATTCAGAAATCATAAAACGTACCTAAACTTATTGGTTTATTTACGTATGTAAACAAATGTATACATAAAATATCTGGTTTTAATATCAATTAGATCGTAAACTGTACGGTAATTATGAATCTGACCAATTAGAGCATTTAATGATAATTCTAATTATAACTTGATTTGTCAATTGGTAACTCTGATTTAATTGTTATTGTTCGACAATGAAAGATATATACGTACATATATTTCATATCACACAACCTAAATAATTTAGACTATACGATAGCGATATATAATAAAACACGTTTAAAAACGTTCTCATATTAAAAAGAAATTTAAAAACTTAATTGGATAAATGGCTATTATAGAGTTTTAGTAACAATTTAATAAAAGATAACAATACCTATGTACTATGCTCTGATTAATCGAATCTATAGTCAGAATGGGAAGATGTTGTATTTAAATAATCTAGATTACATTATAAATGATGAATAATAATATTGAATTGTTTTTATACATTAATGCATTAACAGATTTTCTAAAATTGATATTTTGTTACACATCTTTGATATGAATGAAATAACAAAAACAATTTCACAAAATATGAGGCAGTTATGTACGTGTAACTTATGCACCCCTACCCTAAATCTTAATCACATCTCTTCATCTATTCATAAGTGTATGTATAATATTAATTAATAATAATATAGTCTTTATTATGTTCACTACATACATATTCAATACATTCGGTATTATGTCTGCGTTATTTGTAAACAAACATTATCAAAACTGTTGGTGCATTGCTATGTTTGTATAATTACATACATATTCGCTTTTTGTTACACACACACAAACATATTTACTAACACATAAACATACAAGTGTATCAGTATGCTTGTATAATTTTTCATTAACCATCAAAATCTAATATATGTAAATTCTCATGTATGAATGACATTTAATTAATTTAAAATTTAAATAGATAAATACAAACATAATTATAGAGTGAGCAGACATTATTCGAAATATATTTGTTCAGTTATTTATTTGAATCATAATTGATTTTAGGAATCGTTTTCTAGGGTTTCACACGAGATAAGACTCGTCTAGTTTTTTGGAACTGAAGTCTTGTCTCGGTTTCGAATTTTACAAGTCATAGTCTCGTGAAAATTGAAGCTATCTCAGATTGATGTACAATGTTTTTTTTTAATATTCTGAAACACTATTGTTATTGGGAAACTGCAACACTATGTACTACATATACCTATGTACATTTAATGAAAAAAATAGCGTTTGCGAAGGTATATCTAGGGGTTGTTGTAATCGGCTTAGGTCGGTGTCGAAGGGATCAAGATAGGAGACGGTAAAGCACCTTATAAAAGCTAGCAAAACAATCTTAGTTATTCTTCTAATCATTTCTTCTTCTATCTTCTGAATATAGGGGGTGCTGATACAGATCCTTGCCAGAGGCGCAAGGAACCCTTGATACGTTTCTGGGAGTATGACAAATTCATAATTCTGTAAGTGGAATTATCATTGAGAAAAGTATACCTTCCTCGTATAGTTTTTTTTTAAAATATTATAAACATTGCACGTAAATTATTTTTGGATTAATGGGCTTGTTTTTTTAATTCTCATGAACTTATGTTACTAATAAAACAAGTAACTCTTTATTTAATCAATTTAATTACTAAAGTCCGCAAATATAGTTTGTTTTTTAAATTATAGTCTTTTATTTTGTTCATGTTTTTTCTCCAGTTATGGCAAAGGTAAAACCAGTAATGAGCACGCAGTGATGGACACTTGCTAATGATTATAAAATGATAAGTACTAGGACACAAAAGATATAAAAGAATGAATCGTCAAATTTGAAACAATGTAAAGTAGTTGCTATGATAATATAATAATTAATAAATAAATCATACTAATAATTAGTTTAAATGTCCACCATTTTGACACCTATTGGCCGATTGTCATCAAATCACGCTGTAAGACAGTTAAATGTATATAGATTAATATTCAGAAATGGTAGTAATCAAATATCAACACATATTTCTAATTCAGTACATTTAATTAAAAATTTGCTATTACTGGGGTCCTTGCCAAGACTGGTGCCACTACCTTATATACATTTTACAAAAGGAAGGCAAGGGGTAACTCAATAAATGTAAACGTATTTTAAAGTTAATATTGCAATTTACTATTTCACATTGACTTCATTCGTGAACCTAATGTATTGACAGTTTCCGATAGCAGAGCGAGGGGTATTGCCTGATATTCCCCCTCCCATATTCGTGTCGCTTGCTTAAATAACTCATATATACTCCAATTCATGCCAGCGAATTCGAAACTTATATGACATTTAATACCGTGGTTTATATACGATTACTTGATAAGATTTTTTTTATAAAAGAACTTGAATTTGCTAAGGATATAAAAAACTCTAATGGATTCTAAGAAAAACAATTTTGAAAGGAGGTATTTTAACGAGGAAGAAATAAAAGAATTGTTTGCAAACATAATTATTTTTTTAATTGTAACAAAATATTTTAAACGTTTTTTATTTGGATAATAATTAAATTATATTTCAATTTTAAGATAAAGTTTAATATAATGTTTAATTTTAGAAGTACAGAAATAAATTTTATAAATATTCGTAAATAAAATTCAATTTAACAAGGAATGTAGTTACAAATACATTTTATGTACTTACCAAATTTATTATTATCGATATAATGTACTTTGAAAAATATAAAAATAAAGTTCAGAATTTACTATGTTAGTCGGGGTCGCAACTAGAGGCTCTGGGGCCCCAGAACAGCAAGTGATCAAGGGGCCCCTTATAAATAAATTTTGAACAATTTTTATGTAGGTACATATGTGACTATTTTCGAAAAAAATAAAAGTTTTTCAGTAAAAATGTGAATACTTTAAAATTGTAATTATTAATGTTTTTTGTAAACAATAGAATTTACACCAGTAAATCATTTTTTGAAAAAAACAAACAATAATTTCTCATATCGAACTGCATAAAACTCGATTTATAGTGGAGTCGAAATTTTTTGTACCTTGTTGAAAAAATTACCATTTTTACGGTTCTTCGTGTACATTTTTTAAAAATATCTCCAGTTTTATTGGACGGATTGCAAAAAATCATGTTATGAATTTCCTTATAAAAATCTTATAATTTTAATACAAAACCTAAAAAAGCAGTACTTTTTTACAACGAACAATATAGTAAATAGATTTTAATAAAATTTTGGGAAAATATATTCCTTATGATTAGAAAAAAATGTAAGTGTGACAAGTTCATAATCAAAACGGTTTAAAAACACATTTAAAAATAAAAATTGATTCGTTAATATCTTGGTAAAGGGAGGTTCTTTTTTTTGTAAATTTTTTATGTACTATGCGATGGTTGCCCCCCAACCCCCAACCACCACTGCCACCCGATTCCGGCCCCACTGGATAAAATAATCTGTTATTATTTCTGCCTACTTTAAACGTAAGATTGCGAGTTATACTGATTATGAATTAAATATAATCGTTAATATTTTTTTTATACAATACAGTAAGCTTAACTAATGAGCTTAAGCATTAATTAGGACTTGATTTTAACAAGCAAAGATATTTTTCAATAGAGTGAATTAGTAGATTATAATTGAAATAAAAACCGATCATTATTTAAGTACATACTACACAGATACTTTTTTCTTGATAGGTGGTCGCTTTTAGCGTGTTAGCATAATCATTATTTTATTCTTAATTTTCAAGTTTTATAATAAAAAAATATATGATTTTTAATTTTTTTTTTATTAATCCTATTCTAACCAGAGCTCAAGTCGATTTGGGGGAGCACTGTTTTTATTTAATTAATAAATTGTAGTTATAAATGTTATAATATCTGTAGTTTAAATAGTAATAACAATATACTTACTTATTTGCATATTTAAAAACTGCAAACATTCATATCGCTATTTTTATCAAGAAATATATTTTATTTTATACTTAATCTAATTTACCAATTAAAATATCATATTATCTACATATATTACTTCTACATTTAATGTAAGTACATAAATTATTATACGAGAGAAATGCAACAATAATAAAAAAGAAATCATATTACAAACTTTGCCATGTAGAGCAGCGTTTTGTCATTATACAACCAAAGGTAATGGTTGGGGATGCTCATTTCGTGGAATGTAACCTTTTTAGCATTTTTAAAAAAACAATCAGGACGCCATATGTTGTGCAGCCAATCAACATCGAGTATTCTGTACTCCTCGCTCATGTGTTCGGGAAGTCGTAGTCGTGGATCTCGCCAGCTTTGTGCTAGGAATATGTCAGTGACGTACGTCTGTAACAAATATAATCAGATCATTGGTGTGGGATTTCATATTATTTTATTGGATATTTGTATTGAGTAAATGTAGCATAAGTAAATCAGTCGAAGTATTGAAATATATACTCATAATTGTCAATAACATATGTACATACATGATTGGTTTTGCGGCTTTATTACAAACTGAAAATTGTATATTATTGTATTTAAGTACAGTCGCATGCAAAAGTGGTCAACCAATTTTCATTCAAATTCGCTTATCACAAACTTGGTAGGCTCCTTCCATTTGATTATATTATTATAATATTTAAATTATTTTTCCATGTACCAAACAAAGACAGATATTTTAAAACTCATTTGCTAGATTAAGAAGTACTCTTCGTTTATAGTACTCATATATATTTGTGCGATTAAATTATTATGTAATCTATTGAAAATTTTATACGTAAATTTTGTGGCGATAAATATTTGATATTCCGAATTTTATTATTTAAATAATAATATATTAAACTTGATATAAAATAAATTAATGAAATTGACGTATATTTGTGTTTTTATTTAAAATGATATAACTATATAAGCTCCGCCTTAGAAAAAGATAACCGATGATGTTTGTCTTAATATTGTCGAATCTGTTGTTATGGTGGTAGACGACTTCTAAAGCCCTTAGTACCTACTATTGCTAATTTATAATCTGCTGATAATTATTAAAAACTGATTGAGTAATCATTTTAATTAGTAATAATTTACTGGATCTAGTTTTCTATATGAATGAAATAATTACGATTTTTTTAAATTTGTTAAACGAAGATTTTAAAGATACCAATATAATACGTTTATATATTTAATTTGTTTTAATGAATAAACATTTTTTTTAGTAAAGTTGGCCGCCGTACAGAAACAAAACCTCGTTCTTTTTGAAAATTGAAGATTGAAAAAGCTAAATAAAATCTTGTTAATATGTTAATATAATATCCTCAATATGATAATAAATTTTATTTTTATTTATTTGACATTTTATTCATATAAAAGATATTACAACAAAAGGTAAAATTAATTTCTTTTACTCTACTGCTGAAACAGCTCATTTATGGACATAATATGTTCATAAGCAAAAAGCGATTGTTTTGATGTCATCTACAACTCCTGAAAGTTTGTCGATATGTTTACGAGACATACTGTATAATAAGTTATCAAAGAACACATTCTATATATAGACATTAAACTAAAATTGAGAGGGTGGAGCGTCAACTAGGGAATTGAAATATATTGTATTACAATGTTTATTTTAATGTGAAACTCCCAAATACATTCTTCTATTTGCGGAATGAAAACAATGCCTGAAAAAATATTTGTTAACATTTCATTATAATCTCGGTTTTCGAAAAATTATGGTTTATAATTATTTAATTTTTAAATTATTTAATTAATTATCTTGTTTGAAAAAAAATATTTTATTAATATTATGTATGTCGCTATTGTAATTATTGTATTCGTTAATTAGGTTTTGTTCACCAGGGAATTTAATAAGAAATGTTTGGCCATGAATATAAATAAAAGGTATGCAGATCTTGGCTTCTGGGTGTAAGCCGCGTCAGTTTGGTCGTGTTATCGGCCAACGTTTCGTCACACATTGCAGTGGACATCTTCAGGCACTTTTAGAAGAGCCCTGAAGATGTCCACTGCAATGTGTGACGAAACGTTGGCCGATAACACGACCAAACTGACGCGGCTTACACCCAGAAGCCAAGATCTATATCAAGACCACCGCGGAAGCCTCAAGACTTGTAAAAGGTATGCATTTTTGGTGTTAGATAAGTCATTACCAACGTAACAATTTTTATTTATCACAAATAATTAAATATGTAATAATGTTCTATAGAATTTAATTAATAACCCGGAAAATATGGAAATATAATTTGACGGTTTTCAAATAAAATCAATTAATTATTTTATTAACAATTTCTTTGACATATTTTATACCCTAATGAAATATTAATTACAAAATTTTAATATGATTAACAACTTCATTACGATAAATATTTGTAAAAAAATATATTACTATAATATAATATAATTTTTGAATTTTTTTTTGTTTACCCTTTTTCTCATTTATAATGAAGGATCTGCAGAATTACTTAATGGCCTATTGTAAGTATAGGTACATTTATTACAGACTATAAATTTTCTGCGGCTTTACCCGCGTTTCTTCGAAATCTTAACCTTTATAATATATGTTAATTAAAAAAAAAATACATATATGTATATATACAAATAAGACCTCGCCATAAAAAGTTGTCAAGGGTTGTTACGTTAAATAGACCACCCAGTATATATGTACAATTAAACTATAAAATACACAAAAGTGCTCCGATCAACAAATGGAAAAAGTAGAAGAATTTTTAAAGGTTATTTATATTAAATTACGTCTTAATAAAAGTAGTTATAATAGATTTGAATACATAAGAAAACTAATAAAAAGTTTGTTATGTGAGATTTTAAAAGTTTTTTGATATAAAAAGTTGGAACTCATGAATTTTTTATTCAAATTCTAATATTCAATTTTTTATACGCGGTTTTCTTGTCAGCTGGACTTCATCCTCTTGTAGTGTAGATATTGCGTTGTTTAATCTTTATTCAGTTCAAATATCATATAATTTTCAACCTATTACATAATGATAAAAAAACATGTTTCCATAAAAATCTTATGGCGCAAAAACATTTTGAAACAAGCCATGAGTTCAATCCTTGAGGTCCACACAACCAGCTTCTCAACATGGTATGACTATAAATACTTGAATTCTGATTATTTATTGTTTCCATATAGTTTATGTGATTTTTTTTTAATATGTAAATAAAAATTTTTAATAGGACTTGTCAGAAATAAAAATCACTTTTGTATTATGAATTTAGTTAATTCGCGTTTGTTTACAAGGCAACGTAAATTAGTAAACGTATTTATTAGTATTTAAAATTCAAATTTTGAGGGTGGTTTTTACCCCTACAATGGCTATTATTAGGCACGTATGAAAAGTATTGAAATATATGTTTCATTATTTTTGTATTGTAGAATATTTATTCATGCTAAGTTTCAAGTAAATCCGACCAAAAAAATATTTTTACCCACACAAACTTTTGCACCCTTTTTTACCCCAACAGAAATTTTTTATATTGATTTTCGGACCGATTACAATAACTTCCTAATGGGAAGTTAATTATGTATATTTGTACCTATACATATACATTTTTATGTATTCAAGTATTTCAATAATATACATAAATTCATAAATACAATTTTGGCTTTATGAGTATATTTTTGTAATCCATACATTGCATCTATCATGGAAATGTATGAAGAGACGAAACTAATAATAATAATAATTGATGAAAAAATATATCTTATTTTTATTACATCTCTTACCATTGATTCCTCGTTAATAGAATCTAGTTGCAGTACGGTGACATGGAAGTAGACAACTGTTGGTAAATGATTCTGAGGTCGCGGGGCACGGTTCTTGTCGTATTGCTTCGGTCTGATCGGCAGAATGTCACGTAATGACAAACTGGTCTCTTCGATACCAACAAAACTCGAGTTTCCATTACTGAAAAAGAGTAAAATATTAACGTTTTTTTTTTAAAGTATGATTTATAATTTTAATGATCAAACAGTTGTTGTTTCAACTATTATCAAAGAAATATTACAGTGTAATTAGTCACTTTTTATAATATTTATCTCCATAATATTTCTATTTTTTTGATGGGAAAAAACAAAATGGCGTTTGTCAAGTTTTTATTGACAGTTGTAGCTACATAATTCTTAATAATTGAATATGAACCTAATCTAGTATTGTATGATAATTTTGTTAGTAACTATAAAAACCACAATAATCGATTACCAATTCAAACCTTGATCACGTTAATTGAAGAACTTACCCACACTAATAATTAAAACGCACAAAAAAAAATTCCCCCAGATAATAATGAGAAAAATATTATCAAATATTTTATGTAGTGTAGTAAAATAAAATCATGTATAGATATTATTAAAGAAATATAGTCAAATTATATACATATTATATTAATTCTATATTTCATATACATATAGTATAAGAAAAAAAAAATTGTTTAGATATATTTTTTTAGGTGATTTGAAAACTAATGTAATGTACAATGCTAAGGGCGTATATGGGTAGACTAAAATTTTACACAAATATTTAGTTTACGATGAAAATATTTTCATGCTCTACGTAAATTTTAGAAGCAACATGATTATGAATAATTCATGATAAGTTCTCGCTAATTCGCTCTATTTGTTTTTGTAATGTCAAATAATCAAAATTTAAATATAATTTAAACAAACAATTAATTATTGTTTATTCATATATGAAATCAATTAATTTTTTTAATTAATGTACATAGTAGTCAGCCACTACACATTTACATAAAAAACCTTACATAAATAAATGGGGGTGGGGGAAGGGGTTATCTAATAATTTGTTAGTGTAATATTTTTTTGCTACTCGACACCTCCACCATCTGTAAATTTCTACTGTATTTGCATAAGATAGCAAAATGTGATACAATAATTAATAATTTAGTTTAAATGGTCGTTTAATAAACACTCTATAAATCATAAAATGTAAGTATGTAATATTCAAGTACAAATGCAATGCTTAACCTAGAAAACATTCTGTGCAATTTGCTGGCTTTTATTAAATGCATTATATCCTTTATATTATATGAACGACATTATTATTCACGAAGATACTAAAACTACTAAAATTTTATCAATAAAACTTTAAAGTATCTATTATGTTTCATTCAATTACTATTAGTTTTTCTCTACATATGAGGAAAAATAAGACATTAATTTTATTTCTGATACGTATCTTGGTTAATATAATTTTAGTGTTCTTTCAATTTATATATTATTGAACTTTTGTTAATGGATTGGAATTTTTGAATTGAGTGGTTTTAATAACTTTAAGTCGATATATCGTAGAATATATCTATTATAAACTTTCAAGGTCATTCCAAAATCAAATTCTTCGTCATACATTTTTGTTTGTTGGCTTGGCCTTTTCAGACAGTTCCTTCGTGGTTGATTTTAATTGAAGTATGTGTTGTGCGTGTTTTTTGTGAGAATATATGTGTGTTAGGGAACATTGGGACACTATGGAATGGGAAGTTGCTGAAGGGCCAATCATAGCAGGTTACAACGAACATTTCAGGATTATAGGAATTATAGGAATATTAATTAAATATGATCTTTAAAATAAAATAAAGATATTAACTAAAAAATAATAATGAAAATCAATTTATTTTTAAAATGATCTCTATGTCTATTTAAAAAAATACATATAGTATAAGTATTGTTATACCGATTTTTTAAAAACAAATAGTAATATACGAATATTCTGACTGTAAAAAGATAGAAATAAATAAATAAATCTTACGCTGAACAGTCTACAATTAAATATATATGTATATACTAGTATTAAATTATTGATTTTTCGAAAATGTCTGTGTCAATATAATTATCTATCTACGCGAACGTAAGATGAGAATATTATTCTATACTTTTAAAGACTGAATAGCTCAACTATAAAGTTGAACCATTTACACTTTTCTGCAACACACGAATGTTCGTGACTCCACAGTTATAAAGGAGTTTTAGATTTACTTCGGTATTTACTTTTTTGGAAGAATTTGTGCAGATGTTTTATTTCATAAAAATCTGCAGATATGTATTAACACGTTCACTGCGATCTATGTTTATTGTTTTTAAGTAAGTATATAGGAGGTGAGTTCCAAAACTCGTTTGTTCCATTTAAAAAAAATCGAGATGCAGTGGATTTTGAAAGAATTTTTGGCGTTATTTCATATGATAATGTCAGTTTTGAGCAAAACTCACTCAATCATATTATAACTGAGCAAGTTTTACTTAAAACTGCTATCACCATATGAAAGAATGCTAAACTTTTTTTTATTAAATCCACTGCATCTCGATTTAAAAAAAAACGAGTTTTGGAACTCACCTTCTCACTTGTATACTATATAATATAAATGAAATTGTGAATATTGTAGTTTAATCAAATCTCAGGTATTACTAATATAACTTTTTAAATTAAAATATAGTGCCCTCTCGAATTTTATTTTAATTATTTATTTAAAGGTTAATACAGATTGTAAAGTTTTACTAATTTCTAATAATTATTTAAAAATGAATCTTTCGATAACGCTTACGTAAAAAAATGAGATTGTCTCGGTCTCGTCTCGTCCAAATTTAAGCTCATCTCGGTCTCGATTTAAAATTTGTAATCTTAGTTCAATCTGTAAATGTGTCATATATAATAATAATTTATGTATAGGTTTAAAAACAAAAATAAAACACAAAAAACATCACTTAAATGAACCTCTTAAAAATGATGAAAGACTATATAAAAATCGAAATAATATTAAAGGTCATGGTTCTCATAACGTATATATGAAGCAAATAAAGTTCATATAACTTGTGCCATTTTTAGATACAAACATAAATTTATATTGGAGTGAACGTGATAACGATATATACATACATTTTTTCGTAAAATGATGCATATTTTTATAGTTATTATGTCTACATGGGATTAATAAAAATCATATTTTATTTTCTACCGAACTATTTGCGTATATTGATGTTATAAATGACAATGAGTGCTGTGTCGTAGGAATAACATGTCATTGAGGTAAGTGCCGATGGCGTCAGAACGATTCTTTCATGTTCAATTAAAATATTTTTATCATACATATTATATCGAATTGTCTATAATTTTTTTATTTATTTCCCGAGTAAAAAAAACGCACGGCCGTGCTATGGCCGTGGTGTATTCGTACGCCCGTGAACGTTCACGGCCGCACCAAATCACGACGGCAGCACTAGGTTTGTTTGTGAATCAAGCAGTGGCGTAGTAAGAAAATTTTTCGGGGAGGGGGGGGGGGGGGGTTAAGTCATTCGATTTTTTTTTAGTCATATAACTAAGTGGCAGTTAACTGTATGATAAAAAAACATGACAGAAAAGTCATTCAATTCAAAATTATTATGATTATTTCGCTTATTTTAAGAACATTAAATATTTCGGGGGGGGGGGGGGGGTTATAATCACTAAAAAGGTCATTCGATTCAAAACTGTAATAATTATTTCATATATTTTAAGAACATTTAATATTTCGGGGGGGGGGGGGGGTCGGCCCCAAAACCCCTCCCGTTCCTACGCCACTGGAAACAAGCAAGGCCGTACGAATGCACCACGGTCATAGCACGGCCGCACCACTACCATGGCAGGGCTGTGTGTTTTTTTTTACTCGGGTTTCTTACCTAATAGTAAGTATTTAATAATACCGAAATCAATACTACTGCTGAGTACTGTCAGACTAGATTCATACCTGCCGGCATTAAGTGTTAAAGTAAAAGTCTACTGCAAGCTATACTTGCACAATTAGTGTTCCGTGCCATCAGCCTTCCACATAATTTATTGAAAATTTTGAAAAACGTGTAAAGACAAACGTTACATCGTGAAAAATATTTTTGTCAAAAGATTTTTTTCTCTCGAAACAATCGTACAGCAGTATTAAGTAAATAAACAAATAAATTGTTTATATTAATGGTTTATAATTTAGCTCAAAATGATCAGGATTGAAAAATTTTAGCGAGACATTTGAGAATTACTCAATGTTTATGATTTTTTCAGATTTTTCTAAGCAATCCTTTTGGTGGAGAACAGCAAATTTTAAAAAAAAATCCGAAAAATGTTAAACAAAAAATACACTACACAATATCCTCGAATTTTTTTTTCCATTTTCCAATTTACTCCATGAAATTAACCCCCAGAATCAAAATTCAACTATTGGGGCTGTAATTTCACCCTTGAGAATTGGATTAAAATAAAAATATTTAGAAGCTGCGACTTGTAAAATAAATATGTCCGCTACGCGAAAAAAAAAACAATAAAATTAAAATAACGGTCATTTTAAATTACATACCAGCACATTAGGGCCACTGCAAACAAAAAACATGTATTTATTGAATAAGCTGTAATTTCATCTTTAAGAATTTGACTAAATAAAAAATCCTAGAAGCTGTGATTTGTAAAAAATATATAACCGCCACGCGGAGACAAAAAACAATGCAATTAAAATAACGGTCATTTTGAATTACACATCAACAAAAATATATTTATTAAATGGTTTAGTACTAACGCTGAAAAATATAATACATATGGATTGAACCATTAATAATGGAGTACCTATATCAATTATACATTCAGTTAGTATTCATTTTAACGGTTTCCCCCAACGTTATAAAATATGCAATTGTGCATTCTTATTCGTATACATTAATTATAAATTAGAAGGTATGTATATACCAGAGAAAACATAATTTTTATAGCTTTGTATTGTTTTTTTTGTTTTAGTGCAATAAATTAAGAGTTCTGTTTATTTTAATTAACATATAAATGCATATTTATTTATGTATTTCATTATATCTTTCACAGATGTTGAAATTAGATAAAATAAAATATAACATAATAACATAACATAATAATAATTATAATCAATTTATATTTTCCAAATTATTCATCTAGTCTTAATATTCATTTATGCCATAATGACATGCTAAATAAATGTTTTATTTCAAATAAAATTTTTTTAAGGGAGGTTTTTAGCGAAAATTAAACATTCGTTAATGACAGTGTGACAATATATAGATCTGTAATTATAAATATTTTAAAATTTTTAAGACATCGTTTTGTAGAGTAAAAGTTCATTTGGACTGTGTTATGTACTAATATATCGCAACGAACACAAAGTTAATTTCAAGATATTATAAAATAATAATAATAAATAAAAAAAGCATTTTTGATTTTGTTAAATTTCTTTTTATTGAAACATAGTACATAATTTATCGTTTGGTTGGTTAAAACATTTGAAAAACATTTTTTTAAATAATAATTCTCTCTTTTTTTTCAAACAGCAAAAGGATGGGTTTGAATAAAACTAAGTCTATAAATCGTAAATTATATTTAGGAGGATTGATACATTAGTGCATATTACAGTCCATATAATTTAAAGAAATGGTATGAAAATAATGCTTTTATTTAAGATAACCAGAATTAATGAACAACAAATTAAAATTAAATATTTTATAAGGCTTCTTCAATAAGTATTAAATTTCCAAACTTTCATGAAAACTGATAAATTCAGAAAAGAAAATACTCAAAACTTACATTTTAGAGCAATATGTAGCTGAAGGAACACTGAGGAACAGTACACATATAATTGGCAAAAACAATTGTATGAACATTATTTTTTTACAATTTACACTTACATATTAAAATTTATAAAATTGAATAGCTGTTAGTTCAATTCTTTGTGTTAATTTTTTTTAAAATAAATTAAAATTTTATTAAATTCAATATTTTTAAATATTCCGTGACAATTCAGGACTTGGTTGGATACTAGATTTCATAAATTAGAATAAAAAATGTAGATACATTTTGTGACAATATATTATATTCAGAAATTTGTAAAACAATTAAACGATTTTAAAATACACAACATGAAAAATATAGTTGTTGACAACGAAGTAGTAGCAGAAAGTTTACTGAGCTTCTTTATTCATTTCATATACCTCTTGATCTCGGAAACCTTAGAACAGTTTTCATGTAGTAGGCATGTTTCTATACAATATAATTTATTTCTATACTATACTAGATTTATTTTTTTATTTGATAACCGAGATTATATTTATGTATAATTGAAAATAACTAATTAAACTTACAAAATGTTAAATGGGAGATGAAAAATGGAGGTAAATAAATGTCAAATGGAGTACCTAATTAAATTTTCTAAAGTAAAGTAATAATGAATTCAATATAGTTTTTTGGTGGAATTTTTGTTCTAAAAAATAATGCCTACATGGATAATGACAACAATTTAATATCAATTATTATTATATTAAATTTAATTACCAGCAGAATTATTTATTTTATATTTTGTATCTTTATTAAGATAACAATATTATGATCTAATGAGATTTTTATTAAAAATCTTATCTAGGTACTTTTCATACAAAATGAATTTTTTAAATTAGGTCTGGGAATCTTTTGTATATTAATTTTTTATAGTGCAGTTGTCGCATGCCTTATTATCATTACTTTTTATTTAATTTAATTATATGACACTCCGAGAACATTTTTATTGATGTAGGTATATATACGAAATGGACATATTAAAAAATAGGTTAAGAATAGAAAAAAAAATGCATTTACATTTTATTATAGCTATTTTATCATTCAATATCACGCAAATTTCGGCGAATTCTAAATAGTTAATTAATAGGTTAATGGTGTTTACCCCTTTCACCATATCAGCAATCCCACCGCAGTGGAGTAGAGATACTCGTAGTAAGAGTTCTGATAGCCTGAATCGATTTCTAATTGATTGTAGAGTCTCACTCACTCACAGCCGTATTTTCTGACTTTATCAATCAATATTATTAAATAGCATGGCTTGGCCATAAAATGTACACCCTTTAAACTTTTAAAAATGTATTAATTAATAAAGTTGTCTACTTTTTCAATTTTAGTAATAATAGTGATTATGTAAGAACATTAATATGAAACCTAACCTAACCTAACCTAACCTCACATTATAATTACCTATATTTTTTCTTACATTGATCCGTCACAAAAGAATAAATAAATACAAAAACTGAAAAAAGTATTCCATAAATAATAAATACCTAATACCTACATTTATCATAACACGTCAGTCGTACAGTTATAATTTCTCAGAATTAAAAAAATATCCAATTTCAACAAAAAAACAAGATTATTTTAATTTGCAAAAAAGTCATACCTTTGAATAAAATAATTAAAAAATACTACAGATTATTATAATATGCCAGTTGCAGCTACTGTGGTGCTTCTCGGCGAATATTTTTTTAACTATCAGAGTAACTAAATATTTTATAATCAATTTTTTTTTCAGAAATATAGTTTTCCATTTAAGTAAACTGAAAATTTTCTTACTTCTAGTTATCCGATTTGACTGATAATGAATTTTAATAGCGTTCTATTCTGATAAAAGATAAAGTTGATTCAAAAGGATTTATTACGCTTTGCGACCTGTAGCGTGTTGTCGTCACTTAAAAATTTCAGTTTTACGACATATTTAACTTTAAAATTAAAACCAATAGATATTTAACTGAGTAAATATGGAAACTGTAATGTTTTCTTTCAGAAAATGTAAACTTTTAAGTGGGTTACTAAAGAAATTTAATATATAATGCTAATTTTGCTAAAAATAATAAATTTATAAATTAATTTTTGGATAAATTGCGTCATTGTTGGTTTGGCTAAAAATGGCGACGCTGTCATAACTCTTACAAGACTATCTCTACAGTAACGATGTATAAATAACGCTAAAACACGGTAGCGGGTAATCGATTCTCTACCTATATCGTAAAGAAAACCTGAAATGCATTTAATCACATTATAATAAAATAAATATTATTATTGAAATAAGAGTATTATTTATTGATTCTCTTGACCCACTTACAATCGAGTTATTGTACATAAACTGAGTCAGCGATGTGAGTAAGGGACCACCACGGGGCCGGGATAATTGGATTTACGTTTAGTAGCCCTACACTTACACATTTATGTAGATAACAAATTATCTGGTTATATTCGCGCAGACGCGCGCTATATTTTTATACATCAAATATACTGACTATAGAAGATATTCGTGTGTACGGAGGTTCAAAAATTGTACTAATATGTATTTTTGTATATTTATCTTGGGAAGGTTTTGTGAAGGGAATGTGTATGATCATTTGGTTGTAGAAGTTATTGCTTTGGTTAGTAAATACAAATATTTGAAAAAGTTATAATTATCTGATATTTGAAAGTTGTATATTTCCATATGATGGAATTTCGAGAAAATTGGTATCAATATACCAATATGGTAAGAACAAAATTACTATCAACTAAATAGCAGAAAAATTGAATTTTTATTTGCCAATGATTTTAATATATGTAATAATAAAACGTTTACATATTTAAATTCTTTGAAGTGACAGCTTTTAATTGATAACCCATAAATTGGCATAAATCATCAAAAAGTGCCAAGAACATATTATTTAATTTTTTATGTTCATGTTTATTCAGAAGTTAAAAAGCTGTGACATACACAGTTCTGATTCCATAAGTGTTCTTTTAACTAACAATAAGACTACATTTTTTTAATGAACTTTTATCACTTTCATATCGTCATTCATCTATGAAAAGTCACTTTTTGTTAAATTTTCGATTTTTGTTATTTCCCAAACAATAATTACGTATTAAAAAATGTAACATAAGTCGACTTTACCCCCCCCCCCCCTTCTCTAAAAAAATGAAGGAAAATGTGAAGTATATATACATTTATATAGATTTTATACATCAAATTCAAATGCATCTTATGATTTATCTTTGAACGGCAAAGATATACTGTTATTGATAGTGCAATAGCATGTAACGTCACTTGGTAAATACCCTGGATACTACCTAACTGACAAAGGTAGCAAAATTGAGATTTCACATCAATGCATTCTTAATGTTTATTCGCTTCCGCTCGAATCATTCTTTCCTTTGATCTGGCCAACAGAAACGTCTGATTTCATCTCTAAATATCTGTTTATCGTATGCAATCAAATAGGAAGCTGTTTAGTCTTATGCAGCGTTTCTCAACCTTTTAGTATTTGCGACCCAATTTTCAATCACAATTCTCATCCCCCCCCACATACAATAATTTTATTAAACCTTCTTTCGAAAAACTTTGCTTTGTAAAACAGGGAGTCACTAATAATTATTAATATTGTTTTTAATTAATATATCCTATTTATAAGTGTATTATATCAGTGTAAATGTAAACGTGTATTTTCTTTTTTATTATGGCAGAATGTATTTTATTGCTTTTCTTCCAGTAAATTAAATAAATTATTTAATAATATTTTTTCTCGATATGCTCACGTCCTCCATTGAGTTTTATCAGGCTCCCCTATGGGGGCGCGCCCCACAGGTTGAGAATCGCTGCCGTACTGTAATATTTGACTTATCGCATATACGTTGTATTTAACAAGATATATTATACTAACTAATAAAATAACGATGTAATCTTTGAAAATAACAATAAATAAGTTTGATACATTTTCAAAAATAAATGATGGACGCCCTTTGGGTACCATTCACTGCATCCCTTGATAATGTATCACATCTTTATATGCGTTCTATTTATAGTTATATTACCAATATTACATTTTATTTCAACCATTATAATTTACTTTCAGTTTTATTGGAAGTAAACATAAAATACAACATTTACAATTTTATAGCGTGATGAGATTATTTATCACATTTTTAGGAACAGTACATAAATATTCATTTATCTTATAGATTATAGCGTTAAGGTCGAAATTGACACATTAGATAATTATTGCTAAAGTCAGAGTTATGTTTTATGCTCTATAAAACGTTGTTCGTATAAAAACTAAATTTTTATTGATAATACAAATCATTTAAAAGGCATTTCTTAATAATTAATATTGAAAAATAAACAATTTTTAACCAAGGTATACTTATATGACTGTTTAATATTTATAAACGTCATAATTTTCCTTAACGATATCCACAGAATGTGTGAAGAAACATAAGGTGCGACTGTTTTGCAACAAGAATCGCAAACCAGTTGCGGAAGCGACTATTTTACAACTGGTTTTCAATCGATTTAAATCCTCGCTCCGCACACGAGCGCAACTGAATCTTGATCAGTCGACAGTTTTAAGAGAATTGCCGTGAAGAAAAAACGCGATTTTTTAAAAGTTTTTATGTTTTTTTGACTTTTGGCAACATGTCAAACATTCTCCTTGACGAATTTAATGTTTATTAACTGATCATTTATTCAGAATGAACTAAGAATTAATAAGGAATAATAGGAATTATGATAATTAACTAATAATTTGCATTATAAATAAATAATAATATTATTATAATTATAAAGCTAAAATATCATGCAACCACGCAACTGAAACCGAAATTCGACCTGCAAGCACAGTTGCACGAAATCAGTTAGAAACTGATTGCAAATCAGTTTTGTTTCGGTCGCACCGTGTGCGGAGGGCCATTACGTTACACGTACAAAGTCACCAAACGGTTGCTTACGCAACTGGTTTGCAATTCTCGTTGCAAAACGGTTACTCCGTGTGCGGAGGGCCTCACATTTTAAATTTTACATGAAAGTTTATGTTGTAATGGTAATAATGTTACTTACAAAAAATTATACGGAAGCGTCTATTTAATACACAAGACTTTGAGGGGGGTGGGTAAAACTTACGTATCCTTAGGTGGAGGAGGGGGTAGTGTCAAATGCGTTATTTACGTAAGGTTTTTTCTAATTAATCATTTTTAAATATGTTAATTTAAATCATTTTTAACTTTGGTAATTGTTTTTCGTATATTAAGTCTATTGGAATCTCATTAATCAATGTAATTTTGTAACTACTATACATATATAAAAAAAACTTTAAGTAATGATAGAGGAGGGGGTTATCTTATACTTATGGACCCTTACAATAGAAATGGGTGATATTTAAAATATTAAATAAAATATACCAAAATTTCTATTTTCATAAAGTATATTGTTATAACATTTTCACCTGGCAATCACAACTGTGTCCCGATAAATATTTAATATATGTATATTTCCTGTTTGGCTTAATAAAATTGGATCTAATTCAACATGACCTTTTCAATTTGTTCTTATTCCTACTTCGTACGTAAAACAATAATTTTAATGTAAAATGAGTTTAAATTGAATATGTTTATTTGTTCTGTTTGTTTTTTATTCTTAACATCTTGATTGGAAAATTTCTTTGATGTCGAAGATAACATTTTACTACAAAATCTGCTTTTTAATTAATGTTATGACATGACATTTTAAAAACTTTTTTGTGTTGCAATGTTATATCATTTCTTTTAGATCTAAAATAAAAAAAGTACAATATTAAATATGTAATTCAATTTAACGGAGGAGACTGACGTCAATTATAACTTTACATAATTCTTTTTTAAGAAATTCATTCTTTTTCTCAATGAAAATGTTTTTCAACTTTTTATTATAAGTTAAGAAATATGCATCAATTAATATTAGATGTTCTATGAATTTGATATAAAACCAGCTGGCCATTCGTGGCTTCGTACGCGGCGTTGTATTTGTTTTTATATAATATATAAAATCTAATACTGTGTGTACCTACTATTTATTAGTATAGATTCTAGAACAAAATGAAGTACTATTAAGATTGAATTTTTTTTATTGACGCAGCTAATTTAATCATTGGTCTGTATGCTTTTGTTATTATCACATGAACAAAATTTACAATACATTATAATAAATATATGTATGTATATAAAGTTTGTACATAGGTATACCTATAACAGATTTAATTTATCTTTCTATAAACATATTATATATAAAAGTAATGTATTATATTAATTGTTCCACGACGGCAGTTTGGATAACATCAGATTGATAAGATAATTTACATAACTTGGTACAGCCACAAGGACTTACCATAACAACATCATTATTCTTCTTTTAATACAAAAAATATAATATGAAATATGATTGCTCTCAAGATAGTTTTCTTTAAAATTTTTTATGGAAAATTTAAAAAAATCAAGTTAGACTTTCGTTGAAATATGTAGATGTAATGGAAGAATCATTGAGTAAAATGTCTAGGCAAGTTTTTCACACATAAATATTGAAAGGTTTCTATTTTATTATATGAGATTTGTGTATTTTGTATAAAATATTTCGTTTTTAATTAAACGTTAGACGTTTCTTTGATTTGGTTACAGCTTGAAAATTCATTTTAAGATTAAGTAAATAAAATCATTCGTCTATTTAAATTTTGGGGTAGCTGACATTAATATGTGCAGATTAATTTCAGACCATTTTGACAGTATACATTTAAAAGGTACGTAATGTAAATATGTAATGTTTATAAAGGAATGACTGGAAATTCATTTACTTTTACATTGACACAAAGTTTCAAACGTTTATTAAAATTTTAATGCAACACATTTTCAAAATAAACAACTATTTTAATTACGTCAACTCAGGCCTTTTTAGTGATTTTAAACATTTATTATTTGCAAGTTTTGGTAACTTGCATAGAATTCATACTAAAATCAATTTAATATGAAATAGATGAATATTGAGACTATTCTTGTGAAGTGGTAAAATTAGGAAGATTAACAACATACTCGTAATTATATATTATGAAACGTGTAGTAGATACCTTCCAATAAATTTAATTAATCTCGTAAATTGGTTATTATGATAAATTTCTTTCAATTTTACAAAACTCCGTTTTCGTAAAACTGAAGTAAGGATTCCATCAGAAAATACAATAAATTTTGTGTTTGACTTTATTTATTTTATTTTGGGTACATACAATAAATCTAATCTTACACCCTTAACTACTTCATCCTTCTTAATTTAAATAATCTTTTTAACCTTACATGTCTTTAATACTGTCGTTTTCCAGCTCTGTATATTTTTATATAAAATTATAAAAGTAAATACTTTGGAATAAAGTTTATCTTCAAATTTATTTATAGTACAGCAGCGCTTTAACTTTATTGTTATAAAAATATCACAATAAAGTTTTTAACCGCTGCAATTTTTCAAATAATTGAATATTTGATTTTTATATGGTGGCAATCGATTATATAAGTTTTTCGGAAATCATACAATCAGTTGTGCAAAAACAAATAAACTGAATAAAAAAATGAATAGGTTAAATTGTTTGTTAGGAAACGCTCTACAAAAAAGATAAGAAAGTAAGAAGCATTTTTTTTAAGACTGAAAATTCAATAGTCATCTTGACTCAATGTATTTCATCCCCTATTTTTTTATCGTTTTTTTCTCATAACTTTTTTATTATAAATGTAATGCCAAGAAGTTACAGAGAATTACTATACCTACAAAAATGCCCTTTACAAAATTTTTGTCAGACTGTTGAGATGAATAAAAAAACTAATTGCACCCTTATTTTCAAAATTACGGTAAAAAGGCATCGTTCACAGTCCCCAAGACTCACGACCGACCCCCCTTCGAAATCCCCTAAAAAAACCGCTGCCTACCAAAAATGCATGGTTGCCCTGTTTTATACGACGCTTTGACTGTGCTATTATTCTATTATCAAATATACCAAGATACCATTATTTATATATGTTACTTCCTCGCCATAGACGAAGTATAGAGGAAGCATTATATAAGTATATGTTATCATAATAGTAGGTACATACATATATTGTAAATATCTCAAAGTGTATGATTATTATTTTATCATATATACATATATCATAAAATTTGTAAATTTGTATGACTAAAATCAATGAAAGCGTAGGGCTTTATAAAGGCAAATATTAATTAAACTAATGAATTTAAGAAATGTACAAATTTTCTACCCTTTTATAGTATATCAATTCACAAGATATTTTTTCCATACATTCTGCAAATTTTGTGATAGCTGATTCTTTTTACATTTGGGTACATAATTAATAAAAGCTTGTTTAAAAAAATATATATATTTTTTATTTATTATTATTTTCAAATTTTTAGTTACTGACTGACTAACGATCTAACATACTAACAGGTAAAGTTAAATAAAAGCTCGTCAAACCCTTTTATATGATACCCATGTCAAGGGGGTTATGAAGAAAAAGTTAATCCGCCATAATTTAGAACAATTAGATATAGGTATTATTGTATATTGCATTGTCACTGGACATTTGATCCTACTTCCGGCCTTTGTTTCTGCTCTGATTTAAAAAAAGTGTTCTTTGAAGTAAAAGATTTATTTACCCTTTTTATATATTTATATTTACATTTTAAAATGAAGTACCTACTATAAAAAATATATTATACGTTAGATTTTGGAATCTTTTTTGGCAAAGCGCACAAAACAAATAAATATGTAAAGTAGATAGTAGTTTTTACTTTAAATTAACTGTCACTTTGCCAAATGACACTCAACGTAATAAAACTACATTAAACTATGAACTTTATGTCCGTTTTTTAGTTCTGGAATAATATACTTAACAAACTGCAAAAAATTATACGTATGGTTTCGACACTAATAATAGAGATATGAATCTTGGTTTCTGGGTATATGCCGTGCCAATTTGACCGTGGAGAAGAGCCCTGAAGATGTCCACTGCAATTTGTGACGAAACGTTGGCCGATAACACGATCAAATTGACGCGGCTTGCACCCAGAAGCCAAGATCCATATCTAGATCATCGCGGAAGCCTCAAAACTTGTATAATACTAGAGGTATAAAACTTTGTAAAAAACTTTTTACAGTGAATCGAAAATGTTATTATAGACAAAAAACTTCATATGTTCATGTATTTGCATAGAGCCCCTTAAAAGTTATTAGTTTTTATTTAATATCAGAAGAATCCATTGCTATATTGTTATGAGTTCAGTTGTCAGAAGGCTGAGATACTTGTTTTGTTATATGTAATTGATATTTAAGCAACTAAATTGCCCATTCCTTACATTTGACTAACTTTAAATAATTTTATTTCTAAGAAATTTCTTCCATCAGCGAATTTTTAAAAGAGATTTTAATTTATAATGCGTATTACCAATTCTCTTAATACTTTAATTACGTTTTACGTTTTCTCATTTCAAATTATACAAGTTTCTCGGTTTAATTTAGCAATTTGTTTCATGAAAACAATTTCGTAAAAAAGAATCCGGAAATTGGATACCTACGTTTATTTTAATTTATATTCGAATATTCTTGGTTCTTTATCGTGCTTCTTCTAAAGTTAGATCATCAACCACGTTATCTCTTCGTTAAAAATACCAAAATGCCATTGCTTATTATTATTATTTATTTTTTGTAAAATCAGTCATCTTAATACCGAATATTTTACATAAGTACAGAGCAATGGTTTATTACTCAGATTTTAATTTGTTTGATTTTTCCTTAGGTGTTCGTAAATACTATACCCTACACTACATTTATTATCCTCTCTTTACGTACATTTCTTGTAAAATAATGAATTAAAATAGATTTTGAATTATGACATAGACTGCTTATACTGTGTTTTAGACTAAAGAAAATAAAATAACACAGTGTTTTTAAAGCACTTCGTATTTAAAATGTATAGAGTTTGTTGCAATTTTGTCTAAAATACACCGTAATGCTGTTTTGTCTCTTCGGTCTAAACACAGTATTATACAACTCAATTATCCAATTTTGTACCTTCTGAATATTGGTACATATGATCATTATATAATTAAAATAAAGTTAAAGCAATTAGCCTCTGTTCTTTAATATTAAAATTCAATTAGAGACATTATGTATGTACTCATTTCATTGCTATAAATAGAAATAATAAATATCTGGCTGTGGCATTTTAAAGTATAATAGCAGTTTAATTAAACGACTGCATTGTTAATGCATATATAATTCACGATACTTTTAATAAAATATAAGGATCGGTTATATACAGGACAAGTCAAAATTATGTCAATATTGTCAGCAACATTTATGTATTATATTACATGAAAAAATATATAACTATTTAATTGAAAGTTTACATTAAAACAAAATCATTTTTATTAGTGTTCTAAAATCATTAAAATTCACAATAGAAGTTTACCATAATCTCTTTTAAATTAACTAACAAAAACAATAATAAAATTAATAGTACTATTAAGATCGTTCAATGCTAGTATTAAATTTGATTAGTTTTGCAAATCTACCACTGTGACTACCAAAATCTGGTAATCATTGACAATAAAACGATTGTATCTATTGTGAAACTGGTTAATCGATTAGTAGGTGGGCTTATTGATGGAACAAATCATCGTTTTGCGACTCAATTATTCATCAAATGTAATTAGCACGAATATGCAAATGAACAAAGCTTAATTGTCAATTGTTAACACAGAAGCAACATGGATATTATTGCCAAAACAAAAGAAGAACAAACAAATACTTAATTGTTACAAAAATAGTCTTATGGTTCCTACATTAAGGTATTTTCGATCAAACTTTAGCATCACTTTTATTATATTAAGATTAGAGGTGTACCGGAATTCCGGTCTGGCTGAAATTCCTGTCATAATTCACGATTATACTACGGTTCCGGTCGGAGTTGGTAAATTCCAGCCTGATTTTGCCGGAATTTTGAAATTTAATTATTAATACTTTTTACTAAGATATTCATAAGTAAGAGACGTTATTTTTGTTTAAAAAATGAAACATAAATATATTAATTATAATATAATAACATTTTATTAACACAAATGCAGTTTTTTACATTTTGTTCGGCTTAAGTATGGTTGTAATTATAACACGTTTACACGTTTACCTTTTCCCCTAAAATAAATTTTACGATGAATACTACTGAATTTAATAAATTATAATAACCGTGCATTTCTATTTCGTGTCTACATTTGAATAATGTATAGTAGAAAATCAATTTGTCCTTGCACTACAGTAAAAAAGCAATAAATTAGTTTTGTATTATACAAACTTAATAGTTATCTAATAAGGGCATTTTTATATTATAACTAGCGGCTAATTCGCGGTTTCGACCTATTAGAGTTGTATTATCATACACAATACACAATCCAGGGGTTTGGGCTGTGTGTTGATGAGTCCTGAGACTTCTTTCTTTACACATATAAATAGATAAATCGAAATTCGAGAAATTACATCGTGAAAGTTACATACCAGACTTAATTGATCTTTAGTTAAAGTAATATTACTAATAAAACTATCATTTTTACATAAGTAGGTATCTAGAAGTTGAGTAGAACCCAGTTACAATTGTTTGAAAACTTCATTCCATTGTGTGTTTGATAGATATGTGAAAATGTAAAAAATGCCAGCATTTGTTATGCATACGACGAATTTTTATCATCAAGAGAACGCATATTTGTAATTCAACACAAGCTTTGGTTAATTTGCTTATTTGTGTTATGCGTATCTACATAATATGTAGGTATGTACAAATGTACATACATATATCTGCTATGTAGACATACCTATGATTTTGTTGTATAATATGTATGTAAAATATAGATTTTTTTATTATAGTAAATATGCTATTGTTTTTGATAAAACTTACAAAAAATCGTTTTCATTTAATGTAGGTATTATTTTTATTTACATATACTACATACTATATACAATACTACATATTATATACTACATTCATAAGTATATGAAATATTCGAGATTTTGATGGAAATATCCATTTTGACCTTTCTAGAATCAATTTTGACTATTTTAATTTTCGTCGGGATAAAACTCCTATTTTTTAAAACGATCTTATGTTTATTACAAACTCTTGCCATTTTTGGATTTTTAGATTTTCGATTCATTTTCGAAACTGCGCGAATTAGAAAAAATATTTCAGATAAAAATTGTAAAGAATAATATAATCTAAAATTTATTTTTTAATAATTTTTATTAAAAAAATATTATCGATTTTTTAAAATACATATTTTAATTGGTTATAAGTTATAAAGTTATAAAAGAACGTTATTTTTTATAATTTATACTTTATTAATTTGTATATGAAAAATTGTATGGAAAAATGATATAATTAGAAACATGTACAATGTTCACTCTCGTTTCATTTAAAAAAGTCTCATGTTACATTTTATTGAAAACTTAAATAATATTTAATCGTTTTCGCACAGTGGCCGCGGGTATAGGGTTGGGGACCACTGTACTACGTATTCAATACATGAACAAAACATTTCATTTCAAGTACAGTAATTGCAATACACACACCGGATAAAATGTACATTTGTATCTGCATATATATTGAATTGAGAACAGGAACAATTAAAATTCTTGCTGCAGTTTCCGGTTTGTTTTCTTCCAAATACCGCTGCTACTTCACATATCTACCAAAGGAAGAGGAAAATAATTAAGATGTTATTAGAAATAACTGCCCGAACTGCAAGGAATGTAATTTTCGAGTAGTTATGCTAAATGTAGAGTAAAAGTGTCTTTTATACAAGTTTTATTATTGAACTAATTATAAATAAATATATAAGACGTTTAAAATTAAATCCGATAAAAATAAATGCTTTCAAGAGTAATTAAATTAAATTAAAATGTAATTTTAGAATAAAGTGTCAATAATGTTTCTTATTACAATAACAATAATATTATTATAAATTGTATATTATAATAACTAAGGGCTTCGCGCCCCAACTTCCAATTGCGCCATATTTAGATATTCAAATTTACTCGGGTTTTCTTAGATTTCGGCCGTGACCCTCGTGTGTATTGTATATAGAATGACCAAATTTTAGTTTTTGTAAACCCTGAGATGTAAATGAAGACCTTTTTTTATTTTTTTTCGTTGACACCTAAAAATGTTCACATCGTAATCTTCACTTTTGTGCTCTCAGCTATTTTTGATGACCCTGAAGAAATTAAAACTAAACTCGGAGCTCGGAGAAACGGTATACATACCCTGAGACTCCGGGTGAAAACCCTATATGTATACATATATACTATACTATTCATAAATTCCAAGCACTGTTCATGCGTTACTCCACATATAGCTTACTATTTATAGTGAATGAGTAATTATGTTTTCTAAAAATAAACCACTAATCAAGTTTGGTATATGACTTAGAAAATTGAAAGTGAAGATAATTACTTTGACCTTTGAACAGCTTATGTAATTCTAGCTATGCGGATTTTATTACACAAAACTAATACGAACTGGATAACTTCTCAGATAATTCTTAGAAGCATTTAAATTATAATTATGCTAATTTCAAATCTATTCTTAAATTATACTCGAGCTTGATAACATATTTATGATTGTTTAGAAAATATCAACTGAAACGTTCGAAAAAAAATTCTCATACTTTTCTATTCCTGTATTATAAAATATTATTATTAAATATTAATATACTAGGTGTCCAGTGACGTAACTATAGAAATGGGGGGCCCAGCCAATTTTCCAGAAGGGGCCTTTACTAGGGAATTCTTTAACATTATTTATTTATATAATTTTAGTTTTTAAAACACTTAAATTTTTTTTGTAAATGTTGGTTTGAAATAACCTAATAATTATGAAGAAGAGGTTAATTAATTTTCGATAGGTAATATCCGGTATTATAAAGGAGCTAGTAAATTTGCTAGCTTGCAAGCACTCTCAAATGAGGTATTAATTCTATACTAGTATCTATGGATTAGCTATAAAGTTTAGAGCAGTGATACTTCAACTAATTGTAACACAGTTGAGGAATTTAACCGTACAAAATAATTTTCATAATATCACCACTGTTTTAATAGTCAAACATTTCATGAAACTTAAAAAAAACTGTCAGATACGTTTGAAACCTCATTTGGAAGTGCTTGTGAGCTAGCGAATTTTGCTAGCTCGTTTATAATACCGGACGTAAGTGTGATATTTCGATTTAAAAAGAATTGAACAGTTACAAACATTCTTGCAAAGTTAAACATAACCTCAAATAATATACGTTTATTTTATAAAAGTATAAAAGTCTCATTATATTATTATACTTTTTATATGTAAATCAATTGAGAATGTCAAGTATATCTAACAGAAAACACAACGAGTGGCATATAAGATTCTAACTATTAATCGTGCTGCTCTCTGTAGTTTGTTTGTAACAACTCCGCGATTAGCATTTATTTACAATTTGTATTTTGTTACGTAATACAGTGAAATTTTGCAAGAATAAAAACGAACCCTCCGTGCAGGACCTTGTTTGAAAACAATTCAGTCAGATCACCTCGGAATACTAAATTAAATTATTTAAATTCCAAATTTACCACGAAGACATTTGTAACAAGGACGGTGCAACTAAAAAACATTGGGTATCAAATTAAAATAAGATAAGAATTATCAATCTAAATCAAAATTCTGTGATAAATATTTTTAACTGTTTTTTTTGTAAATACATATATATACAGGATTGAGTTATATCAGAAGGAACAAACTTGAACAGTTGATCGAGAAAAATATTTAAAACAAAAAAAGTGGAAGAGAATAATTTCATAAGTTTATAATTTTTATGTATAAGTACGACACTGTAACAGATTCTGCTGATATTCTCTACAATTTGTTTTGTTTTATCTCTTTGACGATGTAGCTCCTGTTTGAATAAAAAATATGTATAATTCATTTTGTTTCTGCAATCCAGCAAGAATAATCATACCCATAAGTGAATTTAAATGAATTATGTTTAACCTTTTGTACTGTGATAAATGTACACTGGAAAACAGTATATACTATATTCTTTTATAATGCTTTGTGATATGAATACTTGTGTCATAAACATTGGACAGTCCAAAATAGGATTCAAACAGGTATAAGGATAAATAGTTAATATATATATACATATATACATGGCGAGAAAAAACATCGGACCCTGAGATAAATCGAAGGGGATGAGTTTTAGAGAAAAATGTTTATTTAATAACTTCAAAAACTCGATTAGATGGTATTATTCACAATATTCACGTGGTATTGAGATGACCTGGAAATAGAATTTTAAATAAAAGTATAAATCGTTGATAATACTGCTAAAAATATGAAAAATATATAGGATTTTAAAAAAGGGACGGTATTTGGCGATTATATATGCCTGGAATTGAATGAACTCATATATTTTATTGCATGTAAAAGTTAATATTTTGAATGTAATAATAACATGTACAATACCTAATAGGTTCCTGGTTTTCATACAGAAAACCATACGAATCTTAAATGGTGCATAGATAAATTTTAATCACTTTTATTTTTATTTTTGTAAAAACCTTCAATAAGTTCCGTAATATTAAGTTAAAAAATGTGTCAAATAGTAACAGATAATAAATCCCGAGTGTAAATACATTAGTGCAATGTCGTATTCACGTCTCAAGAAGACGTAACACAAAATGCAATTGGATTACTGTTTAAATTGAGAAAACGCTAGTATACTCGCAAGGTGCGCTGATAAAATTCACTGTCGCATGTCGATTCGCTAACATGCACGGGGAAATTGGACTTCAAAATAAAATAAACGTATATGACAATATTAAATTGAAAATTTTATAGTAAAAGTAATTTTCATAAATAATGCGTCTATGTTATTTTTTTTATGCACTGAAAGAAAAATCGTTCATTAATATTATGAAACGCATTCGAACAACAATTAATTCATAGTAATAATGAAGAAATACTTCATATTAAGGTAAACATTCGTTAAAAGTAAAAAAGTAATGAATTTTAACTTTAATATAAAGTATTTCTTCATTATTACTATGAATTCATGGATGTTGAATGCGTTTCATAATATTAATGAACGATATTTCTTTCAGTGTGAGTTTAGAAATAATTTTTTTTGTGTACTGAATTCTAAAAAAAAAGTTTGTCTTTATGTAGTGTAAGTTGAATAGTTTAGATATAAAACAATGTAACTAAACAAACGCTTTGTTATTAATAATATGTGAACGTATTTTTTTTAAATTCAATTTGTTTGTTTCTGTCTTGTTGAAACTTATGTGCATTGGATATGGTATAATATCGTAATAATCATGCGATCACTATATAAATAGATAATATTCCAATACTAGTGATTTGCCGTGGGGATATGAGATTTTCCTTAAGTGCAACAACGGTTTTCCATTCAGCCTTCTGCACTCGAAAATAAACCTTAACATTTGCCACTAGTTTACAGAAATCTTCTCAACCTCTTACTGTAGATGATATTTTTGTCGATTGTGTTATTAATATGTGTCTTAGATTGTACGCCACGGGTGTGGTGAAAATTGGAACTATTCCTATCGGATGAGCTGTTAGTTGTTAGTTTGAAAAACATGTTTAATTAAATAATTCGCAATTTCTATATCACACGTTCTTTTCTATTATTATTAAACTAAAAGACTAAAGATTTTCTTTTCAGAGGTATTTTTCATCTTTTTCATTAGTTATACTTATTTTCTTTATAAAAGAAATTTAATACTTTAAGACCTCTTATACACTAACGACTTTTAGTTAGTTTCGATCTTTACCACTGAACGCGTCGCTACCATCGCGAGACAAATCAATATGGTAAAAAAAAAGTTAAATACTGAAGAGATAAATAATAACTATTAAATATCATTTATGTAAACATGGATAAGGTTTAAAACGTTCATTTTATAATCTTCCATTACGCCCTTTCAAATAAAAAATTGAAGTAACAAGCTTCGGCTTTTGCATAACTCATAAATATATTATGATGCTTCGAATATTTAAGTGCTGATTTCCATAGTTCGTGTATTTTTTGCGCGTATATTATCAGTTCAAACTGGTTTCATATGAACAAGTTTGAACCGAATTCTACACATATACGCATTAAAAAGATATTTTTATAATTTGTTCAGTGTTTAGTTTATGAATAAATATATTGCATTGAAAATAAGTAAGTAAATTGTGTTGCAAATATACATGTATATTATTGCATATAAATTCGTACATTTTTTTTCCGTTGTATATTAAATATAGTTATGAAAGCAATAATGTCTCAGAAATATATCAATAAATTAATACTATAATGCTTATTTATAAAACTCAGTGGCGCCAAAATCTGTGGGGTGGGGGCAGTTACGAACCTCAAAAATTAAGCTGACCTAATTTTATTTGGCGTTTTTAAAATTCAAAATTGATTTCAGTTATGGTTAGCTTGATTAATATATCGTATTATTTGTTAAAAAAAATAATTATAAATAGAAATACAATGAATCCTTGTTAGTACCTTTTTAAAGGGACTGGGGGAAACACGTACTAATGAGAAGAACGCACTAACGAAATATTTTAACATGGGGTCTTATCGAAGAATGTCGAGACTTAAAAAAAGAAAAAAAAACGTACTATCGAGGTTTCACTGTACTCACTTTTTATTTTTCTTTGTCTTTGACTAGACTGGTGATTACATTTTATAATTTATTTGTGACAGTTTACAAAAATTAAAGAATTTTTAAGAATACAAAATTTACAGAAAACAAATTTTTATAATTTTACGTCGCTTCAAACTCACCCTAAGAAAACAAGGTTCAATTTTTGGAGGTGCAAAAAGTAGTCATTGCCCACCCAGCTCATCTCCCTGCCCCACCAGCTCAGGCGTCACTGATAACAGCTTTTCACTTTCGAGCCTAAAACTTAAAAACTCTTAATTAAATTTAAATATCATTTCTGTATCAAATCTGCATTAACTTTATTAATTGGCTATAATTACAAAAGAAATACAAAAGCAGTTTGTCAATTATAAATTTGTTACTTGCTATTACTTTATCAATTAAAATCACTTAATTACATTTTTTATGAAATAAAGTTTTTTTTTTCCATTTTAAATTCCATTAAAAATTTATTTATTAGTAGATATGTTAAAATTTCATTTTATAAAAACATTTTGAAATAAATAATAAATAAGATTTTTATTTAGAAAATATTTCCATCTTTTCATTTATTGATACTATGCCCAGCGGCAATAAAGCTGGAAGTCCATGGTACAAATATAGAAGGTAGGATTGACAGCTGTGTCCTTAAATTTTGTGACGTCATCATGTTGACTGAATTATTTTTCATATATTGAAATGATAATGAATAAATATGTTCACTCCTGAAAGTTAGTCGATATGTTCACGGGACATACCGACTGACTTGCAGAAGTTGTGGAGGACATTAGAACAATCGCTTTTTTGTTGATAAACCCATGTCCACAAACAGTAGCAGTAGAGCAAAAGAAAGGACCCCGCACAAAAGCAATGAATTTTGCTTTTTGGCTGATTTTTTTTTAATTTGGGGAAATGATAGTTCAAAATTTGCTGATCAAAAGTTGTAATGAGTGCAACCTAAAAAAATCCGTAATTTCTATAATAACGTTTATTTCTATTTTATCTTCTAAAGGATCAACTTTTAGAAAATTTTGGAAAGGATGAAAAGTTCTTAAAATTAGTTAATCAATATAAAAAATTATTTTAAGAATGTTTTAAAAATATTTATTAAGTAATTTAAAAAAAGGCCGTCTAACAAAAAAACAAACGAAAAATGTCGCCAAAAAATCTAAAATAAATATCTGTGTATTGTATATTTGTATTTTTAAACATTTTCCGGAATATACTCCCTTTCCTAATTTAACAAATAAAAATGTAAGTATTTACTTGAGATATAAATAAAAAACATAATACAAAAGTTATCATAAATTTTGTTTCAAGTATGTAAAGATAGACAATTTATATCAGTTTGTGTGTTACAATTTTTAATAACGGTTATCGAGTTGGCCATGCGAGAAATCCATTGGGATATGATATGCAATACAATACCACTTGCGGCATAACACCCCCCGCAAATCTACAGCGCAGGCGAAACAAGTTCCGATATTGCAACCTGTTGAAAAGCTTCAAGAGCTTATTATCTCAGCGGCCGTTGCGAGATACGCACAACTGAGAACGCGCACGAAATTTCAATGTTCGCGATTGTTGACGTCTTAACGTAAAATACAGTTTAACGTTTTTGTAAATAGTTTGATGAAAATTTAAAAAATGTGGTCAACAATTTAAAGTTTTAGTGGTGTTATAAAATTAGCAAATAAAATGTTCAATTGTATATTTAAAAATAATAAAAACATGATATCATTGAATATCTAAAGACAATATTACTATAGCTTTCTTATTATTTAAGGTAAACAAAACGTATTGAAAGAAAATATGTCATTCATTATTTTTGTTTACTTATTCTTTATATTATGTTTATAAAAATGTGTTTCTACCAGGGATTTGAACCAGAATTTATTTATGGTTCGAGTTAAAATATAAATTTTGGTTCGGGTTTAGGTTCAGCATGGTAAAGACTATTTAGGTTCAAAAACCGTTATTTTTTTAGAGTTCACGTCGGGTTCGAGTCCAAATTTGTAATTTATTTTGTTCGAAAAAAAATTATAATTAAAAAATAAAATATTTTCTGAAGAAGAAAAAACATTAATCGTCTTTAAAATATTGCAAGAAAAAAGGACAAAAAATAAAATTACATTTTAAAGATTCAAATCTCTACTTTTAATTTAGTCATAGAATTAAAAAAGAAGGTAAAAAAGATGTAAATTTTAGTAGAAATAGATTTTCTGTTAGGACATTTATAATCTCTTTTAAAAATCATTGCAGATAAATATTAAAAATAATTTATTGAACCTTTTAAAAATATATATAGTCACGGGTTATCCATGAAAAGGTTCGGGTTCAGGTTCAAGTCCCTGCGTTCTACATTATTATTTATATTGCTGACTTGAAATGAAATATTTTAAAAAGAATATGTATCAATTTAAAATAATTTTGAGTGCTTTTAGTTCAATGGATATAATTTTCGTATCACACGATAAAATTGTTTATAATATACTATGTTTATTTTTTTAAGTACATTACACATATGGTTTCTTTGAGATACGACATTAAAATACTTAAATATTTATTATATGAACTGTATGACATCAGAATATTTTTTTCATTAAATTGTTTGTATGAAAAATAATATTTTATTTCAGTTAAAATAACAAAATCGAAAATGTGAATAATTGATTTCTGAATGAGTAATATACAGAGCATTACAGCTGGAGGGGCAGGAGGGCTATTGCTCCTCAAAATGTTTAGTGTTTTCCCCCAGTCTCTTTAAAAACGTACTAACGAGATTCCATTGTATTTCTATTTATTTTTATTTATTAACAAATAATCAAGCTAATTGAAGTCAATTTTGAATTTTAAGAAGCCAAGTAAAATTAGGTCCGGCGCCACTGGGTATATATAGACAATTTTATGCACTAATGTATCAACCTACACAAAGCTCATTTCAAAATATCAACGTTTTTTATGCGCACAAAAATATACCTTTGAGATTTTGTTTCACTTATTTTTATTGGAAAAAAGTAATTTGGCTTTAGGTTGGTAATAAGATACAACTTCCTACCAAATTAGAAAAAAACATTTATTTATAATAATTCGCTTTTCAATCAAATAATTCAGAAATTGATATTTTTGTGGGTTGATACATTGTCGATATTCAGAAGCCAGAACGATTAAATAAAAAGTAAAACTTGCATGCTCTATTAATATACTAAATATGAAAATATTTTATAATTTATGAATATAATTATTATAAATTTTCTCAAAAAATCAACAGATTGTAATTTGTAATGTTAATTACATTACAAATTATTTAATCTCAATATATATCAAACATGATAATGAACGATAACTTAAATTGCGCGAAAACAAGATAAAATTATAAAGTTATGAACCACTTTAATTAGAATATAATAAAACATTAATGTGCTAAATGGCACAAACTAATTTTATAGATATCTTGTAGGTTGTATTAACAGAAAATAAACTGACTAGACGAATTTTAAATAGGCATTTCAAAAACTTTCTGCTTCATTTACATGTAATTGTCATATTTAAATAATGTTAGCGGAGACATTTTCATAATTTTGTTAGAAATTACTAAAATTATTGTGTCGTCTTAAAATTTACATGTTGCCGGAAATTAACATTTACTAAACTGAAGAGTGTGATCGAAACAAGAAAACTGTAAGGGTGAGTTATTACATTTTTAATTTGCTGTCTGATAGTTCTTAATATAAATTATTATTTCTTGTGAAAGGAAAAATAATTATTTCAAGTATTATTAAACTTCACATTTTATTGTTAATTAGCCTATATTAATAGACAAATAGTGATTTAACATGTTTTATATAATAAAGAAAGAAAATAAATTCGATAAAGGCCTGCAGATTGGATGTCAAATTGGGTGGTGTATAAAGGCCTTAACTGTAAAATTTATTCAAGAACTCATTTATTAAAATATTCGGTTAGGTATTTATATTTCAAAAGGAAAGCTTATTTGTAATCCGTTTAAACAACATTTATATTCATAATTTGACTGTATGTACTGTAGTTATATATGCGTAAGTGTTAGTATAGAGTACACTTCAGTACACCATCAAATGCTTGTAATAATGTTTAAATATAAGCTGATTATACCCAGATTGAATTAACTAATATTTGCGTATGGGTCTTGTGACACTTTCTAAAGTTTAGCATATCTATCATATAATCAGTAGGTACAATAAAATAACATGGCTTGGCCATAAAATACACATCCCTTTAACTTGAATATTTTTTTATAACTATAAATAAAATACTATAAAAGTTGCAATACCTGCAAATTATTACACTGGCCGACAATATATTATACAACATTTTATACCTACTTTATTTATTGAAAGTGTTATTTTTTTAATGCTCTGAGTTTCGGTATAGGGTTACAAAATTGCATTCTAAACAAACTTTCTTTGTGGATTTTTTTTCATATTTTGAAAAATATACATAGATAGTTTGTTCTTCGTTATTTTTACAATTTTGCTTATAAAACACCTGTAGAATACCAAATAAACTAATTTTTGGTATCGATCTCCAATGTTATTCCAAAATGATAAATTTTCTTGTTCATTACACCTCTTGTTACAGCTATCCTGGGACTCACTGTAAATTATGGCTAAACAAAAAACTAGCAAGCTAGAACATTTATGAGCCAATTTTTAAATAAGAATCATAGATAGATAGATATATATTTCATTCCTTTATAATAATTAGAAGAAAAATTAAAATTAAAATTAAGATATGTTGGTGACTTTAATTACTCAGGAACTCATCTACAGAATAAAAAGAACGTTCCAACAAGAATTTTGTTAATTTTGTTTTAATAGAAACAGACATAATAATAACTGTTGTTTTTCAATTTAAGATATGCTATTAATATAAAGTAGGTACACCTATAAATATATTTTTTTTTTTATATAATGAAGTAATAATTTGATATCATAAATAAAACAATTTTTTTAAACTTTCGTAATTTTATCGTTGAAATTCAAGACAATTATCTATATATATACCTACCTTCCTCAAACAACAAAGTAAAGAAATTGCGAAAGATTCTATCATGTTATGTCTATGTACATCTCATAAATGTTTTTCATGATTGACGGCATGTTTATATGTAGTGAATTAAAGGGGGTATCAAGTTCTTCCAAAATGTTTTTATTACAAGTTTTTAAATTAAATATATTAGATTTATTTAATTTAAAAGGTGTTTTGTTTTCACTATACTTCTACTAAGTGATAAGCACTGTTCAAAATTTTAATTAAAATTATATACATATACATTTATACATATATAAATATATACATTAGGGTGTGTCAAAAAAATGACATTTTCTCTTGTTACGAAATAAGTTAATTTATAACCTAAAATAAATCCTTGCTAAAGCATTACCCTGTAGTTCAATTCTAAGAGATGCCACAAGGGGGGTCACGTTTCCCATTTAAACAATATGGAAATAATTATTATAATAATATATATATAAAAATATATTATATAATGAATAATTATTCATGATAACTGATGAAAAATTTTAAATTTTAAATTTTGTAGAAGATAAAATTCTCTACAAGTCATGTTTCTCAATTCAACGTTAAATTGTACGTCTAAAAGGCTCTCAAGGCTAAACTATAAAAATTGTGTAGGAAATTTAACTCTCTATAAAAATAGTTTAGAGAGCTATAGGTCTAAATGCAATAAGTTAAAACTTATAATCGTTTTAAATATTATTTTTTTTTACAAAAATCAACATTTTAACGTCAATTTTCTATAAATATCAATTTAATAGCAATATATTACCTACTGAGCTGTCGAAAAAGGAATGACCAAGCCGATAACTAATTATGTTATATTTTATTAATGACCTAAAAAAATAGTAAACTTAAACTAAAAAAAAGTAAATAAAACAGTGGCGTAATGATGGGGGGGTTGATAAAATAATTTTTATTTGATAAAATAACATTTTTAATTCCGCTGCGGCAGCGGCTGCGTTTTTTTCCGTGCCGCAGGCGCTGCGGATATTCGCGTTAGTCTGTGGGAACCTTTAAAGATGAAAAAATAAAAAGGAAAATCTTAACTTACAAATTAAACAAAAACCCACCGCAGAATCACGCCAAAGATGAGCCATCGCCTCTTTCGTACCTCCCGGAGTTGATATCTAGTGGTATAAACTAATTTAGACTAAACATTATACGGACCAGTCCATTTCTTTCTCTGTCCTGTGTACCACTATTCTAAATTCCAAAATAAATCCATAGAGAATATCACAGAATTAATACTCCGTCCAAAGTGATTGTTTGCTAAAACATTTTTGTTAGCTTCTTTATAAAACCGGACGTTAGACTATTAAGAGGATTAATTAGTTTTCTTCCTCTTGTTTTTGACTGAACAGTATTGCCTGTGCTAATTACTTTTTTCTGATACACTAGAAAATTTAATTGCCTGGCTCTTAAAGTTTTTAATTACTGTTCTATTGACACCAACATTTCTTAAAACACTTTCGTTTGCTATTGTTTGTGTTCAAGAAATACGTTAAATCGTTCGTGGAATAACATTTCAGTAACTTATATCAATTTAATAATTGATTTTGGCAATGTCCATAGTTTATAGCAGCACAGTAACCAGGGCCATAACTAGAGGCTCTGGGGCAGCAAGTGACTGAGCGGCCCTCACTATATGCAAAATATAAATATATTTTTTTTTCGTTGCCACTTTAGTCTACAATTTTTGCACGTTACTAATTTTAATAACCTTTTTTTGTACCTCAATCTCATTTTTACGCTGCTGCGGGATCCCCTATGCTCGTGGGTGGGGGGGGGGGGAGCTGCTCCGGTGGTAGTTACCGGCTTGACAGTAACACTGGCCACATATAACATATTAAAATTCTTATTTTAGTTTTATAATCTGTTTTTATTTCTCAAAATTACGAAAAGTATATTTAGAAAAACAAATTTTAAATTAAACATGCCTACATAGATTTAATTCTATCTAAATATAATTAAAAAATTATAATGTTTCAAAACAAACATTTTTAATTAAATAAATATTTTTTTACAAAACTTTTGAAACGTTAAAATAAAATTTAAGAAAAATAAAATGACATTGAAAATTGTATCGTTGTTTACTGAAAAAAATTCAATAACTTGTTTGATCAACACATCTTTAATAAATGTGTTTTTATAAGGTAACATAAAACAAAGATGTCAAACATTAAACTGTAATAAAAATACTCACGCCTTCCTATATAGGTACTATATATGATTAACGTCATGAAAATAGTTTTGCGAAAGTACTAACAGCATCACATTCACTTGATATATAAAGACAGTGGTGTACCAGAGTTTTTGATTTTAACTGTTAACACATACCTATAAATAATATTAGCGGTCTCTAAACTATCTGATATAATTTAATTTTCTAATTTCTTTTTCTATTGCTATAATAGTCAATAATCGATAAAAATGCACTTAATACGTTAGATTAAATGATGGTTGTTAAAATTTTTGAAAATTAGTGAAAAAATATGGGTAGTATTTAAGCGCGCAATATTTAATATACGTTGAGCATTAAATATATTGTATTTGAGCAATAACATTATGAATTCTGAGCATTATACTAAATATAAAGTGATACATAAAAAATACTTTTTTTGAGCAATAACATTATCCGTTTTGAGTATTAAAATTATATAATAATAATAAATGCTAATCAACTCGATTTCGCCCCAATAGATTCCCCTAAACAAGAACAGTTAATTTTATTAGAATATCAACTCTGTACGATTTATAAAATATTAAATAAATATATGTTATTGCTTATTTAGTACAAATCTCACCAACCTAATACTCATTTAGCCATTTTAACCAGGAGTTTTTTTTTCTGTCATTTTATTTCTTTAATGAACAAAAAGTATTTTCTTAACGCTAGTTTATATTAACTATTGCTAAAACACAAATTGCTAAATTACAAATGCTATAATAGTTTATAAAGTGTTAGTTTATTTAATGGTCTTCACTATTTCTCATTTCATTTAAAATAGTGCGTGTTTAATTTGTTCCCAAAAAATATTATTATTATTTTAATTAAAATAAATATTAATGATTTTCTTGATTTTGCTGATGCAAAAATACAAATGTTAAAGTCAGTTATCTGACAAAAGGAACTAAAAACAACAAGTACGATTGCAATTAGTAGTTGAGAAGCTGAAAGATTTTAGTTTGATTAATTTAATAGTTACATAAATAAGAAGTAATCTCATTGTAGACTACATGTCAAATTTAATTACTATTAAATTATTGGAGAAATGTTGATTGGGATTCCGTTCTATTTGAAATCTATTGAAGTCATAGAGTGGCAGGAGATACCAGTGTTCGGTAATAGTCGAGAATTAGAGATGAGACAATGAAGCAGCCATATAAAATTTACGTTGATTTCTTTTCAATTATTTTTTGATATTGTTTGATATATCATATTTGTATTAAATATATGTATATTTATAGTTTTTTAAATATTTTTTGGACATTATTATCCTATGTTTTATTCACCAGATGGTTAATATATTTTGAAAGTAGACCCTACGCTTATATACAAGTCTTGAGGCTTTCGCGGTGATATTGATTTGGATCTTGGCTTCTGGGTGTAAGCCACGTCGAATTTAAAATTAACTTAATCATAAAACATATTATATAGATATCCGTCATTGATAAACCTGAAAAAGACTGAAGTAATGTAGCTTATATCCTTTCAGGATATACATATCCGGATATATATACATATCCTGAAAGATACTATTATATTAAGAAAATTAAAGTTTTCATTACTACTCGTAAATAGACAGGAGAAATAATTGAATAGTAAATTACAATGACATATAAAACAACAAAAGTTTATAAACTATGTTATCAAAGTTAATTTGCTAGCTAGACAAATTATGTTTGATGATTTAAAAACTTTTAATTATATTATTTCCAGAGAAATGTATCTAGGTAAGTGGAATAAGCATTATATATATAGTAGCTACCTAACATAAACAAAAAACAAACAAAAATATTTTGTAATGACAAAGTGGAATATTTTGAACTATTTATAAGCTTTGTCATTAAAAAATATAGATTTCTAGAATTTTTCTTCTACATATACTATACATACCTAAAACAAAAATGTATATAGTCAAAAATTACCTAAAGAACTAGGGTGTTTAGGGATAAATCGGTTACGTATACAGATAGGAATATTTTTTCTTGGTTTTAGTTTCGGATTCGGATAGGGATAATTTTTTTCTTGGTTTGGTTTTTCTTATTATTATCATAAGTAGTTTGCTCATTCAGGTCCGAGGTATTATTACTAAATAAAACGACCAACGTAGGCACTCACATGATAGAGTTCCGTAGTCATTCTCACTACAATTAATTAAAAATAGTTATTTCTAAATGTTTCATAAACTATATTTGCTATAATGTTGGATATAATTTTCATTGAAAGTACTAATTAAAAACTACATTCTGAAATTTTTCTCAGATTTTTTTCTGATAACCACATAAGTATAAGATATTATACTTCATGTTGTTATATTTTCAATTTATTATCGATAAAAAATGGTGTATATCGTTATGATGATACTTCATTTAATTTGGTATTATTTTTGTAGTTAATCACTGCGATTCATTATCACTAGAAACCGTATTCATGTCATGATCAATTCAGATCAATTTTATCAACAAAGGGTAATTGAAAATTTGACATCTAAAACCCTAATCGTATAATAATTTTAAACTGTGATTACTTGGAAATAGTTTGGAATTATGGTTATAAATTGTTCGATATTAAATATACGGTATATAGGTTTATCCTAAAGTCTTTATTAAAAACAAATTATATATTTTTTTAACTAAATAATTCTGTTAAGATATTCTGATATTAAAAATTATAAGGTTGTTTTTGCAGCATTTTAGGTTGATATATTTTTTTTGTTTTTAATACAGTTTTTTCTAAAAACTTAATTAAAAATAATTTTTAAAAATACGTGAAAATAAAATGTATGTTCTCACGAAGGGTGGGTAAGTGGTTGATATTTTCGAACCCACTTTTTTCTGTTTCACATCAAATTAACAAATCAGAAATACACTGCTATCAAATCAAATTTTACTCAGTTTTCTTTTAATGTAATGTTTCTATTTAGAAATGGAAAAATGTTTTTTCATTTGAATCAGTCACGTCAGTTCACTGGCTTGAATATATGAATTAATTCATATCACTATTAATCTAATTTGATGTTACCAGTGTGCTTCGCAAAAAAGCTCCGTAAAAGCAATGACGTATCATTCGGATCTTAAAATAAATATAAAGGAACCAACATTTCTCTTACAGACTAAATTCATGGCTAGGTACTATGTTTTTATATAGGTACCTAAATGACAGTTGTATGCTGTGATATCAACACGATTTGATAAAGATTTTTTAGTCTTTTGATGTTAAATCTTAGATTTTCATAAAATGTTAATAGCCACGATATTGCACTAAAAAAATTATCTAACTATTGGTGAAAACCGCATTGAAATCGGTTCAGTAACTCCCGAGTCTATAAGCCTCATACAAACGAAAACTCATTTTTATATAAGGTATTTTCTGATATGATTAAAATTTACATTGATTTTCTTTATGTTAATTTTTTATGCATCGGATAAATGATTTGAAATAAATTTTATTTTTTCTTCCTTTATAAAACGTTTTGTTTACTTCTTGATAACAATCCAAGCAAAAATTCAAACCATATATATAGAAAATTGTGGGCGCAAGAAAATTAAAATTGCTTTTGTGGAATGAACTAAACGTAGAAACCACACAAATAAATTATGTGTTATATACATTGTTGTTTCTAAACTGTATTTCCATATTGTTTTACTTCTATCAGCGTTTTCTTGACACGTGTATTTTGTTTTCTTGTTTTGGTATTTCGTACCCAATTTACATATAATGTAACAAATATTTTCTTTGAAAACACATTTAATCCTATAACTTTATCCTTCGTGCTAAAGAACGAAGACTAATTTTGGTAAATTTTCTTAATATTGTTGAGCTTTTCGTTGTTTCTTGTCAGAACAATCAGACCTGTAAGTTTTATTACTACATATTAGTAGGATTTATTTTTGGGTGGAATATCTGTTTCACCTTTTCTCAATCCATTTTCACCATGATATTTGTCAGTCTGTATGTAGACACTGTAATTGATAAACAAAAATGCATAGAAGAATGTACTTATTTTTATATTTAGGATCAATATAAACCTCGGAAGAAAATTTGAAAACTTTTCATTTTTACAAAATAATTTTATCAAAGAACTTTTAGTTACCTACTTTTAGATATATGTATTTCAGTTAAAATCAAGTATTCTGAAAAAAGTACTTAAAGTATCAAGTACTTTTTGCTATGTAATATACATAAATGTACTTGACGTTAAGTATTAAAAAATATCTGAAGTATTTATATTTCTGCATGTATTCAATATTCACAGAATATCTATTTGAAACTTTTTGTGAAGTACTAAAAAGCAATTTAGTCAGTTTATTTTGTAAGCATGTTTTTTGTTAAAAAAAAGTGTATTAGGGTCGATCCAGACTATCGAGCAGGTCCAATCAAATCTTCTGATATTCACATTAACGAGCCGGTCTCGGTACAATCCATGCCAGGTTCGATTACACTCCAGTAAAATATTTTTACACTATATCGGAGCGAAATTGGACTGAGACCTGACCGATAATCTGAATCGACCCTTAAAATTCAACAAAAATTTGTTTTTTTTGGCATCAGATAACAAAACATTGCGTATTTGCATATCTCATAAAATGAGAAGGCTTCAAATGAGATATTATTTTACACATAAAAATAAATATTTATTTGTGTACCTACGACCACAAATTTGGTTAAAAAATCATATATTTTGAATGTTAAAAACTTCTGCTTAACACACATTAATTCATGTAAATAATTTAAATTACGGAGTAGAAACAGATGAACAGCGTCGAAATTACAAGGTGATATTGGGGTGGCATGACCTGTTCCTCGATAATCTAACGTTTGTATTTCGTTAAATTTTAATACAAATTGTTTATACAGCCATATCACCAGGACAACACATTATAAATTTCCATTATTTCCAATTAACCGAACCCTCCCAGCAATCCCCCCTCCCCTGCACCGCACAGATTTTGGGCGCAATTTCCATCTGAACAAGGAAGAATAATCACAATTTTGCCAAGGGCGGTAAAAGCCTAGCTTCGTCTCTGTATTATGCATATGAGTTAGTATTAAGAATTTCTCTAAAATACACTCGTATAACTTGAAATATAAATGAGCAGCCCACATAACAACGTTTTTGTTTGATTTCATGTAGAATTCGCTTAATTAGCTTAATTCTTACACGTGGGATTGTTTGTATTAAATTATTATATTTCAAGCTTCAGAGTGAGTGAGATAACAGGTGTTCAAAATAAAATGCTGGTACCATATTTTATTTCGAACAATAAGCTGTTTACAGAAAAAATTAACTGCCCTGGTCGGCACAATACTTTTTTATACATACATATATCAGTACAGAAGAAAGTACATAAGTTAACACTTGCTTGCATTGCATTAATTGTTATTTTTGTTAATTTTTTAATTTTATTCTGTGATTTTATTTCAAACGTTTTTATTATAAATCGTTATAATAAGTAATTTTTCTGTTAAAAATTTTTTTTTTTGTCAATGGATTCTTATTTGTTTGATATTTCAATAGTTCAACACGTTTTAGATATTATTTTTTCTATACATCTATTTAATTGACAGTTGTAAGAATAAATGCTTTTATTTTCATAGATAACTATTGTAGATTATTCATATTAAGAAAATTATTTTTAAATAAAAACTAAACTTATTATTTTTTGATCAATTCATAAAAGATACAAAAAAGAATACGATATAAATTATAGAAAATAACGTTCTCTACAATTTTTATTATAAAAATTTTTTTCTGTTATGAACCATTTGAAATAAAATTAAAAAATATATATATATATTTTATTATACATTTTTTTTTTAATAAATAATCTTGAGTTAGAATTTTTCATGATCACTATACTTTATTATACAGTACATTTCGTGTATGTATAAAAAAGTAAAAATCGGACAATAGTTTCTTAGTTTGGAGGGGGAAATTTTTTAATACTTGTTTGTTTTGATTTTTGTTTTTAATGAGCATTATATTATTGTTCTCAGTAGATTTACTAACTTTAAAATTGTTAGTATATTTTATAATTTAAAAAAAAAAATTCTGCTCCTGATCGCCTATAGTGGAGCATCTTTATAAATTTTATCGATATTTTACCATTATTAACAAAAAAAAAACTCTATTTAAGTACTATTTTAAAACATCAATTTTCTCGACTATTTAATAAGTTGGCACCTTAAAATACGTAAGCTCTATACTTGGTTTAAATTCAGAGCAACCCGATTTATATTATTCAAATAACGTACTGTGAATTTTTTCTACTAAAGTTGTAGTTATATTACCATAGATACAAGATAACTTATACCTAAGATTTAATTAAATTTAGGCGTGTTTATTATGTAAAGTAATCAGCATGTACTAACTCCTAATATCGATTTCATTGTTATTTCAGGCTATTTCAGACTGTCTCATTCCTCGAAAATTTGGAGTTATAGTATTGTACACTTTACACAGTTTGCCCTTAATTTCCATTGAAGTTGACTTTACTTTAGACTGTAATCTTCTCTGTAGAGTTGTACAGTTGCAATAAGCACGCGTCGCAATAATTAATGTATATTAAGTAAAGTAGAGAATCTAGTATGTATGTATATGTATATATAATGTATACATTATGTACTTCACTCAACATATCCTTTAAATCAGAGCTTCCTAACAGGTGTGCCGCTAGATACCAATTTATAGTATATACAATACGAAATTTATAAATGGGAAGTTTTTTGTAATTGAAAATGTTAAAAAATATACTTATTCTTATTGAGTTATTAAATTCATAATTTTTAGCTCCACATACCAATTATAACTATGTTTTTTCATTACAAATACAAAAGAACAAATAAAAGCAAATGGATGAGGCTTCAAAACTGTTTTTAATTACTTTTACACCCTCACTTTATTTCCAATTTTCATTACTTTTCATGTAGGGAACAGTAAGGTAGTTACGAACACTTAAGGGAAACATCAAATAAATTAAAACCTGAGTAAGAAACCAATCCATGTATTCTGTATTATTATTATTATTTAGTCCCCTATATCGTTATAAATTTTCACTATCAGTTTTAATAAAATTTAAGAACAAAATTAACATTAAAAAAAAGCTTAGTGAAATTCAGATTTATATATATTTATAATATGTATCCTAATATGGATCTTGGCTTCCGGGTGTAAGCCGCGTCGGTTTGATCGTGTTATCGGTCAACGTTTCGTCACAGACAGCCTGTTATTTGTCAATTTGTTTGCTCATCAAGTTAATTAGAAATTCAATAATAAAAATGAATTTAGTCATTTTGGTAACTATGCTATTTATGTTGAACTTGACAAAACATTTTAATGGAGAAAGTTTAAAAAAAACATTTGTATACTTTGCTTTGAGAATGTTTATTAGTAAAACTTTTAAACAATATTTATTTAGGTTCTGATTAACACGTTCAAAACAAAATTCTAAAGATTAAAATGGGCCTTATAAAATTACAAAACTTTTGTTTTATCAACGGAATGATGATAAAAATCTTTTGTTTCATTTCATTTTATAACAGAAAATGTGTAAATATTTTGATCCAATTTTAATCTAGGAAAACTTCTATTAATCTGCTTCTATTTGGCAGCTTGTAATTGTTTTAGATTATGAATGATTTAGTAAGTGCTATATAAACATCGCTATCATTTTAATGTAATAATAAAATAACTTTACGAGAAGTTATATATAATTTCAATACATATTCAGTAAACCCACCAGATGTAATAAATGTAAATAAAGTTTGAAAGTATCTAATGATAATAATATTGACAAAAATGGGTAAAATAAAAATGAACTTATTGTTAGTGATAATATAGGTACAAATAAATATATGGTACTTATTTGATTTTTAAAAATATATATTAAATTGTGCATATGTACGTACAATGTACATACAGGCCCGAATTTAGGAATTCGGTGCCCTTAGGCAGTTCAGAAAATTCCCCCCCCCCATTTTTTATTTTAAATTTTTTTGTTAATTTCGCGTCGATTTTTGGAAAACTGTGGGTCGGAAAAAATTCTTGTAAAAATAACGAACCTGCAACGTATGTTGTTGAAACGCATACACGTACAAAATGTAGAAACGGGAGACGCAGTACGGAATGCATGTTGGCCCTGTGCCTGTCAGGACAGAATTCTAATAAAATCTTGTAGTGGCCACATTCGTTTCTTAATTTCTTCTTTAACTGTTAACTGACACGTAAGTTTCTGTAATTTATAGTTTCAAAGTATTTAATATAACGCCAAACAGAAGAAATTTTATTTGCATCTACCCGCTCTACAATTTATACATTTATGAAATAATCAATTTTGAACACACAAGAATATTTTCTGAAACTATTTTACGGTAAATCTGAATTGTATCTTAAAGGATATTGTACACGTACGTGTATGTACCAGATTCAGCTAAACTGACAATTTAAAGTAACCGTAATGAAAATTTATGACGAGGTAATTGAATACGGTAAGGTTTATTAAATTACAAAACGTAAATGTATCGTCATTGTTACACACATACTCACATACACTAATGTATATGTAATTTCCTTCGGCGACCATTTTTATCCTTCAATTTGCTAAAAATAAACGACTAAAGTTTAGAAGAACTGTCATTTGAAAGTTTAATCTAATTTACTATTTAACAAATAGTTTCTTCTTTTGTTTTGATGTTGACTAGTTCTCTATAAATGATTACTATATGCAGTGGTGTACGCAGAGGAGGGAGGTTAGGGAGGTCTGAACCTCTCCCATGACATCTGTGAACTTTTTAAAATCAATATTAATATTATTCCCAACAAAACTATTAAATTCTACTCATTTTAGCATTCTATATTACATTGCAAATTGCAACATTTATTAAAGTAAAAAAAAAACTTTCGAACGCTTATATTGAATTTCTCGTTAAAAATTTTTTGCACCCCATACGATTTCACACAGAGCGGCAGGGGATGATAAAATTTGCGAGCTTCTAAAACTAGAAAGTGCTCGCCTTCTAATGAGTTTTTAATCATGTAAATCTAATCTTTTTTCACGGTTCTCTTTGACCCTCCCCCATAACAGAAACCTGCGCGTACGCCACTGACTATATGACTTGGACTTTTGCAACAAGTGTATATTTCTGAATAGTATTGTTTTGTAATATAGATGTTTTGAAGTAAAAACGACTGAATCCATTTAACCCCCGACTAAAAAAATGGGTAATGTGTTTCAAATCTACTTTTGTTTTGTTCCTTTGTAGCTTTCTAATACATCGATTTCAATGATTTTTTTTATATAAAGGTAGATTACTTCGAGACGGTTATAACGAATTGAAGCGTTTTTAGGTTGAAGGTACAAATCCGTGCGTTATTTTCTATTACCAAGTATTATTAGTTCTTCCATTGTAGCTGTACTTCAATTATATCTCTATGAATTGAAGTATAATTGAAAATATGCTGACAATTCTAATAGCCGAGTATCATTTCGGCCACACAGCCGTGTCTCATATTCGTATTACGTATCTGCCTGGCAACACTCAAATTTAGTTTAAAATTTTTTTTGGATAATATCTGTACTAATTAGTCAAAATACTAAAAACATTTAAAGTTTCATGTGCATATTTTTTTATTATTATTGGTCGATTTCTTTTTTAATTTGTTATTTTACTTTTTTAATATTAGTTAACTCATAAAGGTAAACCTATCTCTAGGTACTTATCAATTTTATTGATTGATTGATTGTTTATGTTTTACTTTGTAAACAATAAGATTTTAAAATAATTTCTTCTATTTATAAAAATATAACTACAATATTATGTCCGGTATTATATAGGAACTAATAAAAGTTAGCTAATAAACACTATACGCCAATTTTCTTGAAGTCTCATGAACTGTTTGATAAGTTTCTCGCACGTTTAGTAAGTAAACAACATCATCAATCACCATCTGTATTAATAACACTGATTTATATTTTTTTTAAATCCATAAATATATTAGAGAATTAATACCCCGTTGAATGTGCTTGTTAGCTAATTTTTGTTACTCCTTTATAATACCAGACATTAGACAAAAATATTTTCTTATTCATTTATCGTTTATTCATATTGATATCATTAAATTCAGTTGTATAACTTATCTATAAAAAAACCAGCAGTAAATTGAAAATGAGATATTATTGTTCAATATCTAAGCTAATTTCAAATAGAAATGCTTATTGGAATTTTACGGTTCAAATTTTACTAGACTTATCAAAATTCGATGTGTTTGCAGTAGATAAATATTAAATGTGTACGTGCACATCTGACATTTTATATATAATCAATGAAATAAGATTTAGATTTTGTTCCAAAGGCAAAAACACCTACCCAACTAATTCATTTTATAAGCTCTACGCATATAATATAATAAATAAGTAATTGATAGAACTCGGTATTATCCGGGAATTTTAAAATATAAATATTCATTTTCAGCTATTCTAAGTAATATATAGCACTTCTGAGACTTCAGGCAACACGTTGGTGTAGGTTTCACCAAAACATAACCACAAATATACTATCTCTATATATAATACTTATAAAGTAAAGCATTATTAAACTTGTGTTTAGGATTTTCTCGGGAGCAGAAGCTAAGCTAACGTTATCTGCGGAATATTAAATATAAATGATGACCCACAGATCTTTGTACTGAATGGTATGGTTTATAATTTTATATGTATGACCTCAACGCGTGCGCGTTAAGTATAAATTGTTGGCCAATAACACAATCAAATCGACGCGGCTTACACCCACAAGCCAAGATCGATATCAAAATCACCGCGGAAGCCTCAAGGCTTGTATAATTTGTAGATATTGAATTTTTTTAACATATTTATTTCACTTCAATTTCTACTGAAATAAAAATAAGTTTAGATTGAAATCATAAATTCAATTCAAAATGTATCTACATAAAGTTTCTTTAAAAAAGCCACATTCAATAAATTAATAATATTCATGTATTTCAGAAACGTAGGTATTTTAACAATAAACTTTAATTTCCACTACATAATGTAAAATTATTGTACCATCCACTCGCATCAATCGAAGTATTCAAAAAGTTCGAAAGCCTTAAAAATGAGTTAACGTTGAAATATATTTAAATCAAGAATGGTATATACGATCAATTTATACTTTTAAAATTTTATACTGACAAGCATATTTTAAATTTAAACAGTTTCGATTATATATAATTGAATCGAGTAAAGTTGACAAAAACGATAAAAAATATGTAAATAATTTAAAAATAAAAGTTGAAGTTTTTAAATATTTTAAGTACCCTTCAAGCATCAATGTTAATTCTAACTCAATAAACTATTCTTCTTTTCCATTTTATCGATAAAAAGTATATAGTAAAAATAAAAGCATATAACTTTTCAAATATATGATAAATATCAAGTTTTTAGGGAATAAACTAAAAAAATATCAGCATGGAGAACTTGACTTCCATGTTCTTTAAAAATTTTTGAAATAATTTTTAATATATGAAAAATTTCAATGAATAAGTGACGTATTAATTAGTATTTAAAATTCAAATTTTGAGGGTGGTTTTCACATCGTCAATAACTGTAGTTACGTACAAAAAATAAAAGTCCCTTAGGTTCAATTGAACTACAAATCTACCAAGTCTTATCAAAATAAGTGAGATAATACTCGCAACGTTCACTTTTTAGACGATAAAATTTCGAATATTTCCAAAACCCCTAATCCGATTAGCACCAAAATCAATAGCTCTAGAGTACTCACTGAGACAAACATTTTCCCCAAATATAATTAAGATTGGTGTATTTTTACAGTATTTATTATTTTTCTCAATCTACTGATGAGTTTGATACGCCAGTCTTGAATCAACCTGTATATAAAATCTAAAATAAATGCTAATTGCTATTTTTTTAAATATCACTTCTTTGAAGTTCTCTTGTTTTATCCAACTAAGCGTTAGTAATCAACACTCCAGAATTGATTATAAAAACTGCAACTATTAATTTATTTCATTCTTAAATTACAAATCTAATTAAATGTTCGGAGGAGTATGCGTTCTTCAAAATCATTCATTTGTTAACTGGAACAAAAGAATTACTTTTAATTGGACAGTATTCTGTGATTAATTAAACCTACATTTTTTACATTTTTATAACTGTTGAATGACTTTTGTAAAATGACGTCCAATTAAGGTGCTCAAATATTTTTTTAAATTAATGTTACGTAGAAAGAATATACACAAATATGAACTAATTATATAAAAGTACATAGGTACATTTAATCCGAAAATAAACATGTTTCTTGATATGATACAACATTAAAAAATTATTATATATTATATTAAAGCGGCGGAATGTCCCATACATGATAATTTTCTTTTGTTATAACAGTAAATTAATATATAACCTAAAAATCTTTCAATTGTTTCCATGATTTCCATCATATCGTGCGAATCATATTTTTTTAGGTAAAACGAGTTTAAAACTAAGTACCTACACACCGTCAGCCAATTAGAGCTCGCTAATAAAGAGATTATCTATTACGCGAGAGAAATTTTTATTAACATATAGTTACTTCTTCAAATTAACATTAAGTGGTTTTAAGCCCACTTTTCAAAAATTGACTTTAATTACGTGATTTAAAACAGGATACTAAAATTTTATCCTATCGCCGAAAAATTTGATAGTCTACTCTTGTATAATTTATTTTATTGAATAGGTAAATATAGATTTAAAAAATAAAAATAAATCAAAAATTCAAATTTCAGAAAATCGAGAGAAAAATACGGTAATAATTTTTCTAAGCAATAAATGTAATAAGAAATTAATGAAATTAGTTAATATGACATATGTAGTTATTTATATACCACATAAATGCTTTGTTGGAGTTATAACATCACATCAAAGGAAAAATATATTAATAGAAGTATATATGTAGGTAAAAATAAATTCATAAACAAAAAGTGATAACATTATTCAGAAGTAAAGGCGTTTATATTTATAAAACAAATATACGATAGTTCAAAATTTTAATATCATAAAATATAGACTGTAACAGAGCTAGTCATTTTCGTTTTTAAGCAAATAAATATTGTGTTTCACAGAATACTCGTATAAATTGATGAACCGCAAATATGCCACTGAACTAACATACACTCAACAAAAACCGCTAGTAATTATTATTTACAAAATACGTCACTGCACACCATCATTAACAATGTTTGCGGTATTCTTACGGTATTTCATTTCAAATTACATTCGAATTGGAATTTTGTGATAAATACATATTGCAATAAAAGTGAATAAGAGAAAATACAGTCTTCATTATAGTAACAACAAAATGGCAGTATCTTGTGACGCTACATTGTAGTCATCTGTCACAGCAATATTATTAACAATTATAGTGACTAGTAACTAGCAATATTATTGTTATTGGTTATATAATTATAGTCTCACACCAACGCAATATGATACAGAAAATTGCCATTTTAACAATACGTATTGCCAGGGGTTATTTTAAAAACATTTTTCAACTGCATTTACCTTTTTTGTTTTGATTTTTTGCTCACACTTTCTTATTTCTCTTTTGCAAATTATAGTGATCTTTTTTTCTCTACACTTATGTTCGGTATTATAAAGGAGCTAGCAAAATTTGCTAGCTAGCAAAATTTGCTAGCTAGCAATCACTTTCAAATGATTTAAAATTGTCATAACAATATCCACTTAGGTTAAACCACAACTAAATAAATAACAAACATTTTTAAAATTCTGGTTTATCAAAAATAAATAAATATATTTATCTGAACACTTCAATAATTAACTACCTTTGGTGAATTTAGCATGAGGAGGCACTGTGCATTTACTTGCCAGATGTTTTTTAAGTATTTTATTTAAAGCATTAACAGTTCTGTTTATAATATACAACGCCATTTGATCTGTTATGATTTATTAATTTTGTATGTAACATATATTACTTCGTGTTTTCAATACCGAATATTTACATACGAATATACGAATATTTGCAATAGTTTTGGTCGCGACGTTTTCGTAAACACACAATCAGATTTGCCGGGTTTGTACGAGAAAACACCCACTATCAAACATGACGGTGGCTTAACGAGCTAACGTAGGAATTATGTAGGCTGATATTTTCAGGGAATGTTGAATCTCCTTCGTGTGTTTGTCTACAAGTAGGCATATTGTATGTACCGCATATGAATTTATTTATGCACATCACTGTTTAAATAAACTTGTAATTTATATTCATAATTTTATTTCCTTCTTGTTCGTCTGTCCGACAAGGTCCTTTTTCTCAGAAACAGCTAAAGGTATTAAGTTGAAATTGATATTAAATACTAAGGTCTACAACCTCATGGTCCTGTAAAAAAATCAAATTTCTAACTAAATGTAATAAAAAGATACGGCCTTTCAAAAATCAAAACCTATAGAATGTACTTCCCGTTCACCTAGTATATTGAAATTTGGCAAGAAGGAAGGTCTCATAGCACAAATAAAAGAAATAATCCGAAATTCATTAATTTCTAATTCTATGGGAAATTATTACATGACAAACTATATTTTAATGTTATTTATGTATGTATTTATTAAAACTATGTTAATAAATATTCAGTGGTTTAGTGGTAAAAATATATCAGATCAAAAACCGTTGCACCCGCGTTCGATTTCCAGTGCGTGTTCTTTTATTTTAAATTTTAATTGCAAACAGAGGTATTATTTAAATATATTGTTCTTCTGTATAATATCTTATGTATATATTTGTTTTTAACGTTTATTTTTCAAAATGTATAATTTTATATTTTTATGTTTTATACATTAAATATTTTTATATTTTATGTTTTATATAACGGTATGAAACCCTCAGAGCATGAGTTCTACTGCCTTGTCCGTTTAATTTTTTTAAATATAGGTACATATTAAAATAAATTAAAATGAAATTGATTATTAATATTGTAGGCGTTTAAATATATCGTTATTTTATAAAATTAATTTTAAGATGTTTAATTAGGGAAAAAGGAATGCAAATAAGCAGAAAAATTTATATTAACATTAATTTATAATTTATTTATAAAAGTGTATACTTTTATAATTGAAATATAAAAAATTCAACTGGTTTTAGTATTCATCAACCCATCCTTTTTCCATTAAAATATTTATAAATGTTTATTTAAAATTTTTAAAATGGTGTAATTTTAATTTAATAAATGATGTGATAACTTTTATATCTTTTCAGTAAGGTGGAAGAAACAACATATTTTTATTTACGGAAATAATAAAACCGTCGAGATAAAAATATTTTAGACATCAAAAATTTTCATATCCCAAAAGGTTTAGCTAAACGGTTTTGCAACTTAATACTTCTATTATTCAAATGGATGCATTCGCATGGAAACCTTTTACAAAGAAGTACCAATCCTCTATGTTATACTCTTTTATTTACCTCGGAATATAAAAAATCAAAATCAGGAAATATTGTCGGCATTCGATTGATATTTTCCGAAAAAATATAAATATTTTTAGGGAAATAATGGATTATTAAAATATTTAGTTTAAATTGTTCATAATTAACAAAAAAAATATTTAGAATAGAAGTTATGGAGAACGTTATTTTCTATAATTTATGCCCCATTTATTGTTTTCTATAAATTATCAGTAACCAGAAAGATTTGTTTTATAATTAGATACACGATCGTACAATCAGAATCAGTATTTCGTATTCCTGCCCTGATCGCCCCGGGGCATATCCCAATCCCACCAGTCATCCATGTTTGGTGAAGGCCGTGACGTCAATTATACAAATAGCTGGCTGCATATGTATAATTAAAGCCATGAAAAAAATAAAAAATAAAATAAAAAAGTATTTCGTATAAGAAAGTTCCGTATCACCCATTGCACTTTTTTTAATTTGTTTTTATTAAAACTTTAAGTAAATAAAAAATACACTTTTTATGTAAGTACATACCCAGAAAAAAGGCATTAGTTCAAGATAATCCTTGTTTAATTTATCGAAGAAAACAATAGTTTTCTCTATTTTAAATAATATTCCAAATACAATTATTTTCTCTTGCTTTAAACAAACCTTTATATGTGTGTACCTGCATGTTTTATCTGTAATTCAATATAAGTGAATAAAAATAATAATAAATTAAGTAAGATTAAGTTAATTGGGTTCTAAATGGCTCAGAAAACAAATCGGTATTATAAAGATTATAAAAAAATCAATAGATTACACGAGAGCAAAAACAAAGAAAACAATCACATTATTTCGACAGTTGTAATCCGCTATCAGCAGTTTCGAAACGTGCTGTCTACTCGTGTAGTCTTTAATAGGACTAGCTCAATAACAATACAACGGAATCAATTGGACGTTATGGAGCGTGATCAAGAGCAACACTATCTCTCTTGCCGAGTCGCTCTTTCTCATTACACAGTAGAAATAACTTCGGTAATGTGTTACGGAAGAACAGAGTAACATGGTCAAGGATGCCTAAGTACATACATACGTTGAAATCTTTATTTTGTTTTTTCTTAAGATTGCACTGTAGCGAGTTTACAGGCGTGATCGAATACCGCAAAAATAAATATTGTAATTGTACTTGCATTCGTAGGTATAAGTTGTCTTTTTCCCAGACAACGAATGTAAAAATAATTGATATGTGTCTTAGATCGTACGCCACCATGTGAGGAAAAAAAGAACTATTCCTACGGGGTCGGTTATTAGTTATTAAATTGAAAAACGTGTTTAATTAAATAATTTGCTATTTTTATATCGCAAGTTATTTTTATTATTAAACTATGTATAAGACTTTAGAGATTTTCTTCAGCTGTAGTTTTTGATTTCTTCTAGTGTTACAAGTACTTAAACTCTTAAATCAATATTATTGTTTATTTAAAAAAATATATGTTATCGAGTGTTATATTAATTAGGCTTTTAATTTCATAACCTATAACCAATAACCTTTACGCAACAGTACATTTTATTGTTTTTTTAAAAGAAAATCCTGCACCAGCCAATTCTGAGGTATTTTTCATATATTTCATTAGTTATAATTATTTTCTTTATAAAATACTCTAATTCTTATATAGTCACTGATTTAATTTTTTACTAAACACCAGCAAAGTTACTCGTAGGTAAGATGGTAATTGACCCGATTGTATTTTACCACTGAACACGTCGTTTAAGCAAAAAAACTTTATATGAATATGACAATGTATCCGGAAACTCTTCGTGAGAGAGCTTTTCAGTAATATTAACGTGTGTTATTGATTTTCAATATAAATAAATAATTTTTTAGCACAGGGGTGTATGAGAGGAAATAATGAACAAATAAATAAAATATAAAAATTGAAGGGCCCAGTTACTCCATACATTCATAAGCTAAATAATTATTGATTGATACTGAAAATCGACAATACAAAACCGATTTTTTATAACTTTATCACAATGGGTTCTCCAGATATTTTTGAAGTACTTGTAACTCTCTCAAGCAGAATTTCCGGACACATGTTCAATGTTTATATGCAGTTTTTTGCATAAATAACATCCTCGATTCATTGTTAAAGTTTTTTACATTCGTTGTAAATCAGCCTGTATAATATTGTTGCTTATAATGAGATAAAACATATTTCATTTAAAATCAAGTTTTTCTCAGAAACAAAACGAGAATTATATTTAACATCCTTTTAAAAGATTTCATTCATAAAGTTCGGAATATCTTTTGCATGGTTGAATTTGAATAATTTGTGAAAAGAAACCCACAACATGTTTTCTAAAGAAATGCTCATACTGTAATATTTTTTACACAAAATAATGTCTATAAACCACTTTTATAGTTACATGAAGGTTTATCATAAAAGATACGTAGTAGTATTATATCATTTGAATAAACGTACTGCAGTTAAACCATAGATATGATATAATATAGAGTAGGTGAGGCAGCCGAAAATGCGAAATTTCTATACAAAGAGAAAGAAAGAATGCTGATCATAGACATAGAGACATAGATGGCTACGCATTATGTATTACCATAATATGTCAAATTTGGTCATCCCAATGCATATATTTTGCTTCCCTCCATATCGAAGATATGAGAAGCTTTGTGATCGTTTTAAAATGAGAAAAAAAGTTGTTCTCCGACTTAAAATTTTAACTTGATCTTTCCATTTTAGATCAAGACAAACACTTTTCGTTCCGTGTCAAAATTATTAAAATCGTGTGTAAAGGGGAGGGGTAAGATCCCAATCAATTAATTTTTTGAAGATATCACAAGAAAGACATTTTTTTGTTTTTAACCGTTATTTACTTTGACATATTAAATGTCATTTTGACGTTTACATAGCAGAACATTTATATTTAGATTGAAATTGTAAAAAAATTAAAAATATATAAAAAAAAACATCTGCCAAGTAAATGCACAGTGCTTCCTCATGCTAAATTCACCAAAGGTGGTTAATTATTCAACAATTTAAATAAAAAATTGATAGTGTTTATATAAATTGCCGGGAATTGGTTAATCATTTAATTTTTATACAATTTTACTAAAAAATATTAGTTCGACATTTTTCTTAAACCGCACCTGATAATTGTTTCTAATATTTTTAATTTTTTGACAATTTCAATCTAAATCTAAATTTATGCAAATGTCAAAATGACATTTAAAACGTCAAAATGACATTTAATATGTCCAAGCAAATATCAATTTAGAAAAACAAAACAGGAATTTTTAGTGAGGATCGTACGAATATGGGTGTATACTTGACGTATTTATTGACTTTATGTCTAATTCAGTGGCTTAATAAGATATCTTTCTATTATCCACGTACACATTATTGAATAAAGTTAAATGTTTTCTGGTTATGACTTATGACGTCCTGGGGCTTTTATTTGAATGACATGAAACAACAATGTTACAGAAGTTTTTGGGAAAAGAAGATATTATAATAGATTCAGTACCTATTGTTTTGCGGCATCCTAAAACTTTGTTTATACTGTATTCCTGAATATATAAATATTCAACAAAATAAATATTGATGATTCATGTCCTAGAAAAGATAATAAAGAATTTTAAAAACGTGCCTTTTTTATAAAACTTATAACTTTTTACAAATTTTTGGTTGAAATATTTTAGCGAAGTCGAGTTTTATTATTTAGCTATCTACTCGTATATTATACATATAATATGTCATATATGAATATTCTCTAGGTTCAACACTGCATAACGTTTTATAAATTTTTAACCGACTTAAAAAAAGAAGGACGTTCTTAATTCGGTTGTATATATTTTTATGTGTATTCGAGCTTAACTCCGAAAAATATGCATCGATTTGGACAATTTTTATATGTTTGGAAGAGTATACTCTCAACTACTCTCGGGTGGTTCCATATTTTGATCAAAATCTGGCTATGGACTTGATTATGCCACAGAACTTCTCAATTATCAACAAGGCCACTCAAAAGGGGAAATTAAAAACTTTTTAAGAAAAAAATAAAACCGACATTAAAAAAAAACAAACTGCGTAAAATAATTATCTCATACTAATCACAACATAAGTACAAAAATTTCTGCATAAATATGATACAAATACCTATACCTATGTATAATCACATGCAGAAGTGGACCAATTTTCATTTAATTTCGCGTATCACAAACTTAGTAGGCTCCTCCCATTTGATTATTATAATATTTAATGTACCAAACGAAGATAGATATTATGAAACTCATTGCTAGATAAAGAAATACTCTCTAATTCTCATATATATTTGTGTGATTAAATTATTATGTAATCTGTATATATTCCGAATTTTAGTATTTAAATACGTTAAACTTGATATAAAATTAATTAATGAAATGGACGTATATTTGAGTTTTTATTTAAAATGATGTAACTATATAAGCTCCGCCCTAGAATAAAGATAACCGATGATGTTTTTCTTAGTATTTTGGAACCTGTTGTAAGCAATTCTGGCCTTTACGATGGCAGACGACTTCTGAAGACCATAGTACAATAATTTTTAACAGTTTTTGAAGTTGGTGCCAAACCAACCAAACTAAAACTATGATGTTCCCATTCTGTAAACAATTACATCAGTGATTATATATATATGTTTAACAATTAGAGTATTCAATTTCTTTTATTAAGAAAACAAGTAAGTATAACTAATGAAAAATATGAAAAATATCTCGGAAATGGCTGGTGCAAGATTCTGCAAGGTACTATTGCGTCTATAGGTTATGTTATTTCTTTTTTTATAAAATTAAAAGCCAAATTAGTATAACGCTCAGTTCTTGATAACTGATATAATTCTTTAAATAAACACAAAAATACTATTCATGTATAATACATAAATAGATATTATTTTTAATAAATAAGTGACTTAACAATAATATTGATTTAAGAGTTTATGTGCTTACAACAGTAGAAGAAATCAAAAACTACAGCTGAAAAAAATATCTTAATTCTTTTAGTTTAATAATAAAAAGTAAATTGTGATATAGAAATATCGAATTATTTAATTAAACACGTTTTTCAAACTAACAACTGACAGTCAACCCTATCAGAATAGTTCATTTTTTGACTACACCGTGACGTATGATCTAAGACACATATCAAATACTTCAAATCACATTAGATATTATATAAGCTAAACACGAGAAACAAAATTTAATTAAATTTTATCACATCTGTTTTTATTTACGAGTAAAACTCAACAATTTTACCATTTCAAAATATTGCTTGTATATATAAACTTTCCTAATATAAACTGTGAACACTTTCAAACAGGTGTTCTTGTACCATCAATTTAAATTCAGTTTCAACAAAAGAACAATGTTTCTGTAAACTTTAGTAAACAAACAAACATAGCATTTATATGTACTTATACATGCATTGAAATTGATGTTCATGAAAATAGTTTTGACAAAATTTATAACGTGGAATATATTATTTGATTACGCGATATTACTATAAATTGTGAATTACAATAAATTAAGGTCTTATTTTAAAAAAAACATTAGAATGTTAGTATCAATCTATATATACATATATTTAAGATCTAATGTATAAAAAGTTTAATAAAATACATATGTCCTAAATCTTGTTTCTTAAAAGAACAGAATATTTCTGATATCTAGATTTCAAAAAGATAAAAGAGAATTGCTAATATTATCATTATTATTTTTTTATATTGAGTTGGTTTTGAGTACGAATATAAAAGAAAAATGTATTCTTTGAAGATCTCGAGTACTTTGTTTTATTCAAACAACAAACCAATTCTCATTAAATTCGATTTTTATACAGAATACCTATTGTTATTATATAATATAATCTATACTTCTCTACTAATACTACTTATATTATGTATGTATAAAGTTTGTGTGTGTTTGACCACCCAAAGTCATCCTTGAAATTTCAGAAGTCCTATATGGTACATACTATCACACTATCACTGAAAACAGCTGAGCAGTGAGTGGGTCCTATCAGCTAGTTTTATAAAAACGTATTGATGAATTTTTTTATGTATTTAATGAATCATCGAATATCAAAAATAAACGAAAAAAAAGTTGCAATTATTTTTGAAACGAATGTCTATACCTATTAATAATATAATTTTTATATGTTTGCAGCTTGCTTTTATTCATCATTTTTACAATATTTTATTACAAATAATGTATGCATTGCCTTTCTTAACAATTCTTCAGTTAGGTATTTGTTAATATAAGATCACAAATAAAAAATTTACATCCAAATAGAACATTTCCCGTATGGTATAATATTGATAATAAAATGATTCTATTTACGAATTTTGTTATAAGAAAAATTTAAATAACAAAGCAGGTAATACATGAAAGAGGACCCAATTTTCGTTTTATCGTCTTTGTTGTGCTGAAATTTTATGTTTTGGACGATGATTGAACATGAATTTTTTTAGCGCAAACTTATCTATTCTTCTAAGATATTTTGTATACATCTGTAAAACAGCTTGAATTGAAATAAAACTAAATAGACAAACATACCATCAATAGTTATTGTCTGGAATCCTTTTTATTTTGTATAATACCTGCATTTATTTTATGTATTATATATAACCCAATACATTTGATAGTTTTTCGATTTTTTAAAATAATTACTGATTTACATATGCCATGTATAAATTATGAACTTCAATGTTAAGCATCACTTAAACTTACAATTTGTAACAGTTACTTAACAGAATGAGATTTATTTAAAACATAAATACAACAGTTACTTAATCCGGAAAATCTCTATCAAATCTCATTAATTATGTATAAACTATTTGAAAACCACTTTGACTGCTTCAGAAGATAAATATTTATCGGTTTGAATATTTTGTTACTTTTATGCTTTGTTTCCTTGTCTATGAATAAAATTGTATTATTAAGGTTCCGAAGAAACTCTATTAATCTCACTTTGTCGTCCATCCGTCCGTCCGTCCTTTTCAATCAACGCAAAATATCTCGTAAACTATATAAACTAGAAACTTAAAATTTTTACTGAACATGTAAAATGATGTTGTCTAGTAAAATATGTACAAATTTTTTGAAAAAATAATATTTCAGAGGGGGTGCGAAGGGGCTAAAGCAAGACAAACAAAAATATATTTTTATACCATCGCATGTGGCACGTCAAAATGTATAACCAGACTAGTGGAATTTGACCCTTTCTCTTATATTTTTCTAAATCAAAAATGGCGCCAGCAGGGGGCTTTAAAGCAAATAAAAAAAAGACGTGTGGAGAATCAAAATGTAAATCTCAATCAGTAGAATTTAACCCTATTTTTTTACTCAAAAATAGCGGTAGCAGGGGGCTAAATTTAAAAGCAGTATATTACCCCACTCCCCCTTAAACTCGGTAACTACTGGTTCAAAAAATCTGAAATAAAGTTGATAATGAGGATTTGGTGGGAATACAAACGACAAATACTAAAGTTAACAATTTCATTTCAAATTTTGGAGAAGTGGGGAGAGGTGCCATCGAATTTTTATTTTTTATTTTCATATCTAAGCGTGTAGGGTGTCGAAATATAGATCTCAATTAGTAGAATATGACCCTATTTTTTGTTTTTTTTTTAACTCAAAAATACACCTGTGGCTCTAAACAGTCCGAACTTGACTGAATTATTGTTGATCACTTTTGTTATATCGATAATATATTACGAAAAAAATTGGGCCGAAAATTGAACCTTGGAGTACTTTCATTTGTTTCATTGACAACAGATTTTAAGAATTCTATTTGCATTTATTAAATTAAAATATACCAAAAAATTTTTTTGTGTGTGTAGAAATTAGAAATAAAAGATAATACAAATTAATTTTGTATATTCACAATCAGTGAAACTATTGGTCTAAATAAAAAAATAGATAGATATATTCGATGTGAAATCAACTTTTTATACACCTAAATAAATAAATTGAATTGAATCGCATTGAAATAAAATTAAATAGAAACGTATAATTACTGTGTGTGTGTCTTTGTTGTCTTTAATTAAATTTACAAATTAGTATATTTGTGGAAAAACATCATAAGAACGCTGAAGTTGGGCCAACCGTATGTCATTGTTCTAATTAATTGGAAATTGTTTTATTTACATTTAGTAATTTATTATATCCATTGTTTCGAATAAATATTCGGTTATTTTTGATGGGATTGGGTTTGTTTGATCCTACACAATATGTAAAGTCTTATGATTGATTAACTTGTTTAATAGAAGATAATTTGTTGATATGACAAAATTGTATATAAACACAACGTGTCTGGAACATTGTAATTTAATACATTCTTAAAGATCGTTCATAAAATACGTACGTAAAAGGGGGGGGGGGCAATTACCTAGCGTGAAGATATATGTACGAGGAAGAGGGACGGGGTCTGAAAAAAACGTGATGTGGCGCACAACTAATAATATTTAGTTATAATAATAATAACTATAGATTTTATTTTTATATAAAAGACGTTGTTTTTAATAAAAATAATTATTCATTGTAGTGTGGCAAATGGAGAGAGAGGGGTCAAAAATGCGTGAATTTTACATGACGTATTTTATGAATGGCCCCTTATACGTTCAAAGTCTGTACACTAACCTAACATAACAAATTTTAATTTTAATTGGTTTTAAATTTCGTCCTCGAATTTGTTCAGAAAATAATTATAATTATTATATTTATTTAATGAAAACTTTATACATGCACTGAATGTGTTGTGACTTAAAAAATGAGATTTAGTTATTATATATTTTTTCAAGGCTTACATGGTTAAACTGTAGTTAATATAATCTGAGATTATAAAAGTTAATTTTTCTCAAAATTTTTCGTTTGCAATCTCATTAAAATTTTACAGAGTTGTATGCAAAAGATAAGATTTATTCATAAATTTAAGAAAAAAGATATCTCATTTAAAAAAATAGAGTTGAATGCTATAGCAACGTAACTGATAGCACCAATTTTTGAAGATTAGCATTACATAGGAAATAATAACTCTAAAAACTTTCACTAAAACATTTTTTAATAATAATTAATATTTTAGAAAATCTAAGCAATAAATATTCCATAGTTTTTACTCAGTCATATATATGCATAATTGATATTTATTTAAAATGGCAACAATATATGCTGCTCGGATTGTTTTACAACTTTATAGCCACAACAAACACGAAAGAACTATCAGAATAGGAAAACATCCAGCTGACAACAAATATATAATCATCATTATCAACAACTTTATAAATTTCATCAACAGCACGGAAATCCTAATAGATTTTCCAACAATAATTCTAATTGATAACATATAATGATATGTATGATAATTATAATATATATCTAGGTAAATTTAATTGAATAATAATGTGATGATGCACAAACAGATTTACAATTACCTATCTATTATATTATACAATGACATTTGGTTAGGTTTCATTTTATTAATAATTATCCCACATTTCATTGTCAGGTAAAATTCATTGATATAATAAATACGAGTATGTATATGTATTTTATATTCATAGTGTATAAATATATATACCTAATGAGTACCAACTAAATTTTATATTTAGACAAATCTTTAAACATTAAATAGGTACAAAAAATGTTTGGCTGGTTTATAATGTTTTCTTCTTTTACGTATTATCGTGATGATATGTGAAGGGACGCGACGTTTGAAATACCTTTTTCAATTTTATTCCTTTTTTTAAACTAACGATTTATTTTTTTAATCACGATATAAAGGACGTTATTTTTAATTAATAATCAACTTTGGCAATTTTCTTCGTACATAAAAATAATTCATCGTTTGGAAAGGAGTCCAGGTTTTGTGACATATAATATGGTACAGGGTTGAAAAAAATGTGATACAGCGTGACAAAGAGGATGGCCCCTTTTATGCTACATAAATATAATAAACATAAATATGTACAACTGATATTGGGAAGTATCATAACCTCTTGTAGTGTATAGGTTATAATACTTCAGTGTATTATCTAAACTAGAATACTGATACATGTCTTATAAACCTTCTTTAATGTAGATACATATAGTTAGGTATTTCTATCAACATATTCTGCGTATTCAGGAAATATATTTTAGAATTTCTTGAAAATTGCCTATTTTCCTAGATATTTAACGAAATATAGATTGTGAGAAAAAGCGGTACAAATTATAAATTGAAATGTTCTGCTTTTATTTTACACTTAAGCATGTTTTCTACATCTTATGTAGATACAGAGCCGTATTTATGAAAAGGCAGAGATGAAGGCCTTGTGAGGGACAGTGGCGAGTTAAATAATAGACAAATTAGGAAAATGTGTAGGGCTTAGAGATAAAAGGGAGGGGGTTGAATAGATTTCTATTTTAAAACATTATTATGGTAACCTTACCCAACATTTTTCTTTTTAATAGGATCAAAAGTTTTTTATGTTCATTATTCATCTTTATTGATTAAATGTATTATTCTATAATTCACGCTGATAAAAACTGGAAAAATTGATGTAAAGATTCGTCAGATAAAACGTGTACATTAATTTAAAAATACATATTGTTCAAATAATTATAGCATACATCATTGTTGCACTTTATACATTGCACTATTAATGCTAAAAATAAAAAATAAACATGATAATGCAATGCATAGTGCAATTTTGAAAGCTATTGTCACGATGCCAATATGTTTTTGATCGATGGATTGAACTAAAAAGAGAGCTATTTTTCCTTGTTCACACATTATTCATTTAGGTATGTACTATTCATAAAAACAAACAAAAAATAATTTTTATTAATGTTTTGTCTCGAAGCTAAACACAAAATATTTATTATATGGATATGAATGAACAAAACCAAATAGTAATATATTAATTAAACAATAATAAATTAATTATATTAGGGTTTCCCTTGCATAAGTAATTACAATTATCACATTTAATGACGAGATTACGAGACATGGACAAAACCCGTTTAGTAGTCCAGTAAACTAACTATTTGCCAACGTAAACAAAAGGTTACGCTAATTCATAAGAAGCATTATACTTTCTAGTCACGCCATTGGCTACCATTATTGCTTTTTACGGAAGCACACTTATAAACTTGCTTTTATCTAAAGGACCTACGACCTTTTAGGGACTTATAAAAAAAAGTAGCACCTGAACAATCTAAACTACGAAAATAACAATATTAAAAAAATTTCAAGCTGTAGTTCTAGTTTTAATATTGAGGTAGATTATGACTAGTATTTCTAATTTCCCAAAAATTTTAACTATAAGTAGTTTTTTTGCATTTCCCGAAAATTCGAAAATTCGTGAGAGATAATTAATTTATAATACAGGCAAAGAAGGGAAATTTTTCCCTGTTTTTGGAGTGAGACGAAATTTGGTGCCCATGTAGTACTTATAATAATACGTCTTTAGAAAAAATAAAACCTGGACATTTTTTTACATCAGTTTGAAGTTAAGTTTATTATAATTGAATAACTTCAAGACAAATAAAGTTACGGAGAGATGCCTTATATATTTACAAAAATTTTTTCCAATGTGTCTACCTAAATTGCTGAAAAGTCGCCGTGAATCCCAAAACGAGTGCGTTTAAACTGATATTTAAAACAAATGTTCTATACAAAAAGTTATGGAGAGTAAAATTTTACATATTTTTATGTACGGTGCAATATTCAAAGTATAATTTTTTTTAGATACTTATTTTTTAAATATTTGAAAAAATAAAACAAAATCATATAAATACTATGCTATTAAAATTAGTATAACATAAGATAATAACGTATAAGTATAAACAAATTAATGAAAATAAAAGTAAATAATAATTTCAATACTTCAAATAAGACTTTTAATAAAAAATGCTTAGTTGGCAACAATAAAAACGTGAAATTATATTTTATTTTTATTTAAAAACAATATACCCACTATTGTTAATATTGTTATAACCACTGCTGACATGTAATTCGTATAATGCAAAAGAAAATAGTATTTAAATTAAAATTGATTTATTTTTTCATTTCCGAGATCAGATTAGATTCCAATTGCCTTCAGTTTCAACAAAAATTAATTAGTATTACATCTGCATAGAGCATTTCAATTAATATGTACAGTTATAACGTGTATGTAGTATAATGCATATTTTTTGTTTTAAAATACAATATATATGTTGAAGAATATGTATAACTATAAATAAATCAATCAATAACATACAAAACAAACATATGTAAATATTGATCATATTACTTTGCAATATTCAATTCTGACTATATGTTATAAAAAAGTATTTGAAATTTAAATTTACTTGATAAAGCGACAGACTTCTTTATAAAAAAATATGATACAAAGTCTATCTATGTATTGAGATAGATTGAAAAGTTATCGCTTGCATCGTTATTTTAAAATTGGGTTGTTTTTTCCTTTATTCTTTATAAATACAACGCGGAAAAATAGCATATGATAAGTAACTAGATAAATAAAAAATCAATATACAATATTTTCTTATCGAAAAACAGTGAAATTTATATTCGTATTTTATACTAAATTAATTTTATTATATCTAACGTTTAAATCTAATATAATAAACTTTCGAAAATAATGGCCAAATTCATGTTTTGATTTTTTTAATGTGATTTTTTGATGATTATTTATTACATATTTTTGATGTATTTATTATGATTTTTTATATTTTAACCTAACCAACCTCCTTTCGCCCCAATAGATTTGATATTTTTAATGTGATTTTTTGATAAAAATTATTTATTCCATTTTTTTGATGTAATTGTGATTTTTCTGATTTTTTATATTTTAACCTAACCAAAACTAACCAACTTCCTTTCGCCCCAATAGATTGCCCTAAACAAAAACAGTTAGTGGGACTCACACCGGCCCCCATTCAAAACGATTAAATATTCACCTTATGTATAATATAGTATATATTATATATTTTTTCGATTTTTTTTTAAATATTAGTTTTATTAATTTTTATTTTATTTAAAACAATGTAAAGTATTAAAATTCATGTTCGAGTGTACATACTATAAAAATTTTAGTGCAAAGTATTAAAATTTTTGTTCGAGTGTACACAGTGAATACTATCAAATTTTAAGTGTAATTATATATAATCCATAATTTAACAAGCTGTTCACATCTGATATAAAAGCTAATTACATATAGTTAGGTACTTACGTATAAGGAAATTAATATACCGTTCACAAACGGAAAGAAAGCAGAATATTTTGATATAAGATGAAGATTAAATATCATAAGATGTCAAAGACAGAGGCTGATAGTTTATTGATCTTATACAAACATAGATAACTTAAGATATCCTATTTCATGTTATCCGTGGATTCGTATAACGCTTGTCATATTACAAATACGATTGTCGTGGTTGTTAGTTTTCGGTTTTCTGTTTGAGTTTCAATGTTTTGAAGTTGCGTCTGAAAGTAAAGCAACGTGATATTTATACAGGATATATGTTTTATATCTATTATAATTTGGAGTTATTTGAGTTAAGATAACCGTTTAATTCAGTTTTATTTCAGTCCATTCACTTTTTTTTCACAAGAAAACATTTTGAACGACTCCTGATGCATAATATATTTACTTATATATCATGTAAAGTTATTTTAAGTGTAACTAACTAACTGTTTGAAAATCTATGACTTCCTTTCAAATACAAATAATATCTATTTAACGTGATCAACATCTGGTAACTTTTTATGGTGACAGGCTATCAAAAAACATTTTGTATAAAAGTTGCACGGTTTGGAGGTGGACATCGATGTAGTGTAGTAAATTTTTTTTAGATGGCAGTTTCAAGATCATTTGAAGGTCATATCAATTTTTGAATTGGGAACTCCATATTTTAAATGCAGATTCTTGTGTTACATAAAAAGATGAGTAAGTTTTATCTGACATTTTTTTTTCTAAAAATGCAACTTGGCAGAATAAATTCAATTTTCAAAAAACTGTAACAGTGGCACCTCCACCTCGCAATACACTATTTTTTAAACATAATACCGTCGATATTCTTTTTTATTTGCGAGATTTCGTGCAGGAAAAAAATGAAACGCACGTACGTACACACATACATATACATACTATACTATAGTGACCTTGAAACATAAAAATATGTTGGAATTTTTATTTCGATTTTCGGACCGATTACAATAACTTCCTGTTGGGATGTTAAAAATATTTATACGACTGTGGAAAAAAAACGCTCATGAGTAGGTGAAAAGAATATGTCATAAACAAAATATTTTTTAAACATTCTAAATTATGTTCTTGTCAATAACACACAGTGTTCAAATGACATATTCTATTACTTTACTAATACAATTTTTATATATTGTATTACAATAGATTAAATTCTGTCATACACACTTCAATACTATTATTTAAATCTGTAGGCTGATTTTTATCAATAGGGGAACGGCGACTAATGTAGCGTACCTAAGAAATATTATAAATAGAAAATAAAATATGAATAAACAGCAGGGCCCCAACATCCTGATTCTGCCAGAGCAACATGGACAATAAAACAACTCATGGAAGCTTTTCCAAATCTACAGGAAAAAAAATGGTTCTAAATGGTATATCTATAGGGAGTATGAAATTTAAAAAAATCAATTCTCGAATGGATTGGATTCGGTGCACGGATTGCCTTAAATGGCTCCATGAAATATGTACCATGTATCATCTATTGTGTAATATATATAGAAGAAAGAAGAAGAAGAAAATGAAAAAAAAATAGGCAGAAGAAGGTACAAATGAATAAGTTCCTCTCCCTAGTCTGAAGTGCATCTAACCCATAAATATATTTTTTAGACTTAATTTAATATTTTGTTAAAGACATTTAAATAAAGAAACAAATAATATTTACTTATTATATATTATATTATATTTTTTTATAATTTAATATATTTAATTTATTATAAATGTGAAACACTATATTGCGTGAATCGTACAGATTTTTCAGTAGAAAAATTATTATTTAAATATAAAAATCTACATAATTTAAATGAATTATATTTCGAAATAAACGAAGATGAAGCCACGTGGTATATTTAATATTGTTTAATAATTAAAATAAAGTTCAGTGAAATTAAATTCTTCAAATAAATTTGGTATTGAAGAATTATATTCCACTAATGATTTGAAAGAAACATATTTACCTGTAGAATATTCTCTTTTTATTCGACTCTTTTGTTTTGTATTTAAATAGGTGCATATTAATATCTTTATGTATGTGTCTCTATTAATATTCAGAACCCCATGATATTTATTAATTGATAAGATAGCACAATATGTTTTATGCATATTAATTCATTTTTTATGTTATTTAAAAAAATACCACATTTTAAATATTAAAATGATAAGTACCTACTTTAATAATCTATGTTAATGACGTAAATATAGTTATAGGAACGATTTATTAAATTTACCATATGGATGAATTCAAACCCTAATAGTACAAGTATATATAAATATATATATACAAATATTATAATTTATATAAAAATAATAATGATATCGTATAGAATTGATTTTATTTATTTGATATTTTTAATTAAATATAAAACATTTTTAGCGAAAAAACATGATATAATGTAGGTATAAATATACTGACATTTATAACATCTATTTATAATAATTTATATAAATACATAAATAAATAATTGAATTTCCTGAAATATGCGTATCAAATAGTATTGAATAACTGTTGATAATATCGTATACATTTTATTTTATTTTATTTTCGAACAAAAATATATTGCTTCAATAAAATTGCCTTGCGGTGTTATTTAAAACATTTAATTTGTTATTTCAATTGGAACACAACATGCAAATTGCAATGTATTATGTGTTTTGTTTATGTTTACTTTAAATTATAGTTAATTGCATTGTTTTTATCCATACAAATAAGAGAGTTCTTTCTTATTTATCAATTATATGGAGACCTAACCCTCAAAAATGTTTTTTTTCGGTCCGTCTAGAATTCTCGCTCTGTTAAACTAAAGGGCGTAATACAAAATACACACAAAATCCGTAAATATTGAAAATAAAAAAAATACCTAAATTTGCATAATATCAAAAAAGTAAAAAGTTTTCAATTAAATTTTATCAGAATCTGACCATGGACTTATTAGATACGCCATATAAAAGGGAAAAATAAAAAAAAACATAAAAAATCAACCTAAAAACACTGAAAAGTATATAATAATTATTATTATGGCCACACAGGTCATGTTTTGATGTTTTTTCCATTTTAAGTAATTGCAAGTTGCGACTCGCGGCGGATACCGGACGTTCGGCGCTTTAATAACTTTAGGGACAGAGATACCTGCGTGTAAAGGGGCGGCCAGCCCCCACGATAAAAGTTGATAGTTTTTAAATTGCTAATTAGAGGCAGATAAACATGTTTAAAAAGAAAAAAGAAAAAATCGTTTTGTTAAAAACTTTCATAAGGTTTTTATAGCTACCTAAATATATTTAAAAAATTGTAATTTTATTGGGATCTCTCGTAGAAGATAATTTAGTAAAATAATGGTACCTAATAAAAATTATTTGATTACATATTATTTACTATTTATAAAATATTATCCAGTCTAATTATATTGTTAAAAGCTAATCTTCAGTGGGGGCTGCAAATACCCCATGATACCAAATACGTTTGTAAAATTTACGATATAAAGAGCTGATCACGATATTAGTGGAGTTTATAACACTAAACGCTTATTTTTAATACTTATTATATATGAATTGTCTCTTTTTGATTCATTTTATTGCTTTCTCATTTAATAATTGAATTTTTGATTAGTTAAATATTTGTAACTTTTCATTCAGTTTTCTTTATAAATTTTTCCCACTTGGATAATAAGTATTTTTATTTTTGTAGGACATAGGCATTTTCAGGCTGTTTTTCTTAAATATATCTAGGTATGTACACCTTTTTTCTTTTTTTAATAAGGTAAATTCAAGAATAGGGTGATATTCGTCATTATTTTTTGTATAACCAAATATATATACATACGATGATAGGGGTCGTGAGATATCATAAATACGATTCTTACTCTCTTTTTACCTTTATCTCTTCTCTTACAAGGATTCTCAAGAGACCGCCGTATATCTCTTCAGAAAAAAAACACTCCACTGTATTACACACAATTCTTACATATTTGTATGAGCATATACCTATACTATACATATGTATGTTTGTATAATGTACATGATTCAAATACTAGTATTAATTAATTTAACCAGAAGTAGAATTGTACATACAAATAACTTCATAAAAAACATATTCTAAAAAAATAAACTACAATCTAGCTGATAGTTTTATACATATATATGTTATATTCTGTTTTTAATTGTAATAATTAATTTATAAACTATATATATATATAAGACTTCATATGTATAAATCGTGTTTAATCGATTCGTAAATAAATAAAATAATTATTTATTTTTAAATATTTAACAAAGACTGGTGTATCAAAAATCAATTCAAAACAACTTAATCGTTTCGACAAACTGAAAACCACAAACAGTGAATTTATATACATTTTTAATAGTTACTTAAAAAATTGTAATTTTTATTTTAAATAAATAATGCCCACTTACACTAAAAACTAATTTGCAACATATGAAATCAGAATAGGCCCCCATCATAAAAGGGCGTCCACCAAGAAAATACTTTTTTTGTAAAAATTAAAAAATAAATCATTACGAACAAATTTAAAAAAAAATTATTAATAATTCTTAATATTGTATAAGTAATTAATAAGTATATACTTATACACGATAATGTACATACATATAATTACGAATCTATTTATTTATGTATATGCACGCAAATATTGTATTCAATTATATACAATATTGTATATTCATACCTACTTCCCATTGAAAGAATATTTTGAAATTCTTTGTGTATCACAATTGCTTGTTTTGCAATATTCGTACAATGTTGGGTTATTTTTTCATAGGTTATATCTTTTTCTCCAGGTCATTGCATTTAAAGATTCAAGTAAATGTACTGTAAAAAAATGAATCCAACCACTTAAGGCAAGTAAACAAGAGAGAAAAATGCAGTGGAAACCTAACTGACCAGATGGTTATTATTGTTGTGATACTTGTGGTATTATAACGGACATGAATATAAATGATATTTATAATGTTAGATACTATTAACTGCAAATCTTTACTATATCTTAAAACCATTTCGTTGATTTTTTAATTAAAACAATGTTTTATTTATATTTAATTATTATCAATAATTTAGTAGAAAAAGGCGCAAATATTAAAAAAAAAATTATCAGCCGCAATCGCCTGGAAATCTACCTGGAAAATGTCAGATAAATTGAAGTCATGAATGCGATAGTAATCCCTCCGTTTTCAAAGAGGGGTATAAAATTTTTTTAGGGACTCACGAAGCTATCTAAAATCAGTAATTTGAAACAACTTTAGAACTGTCAGTTTTAATTAAAATAAAACATGTAGGTAAAAGAAGTATATCATTAATAGTTAGTGATATGTAAAATAGAGTATGCGAAATAAACTATCGGGAAACGTCGAGTTTCATATGTTTTTCATTGAATTTCAAATTGAAATTATAGAAATTCTCAATTATTCTAAATAGTATTTTCTGTCTGATCGCGATATCTATACATTTCTCGAATTATAAACAATTAAAGTTTTACATATTACAAAATTTTAGTGAAAATTTCTCGATAACTAGACAATACCATATAATATGGGTATATAGTTAACAATACTACCAGAATATATTGTAATTATTTACTATTATCAGAATATATATTAGGGTGTTTCGTTTGAAACGAATATTTTTTTTTTCCTCCGACACTGTGAAATATTGTTCTCAACACTGAAAAAAAAATTCCCTGAAAATTTGAGCCCTTAATTTTAATTTAAAGTACTTCCTTTTTTATTTTGAATTTTTCCCATTTAAAATACATGTATTTTAAACCACGTTTTTTTTAAATTTCTATATCTTGGCTGGATTTTAAACTATTATGTTGATAAGCATTGATATTTGTAGTTTATTTAACGCTCTTTTGAAGACCTTAGGACAATTTCAACCCAACTTATTTCATATTATTTTTATTAGCCCTGTTAGTCATTTTTTTAATTTTTTTCACATATTTTTGAAAATATTGAGAAAATGGCTTGTCTGGCTGAAAAAATGTAGAGACAAAAATTGTAGGAAATCAAATTTTCTACAAAAATGATGTCTATAAATATGTCGCTCGAATGCATAGTTTCGGAAATATGAACAGTTGAATATTTGAAAATCAAAAAAATATTAATTTTTTTGAGTTTTACTGTCTTAAATTCACTTTAGGCCTGTAGAGAAATTATAAGAGAAAAATTTCAACAATAATAGGAAAGAAAAAAATTAATATTTTTTTGATTTTCAAATATTCAACTGTTCATATTTCCGAAACTATGCATTCGAGCGACATATTTATAGACATCATTTTTGTAGAAAATTTGATTTCCTACAATTTTTGTCTCTACATTTTTTCAGCCAGACAAGCCATTTTCTCAATATTTTCAAAAATATGTGAAAAAAATTAAAAAAATGACTAACAGGGCTAATAAAAATAATATGAAATAAGTTGGGTTGAAATTGTCCTAAGGTCTTCAAAAGAGCGTTAAATATACTACAAATATCAATGCTTATCAACATAATAGTTTAAAATCCAGCCAAGATATAGAAATTTAAAAAAAACGTGGTTTAAAATACATGTATTTTAAATGGGAAAAATTCAAAATAAAAAAGGAAGTACTTTAAATTAAAATTAAGGGCTCAAATTTTCAGGGAATTTTTTTTTCAGTGTTGAGAACAATATTTCACAGTGTCGGAGGAAAAAAAAAAATATTCGTTTCAAACGAAACACCCTAATATATATATATATTTTTAATCATGTCTACCTGTCCTACATGTTTGTTAAAATATAATAATAATAATAATATATAATTTATTCCGTGTAACATACAAAAATGCATAGGACAAGTCAAAGAACAAAATATATAATATATTCATCATAAAGTATATGAACGACTGGACTGGGGTAATCAAAATTTTCAGTGATCCGGCTCCTTTTTAGCTCCGGGCAAATACTTAATGCTACACTGTTCTGCACTCTAGCTCCGGGCTCCGGGCTCCGCTCCAAAACCCATATAACAAATTGTATGTATTATTGGTGTAATGAATTAAATAATTTAAATTAAATGTACAGTGCTTTTTGTTGTGGTAAATTCGCCAAAGGTAGTCAATTATCGACCAATTAAAATAAAAACTGCTAAAGTGTTAAGATAAATTGTCTAGCACTGGAGAACCATTTAATTTTTATACAATTTTATTTAAAAAATATTAGTTCGACATTTTTTTAAAGACGCACCTGATTATTTTTTCGTATATTTTTAATTTTTTGACAATTTCAAATATCACGATTTTTTAAAGCAAATTGAGATAAATCTATATAAGGGAATATTTTACAACAGACGTTGTATACCTTTATATTATTATAGGAAATTGAATGCTCTACATTAGAGCCTATAACATTTTTATATCATTCTTGAGATATCTTGAAAAAATACATTTTTTTGATGTCATCCCTCCCCATTGCACTCGATTTTGATGAGATTGAAATGGAACCGAACTCAAGCCAGACCCAACCATCGAACCAAGTTTCATTAATAACGGTTCAATGGTTCATGGATTATGCATGTGACAAGGATCAGGGGATTGACACACATACAGACAGACAGACCTAAAACGGAAAGATCAATTTAAAATTTTGAAATCGGAGAACATTTTTTTGTCTCATTCTAAAACGATCATAAAGCTTCTCGTATCTTCGATATTGTAACGAAGCAAAATGGCCGCTCAATTGTTAATAAATCAATAAATTCATCTACCTACAATTGAATGAAAAATGTTTATATCAAAAACATTCTTATTATATATATGTATGTATATGTAAATAAATTAATGAGTGTAGATAGGTACATAGGTGTAATAAAAAGAGAGCTATTTGCGTAACATTTATATAATATTATAATATGTACAATTTATTTACACAGCATGATTATATGTACATATATTATTTGTACTACATATGTGGTATAAAATGTTTTTTAAAATTGAATTAATTTTTCTCTTAAAAAAATCCATTTTTTTCTTATAATATAATAGTAGGTACAATTTAAAATAACAAAATTAATATGTTCTTATAAACTCATCCACGACTTTGTATTTTTAATAAACATTTATATAATTTTTTAAAACTGAAACCATTTGTAAAAAAATTCCCTTTAATTGTAATGAAGAGTATTAAAATTCGTTTTTAGAATGTATGCAATTATGGATATCAACATATTAAAAAAAACACCTTTTTTGCCTTCATATATACTTAAAATAAAGAATCTTAAAATTTCACGTTTAGGTTCAGGGATTTGGGTTAGGTGTTGATGAGTCGATCACTTAGGACTTCTTTATATAGGTATATTAAATACAAAGAAGAACTCAATAGATATGCACAAAGTTTACTCTATGTAACTTCGACTTTAGAAGCAAATTAAACTTACTTGCTTTTTTGTTTTTATGAAATTCTGTTTGTATCATTTCATAAATATTGGTATTGACATTTTTTAATGATGTAATAATAATTACATAACGCTTATTTACCTTTAAATTAACATTGGCAATGTAATATTGCTTTATCAAATGTTTAACAATTAAATTTTAATTAATTCCATTCCTTATGTGAATATGTAGGAACATTTATAAGTCTCTAGATGAATACATATAGATGTTTCCAGTTACGTGTTCATCTATATAATTATTATTAGTAATATTAACGTAAGTATGAGTTCGAATCTAAAAAGCTAGCTTTTGATGTGGTAGATTGTAGAGAGAAATGTCACATAATTAAATATCAACAATTGGGGTAGAAATTTTATAGGCATATTAATTCAAACTTTGTTATATTTACACATAAAGTATATAGATACATAATAATATATATGTTTTCTTCTTACGTTGGTATATTATAATAAAGTAACAAAAGAGACAAATGTACATATTATAACATATGTATATTGTATATAAGGTTAGATACTTTCAAGGAAATAAGTTTCAAAGAGATTGTTGAAACTATAAACCCAAAATGTAAATTATTATTTTACATTATCCCTTTTATTTTGCGTTATCTTATAATTTAATCATACAATACATAAAAAATTTCAAACTTATTTCTACTATCAATTTCTTTTTCTGATTATTTTTATTGCCCATTATATAGAATGTAAAGTATACACCATCGAAAGTTTCTTTTATAACTTTTGTATGGTTTCTTTGTTTTTATATAAATTATTTTTGTATTTCATCTGTTCTTAAATTACAAAAAATATTTATATAATATGCATGTATTTACAAATGTTTGTTACAGGTAAATAATATACATAATTCAGATATTGTATTAAATGTCTTCAAGAGATTAGGCAAGCAATTTATAAAATATTTTTATATAATATGTTGTTATGTAATTATTTTATTTTCTTTTAAATAATACCTGCGAAATTATTATACGATATTTTGTATAATGCCTAGATGAGAAACATAATGTCTATACAAAAAGTCAGTATTATGACAAATTTTCAAAAGTTGTAATGAACAAAACACTATTTTTGTTAATTTATATAAAAAAGTTCGTAGTGACACCCTAAAGTAACTAGACTATTGATTACTATTATTTATTATTAAAATAATTTCTCTATACTTATACATAAATAAATAAATCAGGAACTTGAATCGGAATGCAAACTATTTGAGTTCAAGTTTGTAATTGAAAGAAAATTATTTTGTTCAGAAAAAAAAATTAACAAATACAACATTTTCTGAAGAAGAAAAAACATGAATAGCTTTTAAAATATTGAATTACTTTTTTTTAATTGCAATTACATTGAAATATCTACTTTTCAGATTTGTTTTTGCAAATTGAAATGTAGTTCAGTTATCGAATTAAAAAAGAAAGTAAAAAATATCTAAATTTTAATAGTGGACTTGATAATTCACATTACACCAAGATTTCCAGTTAGTACATTTAATAATATTTTTAAAAAACCATTGGAGAAAAATATTAAAAATAATTTACCTTTTAAAAAATATATGGTTACCATGAAAAGGTTCGGATTCAGATTCAGGTTCGTTGACTTTGAAATATAGCGGTTCGATTTGGGTTCAGGTTAATGAAAAATACGGGGTTTTTCGGGTTTTAGGTTCGGGTCCAGGTTCAAGTCCTTAAAATAAATACATATATTTTATAAATAAAAATGTTAATATACATATCTCACTGTCAAGCCATGTATTATTTTACTGACTATATACATAATTTATAGTCCTGAAAAGAGACTTTTTTTTATTAGATGTATTTCATATTTAATATTTTATGTAAAAAATATAATTTTTTTGGCACGTTTAAAAATTGTATTGTATAAAAATATATTGTTATCTATAATTCTTTTAAATTTTCTTTTATACAACACAACTAGTTTCTGGATTTGACGTGATTCATTCGAGATAAAAAACAAGAACATAAAAACAAAAGTTATTCATCTGTATTTTATGACGTATGTTATTTTTTGCTTAAAAAATTACTTTTTTATACAAGAATATACATCTGGTTTATTTGTTATTTTATTAACGTTGATATTGGACCTCAGTAGACGTTCTATATAGTGAAAGTCCATTCTGTAAACCACGCCGTAGTAATCAGTTCTATTATAAATGGCAGCTGTACAAATATTGGGGACTTTGAGGAGAGGAGATTCATTGAATTCTATGCCCAACCTGGTTCACAGTATGAAACATCTACAGTATTTATCTGTGTGAAGTGTTGGATATAAATATTTTATGGGTGTATTAAATTTTAAACAATATAATACATGTATATTTTTGATACAAAATTTTACGACCTTACAATTCTGCCACGATATTTTACTGGTTCTTGCACACAATAAAAATCAAGACATTCCTCATATTGTTGTAAAGTAGAAACGCTACTTAAAAATCCAAAAATTATTGCATACGTATTTTTATTTTGAGACTCCTAAAAATCGGGTACAGGTAGTCCTCGACTTACGCGAATTCATACTTACGTGATTTAGAAGGGGGCCCACAAAAAGATATTACTAACTTTTTTCTAGTTAGAACTATTTCGGTTATTAGACATTATGTAGTTTGCAAAGGACTTATAGCATTTATGATCACTACATTATGGTTTCAGCACTTTTAAATGATAAGAATTTTAATAAAAACGTATTGCAATATTTGCAAATCGGGGTAAAAACAATAAATAGTATATTATGTAAGGGAGGAACAAATTTACATACTATCGATGTACCACATAATATTTTCTATTATAATATCTTTTACACAAAGTTCAAGTTTATGCTTTATTTTATGGGAAAAATAGCATGTTGGGTGTAATGCATTTATATTTGGTCGAGCTTGAAACATAATTCAAAATGAAAAAAAAATCCAATACAATAATTTTCTTTGAAAAATTAACGATCCGTAAAGTATGTGATACCAACAATTACAAAGTTTTTTTTCTTGTATTTCGTATTCCACGTATAACAAAACATTAATCCTCATCGAAATAAATGATTTAGTTGTCATAACTTAGTTTTGTCTTTTGGGGAAAATATTTTATTTAGATATTATTTTGATACTAGTTAACTAACTAAATAGTTTTTTTAGTTACTTGTAGGAGATAAAACTATGTGAATTTTAACGGAATTTTGAAAAGAATAGTGAAAGTGGCAATTTAATTATTTTGTGTCTGTTTTGCAAGTGTACTGTTACAAGAAATTTAATTCATCAACTGCAATTTCTGTTAAATTAATTGCTGTAATTTAATTAGTAAAGGAAATGTCGTTCACTCAAAAGTTTCCTTGTTGTATTATCATGTTGCTTTAATGTTAAAATGTCAGTTTGTATGTAAATTTTCCTTATGAAAATAAGGAGTTAACATAATATACTTTTATGTTCATATCAATCACTCAAAAGTATTTGGCTTTAATTGAGATAATAATATTTTTACTTTCGTATTATATATTTGGTTTATTGAACCCGAAGAAATGTAATATCGGTATGACTTACATGTTCTTTAATATATTTCTAAATAATTTTTAATATATGAAAAATTTCAATGGGATTTGTCAGAAATAAAACTCAACTTTGTTGTATAAATATTAATTTTCTAATTACCTAATGTCAAAAACATAATACACATTCGCTGGAGTACTCACTGAGACAAACATTTTCTCCAAAAATAATTCAAATCGGTGCATTTTTACAGTAGTATCGTGAACGAAAGAAAATTCTACATCTAGACACACGCACAGCCGCCATGCGGAAAATAACTTTTCTTTACGTTTTGAAGTTAGTACAATCAGAATCTCTCATTATCTCGGACACCATTTTTCGACGGTATTACAATACTTCAATTTTCTTCGGAACATGGAAGTAAAAAATAAAGTTTTTCATATTTTTGTTTAATTACTTTTTATGTAAAAATTCTAAACAATAAATTTTTCAATTTAAGAGTCATTAATGAAGTTTATTTGTTGTATTCTTCTCTTCGCACCAATTATGTATACCTAATATAATAAGTAGTTAGTTAAGATTTTCTGTCAGAACTGTAAGATTTCTCTAACTAAGATTTGGTTCATAGACCCACAAATAACATTAACACAAAGGTTTCATATTTGTACATTTTGCTCATTATAAGGGCATCATTTCATTGTTCATTTTCTACACCGCACAAAGCCTGACAACGAATATGGGTAACGGAATTTATACACCCACATTCTAAGCGTTTGTGTAATATGATAGTTATATGTATATGTACAGTTGTAATTATTATATAGTCAACAATGTCAACATTATTTGAAATCATGATTTAGTATTTATGCAAATAAAGCTTCTCATTGAAGTAAATCCAATTATAAGTTTAGACAATTGTTGATATACATACATATATATATACCTACTTATATTTATTCTACTAAAATAACAAATATGTATGTAAGCGGATACAGTGGCGTACGCAGGAATTTGTTATTGGAGGGGGGGGGGGGGGGTCAAAGAGAACTAACAAATTTAATTAAAAATTGTTTTCATTAATATTTTTACTATACAATATACACTCTTCAAAAAAATTATGAGATTTTTAAGTACCGTTAAAAATCTTCTTTTAACTAGTACTAAAACATTTGTAAAAATTTAAAAAATCGGTAACAACAACAAAAAAAGTGTGTAATTATTTATGGAATGACCGATATGCATATATGGAAACTTGCAAATTAATATTTTTCAACGTCATTATCCGATTAGATAGAATAGACTAAATATTAATTAATTATATAATTCTATTTCGAGAAATACAAAATAAATAAAAGAACAAAGAGATAAAACTACTTTTTTCCGGCGCCTAACAGTAATTCCTGAAATCTCTAAGATCGCTGTATATAGCATTAAGAATGGCTTCCAAAAATCTACCCATGAAATAAAACTTTTGTTTCAGTGAGTCGAAGATAAGAAAAGGCAAAGCAAAAATCACCTACATTTATTTAGAGAAGTATTCGCAGATTTTAACAGAAAAACATAAACAAACGTATGTATATAAAATTAAACTTAAGTTTTATATAGAGGCAGAGCTGTCACAAGTACTCACAATCAGTGAAAGTACTTGAAGTATCAAGTAAGTTTTTCTATTTTCAAATGTACTTAAAGTAAGTATTTCAAGTACTTTACTTGTTAAATTTAAGTATTACTTTCGAAAAGTACCAACTTGAAATATCAAATACTTTTTACTATTTTTAAATGCACTTGAAGTAAAGTACCAAAAAGTACTTGCAGTACTTTTTCAAGTATTTTACTTGAAGTATTGACAGGTGAATAAAAAGTATAAAATATTGATTCTATGTTTTAAAAATAATTATAAGCCAATACTAGTCTGCCAAGCACAAATGTGGTATCTGACTTTGTCAAAATTGAGTTAACCACAAAATGATATTATCTAATATATCTTCCTGCATCTTACTAGTGTTAAATAATTTTCTTTTCTTTCATCTAAATGCGGATACCATATTTGTGCTTAGTAGGGCATAATATTTTACCACAGCTGGGGTAAAGTACTTTATTATTATTTATTTATCGAGTTTAATTTATTATAAAAAATATCAGGGTGTAAATTTTATAATCAATTAATAATACTGCTGAGTACTGAATCATTAATATAATCCATTATCCAAATGATAAAGTGTTTTATGTTTTATAGATTTAAATTTTCTTGTATAATTAATAACTAAAGTGTATTATTTTAAATTAAGTAATATTTAATACGCTATATTACGAATCACAATATTAATTAAATTCAATTGCGCTCATTGGAAGTTAATAAATTAAACGCTATATGAGTGACTACAATATATTGTTCTATTTCCTAATTAAAAAATAGTTTTGCCTATCTATGTACATTAAATGGCTTCTTTGTGACCTATATATACCTGGATACATCTGATGTAGCTTCCATTTTTATTATTTCCAGAGAAATGTCGTTCATATTTGCTTTCTTTGGATAGTTACATGTAGTATTGAAAGAACACGAACACAATTTATTGAAGCCATTAAAAAAATGTCTACACTTCTGAAATTCCAATGCTTAGTTTTTATATAGTTAACAATATAACATAAATACATATATCTTGAAAAACGTCTAAATCGGAAAGCTCTTATTGGCTCCTAGTTTTCTCAAAGTATGTTATTTCTAACATCCTTGTATGTAAATCTCCAAATGGAGCAATCAGAACCCAGTACTTGCTATTTAACTGATGTGTGCCAAGCTGTCAATACCGGTAACATACAGATAGAAGAAATCGAGGACGATTCTATGGTTTACAAAATTGTATATATTGTTATCTACTTATAAATATGCAAAATTATATTTTTTTAATGTCCGGTATTATAAAGGAGCTAACAAATTTGCAAAAACTTTCAAATAGGGTGTGGATTCTGTGATAGTACCTATGGATTAGTTATTAGAATTAATTTCAACTTATTATGACACAGTTGGCGACTCTGACCTTATAAAATAATTTTCACCGCTGTTTTAATACCGTTGGTGTTTATTTATCACGTGTGGGTGAAACTTGTCAAACACTTCATGATATTTCAAGGGAACTGTCAATTAGGTTTGAAACTAAGTACTCGCAAGCTTGCAAATTTTGTTAGCTTGTTTATAATACCGGGCATAAATTAGTTAAAGCCATGTATAATTCTTCTATCGCATCATATTTAAGATATGGAATAATGATATGAGGAAACTCAAACGATTTGAATAGATTATTGATAAAATATATAATAATTTACCACTAGACATAAAAAAATATACTTATTGGTAAACAACAATATTAAATAACTTCTTCAAATGTTGTTTCTGTAATTCAGTGAATATCTACCTTGAAAACAATACAAGTTAAAAAAATTATGTATATTTTGTTTTAATTCTTTATTTCGTTCTATTTTATCAACTTTGCACAGATGTATATTTATTCTAACTTAAATTCAACATTTTGTATAATGTATAACTGAATCAAATTTATTATTATTATTATTTTCTTAATGTAATTGGTCTGACTGCAAATTCATTTTTATTTCTACCTCTTAGAAACAACCAACTCATTCTTTATTTTAATTAATGTATACACCAGTAATGCAGAATTTTTGTCCTTCATGGAGTCGATAAATTTTATATTTAAAAAAATTAATCTTAGAGTGCTAGCGAGACTTTAAAATTGTATCTAGTTTAGGGAAAGTAAAACTCGAATTATTTATTAATTCTAGAATATTTATTACTCATTCTTAATCGATCCCACAAGAAGCCCACCCTAACCCCCAATTTTATCAAATTCTATTATTGGTACCGGTCATGTAAATCTTTAAATGAACCAATCAGAGCCCAGAATTTACTATTTAACATAATATGTGCTCCAAGCTGTGTATACCTATACATTATACATATATGTATATGTGAAAGTACGTTGCTTTACAGTATATATGTATGTATATTATGTAATGTAACATGTTTGTATATACAAACATACATATATCTACGTCGGTTCTAAACCTCGTAACTTAAAGTCGAAGTTAGTTCAACACGCAATCTATCAGGATAATTTACTACATTGCCCCAGGTTATGGGTTAAATAGTTCCCTTTAGTATGCTTGTGTTAGTGAAGCTAAAACAAGTTTCAAATTTCCGTTCCATTTTTTTTAATCGAGATGCAGTGGATTTTGTAAGAATTTTTGGCATTCTTTCATAATTATGTAATATGGTAATGTCTATTTTAGGCAAAACTCGCTCAATCATATTACATTACATCTCAATTTAAAAAAAAATGGAACAAATGAGTTTCGGAACTCACCTCCTCATTTATATTAGGTATATTATTTATACGAAATGTACTTTCCTTACTTAGCGATACGTAGAATTTTTTTTATTAAAAATTTGTGATAAGATTTCTGAGGTTAGAGAGACTATGTTATAAGGTACTGGCATCAGTTATGACCTACTGTTTTTGTGATTGACGAGCTTCTTTTTTGAAATTGCCATGAACTCATGTTATTAATAAAACAATTAACTCTTTATTTAATCTATTTAATTACATAAGTCCCAATAGTTTTTTTTTAATTATAGCCTTTTATTTTGTTTGTGTTTTTTCTCCAGTAATGGATAAAGTAAAACCAGTAATGAGCACGTAGTGATGGATAGTTAAAAAAGAAAGAATAATCAAATTTGAAACAATATAAAGCAGTTGCCATTATAATATAATAATTAATAAATAAATATATTAGTCCACCATTTTGACACCTATATTGGCCGATTGTCATCATATCACTCTGTAAGACAGTTAAATGTATATAGATTAATATTCATCAAATATCAACAAATATTTCTAATTCAGTACATTTAATTAAAAAATAGCCATTATTGGGGTTATATCCAAGACTTGTGCCAGTACCTCATACATTTTTGTTTTGTTTAATACCGTTTTACTAATCTGAACTAATGATAGGGAGGGACAAGTATATTAATCATAACTCGTACATACTACTTCGTATGTAGGTTGACAAAAAACATAATATGATGACCATAGATCATAAGTGTGATCAGGAGCCTTACACAATATATATAGTTATTATTTTATACGATTATGAGGCAGACAATTGCGTACTGTTTCTGCCAGTTTACCCTAGACTTTTCCGTCATTTCGTTTCTGTAATCAGACTGCGGAATTTTTATTATTTGTCTGTTACCGCCTACAGCTGGGGTTTTGGCTCATTTATCAACTTCTTCGGTTTCTTTATTCGTACTGTGACTTTTTATTTACACGAAATGTATAGATTTATTTTGAAGTTTTTATTTTTCTATTTGCTAAGCCTTCCCTTTCTGAATCTTTAAAATCTGTTGCGTAACGAACGAATAATTATTAATATAATATAGGTATTTTCATAAAATAATATCGTATTCTTTATTTTCAATAGCAATAAACTTATTTGCAATATTAATTACACATACATATGAAATTTTATAATAGTTAGAATCTCGTTTTTGAAGGTACTGGGGAAAACACATACTAACCAAATATTTTAACATGGAGTCTTATGGAAGAATGCCAGAACCTAAAAAAAATATATTAACTATTTAGATTCCACCGTAATTATATATAATATCAATTATATCAATCAATTACATTATTTAATAAATAAATGATAGTATGTTTTATATCAAAACCGAGATTTATTTTATTTTCAAATAAAATAAATATATAATTCATTTTACATTTTAAAGATCAATTGATCAAATTTGAATGTTTATAGATGGAATTCATCATCCGTCAATTAATCTAACCTAACCAACTCAATCAATTACCAATATGATTAATAAATACATATATGCAATTTACCTATATTATACATATTTATAAAAAGATTTTTTTAAAAGGTAAACAGTTTATTTAATGAATATGTATTGCAAGTTTTGCTTTTAATTAAATAATTCGGTTAATGGTATTTTCAAAGCAATATATTCCTTTATCAGTAAATATTTATAGCACATTCCATTATAAATATCGTTTAGTTATAGAAAGCATTTTAATTAATTATGTTTGTGTCGAATAACTTGAATCAAAATATTATAAGGTAGCTGCTATAATATTAATATATATGTACTTTCTTATATAAAAATAAATATAAATAAAATAATAATTGTATAGTAAAAATTAAAAGAAATGATATATAAGAAATTGTCCTATTTTTGAAAATGATCATACAGTGTCAATTTTGGAATTTTTCAAATTCTTTTTTAAAGGGTGAAAAATTAGAAATTAAATTTTTTTATTTAAATGGTTTATAAGACAAAATAAAATGATCACAAAGCTTCTCGTATTTTCGATATTGCGAGGAAGTAAAAATGTTTTATAAAAATTTTAGAAAAAAACTATTATATTATAACATGTATGTATATGTCACAAGTATGGCGTCATCGGTGACATCGTGTATAGATTTTTCAGCAATATTTTCATAAATAATGAAAGTAACAGAAACATCACAACAAAACAAGCTATAAAAATAAAATAAAACTTTTAAGGAATACGTGTCTAGCACCCTCCACCACTCAATTATTAAAACATAAATCCGTTGGATATGTAAGACTTCCGTTACCGCTTTACAGTTAAACTTCAAGTAGGTAGTATCTATATATATTATATATAAGTACCTATTTATACATATTTCAACGGTTGGCAAATACAGCTGAGAGCCGCATGCGGCCCTTCTTTGAGTCAAGTGCGGCTCCCATAATATATATTATATTTTTATATGTGTGACTTGTGAAAATATGCAATTACATTAAATAATAATTTTTGAATTTGTGTAAGTATTTACGTGTGGCTCTTTATAAAATATAAAAAACCGGATTGACATATACATATACATACTTAAATATTGGATTTAGAGGAAATAAACTTTTATTATAAAAAACTATATTCTTTCTAAATAATATAATAACATTGTTTGACATTTATACTAAAAAGAAAAAAATAATTATATATAAAAGGTATCCAAGAATTTTTATAAAAGATAAAAAAGACGAACATTATTTGAAAAACCGGAATTTAAGAAGCTTATGTTATTGATTTTATATATAGAGAAATAATGCCTACTAAGACATTACTATATTTATTTTCTCGAAAAGTACTATTTTAAATAAATAAATCAACATAAGGTACAAGCACCAGTCTTGGATAAAACCCCAGTAATGGCTATTTTTAAATTAAATGTACTGAATTATAAATATTTGTTGCTATTTGATTAGTACCATTTCTGAATATTAATCTAGATTTGATGACAATCGGCCAAAAAGTGTCAAAATGGTGGACATTTAAACTAATTATTAGTATCATTTATAATTTATATCTTTTGTGTCATAGTACTTATCATTTTGTATTCATTAGCAAGTGTCCATCACTGCGTGCTCATTACTGGTTTTACTTTATCCATTACTGGAGAAAAAACACGAACAAAATAAAAATTTATAATTTAAAAAATATTTATTAATTATCAATATTATAATTAGCAAATTGAATAATGTGTAAATAAAAACCGAACCTGCACAGTAAAAAAAATTGTGTAAAATCAACACAATCCTAGTGTTAGAATCCGTCGACACAATTTTAGTGTTAATTTTCAACACAAAAAATAGTGTTGAATTTTTAACACAAATATTGTGTCAAAATTAACATTAATTTTGTGTCGACTGTATCTAACACTAGAATTGTGTTGATTTTACACAAAATAAGTGTTAACTCATTTATTATATTATAAAAATTAATAAAACTAGTGTCAGAAAATATAAAGTAAAATTGCAAAAGAAAAACATAAAATCAATAAATTTTTTGATATTTTTTTTTATGAATTTGTTAAATTAACAGAGAAATTGTTCAAAGTCTGTAAACTATTATAAATTGTATCGTTAAATAACAATTTATGTAGCAAATTTCTTATAAGAAAGTGAGGTTAGTTGAGCATTTTATATGATTATAAATACAGTAAACTTTTACTTACTTTAATTAATATCAATTTTACTTTTTTTTATTCAGAACAATCTGGTTTTTTTGGCGCCAACAACACAAACTTAGTGTTAATATTTCCCGCTTGAGACTAATTTTGTGTCATTTTATCTAGTAACACACAAAAAGTGTTAATATCGTGAAAACAACACTATTTTCATGTTAAAATTCAGGTAACACAAAAAAAGTGTCAAATTAACACACAAAAATCAACACACAATTTTTCAACACAGACCGTTTTTGACGCAAATACACAATATTTTTTACTGTGTGATTCGAAAATCTAGTCGATAACCGAATGTGTACGGTCAACCTTAATCATTCACAATCAGTTCAAATACAATGACATAAAATCACATGTCATGTTTTATATAAAATCCCTACGAGATATCACTTCATATTAATTTTAAAATGTGTCACTTTTATGTCACGAAGACTTTATACAAGTTATATTAAAAAATATATTTAAACATGTATACTTACATTTTTTTGATCTAATTTTAACATTAATACTTTAAAGTTTAAATATCTAGAATATAAAATTATATGTACAGTACCAACATATATAGTTATATTTCAAAATTGTTATTTAAATTATGAATGTACTTTTGCCTTATTATTTCTATGATAAAAATGTACAAGAATGAAAAATATAATATTTTTTGTTTCATATACCTACTTCTGGTTATTATTTACTTTCAACTTTAATATTCAAGACTTTGAGTACAATGTTCAGACTTTTATTTGATACTGATGAGTGGAGTCAGTAACATTCTGACTTTTATACTATCCATACTAATCTATAGGTAGGGGAGAGTGTGGCAGTTACAAACATCTAAGGAAGAAATCATTATTAAATAATCTATTAGTTATACATTTTCGATTTGGAAGAGCCCTGAAGATGTCCACTGCAATGTGTGACGTAACGTTGGCCGATAACACGACCAAATCGATGCGGCTTACACCCAGAAGCCAAGATCCATTTTGTATTTGTACTTTAATAAACAATTGATTATTATTATAACTACAGTCTCACTAAATCTGCCCAGGTAAAGCTATTAAATCAGTACCTATATAAATAAACAAAAATTAATAAACCTGTATCGAGTATGTAATGAAAACTAATAAATACGATTGATTTGTAAATGAGTAATGAATTACCTTTGTACTGTGCAAATTTTTGATTTTTTAAACGATATAAACTGTATGGTGTTCTCTTTCTATAACGTATAATTTATTGTTAAAAATATTTTGACCTGGTTTATGTATTTAAATTTTGTTTTTACGTATAATAAAATCCTGTGAAACCCATGGCAGATATTTTAAACCAGTATTTCTGATTTTAAATAGATGCTTGTTGAGAATATTTAAAAAAATAATGACTTGTTTCATCAAAAAAATGTTACATTAAAAAGTATATGTTTATGACATTCATGTTTTCGAAATTTGCTCTCAAATCTCTCATTGAAATTCATGAATATACTTGTCACATTTATATGCTTGTACAGATGCCACCAACAATTTAAAAAAGAAAATCAATAACGTAAAAATGTTTTCATTATAATTTTACAAGTTATTTGACGTTACAGTATTTTTTAAAAGTACTAATACATTATTTTTGAGTAGGGAAATGGAATGACAGTGTTGTAAATTATTTTTGAAAAATGTCAATTGAAGTATCATTTTTGCTTTTATGATTATGTAATGTTAACAAATATCGAAGTTCTGCCTGGGTATAATTTTATGTTTTCAACTTTTTATTTCCGGATATTAAGATAGTAAAGAATATATTAACTGTCTAATATTCATATTGTTTATATTTTAAAAAGTTTAATTAAACTAAAAAAAGGATGTCAATTTTTGAATTTTTCTAATTATTTTAAAAACGGTGAATAATAGAAAAAGTATATTGTTATTGTCTATAATTTATGTTCTCTCCATTTTTACTTTCTTATACTCATGTTGATGAAATAAACCTACATAATATAGTATAAGTACCTAAGTCTTAATCCATTCTGTCGTCGATCTGTTTGTCTGTGAACGCTGTAACTCAAACACGGAAAATCGTGTAGAAGAGTGAAATTTTATATTAAAAATTGATTTTTGTCTGGGATGAAACCCTCCAATTTTTGGCGAAACTTACAACTTTTTTATCTTTGAAAATTTTGAGAATTGGGGTGTTTTTGATGTGGCATACGTCAAACATTTTTAAGGCATAGGTCAGGGAAAAAGACCCTTAATTTTTGTAGGTCAGTATAACTATAACATTTTATTATTATTTATCTAGCAATTGTGCAAAAATCAGTAATAAGTAAGTAATTATTTATAAATTACATAACATCATAAATTTGACATGTTGAGAGTGTAGGTCTCGCTAAATGCCCCAATATTTTTTGCACAGTTATATTGGCCAACAAAAATCAAGGGTATTTTGCCCTGACCTACGCCCTAAAAATGTTTGACGTATGCCACATCAAAAACGCCCCAATTCTCAGAATTTTCGAAGATAAAAAAGTTGTAGATTATGCCAAAATGAATCCACTTACGAAGTTTCAGAGGAGTATTTTTTATTTCAAAATTTAAAGCCGGGACTGTAAATAAGTTGTATGTAATGATACAGAAACCCCAGGACTCAAGCTGTAGTCGCACTTCTAATTTTTTAAAAATTTAGTATGACTATAATCGATATTTTCAATCAGAGTAATTTTTCGTTCATTTATTTGGTTCATAACATTAAAGAAAACTGTTGGTTGGGGAATACAAACATCATTATCCTGAGGCAACTGTTTAAATTAAATTGATCAAAGCATTTACTGAATAAAGAATACTTAATAGGAATGGAAATAAAATAAATACACATGAATATTTTATTGTTCCAGCCCCATAGTAACGGACATGTTGAATTTTGTTGAAGTTTGCTCTATATACTGTTTACAAATCACTGATTTATTTATTAATTAATCCTAAAATAATTGAAATGTGACAGGCCAAATATCGAAATTATATGTGGTATAGTTCAGGGCTTCTTTTTTTGCTCTACACTTAAAAATTTTATATTTTTCTTTCTACTTGAAATTTTTCAACTATACAAATTAGCTTTTACAACTGCAGTTTTCATTTTTGGAACTGCAGAAATAAGCTACAACTACACACTAAAATAACCACTATATCTCTTAATTCTGCCACGTATATGAAATGTAGCTATGTTGATCTCTAGAACAAAAATTAAAACTAATTACGTTCCTACCAAAATGAATCGAAACTTTATACACAGCCTGTACAACACGTATTTATAAATTAAAGCAACAGATAAAGATAAAACATTGCAATGTGAATCCCCATTTATTGGTATTATGAAATGGTAATGTTTTAGCTGATATGGATTAATGTTTGGATTAAATGTACGAGTATGTATAAAATATAACAGATTTTTTCATTTCTGACAAAAATATAAATCCATGACACATGATTGGAATATGGTTATTGATTTGCTTTGATTTTTAGATGACCTTTTAAAAAAATTATAATGTAACTTTTTAAATATGAAGTTACATTACATTATTCGATTTTGAATAAGCAAAAAAAAGTTGTTTATTCAGTTTTATGTTAATGATTTCAATAAAGCATTTAAAATATTTTTTTTAAATAAGAATGTTCTTTAATATTATTAATTAGCCCATCGTTAACAAAATATGTATTTTACATTTTTTAAATATTTTTATTTTTAAAGGGTTTCTATCATACATAGAATATACTAGGCTAATGGAAAATACAACTTTAGTTTATACAACAAAGAGAAAATATATAAGCATCTACGTATACAATTTCGTAAATAATGAAAATCTTATTTGATTTCAAAAATGTACATTTAAAATAATTTTTTACTTTCTTAATAATTGAAAATAAAAATTTAATTTGACGACCGCAATATATCTCACACAAAAGATTGTGCAACAGCGAATAGAAATATATATATATGTATATATTCCCAACTCGCTATCACTTTTTCACAGTACATATATAGACTATATCTTTAATATATACTATGGCCTCGCCAACTGTAATTTGTTGCACTTGCACTACTTGCACACGTTGTTTGTCTGTAAGTCGTACTCTATTACTTTTACGGATGCGTCTTTACGAACGTTGTCATGACAGAGTGTTATCTTACTAGTTTGTCATTATTTTGAATAAACCTGATTCTGAAACAACACGTAAATGTATGTGTTTTAAAAGGGTGAAGTTTCGAATGATTAGTCTTTAAAATATCTCTGCATAGAAATTTTGTGTAGAATTTCAATAAATAGAGCACTTCCGGCGAGCAATTTGCAAAATATATATCCATAAATAACTTAATAAATTTTTAGACTTTTATCTATACATTGCTCTAATTTAATTTAATTTTTTTTTAATTTAAAAAAAAACAAACCAGACCCAACCATCCAACCAAGTTTCATTAATATCGATTCTGTGGTTCATGAGTTATGCGTGTGGCAAGAATTCAGGGGAGAGACAGACAGACACGGAACGAAAATTGTTCTCAGATTTCAAAATTTTAAATGGAAAGATCAATTTAAAATTTTGAAATCGGAGAACAATTTTTGTCTCTTCGATATTGCGAGGAAGCAAAAAAAGTAGTATATCCAGTAGAAAAACTACATGTAGAAAGAAAAAAAAAGAAAATGTGTAATTGTAAAATTTTCTTAAAATAACCCCTGGCTATAGACATCATGAATAATAAATATTAAAGTAAAATTGGTGCAAATAAATTGTATACACTACATATTCTATTATTTACACATGTTTAGGCGAGAGTTAAATAATTAAGAACTTAAAAACTTAAAACACAATTCTAATTAAAATAAAGTTATGTTATTATAAATTCTTGGCAGAACTTAATAAATAACTGAAGTACTAAATAATTATACGATTTTTCCTTCATTAATATAATTAGTATCTAAGATTTATGCATAGGTATTTTATTCAAGCTATAAAAAAAGAAAATTTAAGCTCTTTGTTTACTTATGAAAGATCATTAACATAATGATATTTTTTTCTGAGAAAGTATTAAAGTGTTATACCTTGATATATAAAAATGTATATGTATATAAATAAACTTATAAATATTAATGGAATATAAATGCGTTTTATAAAACTTCTACGAAGCTTTTACTTCGAAAAGTTGTGATTCCCAACCAATATAAAAGAAAGTGGGGTAAGTTAATAATCTTAAGGCAAAAAAAACAATTCTGGTTATAATAATCATATTTCAAAAAATAAAATTCTTGTGTAACAAGCACATAACCTTCGACTTATTAATATACTTATATAATCTTTATTGTACATATGAGGAGATTAGTTCCAATACTCGTTCGTTAAAATGGAACGAACGAGGTTTGGAACTCACGTCCTCATATATATTAAAAAAATAAAACGGCCATGTGTGAAACCCTATCATGTGCGTGCCCAACACGCACATGATAAGGTTTCATCTTAATCGGTATATAATTTATATATACAGACAGAGCGAAACTATGAGGGTTCCTTATTTTTCTACGAAACCCTGAAATCGATATAAATTAGTCAACTAAATAAGTTGAAGAATTTATTGAAGTAAAATAACAAATTAGTAAAAAAAATCATATCTTATTCTTATTTTCAAAATTGTAATTGGTTCATTATTTGAGCCACCGCTTTTGGCAATGCTACAACAAATCTAATCTCTATGGGAGATCCAATATAAGGTTTATCACAGTCTGGATAGGTAATTAGTTTTCTCTTCAAGGATACTATTAGAAGAACTTCCTTGTTTCACATAATGTATAGCTGCAATATATATATATATGATGTAACATATTTATTATACATACATATATAAATTACAAAATACTTTAATTATATGTTTTTTATTGTTTATTAGCAGGTAAGGTAGTGGCACCAGTCTTGGCAAGTAATGGTAAATTTTTAATTAAACGTACTGAATTACAAATATGTGTTGGTATTTGATTAGTACCATTTCTGAATATTAATCTATATACATTTAACTGTCTTACAGCGTGATTTGATGATAATCGGTCAATAGGTGTTAAAATGTTTTCTTTATTTTATATTTTTTGTATCGTAGTACTTATCATTTTGTAATCATTAGCTAGTGTCATCACTGCGTGCTCATTACTGGTTTTACCTTTGCCATTACTGGATAAAAAAACATGAACAAAATAAAAGGCTTTAATTTAAAAAACAAACTATATTTGCGGATTTTGGTAATTAAATTGATTGAATAAAGAGTTACTTATTTTATTAGTAACAAGAGTTCATAAGAATTACAAAAAACAAGCCCATTAATTAAAAAAACCGAAAACTTGCTCTTGTAGCGGCCATAAATGGTGCCTTTACCTTATGTCATTCATTACATTATACTCGTATCATTTACTTTATAAACTTATACTTAATTGAAACAAACACCAACAAACCTAATACCAGTTTATTTTATTTACCATCTTCTTTAGACATTGTGTCTTCAATCAAAAGTTTTGTTGATGCAATATTGTTTCTACAAACTTTGCAACAAACTGTTAAACAAATATAGGTAACTTCACATGAAAATTAATTAACTTTCATTTCTTTATTTATTTAATGCTGTTGTATTGTTTTGTTACAATACAGAAATTATAAAAATACGAGTAGGTATACCTGTTATCTGATTATTATTCTTTAATAAGAGCGTATGAAATAAACTCTTTAAAAAAAATGCAGGACGTAAAACTGGTAGAATAATAGTAAAACAAATAAAAAATATGTAATACATTCATTATTTTTTTTTATAAAATATTTATTTTTTGTTATTATTTTAATGCTTTTAAAAATTATTTATTCTTCATATTTTACGAGTATATTATTTATTAACATATTATATTAACAATAAATTTTAAAATTTTAAAATGCAACATTTTGCAGTTTAATCGCAGTGGAGAAAGGAAAATATTGATATTTTGGACGAAATTGAGTTAATGTATTTTTTATTTTCTTATACGGCCATATGATATGAAATATATAGGGTACTTCACGATAAAATATATTTATTTAATTTTTATCCAAACCCTTAAATAAATTTCCAGCTACGCTAAAAATTCTCCAATCCTAACAATAAGTAAATATTTTAATAAAATCGAAGAAGGCGCTGTTCCGTTTCCTTTTTTAATCTAACGAAAAAAGAATCTCTCTTAAAGTCTCTTCAATAATATTATTGTTTTTTTGTTTTTAATTTTATCTCAAATCTTTTCTTATGAATACGTACCTACTGTTCTAAATGTAAAAATAACATGTATCAATGGAATGAAATGAAACAAAAATTATTATTCAACACAACACATTGCTACAATACAATCGATCTCAATTATTGGAATGATTTATAACGTATCTCTAAAGTCTTTAATCCTATTTCTCATTGTCGTTTCTTTCCAATTTGTTACATAGATTAAACACCTTTAAACAGTCTAATCAAAATAAACACATGATGCTAAACGTTATTTCAGCTTTTTAAATTACAAAGATACCAAAAAATAAATAAAGCTTTATTATTATACTACAACGAACAATAATCGTATATCATACAAGAAAGAAATTTAATATGAATTTTTATAATGAATATCGACGGGCTCATTTAAAAAGAGAACAAATTAAACGCGCACTATGTTAAATGAAATGAGAAATAGTTAAGAGCATTAAATAAACTATTATAACACTTAATAAACTATTATAGCATTTGTATTGAACAGTATTTTTTGTGTTTTAGCAATAATTAATTTAAACTAGCGTAAGAACGTAATTTTTGTTCATTAAAGAAATAAAATGACAGAAATAATGTATTTATATAATATTTTATAAATCTTACAGAATTGATGTTCTAATAAAATATAAATTAACAGTCCTTGATTAGGGCAATATATTGGGGCGAGTTGATTAGTTTTGGGTTGGTTAGTTTTCATTAGGGTAGGTTAGGTTAGGTCTATTCTAACACATCAACACGTGATATTTGATAGTTGTAAATAAAATAGGTGTATTTAGCAAAATATCAAACGATGTCTCAGAAGTAAAATAAAAAAAAATCAGTTAATCCTACTATCGATCCTGTAAAACACCAAAACATTTATTCATATATTTCTGCAAAAGTAGGGCAAAAGTCTTGAAAATTTGTGTTTATATTAGCTCTCGTAAAGTCATTTTTGAATAAATCTCCCGAAACACCTTATATAACAAAACAAAAATTTAATCAGCACTTAATTCATCCTTAAGGGGACGGAAACACAGAGTAATTTAATAAGGAATGTATAATTAGACATGAATGATTAAACAAGGAATTTTATTTTTATTATAAAATATTCCGATTATGTATTTTTCAAATTTTCTAAGTAATAAGATATTTTTTTGTTAAATTCTAAAAATACATATTTTTAGTATCTACCTACAGTAAAAAATATGTTTATAAAGAAAAGTTTAAAATTCATTAAATTCTTTTACTCTCAAAACCCTTATTTAGACAATAAAAGCATTGATAAAAGATAAATTAAAATAATATAGATACCTTTTATGAATAATTATTATTATCAATCAAAAGTTACCTACATCAACTAAATTTATATTTAGACCTTTTTAGTTTAACCCTTTTGACTATAAAATATTAGTAACAAAAGTATTATATCAAAACTTCTTGAGCTAAAAGAAATGAAACACCGATTAAACTTTTGTTAAACTTGGAAACAAAAGAAGCATTAATATTTTATGTCGTGATCAATATCTCATCCAGATTTTGCCCTAATTTCTAAAAATAGTAACTTTTAATGCTTCATTCTAGTTCGATCTTATATTGATTGATTAACGTAAGTATCCTGTTCCTTGCATTAAGTAAATCTCATCAAGCAAACTCTGGTGGTTCGACAAATGAACAAATGATAGATTGAATACACATTCTGATTGATGATCCCAGCACACTAATGCAAGTGATGTTTATATTTTATTCCCCGCTTCATTGCACTTTACTTACATTTTCCTAACCGGAAGAATAACGTTACCGGTTTGTTTGTCGTTTCTGTAGAGTACCTACTTTACTTGTCACGCTATCAGTAATTCAATAAATATACTTTTGCTTCATGAACAACAAATTCGTAATCGATCATAAGAGCAAAGTTTTGATAAAAATCTAAAATTTGAATGTATTATTTATGAATAGCTCATAAATTTTATTAATAATTTTTTAATAATATTGGACGTATGGTAAGTAATTAGATAATAAAAATAGAGTGTTTAAGACACGGTAAATGAGAGAACTTGCCGGAAGTGCGGTGTTAAGTCTTGGGTTTTCATAAAATATTAATAGCCAAGATAATGTTTAGAAAAACTATTGTTGAAAACCGCATTGAAATCGGTTCAGTAATTCCCGAGTTTATAAGGCTCATACAAACGAACATTTATTTTTATATATAAAGATTAAAAAAATGTCAAAAAAATTGTCTGCATGATTTCTTCGACGTAGGTCGATCGATCTGAAATTTCTTTGAATTATCGTGCAGAACGCACATAAAAAGGTAGTTTTGAGAAAAACGCGTTTAAAGTTTGAACGGAAATTTTTTAATAAATTGCAGTGAATTTTGTGTATTAAATATTTGTGGTTAACATATCTTTAATCTGCTATTCCGAGTCCGTACTGTACGCCTTCATCTCCTGAATTTTTTATTTTCTATGTTTTTTTTTTGTAATCTGCTTCATCGTTGCCTGAGTCGAGCGAATCCTAGTATCTTTTAACCGATATTTATCGTTATAACTTCGTTATTAAAGGAAGTTACTTAAGAACTTTTTAATTATAAACTGTTTTTACAATAATAAATAGTTTTTAGATTTATAATCAATACAATAACATGGCTCTGTAAAATTTAATATGTATATAATTTTTGTAATTTAACTGTTAGTGTTTTATGATCTATTCATGTATTTTTACGGTTTTTTAAATCAATTTGTTACTTGTATATTATATATATTTGCGTATTTTCTTTCCGACACTATTAATCCTGTATGTACAAGGCAATAATAAAGAAATTTATCTATCTATCTAGCTGTATAAATATATATTATATTAACAATATTAATATTTATGTTTCGTATGTTATTTCTCATTCTTAACACGTATTTTATCTAAAAACTAAACATTTCTCAATAAATGTCTAACATACTATATCTTTATATATATTTTGTTTGCAGATACGATGGACATACCGCAGAACAAATTTAAACCCGTGTAGGATGGTAATCTCTGCTGTAATGGCGCAGCATCGCGCAGATGTCAGCGCATTGATGCGAAGATTGAACATAACAAACATGACAGATGAAGTGATTAAATTGTTAGCCGACTACGATTTCCGATATACTTCAAACAACAGTAAACCACCAGTAAGTAAAAAACATGTTTCATGCCCGGTATTATAAAGAATTTGCACGCAAATTTGCTTCCAGCTAACGCTATCTACTGGGAGTAAAATTGTTATGAAATTGCTCGATATTTTAAAGCAGTGGTAATAAATGTATAAAGTATAATAATGTAAATGCTATGCATTTTTGAAGTACACTTGGCAGCACTTATTTTAAGTCGCTGATTTCTACTTAATACGCATGCGTCAAAGTGAGTGGTTGTCATTTATATTTAATGCCTAGCAGATAGCGTTAGCTGGGAGCTAATTTGAATTTGCACTCAAGCAAATTCTTTATAAAACCGGTCATCAGTTATCCATATGCCAAGCTGATTATCTCCATGTAATTTGTCTGAGAATTAATTACAAAAAATCATTAACAAAATTATAATCATACATTTTTTCTAAAGATTAATTTATTTATTCGCAAAATAAAACTAAATAATAATAAATTCAAACTGTTTGAAAACGTTTTATTATTACTAAAATCTTCGTTAAACAAGATTTCACAAAAAAAGTTGTATTTTCAGATAGTGACGATAATTCTGATGAAAAAATATCTTTTCAATAAAATTAAATAATTAAAATTCAAAAACAAACTTATATTATTTTAAATTTTACATCGATGGGACCATCTCGGACATATACTCTTTCAAATTAAAATAAAAACGTCCAAATCGGTGAATATTTTGTCGAGGATGCCCGAATAAACAAAAAAAACTTTTTGATTGAGCGAACCTCATCTTTTTTGATATATTCATAATATATTCTATATTACTATAATATGTATTTTACTAGTAAAAAAAAACATACAATTATATTATAATAAAATAAGATTTAAAAACAAACCCTATATTTTTTAATCTTTCGCGGCACACAGTTTGGAAGTTTCTGAGCTAGACCCATCAAAATTATGTAAAATTCGTTTTAGTGCCTCCTTTCGCCATATCGTTCCTACAATACTGTACTATTGTTCACTTTTACGTAGTAAGCAAATCGGCAAACTGCTGACGTTCATCACTATACCGGGAATAAATAAGCATTATTAATAAACAAGTGTTCTACTCTTTGCATATAAAAATAAACCGCAGAGCTCGCCACAAATGGCCACTGATATAAAATTGGAAATTCAAATTTACTTCCCGGAAAATTTGCTTATACGATGTTATTTGATGTATGTATTCAAGTTTAACAAATTTAATCCTTTTGTTATTGGGTTTATTTGCTCGAAAATTTAAATTCGGTTAGACGGATTTCATATCTTTCATGTAAATATGTAAATCTCATTGTTATAGAGCCATGAAGATAGATGATTTTAGAGAATATATATGTAATACTTTCTCAAAAAAGATTTGCGTATTAAAAAAAATTAATATATAGGATGTATATATAGTATAGGATGTATATATAATATATAGGATGTTAGAAAATGAATTACGAAATCATTTTTTGTTGTTAAGTATAGATATAGGCATATCAATGATAACAGCTTAGTTGCGTAAACGTCAGAAATTTATTTAAGAAAAAGTAATTGCAACTAGCTTTCGATTCACAGAATCATCGTCAGGCTTTCAGATAGAAATAAAATATGAGACAGATGTTGTAATCTCAAATATATTCATGTAGTTTCGAAAAAAAATATGAGCATATCTATATAATACAACAAATCAAAATTTATTTTGCATTCTACATTTTTCTATTTGTTTATATATTTATAAAAAAAATTATAAAAAATCATTCATTTTGTTTGTTTGTTTTATTAGTTAGCTATATATACCTATCTATGCATTCTTGCATTAAAAACAAATAAACGTTTTCTATTATTTTTAATCTCAAAAAAAAGAAGAGATTATGTGTTTCAAACGTTGTCTGTACGTATGCATGTAATGGAATGTAAATACATAACTGTTTTTTTGTCGTTTTTACTCTTATACCCATGCATATGAAATATACATAAAGTATCATACATAGGTACAATATAATATAAAATAATACATATAACTATATTGTATTTCAAATTGTTCAGAATAGAGAAAAATATCTGCCATAAGTGTCATGGGACATTCTTATACGTATTACAGAGATTGAACAGTGTATGTACGTGTTTGCCAAAGGTACCATGAAACTTTCTTGTACGTAATACTGAGAGTGAACAGTATGGGTGATTCTAATTAATTATGTACAAAAAATATTAATAAAAAAAATGTATTAATAAATAAATGAATGGGACATAAATTATAGATAATAATATACTTGAAAATTTTTATCTAAAAAATTTTTTCTTGTTCACACCGTTTCAAAAATAATTCGAAAATTCAAAAATTGACGAGAGTAAACTTTTTGTTTCGAGTTTAATATTGTTTAAAAATCATTTGTTAAATGTTATAGAGAATATTTTTATCTATAATTTATGTCCAATTTTTATTTTTATTTTCTAGATTACGTTTTAGTTATAAATGTATAATTTATTTTAAATAATATTATATTGTTTAAATTAAATAACTACACGTATGTTGGAAACGGGAAAATTCATTAAAAAAAAGTTCAGAAATATAAATTGACAGCGTGCAAATGACACGAAGTAAGAACTTGTGAAAAACAAAATGGTAATAAATAAAACGTCATGTATAATATGTCAGTACTTGTCACCAACAGAAAAAGGATCGTTAAACATTAAGTAAAAGATATAAAATGAAAATATTCACACGAGAGCTATAAGGGCTGCACATGAGACAAAACGAGAGTTAGGTAAGCCTCGTTTCATCTTAATTTTTGTACTCGTTCGAATTAATACCAATCTCGTCGATTCAATCTCGTAATAATTTTAAACACATCTATTTTTTTATTATATATTATTCTTGTCATACACATTTTGAAATATAGATAACGAACTTTATATGTATTTTACATTAAATTTTAATTTAAAAATTAGTACCAAAAATTTAAAGTTATCGAGACATAGGTAATTAAAGTTTTTATCGTCTCGTCAAAATTCCAGACAATCTTCTCGTTAAAATTTATGTATGAATTATCTCGATCTCGTCTCGTCAAAATTTAAGACAATCTTGTCTCAGTCTCATACATTTAAGAAGCTTATAAGATAATTTAAATAAGATCATAACGATAGAAGCAAATGGGTTATATTTGAAACATCAACTACTAAAGATAAATTAGTCTATCAATCATGGCTTCCGCATCCTCTCACGGGTCTCCAGGCTGGAATAGTTAGCGGGCCCCCTTATAAATTTTTTTTACCAGTAGTTTTTTTGGTCTTTCAATATGAAATAAATATCTAATGGGTAAGTTTAATTAATTCAATTTAAAATTACTTTTTTTGCTCGCTGCGCGGGGCCCCCAGACTAGAACCCTGTCACCCCCCCCCCTCCCATGTGGGGGCTATGTAATGATACTTTCCGACACTCTTATATGTATTGTTCGCAGATAGGTAATGAAACAAGTAACAATAATCAGCTTTTCATTCCGATAAGGTCTTTCACAGTAACGTTTTTCTGATGGTTCATTAAAAACACAACGGTAATGTGAGACCTAAAAGCGTACACGCTAGTATTAAATGTGTCCGGTAACAGAAAAAAGCAAACACGAAATGTAAGGGAGTTTAATTATGCTTATTAAATATACGGCACGTGAGTCGACTATTATGTATGTATGTTCTATTCGTTGTACTTTTTTTATTTAGTTTGTAAAGTCGCTGCAAAAATATACGATGGCGCATTTTTGGAATTTTTTTACTCTACAAACTTACCATAAGCATATTTTGTGATAGCAATATTTTTTAGGGTTCCGAAACCTTTTTAATCTCACGTTGTCGTCTGTCTGTGTGTCCTTTTCAATCAAAGCGAAATAACTCGTAGACTATAATAAGCCAGAAACTTGAAATTTATAATGAACATGTAAAATGATGCCCTCAAGTAAAAGATGTACAAATTAAAAAAAAAACAGGAAGGCGCTAAAGAGCTAAAGCTAGGCAAAAATATACATATAACCAAAATTAAAATTTTCAAAAATATAAAAAAAAAACTTAAATAAACTGTAAATTTTCATATTTCTAGTTACTTATCCGATTTCACTGAGTTTTAATAGGGTTCTATTCTGCAAATAGATTAAGTGAATTCAAAAGGATTGCTTTTAAATTACGTTTTGCGACCTGTAACGTGTTACCGTGATGTAAAAATGAGTAAAAATGGACAGATTGAACTTTTTCTATACTTTTATGACAGAAAATTAAAACCAATCGATATTAAATTAACTTTCAGAAAATGTAGATTTTTAAGTGGGTTACTGAAGAAATTTAAGATATCATGCTCATTTTACCAATGTACATACGAAAAAATTTTAAGGACTTCCAAGCAGAGCCTGCTTGGGGTGTGCAACAGTTTCTTCTTCATGTTTATCACGTTTACACGTATAACTTTTTTTAGATTTTCTTATTTGAAAAGATTCAAATAACCATTAATTCCAATAAAAAAATATGCTAAGTAGAGAATTGATGAAAATATTGCAATAAAAAATTATGGATCTGTATTTGTCAATAGTGTACTGAACTATCGACGTTTAAACGTTGTTAATACTGCTCAAAATTCTTACTTCTCATTAATTAAATATTTGTTTTATATTTGCAAAATCAAATAATCGTTAATGCTATTATAATATTTTAAATATTTTTCAGAACCAATACTGCAACGGTCTAGCCGGTCACATCGCCGACACGTATCGTCTCAAGTACCATGGTTGGGCTAGCGTTGCTGTGTGCGCATTCGGAACCGTCGCCAACGCGCTTAACGTAGCGGTGTTGACGCGAAGTCGTGCTCCCGTCAACCTTGTGCTCACATGGCTCGCCGTTGCTGACATGCTCGTCATGATCGAGTACATTCCATTCGCCTGTTACCACAACATTGTGTTTCCAGAAAAGAGAGATTTCGAATACGCTGCGGCGGTTTTTGTACTGTTTCATATGAATTTTTCTCAGGTAATATTAATATTTGAATCTTAAAATATATAGAACTAGCTTGTCTTTTTTATATAAAATAGCCAATCGATTATATAACTCTTTGGGAACACATACAAACAGTTGTGCGAAAATAAAGATTCTACAAAAACTTTTATTGAAAATTAAAGACGAGCATGATTCCCAACTTCATAAAGCTATATCTTAAAACTATGAGTTTTTAGGGCATAGCGTCCATTGAGACTTTTGATGTGCTCATCAAGTACTATTAGAATCCAAAGAAAAAAATAAACTTACGAATCTATCGCAATATTAACAGCGATACCCAGATTTAAAATCCATACATAATATTTTCACCCTGAACTCGATCATTCAAATTTGCTTACATGCCAAAAAAAGTTCAGTAATAGCTTTATTTGTAGATTTTAAGCGAGCTTTTGATTCGATAAATCATAATAAATTGTGGCATAAATTATTTTACATAGGCTTAAGTGCGAAAATAATCAGAATTATAAGTTCCATAATATTTTTATCTATAAATGCGTTTTCTTCAGGTCCTCCACACGATATCAGTAAGTCTGACTTTAGCGCTAGCAGGATGGCGGTGTGTGACTGTGAGTAAACTGCAACCTCCGGCTCCGCGAGTCGAGAGGGAGCCCGCGTCGTCGCATCGAGTCGCATGCATCGCCATAGTCCTCTGCTACGCGATAGCGCCCATACTTTGCGCGCCGTACTATTTCGTGTTTCACGTAGCCGCTGTCACCATTGTCGAGGGGGATGCTAATCATACACTGTGAGTACGCTGAGTTCAATAAGTTTATTTTTAACAAAACGTATTATAATACTTAATGAATTTACGGTAGAAAGGTTAATGAATGTTAATATTAAAAACTCGTATTGTTGTATTCATAATCATAATTAAGAATGAAGCTTTCTGTAGGAAATACGTTCTTATCTCAAACTGTTCACGAGATATAGCCTCTCAAAGTTTTAGTTTTTTCAAATTTTTGGAGAAAAAAAGCTATAACTTTTGAACGGGTGGTCGGAATTGATTTTAGTTGACGGATTTGGAATCAGCATGTCACAATCTATATAATGACATGTACAATACTTTAAAACTCAAAAAAAAAAAATTTCGCGAAAAATCGAAAAATTCAAAGGGGTATACCTTAAAAAAATGTCGATTTTTGACCAAATTTTTTTTGTCGGATTTTAGAGTATTATACATGTCATTATATAGATTTTGACACGCTGATTTCAAATCCGTTAACTAAAATCAATTCCGACCACACGTTCAAAAGTTATGGCCTTTTTTCTCCAAAAAATTGAAAAACCTAAAACTTTGAGAGGTTATATCTCGAGAACGGTTTGAGATACAGACCTGCGGTTTGAAAATTTCAACTTTTCACGCCATTTTTTATATAATAAACATACTTTTTTTGAAGTCAAAAAGTCGAAATTTTTTAGTGAAAATAAGACGTAGAATCATTTAGTTACTATATAAATATATAAGAATTTATTTTAAAAAGTTAAAGCTTGAACTTAAGGTGTTTCATAACTAGTTTTTTTTGTTAATAGGAGGGGGTGGATTGACAAAATATGCTTCCCTTATTAAAAATTTCACGCCTCGCCACTGTTATATACAAACAAAAAGTGATTGTTTTGATGTCCTCTACAACTCCTGAAAGTTTGTCGGTATATTCACGGGACACCCTGTATAAAAATAAACAGGGACACGTACAAGTATATAGGAATATAATTTTACATCTGTGAATATCAGGGCAGGTATAAACTAACAGTACGTCAAGTCCTTGCAGGAAACGTTAAATGAAAAATAAAACACTATGATTATTTTTAGTCATGAATTTTTTATTCTATATTCAATATTGTGCACATAGTGTAACCTCTTATATTCTCTCCACGTAATATGTAAGCTAGTAGATGTATTCGCTTGTTTGTCGCAACAGGAATACAAATGATGTACCTTTGTAGCGATTCTATTTTTACTTGTCAATGTTCAAATCATCATACATTTCAATGCATCACATAACAAATATTCATTCACTTGTTACAGTTTGAAAATTCAATAGACGAAATCCATAACGAGTTTCAAATTACAGATAGGGCGTTTTTCCACACACCGGCAAAACCGGTACCGTTGCCGGTGACGGCGCCGGTTGCAATGTAATCAAATCAGAGCTTTTCCACGTAGACCGGCCCGGCTAATTTGCCGGTGACGACACCGGCACCGTCAAATGCTTCCGGCGTTAAACTTGACAATCGGATAAGTACCTTACAGTCAACAGTGGATGTACCCAATACTGCCTTTTTTATATTTGTGATTTATATACTTCCTTCTGAGGTATAATAACCCAAGAAGGTAACGCTTATTGAACACTGCAGACATGTTTCTATCACCACAGCTAAAACTCAACCGCACCGGCACTGAAATTGCCGATGTGTAGAAAAAGAGCCATGGTCGGTGTCGGTGCTTTCGCCGGCAACGGCACCGGTTTTGCCGGTGTGTGGAAAAACGGTCATAATGTATTCGTTAAATATGGTAATTACTTTTTACTAAATTCTTTTAAAAATATTATTTAGCATTTTTTTCTTTTTAATAATGTGTTGGAATTGGGGCAGTTGTCGCCGAGTGTCAGAATCATAACGTTAATGTGCAAAAAATCAAACCATTAGCTCCCGGTAGTTTGTTGAGTTAAAAATAAATTGTTTATATCATCGTATCGTTAAGACAATATATTATAAATTTTTGTTCTCAATTCTACAGATACCGTGTAGATTTAAGCTCGGCTGCGCGTGCAAACAACGATCGATTATACGAAGCTAGTTTCTGGTTGTACGCAGTACTTTTGAAGTTAGCACCATGTTGCGCACTGACGGCTGCCAGCGTGTACTTAACGCGAGCGCTAACCGCTGCAAGCAAGCGAAGATCCGCCGCGGCGAAGCGAGCGCATCGAACCACTCGTATGCTGATTGCAGTGCTACTTCTTTTTCTTACCACGGAGTTACCGCAGGTATTTACAATTAAAACAAGATAATAGCATGTTAAGAAAATTCAGCTCGAGTAAGAAAACTAAGGTTGATTTCCTAATAGCCTAATTATTTAGGACTAATGTTAACTCTTATCTTTTTAAATTAATTTCTGAGTCTAAAATTTAATATTATATTAACTATCAGATGTTTTTCGGTTAGCGTGTTGTAATCATAATAAATATACATATAAAAATAAAATAAGAAAATTATTATAATAGAAAATCAATAAAAGTTATTTGTTTTAAAATTTAAATAACTTTTTTTAATTTGATGTTTTTGTTTCAGGCCATTATGGGACTTCTCAGTGTAGCTCTTGGTAAAGACTTTTTCGTCGGTTGTTATAACAAATTCGGTGATATGCTCGACATGTTAGCACTTATAAACGGAGCTATTAACTTCATCCTTTATTGTACAATGAGTAAGCAATTCCGAATAACATTCGGGTACTTATTCAAGCCGAAAATATTCGATAAATACTGGCCAAAAACAAGCAAGAAAATATCAAGACCTGGTGGTGGTGGTACAAATGCAACGACGTCAGTGCAAAACACATACGTTTAGTAAAAACTAAATAGCTGTTTACATAAATTTTAAAATATATTTGTGTTAATAAGTTTTTTTTGTTTCCGGTTGTGGGCTGCGGCATGCCCACGTAAATCGTGATAAGGTACTGACACCAGTCTTGAACACTTTAAGAGGAAGGTATATTGTTTTTTGGGATTGATGGGCTACTTTCTTGTTACTCGCACCACCTCTTTATTAAATGAATTTAATTACCAAAATACGCGAATATATGTAGTTTGTTTTTTAAATTATAGCCTTTTATTTTGTTTATGTTTTTTCTCCAGTAATGAACAACGTAAACCCAGTAATTAACACTTGCTAAAGATTATAAAATGATTAAAACTAGCTATACTATACAAACGTTATAAAATAAGGAATCGTAAAATTTAAAACAAAGAAAAGAATTTATATAAGAAAATACAATGTTCTTGATAGGGTGCTGAACCGTGATAATCATTTGTCTACTGTTTTTAAACAAAATGATTAATTATTATCAAATCACGCTGTAAGACAGTTAAATGTACATAGATTAATATCCAGTAATGACAGTAATCAATTATCAACAAATATTTCTAATTCAGTACATTTAATTTAAAAATGTTCAACGCTGGAGTAAGATTGGTGCCATTACCTTAATTATCATAATTTTTTTCAGAACAATTTAATATTAATTATAAAACCAAATATTAAGACAATTAGGGGTTATTTTATAATTTGTTTGTGCAGCTATAAAATTTTAAAATGCAGTTCCGAAGGTTACTTTGTATAGTAAAATAAATGCAGGTAGTTCTCGATATCGACTGGGTTTCGTTTCTAAGACTCCGTCATAAGTCGATACATACATGATGTAACCAGCGGGGGGAGGAAGCCCCCTCGAAAGAGCCAGATAATTATACCATATGATATATATGTAGAATATTTATATTATAATATGTCGGTAGTCCTCATAGAAAAATTAATTCCTTTAATTGTGCAACTCTAAAATTTCGTTAAAATAACCCCTGAAGATAATTACGAGTATGCTTATTAAATATATGTAAACAGCTATTGAATACATCGAAATTTAAATTGGCTCAATGTTACTACATAGAAATACAATTAAACTCAATGTATGTATGTACTATAATGCATATCTGTTAATAGCATGTAAATATAGTAGTATAGATTTTTGTGATGAAAATATACAGAATGTTTCATAATTGAATGTCAATACTGAAAGGGGTTAATCTGTGTATGATTTTAAGACAAAAAGTTCATATAAACATTTTCGCTTTATTTTTTCATTCAAAATAATCAAGGTAACATTAATTAAGACGCTCTGGTTGAAACTAAAAATTGTTTTTTTTTTCACAAAAGATGTGTCTCTATACCATGTTGACATCCACCAAATATCTAATGCAGTTTCAGAGTTATTAAAAAAAAAAAAAAAACATCTTGATCAGTCATATCAAAAATTAAGTGGAAACATAGGTTTATTTGAACTTTTTATCTTAAAATCATGTATAGATTAACCCTCTTCAATATTGATATTCAATTATGAAACAACCTGTATAGTATATTAAGAAATACGTTTAAAAATATGTAAAAAAAGACACTGAAAGAGAAAGGGTAAGTTTTTTTTTAATTAAAAATATTGGAATTAAAAATAGACGAAAAATGTCTCTTGTCTCAAAAAATTTATTTTTTGCTCTTCTGCAAAAACTTAAATTTGAAAATTGTTTTAAGCATAAATTTGATTTAAGAAAAATAAATTAAAAACACTTTTTAAAGTATACAAAAATGTATGGTTGTAAAAAAATAACTATATGAATTGAGAGCAAAAAACTTTTCTTATCGTTTTAATAACTCAATGAATAGTAAAAAAACGTAATACTGCAATATTAGTAAAACGATAATTTATGAGGATGGCAAAATAACTTAAAAATTAATATAATGTAATAATAAGAATTGTTATAATCAAAAACAATTCAAAATATAAATATACAAAATTCTTAAAATCGGAAAAAACATAGCATCCTGAAAATTCATCCAAATCATCAAAATCGAGTGTAGGTACTTACACCTACTACAGTAAAGATATTCAACATTAAAATCAACATATTGATATATGTAAATTTACTGATTCGACTCGCAGTAAAAATTGAGATATTGATATCCGGTATTATAAACGAGTTAGCAAAATTTGCTAGCTAGCAAGCACTTTCAAATGAGGTTTCTAATCTATTTGATAGTTCTCCTAAAGTTTCATGAACTGGTATGTAAACACCAACGGTCTTAAAAAAGTGGCGATATTATGAAATTTATTTTGTACGGTCAAAGTTGCCAACTGTGCTACATTAAGCTTTAATTATAGCTACATAATCCATAGATACTATCACAGAAATAATACCCCATTTGAAAGTGCTTGCTAGCTAACACATTTGCTAGCTCCTTTATAATACCGGATATGACACAATCTATACAGAGCCTCCTCTAAAGTTGGCAAATTATTTATATTTTTGTAAATATTTTAATTAAAGTAATGTAAAAGTTAAGTGCTGATGTACGGAACATACTGAATAATATTTTATATACCTATTTATATTATACATATATGTACACTTTAGTAAAAAATAAATAAAATATATACATATATATACAGTAGAATATCATTATTGTCCGTATCGCTACTGTCCGTTAATCGTTATTGTCTGACCCCTGAAACGCGCATATGTATTTGTATTTACTATATACGCGTGAGGGGAATAAACTCGAAGTGGAAAAAATACAAGTGGACAGTATTGACTATAAATTGCTCCGACCGCCGGACAATATTGATGTTCTACTACATGGGCTGAAAAGTCTTTGGCCTAACAATGAAAAAACTCGTTTATTCTTCGGCATAATCTCCATCTAGAGTAATATAGAGTCTAGAGTAATTCACTTGTTCCAACGGTCCTCTAACATTTCGATATCGGTCTTATAGTGGTTCGCATCAAGTCCCTCAAAATAGGCTTTTGTTTCCAATTCGATATTTTGCCAGACAGCCACATATTCAGTAGTCGCTGGGGGTCAGGTCAGGAGAATGCAGTGGGTGCGGAACCAATTCATAGCGCAATTCCTTCAATATATCGGTCGTAACGTAAACCTTGTGAGATGGTGCATTCCTTTGTTTGGACGGTATTTTTCCCCATCAAAAAACAATGTTTAATCAAAACACGAAATTCCCTTTTTTCCATGATTAAAAAAATAACAAAAGTAGCGTTACTTCGAGGGTTGTAACTTGAACAAGAGTATATGAAATGTCATGAAATTTTGAGACTTTTCAGCCCATGTAGTATTGTAAAACAAAAAAAGGTTGTGATGTAATACATACATGTTTATCTTCTGAAGCCATTTTTTTTTAATTGTAAAAATTGAATACCTATATGTAAATAAAAATTAAATGAATAAACATTATTATATAAAATAATACAAATTATTTATTTATGATTTTGAGGTACAGAAACTAACGGCATTAAAAGAGTAGATACCCTATCCCTTTGAAAAAATCCTAATGGCGTCCATGTCTGAATATTGAATATTAAGACCTCTTACGCATAATGAAAAAATGCTGTCACGAATTTAAATGGAATAGAAAAATGTTGCTTGAAAAATATTAACGTCATTGATGATTTTAAAAAATGTCTAATTTTAAATATATTGTGGGTTTGATTTTCAAAAAATGATTATTGCAAATATGTATTTTTTTGTTAGAATATCTTTTTCGTTAGAATCCATCTTGCGACTGGCTGATTACAATCACATGCCTTGCGATTCAGCCGCGCTGCTAAATCGCATACCTCGCGATTCAATAACGCGACTCATTGTCAGTAGCGCGATTGAATCGCGTTGCTGAGCCGTGGTCTTTAGACTATGTAATCTGTCAAAAAATCTATATATTTTCGGCAATAATATCTTGCTTCATTTAAGCTTTGGCACTTTACAGAAACGGTCTCCGTCACCGCTTCGACCTTACAAATCTATTTAAGTTAGCTGCGTCAAAACGCAGCGTCGTTTCGAAGCAGCTAACATGCCACTTGTATTGAATCACATATAATAGATTTGCAAGGTCGTAGCGGTGACAGATACCATTTCTGTAAAGCCCCAAGGCTTTATTTAGGTACATAAAGCCTTCATTTTTTTATATTTTTTAAATATTACATTATTATACTTAAAAAATAATTAAACGTTATAATATGACGATTTTTTTTATTCATAATGTTGCATTTATATAATATAAATATAGTTATATTCATAAATTAAATAAATATATATCTTTAGATTAGATATTTCTCGTCAAAAGGTTGTCTAAACAAGTCTAATGATTCAATAAATAATGAAAGAATATATATATTATATTTTTATTTAATTAATTATGTATTTTACTTATGAAATTATGTTCGTAAATTAAATGATATATAATACACACGTCAAATAAATAATACATAATAGACATTTTTCAGATATGTAAGACAAATAATATCTTATCTAGTTTCATTTATGTGTTATTTTTAATAATTTATTATTAATGTACTTTTGCTATTCAATATGCCCCTCCCCCAAACCGTGGAACTTTTATCTTAAGGGTCGATCCAGACTATCATACCGGTCTCGAGCCGGTCTCGGTCCGTTCTCGCTCCAATCAAATATAAATATACAAAAAACAATGAAATCATTCACACACTATAGGTATCGCTTCGGTCTCGATCCAATCACGCTCCGATACAGTATTACTATATTGAAAATTTGACTGGAGCGAGACTGGACCGAGACGGACACGATAGTGTGGATCGACCCCAAATGTTTTTTGATAACACCTTACCATAATAAAATATCAAGGGTGGTCACGTTAAATAGACCACTCTGTATATATATTTTTATTATTTAATCAAATAAACATTTAAAAGTTTTCGAAGCACTTTTTTATAGCGAAGATATTAAAATAATATACATTATATATAGAGGAACATAAGTATTCGTGTCAGTTAATTGGTATTGAGCTGGGGTTATTTTAGTATGCAGTTTAGTAGCTTGTTTGTGCAGCTCTGAAATTAAAAAGTGCAGTTGTAAAAGTAATGTTCTACAGTGCTAAAATACGTTATTCAATTGCATTAACATTTTTTTTTTAATTTGACGACCAAAAAATAAGTTATTCAATTGCATCTAGAAAAACTTTTTTTGGCTTTCACTCATATTGTGCAGTTTAAAATTTCCTTAAAATAATCCCTGGTATCGAGTGTTTCCAATGCAATATTTTATTTTAACATTGAGGTTAAAATGATTTATTTAAAATATTTTTTATTTTTTGCACCCGTATTTCAATACGCAACGTGTGCTAATATATTGGCTTTAACAACAGTGGTATCACCAAGTCACCATATATGGCATAGTAGTTTGTTTCGTGGATTGGCAAATAAAGGGCACAATGTTACTTATTTGGGAGCATTTTTAGATGAAGTGCCGACCCTCAACATTACTCCAATATATTTAACAGGTAGTATATGGTTTTATGCTAAAAATAAGTAAATAAGGCGAATTTATAGTTATATGCCCTCCCTCCATTTTATTAATTTGTGTTAAATAAAAAAATACATAATCTATCATGGGGAATCGGGCAAAATTAATTACGCTTTGGAACCTTTTACAGGTGTTATTTGTGACTTAAATAAATAAAATATTTTTTTTGCTTAACATTAACTAATTAGCGTCCTCCTGAAATGTTTTCCAATTTTTTACGTCTATACCTAGGAGTTATGATTTTACATATTCAGTTAACATTTCAAGTTTCTAACGTACATATATAGTTTACGAGATATTTTTTTATGTTTAATTTCGGACGGACGACAAAATTAGATTAACAGGATATCTACGGAACCATACCAACATAAAAAATAAAACGTGAACGCGTGTTTTCTGTGTTTCTTTTTTGTTATGAATTATGAAATGAATGTAATATAGAACTCTAGCTATTTATATACAGGGCTCGGCATAAGTCAGTTAACGCTGCCAGAAAACAAAATAAGAAGAACGAATCTGTCTATTGACTCTGTAACTGCGAGGGTGGTAGGCATTTTGAACACAAAATGTAACATTTACAATTACCAATCAATAAACCATGTTTCTGTATGCTCTTCTTTTCTTTTTATTCTGTATACAAATAGGTTAAATGACTTATGCCGAGTACTGTATTGTACCACTTAGGTTAAACAATCTGGACTTTAATGCAAAACAAAATATTTTATGCATTATAATTTTATTTTACAGAATTATATGAAAAAATGTACGAAGAATTAACAGACTTATTTCACGAAAATCCAATTGAAACAGCTCGTAGTCTAATAGAATGGGGAATAAATCAGTGTTCAAAACAATTGGATCATTCGGCAATTGAAACATTACTAAACTATCCGTCTGATTTCTTTGATCTTATATTATACGATCCCTTCAGTGGAGAATGTCTATTGCCATTTGTGAAAAAATTCGGATCACCGCCACTAGTACAAGCTAGTCCGTTTGGAATAGTACCTTATACAAGCATGTTAACTGGAGGATTCGAATATCCGGCAGTGATACCATTGCCACATCTTTCTTACACTAATGAAATGACATTTCATCAAAGAGTTGTAAATTTTATAATGACTTTCAGTATAATTATGCATAGAAAATTGTATGTTTTACCGAAAATAGAAGCTATGGCCAAAACGAGGTTTAAGTTTGATTATAGTAGTATTGTTGAAATAGAATCCAACACTTCTATATATTTACTTAATAATAATCACGTAATCGATATACCCAGACCGTCACTGCCAAATATTATTCCTGTGGCCGGATTGCATATTTCAAAATCAAAAACCCTACCGCAGGTATATTTTTATATAGATATATGACAGGCCCACAAAGAAAAGGTCTTTTCTTAACCAAACTATGTTTTTCTTACGTATTTTAGGCGCTAAAAACGAATTAAACAATAAAAAATTTCGCTAATCCCAAAAGGTTTTTGCTATCGTCAAAAAAATTACAAAATGAATATCAACAAAAAAAAACAATGCAATATGGTATTGATTAACATTTTTCTATCATTTTAAGGATATTCAAAAATTTATGGATGAAGCAAAAGAAGGGGTTATTTTATTTTCACTGGGAACTAATGTTAAATCTAGTATATTGCCAACAGAAAAATTAAATATTATTGTGAAGGCATTCGAAATACTACCGTTTAAAATATTGTTTAAATGGGAAAAAGATGATTTTCCTAATAAACCAAAAAATGTTATGATAAAAAAATGGTTACCACAATCAGATATATTAGGTATTTATGTATAATTTTTAATACTCTGGTAAACATTTTTATTGTTATATAGTAAAATTTCTCTAAACCATCTAATTGTGCTCATGGTAACCAAAATAACGGTCGCTTTATGAAAGTGGTCTTCTTGCAGAGAAAATAAAAGCACTGAAATAACTTTTATTTATACATATTTAATCGACTACAATATACGGACAGTTATTGACAATATATAATTTTTATAACATTTATTTCCAAAAGAAACATTCACTTACATCGTGACAATTATATTCTGATACAAATGAAAACGCAAAAATACTAAAATAATAAAGTTTCAGTTAAGATTTTTTTCAATTATCCTTACACCATGCTTGAATAATGTTTGTTGTGTGGGAAGAGGCTAAATCTTGTTGAAATCAATAATAGTCATTTCCAAATAAATTTTTGGCATTTAACATGACATTTTTCTTCAATACTTTCTCCAAATAGTAATTTGCATTTTTCAATAAAAATTAAGCGTAATTTGCCTCTTGGGCTGATGGCACCCCAAATCATGACCGACGCACCATTCTAGAATCTTGGAAAGTGTCTTTTAATAACTTCTCATCAGAAATAATAAATAATAAAATCATCATTTTTTAAATATTATTTCTCGATATACTTTCATACTCGAAATTTTTAATAAGACTAATTTAAATTGCATAATTGTTTTACATGATATACTAGATAACATAATGATACTTTTAATTGTTTTTTGGAAAAGAGTGGGTTGCTAAAATAACGCCAATAACGGTACATCGTCGAATATAATTGTCACAATGTATATGCCTAAAAGCTTATTAGCAATTTTACCAGTCATTATATTTAGAAATTATAAGTACTATTTAAATTTGAAGATCATCCAAATGTGCGCTTATTCGTTACACATTGTGGAGCGCTCAGTATTCAAGAACTTATATTTAAAGGAGTTCCAATTGTCGGTATTCCGTTTTTCATGGATCAATTTTTAAATATGAAATTAATGGTAAGCCATGGATTCGGACTGGCACTTGATTATCACTATTTAACAAGAGATAGCATTGTGAAAATTATTAATGAGGTTGCTACCAATTCTACGTAAGTTTAATATTGTTTTTTTACCATGGCCTCACATCTTATCGCGGGCTCCCGGGCCAGGATTTTCGGCAAGTTCCCACCTGCTAAAAGACATAAAACCTTTTTTTTCGACGACAAAAAAACTTGTTGACTCGCCACGCTGGCCCTCTTTTAGCCACGGGGGCCTTTTTGCGATGATCATGTTTTTTACGTACTCAAGTCGCGGAAACAAAACATGTCAAACCAGAACATCAACATCTCCAAGATTAATAAAGCGATTTTGTCACATTTCGCTTCAAATTTTTAATTTTTTTATTAAAATATACATTATTTAATTATTTTTACAGATATAAATTGAACATCCAACGAGCTTCCAGATTGGTCAAAGATGATTATTTAGAACCACTAGATCGAGCTATATTTTGGATTGAATATGTTTTACGAAATGGTGGAGCTCAACATTTACATCTTCCATCAATACGAATGCGATTTTATCAAATATATTCTATCGATATAATTGTTTTTTTAACATTAATATTCGTACTTATTATAGTGATTTTGAGGCTTATCATCAATATCTTGTATAAAACAATGAAATCAAAAATGCAAAAAATAAAAAAAGCATAGAATAGTTTATAACAGATGTCGCAATTTAAAGTTCTCCAAAAACGACAACGTTAGTTTTTAAATGGTTTTTATGAAAATAAAACATAAAAAAATTGTTTTTAAATTAAATATTATTTTCCTCTTTTATTTAAAAACAAAATAACAGGAAAACTGGAGGGCAGGAGAGTAACTTCCCCAGTGCTGGATTAAGCTTACGTGGGGCCTGTAGCAAATGTTATAGAGGCCCTTGATATGTACTTGTCTCTACCAAACTGGTAATTTTGAATGGTTTGAAATTTAGCCGAAAAATAAATATGTATATTAATTTAGCAAGTTAATGCAAGTGAAAAAAAGAGCTTAAAAAAACAAGAAATTATATTTTTCATTAAAATTTTTATACATGATATGATAAATAATAGTAACAGCAATTAAAATTTTTAATTTCCTTAACGCATATTTTTAAACCAGTTATTTTGATCGGTTCCAAAAAAATCCGGCCGGAACCGGATGTTTGTTTTTAAATTCTATTTTAATTAATAATAATAATAAAATAATATAAAAATCTTTTATACATAGATTATTATCTTAAAAATTTATAGGGGTAAAAAATATTATTTTTTAGATATCCTGTAATTTTTACCTACATGGTCTAAATTGGTCTAAACCACAGAATAATAAATATGTCTAAAGTTTAAACCGGTATTATGTAACATTTTTTTCGGTGAATTAATGAACATCACTGATGTACGCATCGATTCCATCCATCATGCCATCGATGCCATCCATTCATAACCTATTTCAGCTGTCAAAAATGGCGCGGAAAATTTTGTTTGAAGCTTCTGAAGAGTAAAAATTTATTAAGTACTTAGTTATAATATTTATATTTACTGGTTATTATTTTATACGTAATGTCATATGAATATTTGTTGTGAGAACTTTTTTACATTTTGTACAATAAATATCCTTATATTTTGTGTATACAAAATCATTGTAATCGGAAAATTTTAACATTCAAAATGTCAAAGGTAGGTTAGATAAATATTATTTAAATATCATTGATTTAAAACATTATATTGTTTATATAGGATATTCGTTCGTTTTTTATTTCAAAAGGAAGTTCAAAAGGAAACACGACAAAACCCACAAGTAAAATCCAGCCAAAGACAGTCATTCATAATGTATCTAGTGACGATGATTCCGAAGAAATTTTTCATAATAAGAAAACAATTAAAGAAAAGCCAAATAATAATAAAAAAAGAAAAATTGTAGTTAGTTCCGATTCAGAATCGGAAATAACAGCAAAAATACCTAAAAATGGTTAGTATAAAATGCATATAGACTTATAAATTTCAGTTACCTACTTGTCTATAATGCTGACACCAGTATGAATAAGTACGAACATAGATTGCAATATAAACATGCTCCTAAACATTTTATTTTGAAAATAACCCTTAGTTTTTCCATTGTTAATTAAGAACAGCAGAAATCGTCTTAATCTATTTTTATAGTGAGTTTATACTTCTATGATTTATGTTAACATAATAGACAAGTAATAAATTTCATACTATAACATAAATTATAATTACAGATAAAAAGAAACCACAAAAATCTAAAAAAGATGATGTGAAATTGAAACCTGTTGATCCATTGAAAATATTTGGATCAGCACCAGTAAAACAAATACCACAAGGGAAACAATTGACGGAAGTGGAAATCCATATGGATGATGATGATTTTGCACAAACTCTTTCGCAACTCGATGAAGAAGAGTTACTAAAATCAGAGAGAAAAAAAATCAAACGTAAAAACAGCCCTGCAAAAACACAAAAAACTGAAAAAGAAATTATCAAACCTAAGGATAGTCCTGAAAAAATTCAGAAAATTGAAAAAGAAATTATTAAACCTAAAAACAGCCCCATAAAAATTCAACCAGTTGAAAAAGAAATTATCAAAACAAGACCTATATCAGAGAGTACAGCCAGTAAGACTTCTGATTCATATGCATCATCTGAAGATCATACTACTCCAAAACAGAAACGCAAGCGTAAGAAGAGTGACAGTTTAAATGATTCAGTGATTGATCCTGATGAAGAACGTTATGAGAAACGCAGACAATCTGCAGCATTATATCAACAATACTTACACAGAAGTGGTCCTAAAAATCGAGGTGCAAAAGAAATTCCAAAGGTGAATATAATATAAATCTTTTAAATTTATTATATAGGTATGTACTATCATTTCTTGCAGCTTCGCCTGTGTGAATTATAAAATTGGTGAATGTGCACATTGTTGCTTGACAGTAATTTTTAAGATTCTCTTTTACAAACAGATAGATTATCTTGAACTATAATTTTTCGTTATTTTTAGGGTAAACCAGACTGTTTCAAGGGTTTGGTTTTTATTGTCACTGGTGTTTTGGATTCTTTGGAACGTGAAGAAGCACAAAGTATAATAAGTGATTATGGTGGAAAAATCAGTAGTGGGGTAACAGGAAAAGTGAATTATATGATAATGGGTGAAGATGCAGGCCCAGCTAAAATTGAAAAAGCAAAGAAATTTGGAACTAAAATACTCTCTGAAGATGAATTTCTTGATTTAATAAGAATAAAATCTGGTTTGGAATCCAAATTAAATTCTTCAATAGAAAAACCTCCTGAAAAAATTAATGATGTGGATAAAGCGGTCAAAAAAGAAATAGTTAAAAATGTTACTTCTAAAAAATCTAACACTTCTGAAATTTCTGAGGAAGAAGTTAGTAGTTTCTTTACAAAAGCAAAAACTAAAACAAATGAAATAAATATTAAAAAATCAAAAGAATCAACCATTAAGAAAGAGCTTAAAGAGCATGTAGAAGTTAAAAATGACAGTGTAAAAAATGAAACAATTAAAATAGAAAAATCTATAAAGAAAGATATTCCAATTGAAAATCTTGCTTGGGTCGATAAATATAAACCTCAAAGTCTTAAACAAATTATCGGACAACTTGGCGATAAAAGTAATGCAAAAAAGTTACTATCGTGGTTACAAAATTGGCATAAAAATCGACATGCTGATATAAAAAAACCAAGCATTTGGGCAAAAAGTGATGATGGAGCATATTTTAAAGCTGCTTTACTTAGTGGGTCTCCTGGTGTAGGAAAAACAACAACGGCGACGTTAGTTTGTAAAGAACTAGGCTATGATACAGTTGAGCTAAATGCATCAGATACACGCAACAAACGATCTTTACATGATGAAGTATCGCAATTGCTGTCGAACAAATCTTTATTTGGATATTTCACTGACAACGGAGCACCTGTAACTAATCGTCATGTCTTATTGATGGATGAAGTCGATGGTATGGGCGGTAATGAGGATAGAGGTGGAATGCAAGAACTTATAGAATTGATTCGTAAATCATCTGTACCGATTATTTGCATGTGTAATGATCGAAGCAATCCTAAAATGCGCAGTCTTTCCAATTATTGTTTTGATTTGCGATTTGCCAAACCACGGATTGAACAAATCCGAGTAAGCTAGATTTATTATTAACCTTTACTAGCCTAAAATTGTTTTAATTTCATATAATATTTCTTGTAGGCTGCTATGATGTCTGTATGTTTTAAAGAAGGTATTAAAGTGGACACAACAAAACTGGATCAAATTATAATAAGTACCGGTAACGATGTTCGTCAAACACTTAATAATCTATCTCTATGGTCTGCTGGCGGCAAAACTATTGGAGATACTAAAGAAAGAGCACTGAAAAAAGATACAAAACTGGTATGTAAATATGTAATAATGTAGTCGAAAAATATAATAATTAATGAAAATTATTTATTACTTTAGGGTCCATGGGAAGTTATAAGAAAGGTGTTTTCAGCTGAAGATCATAAAACTATGACAATACATGATAAATGTGATTTATTTTTTAACGATTATAATATCATACCTCTTTTTGTCCAAGAAAATTATCTTGGCGCTGTTCCAAATTTGAAAAAGTAAGATATTTTTATTGATTGTTGCCTTATAGTGTAAAATGTAATAATTTATTTTAGGACAGATATTCTCTCGCGAGTGGCCGCAGCAGCTGACAGTATCAGTTTTGGAGATTTAATTGAAACAAGAGTTAGACGTGCGGGTGCATGGAATCTGTTACCTTTGCAAGCTGTTCATAGCACTGCTGCTGTTGGTGCAGCAATGTCTGGACATTTGGCTGCGCAGATTAATTTTCCTAGCTGGTTAGGTAAAAACTCAAAATTTACAAAACATCAAAGACTACTCAGTGAATTACAAGTACATATGAGACTTTCGTAAGTATAATATGTTATACACATATACTGTTGATGTAACAATATTGTTATATTTAAAAAATTAATTTTAGAATATCAGGAAGTCGTCAAGCTGTAAATTTAGATTACAGTCCGTATATTCGCGACGCAATAGTCAAACCTTTAGTTGATGAGAATATAGATCAAGCTGTAGAAGTTATGCATGCTTATCACTTATTACGAGAAGATTTAGATAATCTAATTGAAGTTTCAAATTGGTCTAATCGTAAAGATCCTATGATGGCCGTGAATACTAAGGTAAATTTATTAACTTTTTTTTCTTAGTAATATTTTAACACATAATTTAAAATTAAAGGTGAAATCTGCATTTACAAGAACCTATAATAAAGAAAATGCTGCTTTACCATATTCAATTGATAGTGGACCAATTAAAAAACGTGTTGCAACTACATTAGAAAATAATGAATATGGGGATGAAGATGAAGCTAACGTATCAAATTCTGAAGATGAAGATGATATTACACGTGATGCAATGATAAAAGTATGTAAATTTTATCTGCTAATTATTTAGTTAATTATTATTCAATGTTATTTCTATTTATTCCCAGGCAAAAAAGGCAACAAAAACTACCAAAACAGCTGCATCAAGTAAAAATAAAGCGTCTACCAGTGATAATTCAAAAAAGACAACTTCAAAAACAAAAAACAAGAAAAAATAATTGTTATTCTATTTTAATTATTGTTCGCTGTACTAATTTTATCATTCATTTATTAATGTTTATCTGCAGCATGTTACATAATTTATAATATTCTTCTTTGTAATTTTATTTAAGTATATTTTAATCTATATATTATTTTATTTTTTCCTCTATCCCACGTATTGAAATTTTGAATTTTTCAATATCTATAGTAAAATTTTTATTTAACATAATATACTATTTGTATAAAAATAGCATCTTAAAATTAAAATCGTATTGATCAAACAATACATAGCAACAAAAACTTTATGTGTATCTTATACATAAACATTTTCTTTAACAAATTAGAAATTAATATAAAAAATGGGTAATACAGAGAGTAATGTAACAAGTGGCGTAAAAAAACAGGCTGATACAGCTTCAATCGCTATATATAAATTTGTCGACTTGAAAGGTAAATGAACATAATTATCGTTAATTAGAGACACACTTATTTATTTTTTCAAGGTGGAGGTCTTCTGGTAGATATGATGAAAAGAGCAACACAAAATAAACAATTTGCAGAGTTAGATCATGCTATCAAAACTAAGGTAAATATTGTTAAAATTAAATTAACTAAACGAGCAAAATATATTTTTAGTTTTTTTAAATGCTTTGGATGTATATTATAACTCTTTGTTCTCTAGGTAGAACCATTCTTATATAACAGAGGTAAAGGAAAACTCATACCTATTTCACAATTAGTTTTATTACGGAATAAAGAAAGAGCGAGACATAAATTGGTAAATTAAAAATATTTTCACTCTATCAATTTAATTTATATGAATAATTTATTTTAGTTACCTGTTTTAAGAGCAATGGAAAATCCAGAGGATTTTGATATCAATAAATGTCCATCTGTTAGTGACGAGGAAGTTAAAAAAGGTAGACACTTAACAAAAAATTCCTTGAAAAAAAAATTCAATTTATTATTTTTTTAGATCCCAATGCATATCGTGAAGTCTGTTGGGATTTAAATGAACGTGGGGCAGTTGGAGAAACGATTCTTCATTTATGTTTATTGAATGCGACCTCACTTCATGCTGATCTTGCAAAACGCTTGCTCCGGTTTTATCCAAAACTTATTAATGATATATACATGTCAGATGAATATTATGGTAATACAAATATAGGAGTTTATCTTATTCATAAATTTGTAAAATTAAAAATATTGCAGGTGAAAATGTCCTACACATAGCTATTGTCAATGAAGATCCAGCAATGGTTAAATTTTTACTTGATGCAGGAGTTAATTTTCATGAACGATGTTTTGGGAACTTTATGTGTCCTGAAGATCAAAAAGCATCAAGAACTGATTCACAAGATCATGAATGGGTTAATTTACATCCTTTTACAAACTATGAAGGGTGAACTATAAATATACAATTTTAACGCTATTTGTTATGAATACCTACATTTTAATATTTTAGTTATGTCTATTGGGGTGAATATCCTCTTAGCTTCTCTGCCTGTCTTGGGCAAGAAGAATGTTACAGACTTATGCTAGCAAGGGGTGCTAATCCAGATGCTCAAGATACAAACGGAAATACTGTACTTCATATGCTTGTCATTTACGGAAAACAAGTAATAAAAATTAATACTTTGCGATATATGTTGATAATTAAATAAATATATTACAGACAACATTTGATATGGCGTTTGAAATTGGAGCCAGCCTTTCAATTAGAAATGTACAAAATCTGACACCTTTAACGCTGGCTGCAAAACTTGCAAGAATAGAAATGTTTTTTCATATTCTCAACTTGGAACGAGAAATTTACTGGCAAATCGGTTTGTTTGTGTTTAATATATAATTTTAAAACCCAAATTGAATATGATTTATTTTTTAGGGAGTATTACATGTGCGGCTTATCCATTAGCACAAATTGATACAATTGATATGGAAACTGGTCATATAAGCAAAGATTCAGCATTGAATTTAGTAGTTTTTGGGGTAAGCTCATTTTTTAAAAATTTATGTTAATTATTTCTTTTTCTTTTTAGTTTTAACTTCGGTATTTTCTTCAGTTTTATTTTCAGTATCATTAACCACTTCATTTTCTTTATTTAAATCTTTTTCCTCATCCCCTTTTTTCTTCTTTTTAGTTTTCTTTTTGCCACTATCACTTTCAATTTCTTCTTTTTTTACTTCTTCTTCAATTGGTTCTTCCTCGACTGGGGGTGGGATATATACATAAGAAAAACTCATAACTCTAGTTTCAAATAAGAACTGTGCTACCATATTAACTGTATTAAAATTTGAATTTTTCAATCTGTCAATCATATCCATACCGTATTCACCAATTATTAGATTATATAAATCTGGATAAAATTTTATTCCTTTCATAGGATTTTCATCAAATTCCAAGTCTTCTTCTGTACTGTTTACATACGTTGTTCTAAATGGGGTTACGTACAGCGTTGAATAGTTTTCATTAAGTTGTAACTCTTTGATTCTCAAAACAAGAGATCTAAAACCTAAATACATATTCCATTTTGACCATTCAAAACAAAAAAGAGGTGATAGCATAGCCATACAAAAATATAAATGTTTTTCTGTAGGATAATGTTTTTGACGACTTTCTGTTACATAATTAACAGTATCAAAAGATGGAAAGAGATCTATACCGATTTCATTTAACTTTTTAATTAGAATAGGTAAAGTGAAATCAATTCCAATTAGCTTTTTAAATTTTTTTATGTGACAAGAGTCGACATTTTCTAATACTATAGTTGTACTTTTAATTTTAAAATCGAATTTTAAATGTGGCGTTTGTAGATAAAATAAAATAAATCCATCTTTGTCTGGTTCCATACTCCAATGGTGAAAAGGCAAAAATGAGTATCTGTTGATTGCTAAGGAAAATGGACCAAACACCCCACTTCTAAAAGAGATTCTTGAATTTTCACTATCGTATTGTATGTCATGTAATCCTGATGTTAACCAGGCTTTTTTTTTTTTATCCCAATGACATATTATGGGGTCTTCAATTAGAAATAAATTTTCAATTGGTAGTTTCATTTTAAATAATAATAACTTCTCCAAGGCTGGTTCTCGATGTTTTCGTACAGCTTCTATTTGTTCAGGTGTTTTTTCATTAGTCGGTTTTCCAAGGCCTTGAATATATAATTTAAAAAATTAACTCTAAAAAGACGGTGTACTCAAGAGTTTAGTTTTGGTTTCTAAACAGTTCATATATTAATGGAATTAAAAATAAATATACCTAGCAAATCAATTATTGATTGTGGAACTTTAAGAGTTTGTTCCACTTTGACTTCTTTTGGTGCAGCTAATTTTAATTTTGCTTTAGATTTTCCTTTCCTTTTTCTTTCTCTTGTAGTTTCTCTTGAATATGTCATTTGAACATTAGCTGCTGCTAAGAGATGTTCAAGATCAGCTATGGGATCTTCATATTTTCTTATAAATGGCACATAATCTAATTGTTTAGGAATTTGTAGAGCAGTCATTGTTATATCATTATATAAATTATTTGGCTGAGGCGGTTGATAGAGAAGGTCAATATTCATTATACCTCCTACAATTAAATATTGACGTAAATTTATTTCATCATGCATAACAATCCTGTTTATTTCTATTTGCATTATAGAATATATATCTTGTTCTTGCATTAATTGCAGTTCACTAGGTACTGGATATATAAACCTTTAAGAAACATAAATTATAATTTATGATCTGAAGATCTTCATATGTTTTCATATCAAATAAATTAAATTTGTATACCTATCATAAAAGATTCTCTTTTTAAAATCAATGTCTCCAACATCTTCATTTGACTCTAAATCCGGCTTCTTTATAAGTCGTTCACTTTTTATTTTCTGCTTTTCAAACCAATAACGTTCATTAAATTCAAACAAATTTTCTTCTATTTTTTTGGGACACATTGGTGCTTTAAATGTAACACACTGTTCTGATAAATGATTATAATGTAATAATATCACTCGTACAGCCATGCAGTAACAATTTATATCCGATGGAAAAAGGATAGATAAATTTACTTGAGGAAATTTTATTTTGATCGGAGGATCTTCAGGGGCTTTAGGATTAAATAAAGGAACTGGAAGTCTCACCTAATAACAATGTGATTATAATTCCTACTAAGTTTAATGCTTGTTATTTTATATTAATATTTACCTTAGCCCAAAAGCAAAATGTAAAATATTTAGTATCTTTTGAATACTCTGCAATTCTAATATTTTTTACATTTATCTGATCTTTTATTCTTCTCAGTAAATGATATGTAGCAATTTCCATATGTTTGTGTTGCAAGCTTTTCAGTTTTAGCATTATTTGAAACCACTCTTCTATTTGTGCATGTGATGCATTTAATGGTTTTCTTGTTAATTCTTCGACTTCATCTAATAGCCTCATTATATAATTAGTTCTAATTGCAGCTTCGTCAAGTGTTAAAGTTTCTTGAGTTTTTTCCCATTTATCCAAGAAGGAATTTATGTCAAAACAATTAGTAACATTTGGAAGATCACCACATTCAACATATTTTTGCCATTGATATTCAGCTGTTTAGAAAATGTAATATTAAATATTTAAAATAATATTAGAAAGATTAATTATTTTACCTCGTACATTAAGATCATAATTTGTAACTTGTTGTATAAACTTATCAATTTTATTAATTGTTTTTGGCAAATCGTTACTTCTAAAGAGATTTTCTAATACTAAACTTTCTTCCTTCTTTTCAAATTGTATACATTCTTTTTCAAATCGTTCTTTCTCTTCTTGTATTAAAATTTTCTGAAACTCGTTAAGTTCTTTTTTAAGTAGATTTGTTAATTTTGTTTTTTCCTTTTTAGAAAGTTTTTTTGATTTAAGGTCTTCTACCAACTGTTCCTTCTCTGGGTTTCGAGTAATAAACAATTTTAAAATTCTTTCATATTCTTCTTCTTCTGGAGACATTTCTTTCATTTTCCTACTTCTAATGCTCCGTGCACCCTCAGATGTAGCACTGTCAGTTCTTCTTACTTCGTTTTCTCTAAGTAGTTTTAATCTAGATGGCCTGTCATTTATTCTATCTTCTGACTTGTATTTCCTTGATGACTTCTCCTTCATTGAGGGTGTAAGAGTAGTTGTTGAATCTATTTTGACTGTTTCTCGTGAAGCTGAATTATCTTGCCCAGATTCAAATACCGTTGTGGGTTCAAAGGTGATTTGTGATGGCTGTGTTTTAGATACTAACTCTGGACCACTTAGCATTGTTGATGAAATTAAAGTTTCAGTTGGTGCAGATGTTAATTCTGTAGTTTCCGTTTTGACTATTTCAACAATTTCTTTTTTTTTCTTTTTTCCTTTTACTTCTTTTTTTTCTTTTTTATCTGTAGTTGTTTCAGTTTCTGGTTTATTTTCTTCTTCAGTTTTTTCTTCTTCACTTTTTTCTTTCCCTTTTCCTTTCCCTTTCCCTTTTCCTTTTTTTTGTTTGTCTTTTTTACCACCTTCATCTTCAGGTTTTTCTTCCATTTCATCTATAGGTTTTTCTACTGGTTTATCAGCAGGTTTTTCGATATTTTCTTCCACCTGTTCAGTTTCTGTAACATCTTTGGCCTTACCTTTTCCGGCTTTCTTTTTATTTTTAGGACTTTTTCCTAAAATTTTATAAAAAAATTTATTTTGGAAAAATATTTTTTCTTCGATATTACAAATAGTTTACCTTTTTTTAAATTTTCTATATTTTTTAAAACATTGTCTAATAGTTCCTCTTTAAGTTCTTCTCTAAGAGTTTCTTTTTCATTACTTGGTGCATTAATATCAAAATTAATTTCTTCAATTGATTCGTCATCAGTTTCTGGTTTGGCTTCTTTTTTTCCTTTTTCTTTCTTTTTCTTACCTTTTTTATCTAATTTTCCTTTAGTTTGCTTTTCATTAGCATTAGTATCTTTTTCTTGAGATTCTTCATTTTGTTCTTCTACCATATTGGATTAAAATTATTATATAAATAAAAACATATATCTATAATTTAAAATTGAAACAATCTTAAAACAAATATTTTCATAGCTTACAAAGATTGTTATATAACAATTTTTTTTTTTATATTCCAGGATAAAGATGAACATTTAGAACTTATGGATGGTGTACTTGTCGATTTGTTAAATGCAAAGTGGAACACTTTTGTCAAGTTTCGATTTTATCGACAGTTTTTCTTGTTTTTATTTTATTTTCTTACGTCTTTAGTTTGTTTTACTTTACGACCAGGACCTCCGAACAACAAAAAACAACCAAACTCTACAATGATTAATGGAACTTTACATATCATACCAAATAAAACAGAAATAGAAAATTCTACATTATCGATGACAGCAAACGATACAATGGGATTTTTTTTAAATTCAACATTAGAGTTATTAGGTAAGGTACATTATTTGCAGGTTTTAAATTAAAAGTCTTAAAAAATAAATACATTTTTGCGTGAATAGGAACGGTTTTAAATTCTACTGAAGGAGATGCAGGAAGTATGGAAGAATGGTTGGGTGGACGAATGAAAGTATGTCGTTTATTACGTATTGATTCCTATGAGACATATATTCGACTAACGGCAGAATTTGCTCTTACATGTGGCTCATTGCTTTACATTATTGCTGCTTTGCGGGAGGCAAGATTTCTAGGAGCACATATGTTTTTACAAAATTTGGTATTGTAATTAAATGTTTCCGTCTCATATGTTTTGATTATAAATGATTATTTTTATAGATGACAGCGCCATCTCGTGTAATGTTTTTATTTTCATGTATTTTAATGTTGGTAATGCCAGTGCTACGTTTTACTTGCATCGATCAAATGGAAGATTTTATTGCTGTAATTATTATGCTTACTACTGCGCCATATTTTTTATTTTTCTGTAGGTAAGCATTTCAAATATTACAAATTTAAGTTCTTATAAATAATAAAATTGACTGTATACAGAGGTTTTAAAACGGTAGGACCATTCGTAGTAATGATTTATCGTATGGTGATGGGAGATTTGCTCCGATTTGTTTCTATTTATCTTGTATTTGTTATGGGATTTTCTCAAGGTATGTATTTTTTTTTTACAAAACCGTGTTTTTAGGATATGTTATGATTTGATTCCATTTTTGTAGCGTATTATATAATCTTTTTATCATTTGATAATCCTTTGACGCCTGAGGGAGTAGATGATTCTGTTTCAAACCCTATGCCAAGTCCTGTTGAATCTATAATGGCTATGTTTTTAATGTCTATGACTAATTTTGGCGATTATTATGGTGCATTTGAAAGAACGGAACATGAGATTGAAGCAAAGGTTAAAATAGTTTTTTATAAAATTAAATATAAATTACATATAATTGCTTTTTTAGCTCTTGTTCATAATCTACATGGTAATTGTAGGTATTTTATTAGTAAATATGTTGATTGCTATGATGGCAAATACATATCAAAAAATAGCAGAAACTCGAAATGAATGGCAAAGACAGGTAAACATAATATTTGTACTTAATTTTAAAGATATTACTTTTTAATATTATTTACAGTGGGCTAGAATTGTACTGGTAGTTGAACGTGGTGTGAGTCCTTCTGAGCGATTAAAAAAACTGATGGCTTATTCTCAACCAATGTCAGATAATCGTAGAGCTCTTGTTTTAAGACTTCATCAAACGGTTAGCTCAAATAAAATTAATTTTAAAAACAGGTAATTTTTCCTTTTTTTGTAGGAAGAAGACAAAGAAGAAATGAAAGAAATATTAGAAATGCAGAGAGTTCATGATAGAATTATAAAGAAACGTCAGTTAGGATTAACTACAAAACATCAAAGTCCAAAGCGTCTTGTTTTATAAATATTTAGCATGTTTAATAGAAATGTATAATTTGTTTAGAGAATATTATGAATTAATTAATTAAATAAAGTGATACATATCATAAAGATTAGAAATTTTAAACAAATGAATAATATAAAAATTATGGTTTTGGTGTCATGATAGTTATTAATTTTAAATAATTGACTTATATTAATTTTTTTTAAATTTTAAAAATGTATTTTTACAAAAATATATATCGGTATTTATTTGAAGTACAATAATGGTATGTATGTATTCTGTTGTGAATTTCTCTTGAAATGTTCGCGCCGTTCTTTTTTAATTTTCTTTTTCTTATTTAACAGGTTATACAACTATTGAAAATTCTTACAGTTGGTAAGGACGGTTGTCAAAATTTAATCATTTATTATTCTCTTCGTAACATTCACAATATTGTTTTGTTTGATCATTATCGTTATTTATTATTAATTTGTTTTGACCTGTTTAGCTGATTTTTAAATATTTCATCAGAATAACATTGAAAATGGCAATAACTGCTGTAACCGTCGTAAGTATATGTTTTTTTATGTGTTACGAAATTTATATTCATAGTAGTAGGTTATATAAATAAAATATTTAAAAAAAGTATTATATTTCAACTCTAATTTTTATAATTAATATTTACGTAACGAATGCCCGTGCTTTGAAAAGCATGTGTTTCATGCAATATTTGACCATAACATATTTTTTTAGAATTGGGGATGGTCACAAATGGAGGAGTTGTTACAATGTCCTGTATGTTACGAACTTCCAATGGGGTCAGTATTTATGTGTGATCAAGGTCATCATGTATGCATGACATGTCGTGAAAAGCTTCAAACTTGTCCGCTTTGTAAGAGTAGCTTTTACGGTACTCGGAACTATGTCATGGAAGAATTAATGGCCAATATCACTGCGATAAAGGTATAAACAACTTCTTTAAAAATTTGCATTTTGATATTGTTTATCATGCTACATGAAAATAAACATAGTGATCTTTCAATTAGCAATGTACATTTGATAACCTATTTATATCTTAATTTATATTTACAAATGTAGGGAGTATAAATATACTTTTATATATAATATAAGACAAGCTATTGTTTATTCATGAATACTGTTATAAACTTAATTTGCTTTCTTTGTTGTAAATTATACAATATCTAGTGACCAGACATCCCGTTTTTGGTGAGATAATCTTGTTTTTTGATACTCTATCCCGCTATCCACTTATTTTATAGAAAAGTATTTAAACATGTAACAATAAAAAAGCTATTTCAGTTTGTTATATATAATATAATAATATAATATATAATGTTAAATTTATTTAATATTTGGTTTAATGTGTTCTTCTTCTGTAGGTATACAAATTTTTGTGAAATTTAAGAATCATTTAAAATATATACTTTTATATTTCTTGATTTAAAATGATTTATTAAACATGTCCAACTGAGCCCCCCTCCCCTAGTTGCCACTAGAGTGCCGGTCCTGTAAAGGTTAATATAGATGCTTCAGATTAAATGGAAACGACTATAGTCTTGTTTTGACAAGAAATTTTTTTTATTAAATAAACCCTTTAAAATGTGTATTTTTTTACCTATAGTCAATTGTATTACTGATACACAAAAAAGTAAGTTTTATAAAGTTTTATTTTAAAATCTAGGAACTAATGACAGTCTCAAGTTCCTCATCATCTTCTAATCAATCATCTCCAGAAACATCAGAATCCGGAGCTCCAGCTGTTAAAAAGAAAAAAGAGCAAAAAGCTCGTACTGTTTCACTTATCGGACCTCCTCCTCAGTGTAAAGGACTGTTTCCTTGTAGAGTAACAGGTTGTGATGAAAAATTAGCTGTATCAAGAATGCTTAATCATATTCGCTTTAGTCATCGCAACATTCTTCATGAAGTACGTTAATAATTATATTAATATTTTAGTCTTAAGATTTTGAATTATAAAAAAGTGAAATTATTTTTAGGCCAAATTAAACATGGGTGGTGATACTTACACTCAAATATGGGAAATGCGTTACGCTCAAGATGCCGTATTTGTTAATATTATTAGAATAGAGAAAATGGGTCTTTTCTTTGTAACAACAAAGGTAAGTAGGGGATAGAGTAGAAATTAATCAATAAGCTTAAATTGTATTGTGCATTTGTGTAGGTTTTGTCATCAGGCGGTCTCCAGGTATTTGTACAGATGGTGGCAAGTCACACAGCAGCTCAACAATACCAGTATACTATTAGAATCCCAACAAGACAAGAGAATATCTTTCAAGCTGGAAGAGTACGTATTTACATTTGTGGTATTAAAAGTATTTAATGTATACAGAAATTATCAATAATTTATTACAAAAATCGTATCGTTTATCTATTCTTTAATTTTTACAGATAAACTCATGTCGTGAACCAATGGCACAAATGGTACATAAAGGGTTATGTTTGGCTGTATCATCAAACACGATGGAAACGATCTGCCACGGAAAAGATCATTTTATGTTCCATCTAACTATTCGGCACATTGGACCACCGACTCAGTCTAATCGTATTCCGGCTGGTGAAGAAGACCTCGAAGAATATATTGATTTGTGAGTTTTTTTTCATATATTTATAATCACAGTATATAATTTTAATAACTAGGGAATTAAAAACCTGAATGAACTAAATAAGTTTCTCTTCTATAATGGAATAGTCACACATTTTTTTTATTAATTATTCTGTTACAGTTCTAGTTATACAACATCCTCATCAGATTTTTTGGAGAATATTATTTCAGGAGATGGTACAGCAATTGCCTTTTAATATAATCAAATCATAATATTAAATCTGATTTTTTTTCAACCAATATTAGCAAACTGGTGTTATTGCTATATTTACCTTAGATATTTGCTGTTACAATTAAAAAGTTAAAAAAATATTTTGTTGAGCTAATAAAATGATGAAATAATTTATTTCATTGAATGTTTCTATTATGGAACTGAAAAAAAACTATAAAAATGTTGGTGTTCTTTTAAAATATAGTTTGAATGTATCATTAAACTGTAGTATGATTTTTGCTCTTTTTTTAAATGCAATTTATAAAATGTGTAACTGACCTACTTATTTAAGTATTATTAATATAACAATGTGATTTGTAAATATAAATATTTGACGAAAAAAGAGTATACATCATAATGCAGCTTTAATTGGTTTATTTTTAAATTTGAATAGTTTGTGAATAACTTTTAAAGTTTGTTAAAATTTTTAATTATGAAAATATTTTTTCATTTAACATTTTTGCTTGCAAGTGTAACAATGAGATGATTTTTATATATTCATCTTTGGTATAACTAATAACAGTTATCATATACGTGCCAATATACGGAACTTGAATTGTATAATTGATTCCTTTTTATTTAATGACTTTTGAGAAAGATGAATATATAAAATGATATTAAAAATAGTTTGGGAATTTTTTTTGATATTTATATTTTTATATTACCTTATTATAAAATAATTAGGAATCTAAAGAATCTGACTTTATTCAAATATAAGTTCGGCAATGTTATTTATAATTATGTGTACCTAATTATAAATTCTGTATATTGAACATGTATAAATAAAAAAAATGACAATACATTTGTGTATGTTATTTCATTATTTGTTTTAGATTCTTTAAATACACATATTACATTTATATTTTTAGTAAATTAATAATTTGTTTTATTTATTAAAATTTTATTTTTCAGATAAAAAATTAACCTACATATATTTTGGGGGTATAACATTTTAAAATTAATCAGGTATTAAGTTTTTGTTAATAAATTAATAGCAATTATTGAATTGTAATTAGAAGTAAACAAACAGCCCCCCTGCCACTTTGTGCTGGTTACACCTCTGATTGTTAACTAACTTTAGTTACATATTTTTATTAATTATTATATTATCATAGCTTTCATTGTTTGGAATTTTACAATTCGTAGTACTCAGTGGCGTAGTAAGAAAAAAAATTGGGGGGGTGGGATGATAAATACATGAGTTAAATTTTTTGAAGGTATTTTGAACACGTTTTTTTAGAACACTGGATATTTCGGGAGGGGTTTCGTCCCCCTCCCCGTTACTACGCCACTGGTATTACCTACTTATCATTTTGTAATTATTATCAAGTGTCCATAATTGGGTGCACATTACTGGAGAAAAAACATAAATCAAATAAAAGGCTATAATTAAAATAAAAACTTTATTTGCGGACTTTGGTAATTAAATTGATTTATTAAAAAGAAGATGTATACTGGCGATTCAGCAGCGCGACTTAGCTGCACTGCTAAAAGTCACTAGTGTGTAAGGGGTCTTATTGTTGGTTCCTAAACTTTTTCGACTCGCGGTGCAATTTTTAAGCTAAGGTTTTCCTATGGTGCCCGTTTCTATAATATAAGTAAAAGCATGACTAACTTATAAATAATGAACAAGTCAAACAACTGCATTTTTGAATAGCAAATTCATTCACTTATTATTGTTTATTTTAAATTAATGGGATGGATGAACCTGTAGATTCGCGGCTCCCCAGGGCGCCAAGGAGCACATTTTGGGAACCACTGAGTTACGCTATAATATTGAATTGGGTTTTATATGTTTTTGGTTTTCACACCATCACCAAATTAAAAATGAAATAATACAAATGTTATGTTTATTAAGAAAAACTGTTATATCGTTAAATTCAATATAAAAAACAAAAAGTAAAGGTAAGAAATAAATGTACCTACCTATGTATTTATTTTATAGTTTTCTTAAACAAAAGTGAATGTATGTATACTCTTGCAGAGAAATAAGTAATTATAGTAGGTATAATCAGTTTGAAGATGATATCATTGGCGCTTTCACAAAAAGATAAACCTTGCTACCAGGACCGGGATAGGAACTCCAATACGGCAACACGGGCCTGGACAAAAATTAAGCAAATATAAATTTAGTCTGAATTAATTGTTAACATAGGCGCCGAATCTGTGACAAATTGAAGTTTGATGCATAAAATATAACCCCGATATTTTTTAATTCCGTTAAAAATATGTTTTTTATATAGAAAATGGCGTGGAAAGTTGAAATTTTCAAACTGCATATCTGTATCTCAAACCGTTTTCGAGATAATATGACCTTTTAATTTTTTCAAAATTTTGGAGAAAAATGGACATAACTTTTGAATCGTTTGTCTGAATTGATTATCAATTTCGACTACCAGTTCACAAGTTAGTCATTTTTCTCTAAAATTAAAAAAAAATTATAGGAACGGTTTGAGAGAAAGACCCGCGTTTTGAAAATTTCAACTTTTCGCGTTATGTATTGTATAAAAAACATACTTTTAACGAAATCTAAAATTCAAAATTTTTAGGTAATATTTCATACCATATGCATAAAATTAAAAGTCTTAGAAATAATGTCTTTAAGATAAGAAAATACGAAGGAAAATATTAACAAATCACTTTATTCTAATGAACTAAATAAGATTAAACATATGTTATTTCTTTTAAAGAACAATTGTTTAAAATTATAAAGGCATTCACATTATTTTGATAAACAAAAATATATATACATATAGAAGAATGACCATGAATTGAATAATTTAAATCCGTAGTGATTCGACTAAACTCGCGTAACTTCGTAAGTAAAAACTTACCTCGTCTCACCTAGTCACACTTAATTTGATCTTACAGCATTGTGTTGTGTTAGTTACTCGCTGCACACCTGTTGTACGTAGCAAAGTTATTTTCCACCCAAAATAACAAAACAATCATTTTTCGATTGTTGATTTATCGATAAAACAGTTTGTCAATATGTAGTAGGTATAGTCGGTAAATTATTATGAAACAATGTTCATTTAACGTGATAACAATTAAATTATTCATTGTTGAAACGTGTTCAAAACAAATCAATGTGTTTTTTGTGATAAAGTATTGAATGTGTATTTAATAAGTATATTTGTTTATTTACTTGTTTGTAACAATGGGGAACAAGATGTGTCGACAGCAAGAAGGTGCTGAAAAGAGTAGTTGGTGGGGGAAATCTCAACCACCTTGGAGTAAACTGATGTCAAGGGTTAAAGTATGTATTTAGATAATCATTAGTTTTGTGATTTCAATGCATGTATATTATTGAAAAATATTTTGTTTGTTTCGATATTATTTTGAAAATTTGATAAGGTTAAGGATAATTATATGTTATGATTTTACCCTATATATTTAATATGATTTATTATTATTAGTCTAAAATTGAAGGCCATGTTTTTGTTAAATGTGCATTGAAATTTGTAAACATACATGGGCTGTGAATGTATAAGAATTCAAGGCCAATGAAATCACTCTCCTGAACAGCATTTTCAACCGGTGACATAGATTTCTATTAAAAATTATGTTTTCAATATTAGTTGTATATTGTATATAAAATATCTACCTATACATTGTAAAATACGAAATAAATGTAATTATGACAACTTGTTTAATTTTGGAAATAAAGACTTTCCACAAGCATTTAAAAACAAAGCGTTCATTGAAAACAAATATCCAAATAGCCTTATTAGTAAGTTCTAAATTAAGAAATGATGCGTATACCGCAATGGTGCATTACATTTATTTTTATGTGAATGTTTTCGTAATTTAGTTTGTATGATGATATATTTTGATATACGCAATAATATATTAATAACACATTAACTAAGAATCTTGGGCATATATAACATTTAAAAACTTTTCGTAAATGTAGTAGGAGTAGGTATCTACAGGAAAATATTTAAGTAACGTATTTGATTTATTGCATTCAAAAATCAAAATCTAATTTGACTGCATCAAAAAATTAAAAATGAATTTGCTAGAACTTATAATGAATTTTAAACAGAACGAACAATAGTGAAATGTACCCCTATTAAATTCTATGGTAGGTATTGTTATAGTTCTATAATAACAAACAAATATGTGATATCGTCACAATGCACAAAAACAATGCTATCATCAGGTAATAATAAAATGTTTGTTTTGGTACGAAACACACGACTGTTAATGAGAAATTATTTACAGTAAGAAATATTAATGACGAAAACATTAATATAACCACATATTTATCATCTTAGATCATACGTATTTTTAATGTATATGTAAAATCAATTATTTGAAGGTTTTTTATTTAAAAAAATCTCCTTGTAGATACATGTAGTATACGTTTTAAAAATAACATGTTATTTTATTTTATTTTTTAATTATAATTTCTAAAGATGCGTTTAGGCTTCCGCGGTGACCTATAAATAAAGTGTTAAATTAAAAATTGATTTCAATTTTCTTTTGCTTGATTAATATCGTATTATTTCTTAAAAAAATTAATAGAAATGCAGTGTAACCTCGTAAGTATGTTTTAAAAGACTGAGGGAAAACGCGTACTTTCGAGAAAAACGTACTAACAAAATATTTTAACATGGAGTCTTATGGGAGAATACCGGGACCTAAAGAATGAAAAAAACGTACTAAAGCAAAATGTACTAACGAGGTTTCATTGTACTCACTTTTTTTGTCTCTGACTCGACTTATGGTTACATTTTATAATTTGTTTGTGAGCTTTAACATCAGTTTTCAAAAATGTTAAGAGTAACAAAATTACAGAAAACAGATTTTTATAATTGCACGTCGCTTCAAACCCGCCCTAAAAAACAGGATCCAAATTTTGGGGGGTAAAAAGTAGTCATTTCCCCCCACTGAAAATTATGGTGGGTAAATCCCCCCCCCTCCTCTCCTCCCCGACTCCAGTTCCACTGTATACACAGTAATCAAGATTCATATGTGTTTAATCCAATAAATAAAAACAATTATATCATTTAATACTTAAACCAATAAAAAAACATCATTTAAAAAATAATAACATTGTTTGGTTCCCACAAAAGTGTCTGTTCTTATTAAGAAAATTATTTCATTGTTATTATCTTTATTTTTATTTATGTATCTACATAATACATTTATAAACGTATTTGTATATGTATGTATATTTTATACCATTGTTATCATTTTATTCTACAAATATAGTTGTGTACGTGTTTTCTAATGAATATGATTAAAAATTACAAAGAAAAATTTCATATAATATAAAGACATAATAAAACTTCTTATCAGACTATACATAATATACCTACTTGTATGTACATATGTTTATCAAACCCATTATGTTACACTTGATTTCTTAAAATAGCTGATGGTACAGAAAACGCACTGTCTCTGCATACACAAATGGAAGAATTATGTTAATTACATTGTAAAGTTCATTTACTTCTGTCGTATTTTAATTTTTGTAATAAAAGTTGCAATAAAATTATAGTAAATCGTTTCTAAAATTCCGTATAATAGCAAAAACGACATTGTGAAAATCATCAGATCTTTCACATTCCAATGAAAATTCTTACTCAGGAAAACTGTTTGTTATTGTGATGGCGCGATGCTATAAAAAGTTGTAATCATGATAAATTGGCTAATTTCACACACGTGTTCAAGGGATCATATTATATGTATGTTTGTACAATATTTACAAGTATATATTACTGACGGAATAAAATATATAATGGCATATTTTAAGAAAATCGATTATTATGTTAGCTAAAATAATTTATTTTTGTTTTCTTGCATAGTTTTTAGCTTAATGTAGGCAACGCCGATTTGAATTTTCGTCAATTGAAATGTCCAATTTTTATATTCAAATTCTTTCCCAGCCTCGGAAATAATTTTCAGTTCTTTAATTACAGTGACAATAGCCAGTAGTTAGTACTAGCCTAAACCACTGGACGTATCGAAGCCATATTCACACCATATGTTCGTTTGGTCTGATTTTTAAATAAATTATTTTTGGATAGAACAAAATTTGCTCCGTCAGCTTAAACAACAATTACAGCCCTTCATAAAAGACAAGGAGTGAAATATTTATTCCCGTGTGAAGCCGGGACGGGTTCGCTAGTGTGTTTTCACAATTTAGATATTGTTTTAGAATATATAAAACTTCATGAAATTCCTGGATACAAACTACAAAAGCTGTACACAATATTTTTTTAAAATGTTGACGCTTTTATTATATGTTATTGAATATGGTTGCTGTTCTGGGCGTTAATCAGTAACCTAGTTTAGTCAACTATAAAACTGTTAAAAAAATAAGTAAACATATATCAGTACAGACGTGTGATATAGAATAGCTCCAGGCGCTTAAAGGTGACCGTCATGAATACATTTAAAAAAAATTTATTTCACACAAATATTTTAAATGTTCTATAATATAGTTAGTAGTTAGTACTTTACCAAACATAAGTAATTGTACTTAATTACTTTTAAAGTATTTTTTCAGTTCTAAATATATAGGATGAGTCATATCAGGTGGAACAAATTTAAACATTTGATCGAAAAAAATATTGCAAGCAAGAAAGTTCAAATGAACATGTGTCCGGAAATTCTTCGTGAGGGATCTACAGACCCCCAAAGATTTTGCCTTAAATTAGTTTTTTTATTTAATATCTGGAGAACCCATTGTCATACAGTAATGAAATTTGATTATGGGTTTAATATTAATAAGTACGTGTTATCGATTTAAATATTATCGTACTTCTCATAAACGGTTGATCTTATGACAAATTAACAAAGTTTACTTCTGTGTATTTATATTTGGGGGTCTATAGCTCCCTCACGAAGAATTTCTGGACACATGTTCATACCATATGAAATTTTTTGCTTGAAATATTTTTCTATATAACTTAATATGACTCATCCTGTATATAAATGTAATTGAAGTTCATAAAAAAAATGTTTCTAAAATACTTTGAAATTAAGTTTTGATCTTGAAATAAATGTTGTACGTCAAATCGCTTACAATTAGTTGGATTGTGAGTGTTCGAACTATCGAGGGTTTACTGTATCCTCCCCTACATACGATCTGCTATAAACAAATGAACAAATACAACAAACAAGTGACCTTATATAGTGCGGTCAAATCTTGCAGAACTGTCGTCGTGTGGGAAATCTGCATATCTGGTATATGTGAAAGTTATCCGATACAGGAGAACATGATGACTCACGACTGCTGATATTTTGTGGTGGTACTGGTCACTCACCGGTTCTTGATAAAAAACAACACTACACAGAGTGTATATTTATATAAATGCTGTTATTGTTATATACAACTGATTTCTAATTGGTACTCTTCGCGTTGAATATACGAGTATTAGAGTTTAGTATTAGCGTTGAGTAAAAATGTTTAATCAATGGTATTAGTTGAATTCGAAAATTTATAAAATAATATTGTACTGATAGGGGGGGGGGGGGGGTGAAATATGGCGACCACCATGGTTGCAAATGGGCACATGGAGAAAAATTAGCTCAAATTCTATAGTAAAAATCAGGGCTTCGAACTGTTATTAAAGTAATGAAATGTTTTTTAAATGATTGTCTTGAGGGAAGGGGGCGAAAAAAAATCTCACCGGTCCTGTACTGATAAATATTTACTTTAGTAACGTTGTTTTGTATACTTCGCACATTGGATTTATAATTCTATAAATATGTGTTTTTGAATGTTTAACAAAACACTAAAAAATGCATCCTTGTTTCAATCAAATAGCCTTTTATAAAAATAAATAATATATGAGCGACTAGAATAATTAATTCTTTAAAAACACTTTTAAATTTGTTATCATAAATATATCTGGCTTTTCACAAATAAAAGTAGAACATATAAAAATAATTCATGTTGGTTTCTATATTGCATGTTCGTTGAACTTTTCAAGTAACCTTGACAATATCCACTGCTGCGTATGACGAAACATCGGTAACGAAGATACGAGACATGTGGATTATTCTCAGAAAACTAAACAACATTTTTTGCATTCTCCTTATTTCTAGTCGAAGGAATTCGTATTCTATAATCTATACTCCAGTGGCGAAGCGTCCATGGAAGCAGGGGAAGCAGTGCTTCCCTTACTTAATGGCTAAATTAATACAAATCTGTGTTTTCAGTTAATAAATAATTTAAATATATTATTAGAATATTCATCTTTATGCGCAACCCGAACATTTTAACCAAAAATAAAAAATACCATTTAATATTAATTTACACGTTCAATTATAAAACTACAATACCTCTACGTCTTATTTTCTTGTATTTTAGTCGATATTTGTATGACAATTGAAGTTCACTGCAGGAAATTTCACTAAAAAATTTCGAATTTTTGATTTCGTTAAAAGTATGTTTATTGTATAGAAAATGAGGTGAAAAGTTGTTTGTTTCAAACCGCAGGTCTGTATCTCAAACCGTTCTCGAGATATAGCCTCTCAAAGTTTTAGTTTTTTCAAATTTTTTGAGAAAAAAGGCTATAATTTATATAACGGGTGGTCGGAATTGATTTTAGTTGACGGATTTGGAATCAGCGTGTCAAAATCAATATAATGACATGTACAGTACCTTAAAACTCGAAAAAAAAAATTTCGCGAAAAATCGAAAAAATTCAAAAAATGTCGATTTTGACAAAAAATTTTTTGTCGGATTTTAAAGTATTATACATGTCATTATATAGATTTTGACACTCTGATTCCAAATCCGTCAACTAAAATCAATTCCGACTACGCGTTCAAAAGTTATGGCCTTTTTTCTCCAAAAATTTGAAAAAACTAAAACTTTGAGAGGCTATATCTCAAGAACGGTTTGAGATACAGACCTGCGGTTTGAAAATTTCAACTTTTCGCGTCATTTTCTATGCAGTAAACATACTTTTAACGAAATAAAAAATTCGAAATTTCTTAGTGAAATTTCCTACAGGAACTTCAACTCGTCATATAAATATCGACTAAAATACAAGAAAATATGACGTAGAATCATTTAGTTACTATATAAATATATAAGAATTTATTTAAAAAAGTAAAAGCTTGAACTTAAGGATTGACAAAATATGCTTCCCTTGTTAAAAATTTTACGCCTCACCACTGCTATACTCTAATACTGTTTTTTATTCTTACGAATAAAACTAAATATTAAATATAAATAATAAATTTGTTTTTAATTTTTCAGCTATGTCCTACAAACACCCACCAACATAGCAACAATATGAAAAAAGATATTAGGTAAGATATATTTTCGCATATCGATGCTAATAATAATGTCATCAATTAGTATATATCTGAAAGGTCATTTTGTTCTAAAAAAAGGTCAATTGAATTAACTCAATATAAGAACTCATGTAAGAGATTGCCAGTGTTTGAATGTAACATAGTTATTTATTGTATGTTATATTTTCAATGAATTGGGTTATTTCTACTTAATATGGCCATGTTATAGTTATTAGATTAATTAATTTTTAATATGTTTTGGTAAACTACTTTCGTTTGTAATAATTTTGCAGTTGTATTTTTTAATATAGTGTTCTTTTAAAACATAAAATTATCATAGTTTTATTTATGTTAGAACATCATAAATATAAGGTAATATTTAGTTGAGACTGGCGCCTAAGTACTGCACGTTTCGTTTTTTTATTATCTATGCTTAAATAGATTATAACAGCGTTGAACATAGGATATTCTATAATCCTGGATTACCACCATACTTATAAAGAACACATCGAACACATTAACAATAACATTGATTTATTTTTTTTGTCTTTAAAGTTTAAACTAAAATGTTTACATCTAATATTCAGCTGTGACTATAAATTATATTACTAAACATTCCGTTGGAATTTGATGACAAATAATAACTGTAAAATAATAGTGGAGATAATATTTTATTATAACTTTTTACCACAAATTCCAACAATTATCTATTTTTATTGCAGTATTTTATAGGTTGGGATAATTTATGTCAACATTTAATTAAATATAATATTTATCTAACACAATAAAATAATATTTGATTTATTATTGACTGAAATTTTAACTTAAATAAATACATATATACATTGGTATATGTTTATTCAGGGATGGTAGAGTAATTTTTATTGAATATCTGTTTGTTAATTAACAAAAATATATTAATTTGTATTATAAAGAAAATAAAAAAGTATAATAAATAACTTCTAAGAAGAATTAAAAACTGTCGAAATGAGTCGCACAGACTTGATAGACAAACCTTGATAGCTATAATGAAAAAGGACTCATTTTTAGTATATTATAGTAGTTATGCCTAAAAGTATACCTATCTATATATTCTAAATGTTGAAGGTTATTATTTTTCTGCACATATCGCCATAAGTAAAATAAATTAAAGGAGCTAGCTAGCAAGCACTCTCAAATGGGATATCAAACTTATATGACAGTTTTCTTGGAGTTTTTGACAGATAATTTCATGAAGTAAAAACAAAGGTGTGTAAAGTATATTTACTAAAGTGTATTTACTAACTTTAAGTAAAAAAAATGGTAAAAATACACATACTGCGCATGTAAATATCTGTTAAAAACTCAAAGAGAACTGTCATAGAAGTTTGATACCTCATTTGAGAGTACTTGTTAGCTAGAAAATTTGCTAGCTCCTTAATGATTCCAGACATTAAACATTTTGAGATTAGCTTAGATAAATTTATTATTAATTTTTTAGAATTCTTGGTATTTATTTTGTTCAAATAATAAAATAATATGTTCTATGTATGTATAACAGAAACAGTTAATATTACGTAAAATAACCGAAGTGTAACTATGATTTTCGGACCCTGACAGATGGAACGCTGATGATATTTGGATTATAATAACTATAATTTTTATAACAGTTCTGTTAACTGTTACTATGCTCCTCTTAAGTGTAATATTTAACTATCAAAAAATGTCAACATATTAAGTTGTCTTTTACTTTTTTTCTAAATTTCTGAGTAAAACATTCTTGAAAGTCCAAAATCTCGATTTAGTTTATGTTGTTAAAAAAAAGTTTTCAATGAAAGATTCGTGTTTTTTTTTACGTAGAATTAGATTACTAAATAAAAACTATAGTTTCCTACTTAAAAAATGATGTTGATCTTCAAATATTCTTTAAGGTTACGCTAAAATAACAAATAAATATTACAATTCGATTACCCCCTCACAATCGAACATTTTTGGTTGAAACATTTTTTTCAAGTATGCGATGGTTCTGAGCTAAATATCTGTAACACTTTAAATGTCCCACCCTGTATAGTTTTAGAAAGAAAAAAATACATTCAAAATAAATAAAAATAGGTATACAACATAAATGTCGAAATATTTATGTATGCCTCTCAATTTTTTTTTTTGAAACTCTTATGTAATTTATATATATATGTAGGTATCTATATTAGAAATCAATTGACACAAGTACGGTAATAATATTTTGCAAGTAAAAGATCTGTACATGCAAATTGACCAAACACTTTACTAATCATTCATTTTCTATACACGTACGTTATTATGCTTTCTATTAATTGATAGTTATTTATATTTATTACCTTATACCTATGCTGTTATTTTTTAATATTACATACCATTAAAATCATAAAAAATATTTATTAGATTATGTGTTTGATAATTCTTATGTGATGTTGAGAAATAAATAGATAATTAGTAATATTAAAGCGACCCAAATCTTCTTACTAATTTGTTTAAATAATATACAACTACTATATATCACAATGTAAAACAAAGTTTAGTGCCAGATTTTTAGTTAGAAAATATTTTTTTGTATTGATTGTAAGAAATATAATATGTTTAGATATAACATTATATTTAGAATGCTAACTTTAAATATTTACACTTTAAAGAACCAAATGTTAATATTATAAATGTGTTATTGTGATTTTCAATATGACACTTCATTTATTTTGGAAATGTGAAGATAAATATTGGTTTTCAATTTTTTTTATTTACATATACAAGGTTAACCAAAATCAATTAATTATAAATATAAAAAAATATCTCATGTAAGTTTTGGGAAAAAGCGTATTTTTAAGACAATTCTTTTTTCTTCATGATTACATACTAATGAAGTAATTAATTCTAAATATCAATGTAGATCATATTTTGTATCACCGAAATTAGTGTAAGATTTTTTATTATGTGCCTACTTTATTAGTTTTTTTATTTAAAAATAATTGACTTCTTTTTAATTACCTACTCTGTTATTTTTATGTCAAAGTAAAGAGAAAAAAATGTACCCTTCCAAATATTACCTATATTGCCATTTAGAGAAAGGTTTCATGTTTAAAATTTCCAATGAATTTTATAAAGTTCCGTAGATAACTAAGAACCCTTATGATTTCCGTCCGTCCGTCTATCTTGTGTAAGTCACAGCTCTCCCATTCTCTCATTTATATACCTTTTAAGGTAAAATTTGGTACACGTACGTAGATTGATGATCTAAAAACAGAAATTATGAGATTAAAAAAAAATTTTGACCCTCTTCCATAGAATGAAAAGTGTACTCAATTTTTTTTTCATCTATTCCATATCTTTAGATAAGTCTCCTTAATTGCAATAAAAAATGTTTTAGGACCTTTTAACTCTTCAGTCACGATATATTTGCTTTGAAAATCATTATCAGAGCATCCTCCCCCCTCTAATTTCTAAACTAATTCTAGAATTAAGCATTTAATTAGTATTTTCCATGAAAATCATAACGAACACTGTAGCAAAATTTCATTAAATTCGTCAAAAGAAAATAGCTCTTGATACATATTATGAAGTGAGAATTGCTACGAAACGTACTTTAACGTTTTATTTGATATAATTGATAATAACACAAATAAATTGCCTACTTTGGTTAACACTGTATACCTATATATTTTGTAAATATAAATGGTCGTTAATTTTCTCCAGTTGTTTGAATTTTTTTTCAAAGAACAAACCAAAAACAATTATTTGGTTTAGCATAGCAATCATATCGAATAAAATTGATTGAATATGTGTATACTTTGAAACTGTTACTAGTACAAAGAAATTTATAAAATCTGTTTCATACACTCTATTATTACATTTATTTTATTTTAATTACACAGAATATCAACTGATTGAAATCTACCCTATCTTGTGTTACAAAACAATTTTCCGCGTTTACAATAAACCCGAATGTTTTAAATATTTGATTACTGTTACATTTTGATTTTGATTTTGTAGCTCATTGAAATTAAAAGTTATAGCCGTTTGAAATCCTATTTTACCAGATACTGTAAATGCAGTGGCGCATTAAGAGGGATTATAGAATTTGAATTATCAATTTATAACGATTATTTATTAGCTAATTATTGTTACCTATAATTTTAATTTAACAGTTAGTGAAACCTGTCCGTGCGTCCTTTTCAGTCAAAGAAAAATATATCGTAAACTACACAAGCTAGAAACTTGAAATTTTTACTGAACATGTAGAATGATGCCCTCTAGTAAAAGATGTACAAATTTTTTAAAAATATAATTTTTCAGGGGGGGAGGCGCTTAGGAGTTAAAGTTAGGCAAAAAATATATAAACCAAACTAATTTTTTTTACGAAGACCGTCGTGCTTGGCTCCCCGACAAGAATTATGTCAGTCCCCCCTACCCTTTGTGATGGCCATGAATAAAATTGTGTAAAAAATAAATGTATTTGATTCAGTATTAAACAAAGTTTACAAATTTGTTTATAAAATATATGTTACTTTGAACTCTGGCCGGAAATATGATCCAACGCTGAAAAAATGCTGATACATTTTTTAGCTCTATAGTATACGATAAAATTGAAACATACAATAAAGTGGCAATTACAGATTTGACAAATTTGCATATGGCAATGTTTTATGTAATAATTATATAATGCGTAACTTCGGGTTCATTGACTGTGTCAATTATGGAAACTTCATTATATGATTTCGCGCTACACATATGTCTCTAACCGCACATGGAGTGGACCGTTTTATTATTGATGAATTATTGCTGAATTGCAAACATACAATTAATGAATGTTTGCAATTTTCAACGTCAATGATGAATAATTTTAGATTTTTATGAGTTATAAAGGTTTTTAGTAGACAAAACATTTATAAATGACGAATAGATATTTAATTATTTTAGTTTTTTTTTTTACAGAATGAAATTAATTAATTTAATTTTAAATGTAAAAATAACGCAAACATGTTTAATTATAAATCAATTAGAAATACTCATGAATTGTTTAAAAGCCGAAAGTAAATATTAACTAAAACAGTATCCTAAAAATCGATGATATGTGTTTATGTGTTCATTGCAGTTAAATTGGACTTTTTTTAAATAAAAATCATGGGCTATTGAAAGCTAATTTAAAATTTATGTTATACATACCTAATAACTAATATACAGAGTGTTCAAGATAAACATGAAATGCATGGGATTTTTTAAACGGTAAGAGATAAAGATTTGGTTAAATGAGATGAATTATTTGTAAGGAAGGGGTGTGTATTATTGCATAAAAAAATATTAATAATTCTATGTGGTTCAGGTGGTATACTAAAAAAAACTGAAAATTCGGATTATTTTTAAATGGCTATAACTTTTCTACTAAAATAGATATGTATTTTTGGTTATGTATTTTTTGTGCAAAATTGATTGGTGTAATATTTAGAATTTTTGTATCACTTTTAGTTTCCGTGTTACATATCCGTATTTAAGTTTTTTTATGGGCCACTAAGTTGGCTACAGCATATTTGAAAGTGTTTTTTACTTTTACTTTATAACGATGTCACTTATCATATTTATTTTCGAAAATAAAAGTATTTTATTACAAACATTTAAGTAGGCCATGAAAAACAAAAATTGTTAAACAACAATCAAAATAACAAATGAATATTTGAAAACAATAGACTATTATAAAAAATGTTCTTACTTTTTTTCGATAATAAGTATGACAAATTTCATATCGTTGTCAAGTAGAGTAAAAAATGCGTTCAAATAAACTTATTGGTCCATACGAAAAACTAAGTTAGGGCTTGTAACTTGGAAAGTAAAAGTAAAATAAAAATTCTAAATACATTAATCAATTCTCATAAAAAGTGCTCTAAGAAACAGCAAACAAAAAGTACCTATCTACATTGACAAAAAAGTTATAGTCATTTAAAGAATTTCCGAATTTTCAGATTTTTAGACATACCGCCTAAACCACATAAAATTATTAATATTTTTTGATGTAGTAATACTTACCCCTTCCTAACAAATAATTCATCTCATTTAACCGAATCTGTATCTCTTACCGTTTAGGAAATCCCTATACATTTCACGTTTATTTTGGACACCCTGTATTCTAATTAGTTTAAAAATCTTTTAATATACACAATTTCATTAATTTCATTGTTATTTCCACAGTGAAGAACCGCCAGTACGATCACGTAAACATGGAACCCATTCGCATTCAACTGAACCAGTTAAATCAACAGCTTCGCCACATTCTAGCGGTTGGGTCGAGGTGGACTTGAGAACTCCGACAACTCCAGAACTAACCGGACCGATTCCGCCGCCAAGAAAACATCGCTCGAAATCACGTGAACGAAAACCCGAGACGAGATCTTGCGAAGATCTCATGTCAGAGAAACTGCTTGACGAAAAGAATATTCAAGCTCAAAAGTTGAGTAAATCTAATGAAGATCTGATCGACCGAAACGTATTTAACAGTGCAAAAGAAGAAAGCAAACTAGTTCAGAAATCAAATAATGATATTGAAGAAATCAACGTTACTGCTAATACAAATTTACTTGATTCATCTAAACCTACCAATAATTTAAATAATTTCGATAAAACTGATTATAATAATGTAAATATGAACAACTCGTATAACTTGAAGAAACCTGACTATGAAATCGATAGTATCACTACAAATCTGGGATTGCGTTATAACGATCCTGATTTTGATGCATTTGTTAATTCTAAAAGTGAATATGACGGGATGTTACCCGTGGAGGAGCCAATCATTGTCAAAACAGTTGCAAAGAAAAAAATATGCGATGTGTGTGATAAAAGAATATGTATTCATTTAGATAATGACGAACATATTTACGAAAATGTGCCACAAGTAAACAATAAAACAGAAGTATTAGATAAGATAAAGAAAGAGCATATTAACAAACAGAATGAAAGCGAACATAAAAATCTCTTACGTAAGAACAGCGATGACAGTAAAACTAAAGAATTCAAAATAAAGTTACCGAAGATAGAAAATCAACTCAAACTCACTTCGAAAATAAGTAACTTACTAGAGAAGGATTCATCAAAAGTGAAGAACAATGATCTCAATCCTATAAGAAAGAGTCCAAGTCGTACAGTTTCAGCAGCATCTTTACCGGGAGTGAAACTGATCGCGGAAGCATCTTCAGAGAAAGTAGATCGATCAAATTCAGGTGTTATTCGCTGCCGAAGCCTAGGTTCTCTTCTACAGTTAATAGAGAAGAGATTCAGATTGAAGAGGGCAAAGAGTCCAGTAGAGAAAGACGATTCATGGGGTTTTGGAGATGAATCCGAATTAGGCCTTCCTGAATGGGATTTGGGTCTGATAGAGCATTACAAACCCAGTGATGCAAGTTTACCCCGAGCGTCTAAAATCGAACGTAGACCTGAATTTGTAATTGGTTCGACCCCATCAAGACCTGTAAGAAAAACAGATTCAATGAAGGAACCAAATAGTCCAGATAAAAAGAAAAACGAAAACATATTACAACAGAAGAAAGTTGACGTAAAGGAAGAAATTAAAGGTTCTGTAAAGAACAGTGATATACAGTTTATCGATAATGAAGATACCGATAGTAAAATGATAAAAACAAAAGCGTCAGTAAATGATGTTCGTAGTAATAAAGATGTCATCAACAAGTGTAATCAATTTCTTTTGATTGAAAGAGGACAGCATATGAGAGATATGAGTATCTAGTTTGTTTTGTTTTAAAAGTTATTTTTTTAAAATTTTTGTAGATATATAAATCTAGAATTAATTTCAATAATATATTATGTATTATAAACTTAACATTTTATTTGATATAACTATGAAGTGTGCATTCATTAATTATATTATTGATACTTTCTGTAACTTGATTAACATCAATTTTTTTTTATAAAATTACCTTTGTGAAAAATATATTTGATAGATATTTCGTAATATTTTTGTATAAAGTAAAAATTAAGTATTTAAACTAATAATACGTGACAATTAATTATTTATAACAATAATGTTCAAATCAGTAAATAAATATTACTGTGCGCAATTCAGAAAAAAACAGTGTCATTATATGTATATTATTATATATGTTTGCTTTTTATTTAAGTAAAAATATTGTTTAATTATTTTTGATTAAAATTTTAAACAGTAATTTATTTTTTATTATTAAATGTCATAACATTATAAATTATTATAAAAAGCGAGAAAATGTTATTTTATCGGCTAATTTAGTATTCTGATGAAGGCGGGGTAACTGGGCAGTGGTATTACCAGCGGGGAGCCAAAGGGGCTTGACCCCCCCGTATTTTTGTAACCAGCGAGAGGCCAGATGGTTATACCATATAATAATTTCTAAAATATATATGTTATAGGTTAAAAATTTTCCCACTTCTAAAAAATCCTGGTCACGCCACTGACATTGAGATAAATATTAACACATACTATTTTTTTTAATCATATTAGTAAAATAAAATAAACATTTTTTATCGAATAAGGAGAGCAATTTGTTTCAAGGATACAAACAAATTTTACCAGAAAATATAAAATATATTTTTTAAAATTAATTTTAACCTCGACGGTATTTTTTTTTTCAAAAGCGATTATAAAAAAAAACCATTAATTGTTATATTGATATAATTCATTATTAAAGTTACTTAATTTAAGACAGCATTATACATCATAACTTGAATATTCAATATAAAGCCTCCCCTATTTTTATCAAAATAAAATAAGAATAGCGATGTTATAAGTATAAATTCAACTGAACGTGTTAAAAGTCAAATTCAAATGTCACACTTTTCCTAAATGTGAAAATATTCAATATACAAAAATGTATACATTTCCGAAACTAAATTTTACCATATCACAAAAATATATTATTCTGATTTTAACCGCTATGCATGGACACATAAGAGTACGGGGAGAAAAAGGGGGGTGTTCATAAAAACGATTGACATATAAATTTGTGAAATCGATTACCATTTGGAATCAACTGCCTCCAAACTGACAATATTATGTTCACGAGTATGACTGTTATTGGCTGAAAAACGCGACGTGATCTAAATCGAAATAACGATATTTATATTATGGATACACATACTAGGTATGTGTACTGTACAATATTGCAATACATAGGCGGGGGCTGGAAATTGGGACGTTGTATTTTTATGAGCAGCAGTCGAACCGATACTCCAGTATATTTTTATTTATTTACTTTCAGTTGCAATTGTTAGAAATTCATTTAAAATGATAATTTTATATGTGTATTTGTTTAGATTTTTGATTATTTGTAGGTATTGTATTTTAATTAAAATGTCGATTGATTAACTATAAATAACGCTGATGATTTGTATATGCGATTTAATTTTTATAGTATATACCTAGTAAAAATTCGGTCAAGACATACACGGGTGTATGCCATAAGGGTTCCGAAGTACGTTATACTACGTGGACTGTTTAAAGCCACAGGTGCATTTTTGAGTTAAAAAATAAAAATAAAAATAGGATAATATTCTACTAATTGAGGTCTACATTTTAAGACCCCACATGCCTAGATATGAAAATAAATTAAAAAATTATATGACACCCCTCTCTATTTCTACAAAATTTAGATTGATATTGTTGACTTTAGTATTTGTCGTTGGTAGTCTCACCAAAGCCTCATTTTTTTTAGATTTTTGAGCCAGTAATTACCAAGTTAGAAGGAGGGTGGACAAAATAAAATACTGTTTTTAGCCCCCTGCTGGTGCTATTTTTGATTAAAAAGAAAAAGATAAAGGATCAAATTCCACTGGTTTGACGTGCCACATACCTTGGTGTAAAAAATATATATTTTTTGTCTTGATTTAGCCCTTTGAGCCCCCTTTGAAAAACTATTTTTTCAAAAAATTTGTACATATTTTATTAGAGGGTATCATTTTACATGTTCAGTAAAAATTTCAAGTTTCTAATTATATAGATATTTTGCTTTGACTGAATACGACGGACGAACGGACGACAAAAAAAAACCCTAAAAAATTAAATAAAATTAAATTGTATAAAATAATTAAATTAAATTAAAAAGTAGGTACTATGTTTTATTTTCTTTTTTGTAATTATATATTATTAATGTAATATTTATCTTCTATTTGTTTTTTTCCTAACAAATTTGAACAATAAACATATATGCATTTTTCATTAAGTAATTTAAAACCATATTTTTTACTCCAATTGCAACTAAAGAACATAAAATTTATCTTTGATCTTATTTATAGCTCCTAGCGTTGTCGGCATTAAAAGTTTGACATTTCAAATTTACTCATTATCAGAAATTCTTTGTTCTACGTATCGTGCGGGTCTCCATCTTGAGAAAAATCCATTCAGTCGACATTCTTTACGATTGTGATCGTTTGATTCGCGAGGTCCGGCAAAAGCTAGCTTACCTATTTTTGACGTTGTCTTTTTCTTCTTTGATTGTACTTTATATATATATACGGTTTCGATTATTGGAATCGAAATTGAACAGTTCTTTCAAATGTTTTGCACTTTTTACGACAATGTAGTTCTTTTGTATTGGTATGATTTTTTTTTATAAAGTTGTTAAACTTTCAAACAAATCGATTGTTATAAGAATTATTATAATTTTATATAGTATACTATTTCGTGAACCTCAAATGTGCATTTGGATATTTTATCAAATACATAATACATAAATTAAAAAATAGTAAAAACAATATGACGATCTCCGTTATTGTATAGATTAGGGTAAATTAGAATTAAATTAAATATTTATACGGGAAACAGACTTTTTAGACACATTTTAAAATATTTACTGAATTATTGTCCAATAAACTCTCAAAAAAGTGTTATTATTGGCAAAATTTAAATCAAAACAATCAATTGAACTAATATAAATAATTTGGAAGTTTCACTTTTGATTTTGTAGACTTCGACCTAGTTTAGTTTCCTTGCCTTTCGAATACCGGTGTTTTTTCCTGTAATTTACCTAAAATTCTGTAACTACTTACTTAATAATAAATGTTAAGATTTTTAATAAAATATACCTGTGATACAAAATTCACTAAAACCAAATAGGCGTTATAATTTTGTTTCGAAGAACTATTTGGCAATAAACTTTAAATTGTTCAGTTTGATACACGCTTTTTCTCATGCTTTTTAAACTGCTGCCTTTTCTTTAAGCTCCTCATCCTGAGGCAGTTTATATCCTAGCAACGCCACACTGGGATCATTCGGTGAAAATTTTATGACACAATACAACGTCGTCTGCATTCTTTGAACATATTTTATGCATTTATTGAAGCGGAATTACATTGCTGTAGAATCCATTGAGATATTGTTTCATTGAGAAGAGTAAAAAATCTGTACAAAAATATATTAATTAAGGCTATACACAAGATGGGACAGAGACATTAGATTTGGCAAGCTTCGGTTTTTGTAATTTTACTACTGACAATCTCGAGATTGATAAAAAAAATTCCATTGATTCTTTCGTGAAAGATATACTTATAAATTTTTGAAATATAAAGAATCATTTAATAATTGAGTTAAAGATTTTTTTTTAGTTTTCTGGATGCAACAAAAATGGTAGGTACATATATTTTTGGCATACAGTTTAAGAATCAATACATACATTTATGCATTTGTTACAGCTCTAAAACGCATATCACACAAATGGAGAAATTAAAAAAAAAATACCACCAAATTACCCCTCACACCCATTTCTCCCCACTTACCCTATATGTCAGTATGTACTTTAAAAATCCTAGAGGCAATTGAATGACCTTGTTTAATATTTTTTTTTGCTCTTCGCGTTCTTTTTTTAGAACTACACACAATTAATTTTACAATAGCACATTTGAATATCAAAGCTGCACAAACAAGCTACAATTGCATACTAAATTTAACACCTGGTGAAGTTAACTTGAAAGTGCGCATGATAAGTATTAATTATATTACTAAAACTATAGTTCAAGTCAAAATTATATAAGGTTCTTTCTACTCTCTTATATCCATGTGTATGAAAACTTATAGTATAAGTAAATACTGTAAAAGCCAATCCAGATTTTGATGAAATTATTCATTTTGAAATATTATATTTAAGATTAATTTTTTTCTGGGAAAAAAATCCCTATTTTTGAAAACGATCTTTCAACGGGATACAGATATTTACCTACGTGCGAAATAGAGAAAATAGGTCAAGTTAAAAATTGTAGGTAATATTAATATCTATAATTTATGTTCTTTCATTTAAAAAAAAAAAAAAAAAATTTTGAAAAATTCAAATGGTTAATAACAGAGAAGAAATATCTGCCATGATATATATATTAATTATGTAAAAAAAATTCTTTCTGGCTAAATTATAAATGTTGGAAAAAATGTATGGGACGTCAATTACAGATAATAATATACTCGACAATTTTTATCTAAAATATTTCAAAAATAATTCGAAACTTTTAAAATTGACATTTAAAATAAACATCCGTTCACGGCTTAGTAATTACGTTAAAAAAATTAATTTCATTCATGTTGTAACGAATATTATTATCTATAATTTATGTCCCACTCATTTTATTAGTTCGTCAGAAATATGTTTTACTAAAATAAGAATCACGTGCAGACTCAATTTTTTTTGAAAATGTAGCTTACACTATTATCTTTAAGAGTATCACGCGCTTAAAGACCCTCGCGACCTCCTTCCCTATTTAAAAACAAATTAAAACTCATAAACTAACAAAGAAGTAAATTGAATAGTTAATATCTCAGCTTGGCGCGATCCTACAGACTCAATTTTTTTTAAAATGTAGCTTACACTATTATCTTTAAGAGGATCATGCACTTAAAGACCCTCGCGACCTCCTTCCCTTTTTAAAAACAAATTAAAACTCATAAACTAACAAAGAAGTAAATTGAATAGTTAATATCTCAGCTTGTCTGCACTGTTCATTATCGGTATTACGTATAAGAAAGTCCCGTGGCTCCCATGTCAGATATTTTTGTTAAAAAAAGAACAACATATTTTATGATAGTAATATATTATTAGTAATAATATTTTACTATCATAAAATATGTAATATGTGTAACTGGTATAGTAATAATTTATTACTATACCAGTATTCATTTATTTTATAAGAAATGAGAGAACAACAATGTTATTTTTGTTGCCTATATAATGTGAATAAAATTTTTGTCAGGTGCGTTTCATTGTAACCAAAAAATGTTTATATGGTTTGAATCCATTTTTGTTCATTAAAATTCTGATGTATGTATGTCATCATAATTAACGAATTTTGGCTAACAAACAGTCAATCAAGTTGTTATGAAAATACACAAATTACGAACATTTTAACAGTGTATTGACATTACGTATTTGTTGAAAATTAAAAATATAGCAGGTCGAATTTGAATCTTGTACCTATATTTACAAAATTACCACATGTAATTTTACCATTACCTAATATTACAATACATTTTTTTTATGGTAGAGTAACAACAATAACACTTGTTCATTGAAAATTGATTATTTGTATAAAAATTTTGGTATAAAAAGTAATATTAAATTATTATTTATAAAATTAAAATTTAAAATCGTGTATTATAATATGTGACTGAAAATATTAATTTGAGACTGACAGTGTAGATTTTGGAAAAAATTATTTTTACAAAGAAAAATTTACTATACATTACTCTGAAATGCAGTGCACATAAAGTTGCATATTTATAAAATTCACATGATTTTTTTTCTCTGGGTTTATTTTTGGTATGAGATTAAATAAAAATAAAATTAATATAAATCATAAAGTTATAATGTAAAAATTTTCAACACTAAAACTTGTTTATAACTGCCTTTTCATGCTTGCCGTCAAGTACAAACGTTAGCTCAAGAATACGTGTGTTGTTGTGTGTGGGTGCGCTGGAGGAAACGGAAAGGGATGCTGGGTCGCGGCTCAGTTAAGCGGCGGGTTGATTGAATTACGGACTCGTTGCACGGTTCGCCGCGGAACTCAACCAGACGTATACAGTGGCGTTTCAACATGAAATATCTAGGGGGTTATGAATATATAAAACATTACTAACATTTAGGGTATTCTTATGTCTAGTAGTAATATATATATACTTAGAGCATATATCCTTCATAATCGATTTCCTTATTTCGTTATATATAAAATCAATATTTCATTTTTGAACATTTTATATATAATAATATCAAGATATTGTTTTTTGTATACTACATGGCCTAACAATAAAAAAACGATTTTTTAAATAAAAAAAACTATTTTATTCTTCGACATAATCTCCATCTAGAGTAATGTACTTGTTCCAATGGTCCTCTAACATTTCGATACCGGTATTTTAGTGGTTCTCGTCAAGTCCCTCAAAATATGCGTTTGTTTCCAACTCGACCTCTTCATTAGAGTATTTTTTTTTGCCAGAGAGTCACATTTTCAATTTCGGAAAAAGGTAGTAGTCGCTGGGCGCCAGGTCAGGAGAATAACAAATAAACACTACTGGGCTGTCGAGATAATAGCAGTTCAGCCGACAATAACTGCATCTTTATTATCATCAATTAAACTTTATCTTATGTTGTCATTGGTACAGTAATGCAGTGGCTAGATATTAATTGTCTGAGAGAATTTAAAAGTGAAGATTCGAAGATGGTACGACACAATCAAAATTTTGTTCTTCTTAAAAATACTTGAAATTTTTAATTTTCATGGCCCGCCACTGTCTGCGTGCATGTATTTAGGTAGGGGGAGTGGGGGGTTGATACAGAATCAATATGTAGTACATACGTTTTGTTAACTACCCTCTCACGTACGATTGTTACAAGTTTGTAGCATTTTTATTGGGATGCGTTTTTATTTCAGTTTTATATGTTGTTTATATGACTGGCTAGAATTTTCTACTTTAGGAGTTTCCCAATGTTTAACATTCCAGAAAAACTATGTATTTTGTAAATTTTGTTATAAGTTCGAATTACAATTGTATATATATATATAGTTTATTCACTATTGAGAAGTATAAAACATTACAAAGTTTTTTTGAAATGTTAAATATGGGTGGCATAAAATTAAAATAATCACGATTAGTTAATCTTCCATTTTCAATCCATGATTTAACGTTCATCCTAAATCTAATCACGGTTAGTTTACGGACGATTTATTAACTGTGATTATTTTTTACTGTGTAAGATTCACCATAATTGGAATAAACGTTAAGAATTAATATCATTATGATTTAAAAAAAGTCGATTAACTAATTATGATTTATTTTGTTTTATGCCACCCAAAGTTAGGCTATGTAAAAATATTTATATTATTTGAACAATTAATTAAATTCTCGATTTATATTGAGTATTTTCTGCATGTGTACTTAATTACGAAATTAAAGGCAGCTGTGTTTAATCATAATTTTATTTAAGCAATAAGAAAATAGAACATTTCTTATAAAGGTACAAATAATTATCTAGGTATTTTTTTTCTTACATAATCATTAGATATAATAATATATACATTTTTTTTGTTTAAACATATACTTGTATAGAATTCAAAAATACACGGTCTAAAATAATAGAATATGATAAAATAAGCAGAGTCTGTTACAACAATATTCATTGATGTAAAATTTTATGTTACCAATATCTTGTCAAACTGAAAGAAATTTTGCGCAAGTTCGAGCATATTCTAAATCCGTGGAATCGATGGCTGCAACGTTTTGCACGTGTAATTCCTGTGCAGCTTTGCAACTTTTTATTACGAGTATATAAAACGAACATAATTTGTTTATGTAAATACATTTCTATACGAGTATCAAAGTGTTTTTATCTATACTCGTTACTTATGTATTATAAATTCCTAGTTAAAATATGGATTTTGTTTTTGATTCGATCGTAATTTACAAACGTTTCGTCGCACATTGCAATGGACATCTCGACCAAATCGACACGGCTTGTACCCAGAAGCCAAGATATATGCGGAAGCCTGAAATCCCAGTTAAAATATTTTGCAAATAAAATTGTATTTTATTTTTATACGAAAGTAGGTATTTGTTAGTGAGGTATTTTGCAAGAAATCGAAAAATCTATATTTCTTATATTTGCCCTTACAACCATGAACTAAAAAAAAAATTACGAATGACTTTTGAAGGCCAAAAAAAAAATTAATCCACAATCGGTAGATGTCTACAGGTGACTTATATTTAATTTTCAATAAAAATCGACTACTTGAAACTCCTGAAAGTAGAAAAAAAGCGAAGATATTAGAAAAATAAAACGACCATGTGCGTGTTGGGCACGCACATGATAGGGTTCCGTAGTCATTCTCACTACGATTTATATTATTTTAAAACTTTTCGTATACTATTCTTGCTACAGTGTTATATTTTGGATTTTAAAGATTTTTTGCAAATAAATAAATTAAAAGGGGGTGGGGGGCTCTGATAATTACATTGAAAAGCAAATATATTGTGACTGAAGGGTTAAAATCAAAAGGTCATCAATGGGATTAGTGAAAAAAATTTTTTGAATATACTTTTCAGTCTATGAGAAGGGGGTCCAAAAAACGGACGGCTGGACAGAGCAAACTATAAGGGTTCCTAGTTTTCTACAGAATCCTAAAAATGGAAAGGGGTGACTCAAAGTACTTCGTTCAGTACTCTAAAGGTTACCTAATGAATATAGTTTTAGAATACGAATTGATCACATAAATTGAAAAATGCTAAAAGTCAGTCACTTCTACTGAAAGAAATTTCCCATAAGAAATGTGTAGGGGTTATTTTGTCCATTTTATGTAGAAAAATCACATTCTTATAAATGTAAATAATGTTCGCTATTTGAAAACACGTATGTTAAATATGTTCTTATTTACTGTAGGTATATACTATTGTTTTATACACATAAATCTATACAAGCATAATAGCTTATTTTATTGCGTTATAGTTATTACCGCGAAATAATATCTGCTTTTATTACTATTGATTACTGCGTCCCTGTTTTCAATTTTATTTTGATGAAATAAAATTTTGATATGGGCGTAATAATAAAGACCGAGGAATAAATTTCTGTTTATAGAACATAAAAACAAAGGTGTATTGGGAATGTGCGTTCACTACGAATAGTTGATTCGATTATTCGGTGATATATTCTTTCTTTCCTTCCTACTTATATTGTACCTGATATAGCCTCAAGGTGGGTGTTTCAGCCAGGGGTGGACTGGGAAATTATTTATATTTCTTTTCTTTCTTTCTTATTTATGCGCGCGTGGCCGTGGGTAAATTCTAGAAAAATAATATTTTATTTCTACTTAAATATTATATTTCAGTTTCCATTGATAAAATGCAATTTCATTTTTTGTTTGTTGAGTTTCTATTTTATTTACTGATACATTGTCGAACTTTTTTCTATTTATAGAAATATTCTTACATTATAATTTCTTAATTAAGACTTTATTTTTATATTATTATTCGTATTATCTTTATCAACTGTAGCTCCCTTTTGAGACATGTAAATAAACCAGTCTTGAGGCTTCCGCGGTGATCTTGATATAGATCTTGGCTTTTGGATGTAAGCCGCATCGGTTTGGTCGTCACACATTGCAGTGGACATCCAAATTTAATTTGATTGCTTTTTTTATTATTATTAAAAAATCCTAAAAAAGTATCGTTTTCCGAAGTAACGATTAGATGTAACCCCTTAAATTAACTTCCTTGATTTAACAGTAGTACTACTGTTAAAGTTTAGCACGCTAGTTCTGAATCATCCTGTATGTCATCCCATATGTGATCAATTTCCGTTTATACCAGAAACCTAATTTACCTAATGAAAGCTTCTTCACATTTATATATTCATAAACTCGAAGAAAACTTTCCGCACAATATTTTATCAAAGTGTCTAAAACTTCCATCTTTCATCCGAAATGATGTATTTGATTTCGTGATTACTAAATAATACGACGTTGGGAAAATGTTACGTTTAAAACCTAAGTATATCTACAATGATATAGTACCTATGTATTATTATTAATATAACAATTATATCAGAGGTAAATTTATGAATAAAACATTTAATAGATTTAATTAAATGTTTTCTTAACTCAGTTGAAATAACAAACAGTTAATATAAGTGTTAATAATTTGGGTGCAAAATGATAATTATTAATAATAATATATATTCCATTTTTTTAAATAAAAAAACAAGGGGAAGTGTTTCTCGTGGGACAGTATTTTATTTTCTTCAAAATTATTATATGTATTTGGCCCGTTACCTGAAATAGATTTCGTTTAATTTTTTATTTATTTGCTAATCTATTCTAGGGTAAGTGACGTACCATTAATGTTAGGGGCTCTAAGCAGAAAATAATTTAGGTTCCCATTGAAAAGAACATATTACTGAAAATTTATTTATTTAATTCCCCTTTTCTTAAGTTGGCACCCTAGAGATTTGCATATTTTACTTACTGTATAATGAGCCATTGTCTAGGGTAGATTTTAATAGAATAACTTAATTTGTAGGATTTTTTTTAATACCCCATTTTTTATCATACGGTGTTAAAAATGACAGCGAGACATTTCTAAAAAACTACTAGATGACCTATTTTTGTTGGGAATTGTCTGAGTTATGAGCTTTAGAATTTACGGTGTCGCCAGTTTTAGTATTATCCAGAGTTATCAAAAATGTACTAAAAACCTGTCGACATGTTTTTTTTTGCTATTGACTGTGGTTGACCATTTTGAATAATACTAACCCTGGTGGTACCTTCAATTCTAAAGCTCAGACAGTTCTCAGCAAAAATAGGTAATCAACTAGTGTTTTGGAAATATCTCGCTGGGGTGTTCTATTTAAAGAAATTATGTCGGCCTTGACATATCCACTCAAGGTCAAATGGATATAATCATTGAATAGAACTTTTAAAACTCTACAACTTTGATTCGAAACATTTTTATCAGAAACGTTTCGTTTTCGAGATATTTGACCGTTTCCAGACTTTTCCAACATCCTGTATAACGGTTGTTCTTACATACTTTTCATTCCAATTTGAATAGATAGGATTTCAAGCAACAAAAATAATAACAAAACACCTCGCTAAAAGATATTCGTAAGTGATATAAATTCAGTTAGGTACATCAAAAAGTAAATAAAACAAGAAAGCAGATAATGAATGGTGGTTGAACTTGACACAGTCTCTGTTCGGCAGCCGCAAGGTGAGCTGATTTATCTATGGAGAAAGTTCTCTCCGTACTAACTTCGCTAGAATTTCTTCATTAATTACAAATAATAGTCATACTCACTTAATAATGAACTTATATGGTCGCATATTGTTTGCTAACTATATTGAAGCAGTTATACCTATAGGGTTAATCAAAAGTAAGCTCCTTCTTACTTTTGATTGTCTTGATAAAAGTTAAATGGGAAATTCAAGCGTTGTTTTTTTTTCGTTTCTTCATGACTCTATTGCTATAACAGTAAATATATTTTTTCTCTCTTTATCGTGATATTTTATTTTTTATAATTTTAAAAACAATAAAATATATTAATACAGTATTATGAAAAGGTGCTAATATTTTTGCACGGGATACATTATTAATATTTGAGCATATTTATTGCATTTAAAATTTAAGATATTTTAGCAAGTCAACTTTACTATTTAATTTCTACAATAAATAATACTAATGCCTAAGTAATTTTTAATATTATATCACAAATTTCATCTACACAGAAATAAGATTTGAAAAGTAACTTACCATTAATGTTTGACTCAAATATATGTATAAGGAGGTTGGGAAGTTACTTTTGAAGGGCAGGTGGTGGGGTAGGACGCAGTGTTCGCTGTTGCCAAATCTACGACCTGTCTTTCTCACTTGCACTCATGTATTTGTCATTACTTGTCATTTTAAATGCCAGCGCTGTTGCCATGTTATTCATTAGTTTTAAATATGTATACATCATTTAATATATTTTTCAAGTTTCTTATATTGTTTTTTTAATAATAGTATGACCGAAACTCTAATTCTTGTTTAAATAATTACATCGTACTGGGAAAATGCCATATTTATGGTTTAGACTGTAGTCTATGTAGCATTAGTGATACAAACAACAAAATTTGAATTCATTCGTTCGGGTAGTTTCGATGGAACATACATTGCCCGTTTCATTGCGTACCTCCCCTATACATATATATCACAAATTTGTAAACCTATTTCCACCCTACTTTTGATTAAATGAAAATATACCGAAGAATAACTTCCATCACCTACAAAGAATTTCTTGTAGTTTTACATGCCATTGTTCATTTCAATGCGTACATTGCTCTTCATTACTAAGTTGTGAATCTTCGCATAAATCTCGCGCTAGAGAATCAGAAGAGAATGTCTATGTAATAAGGGTGAACATACGAACATACTGGTTGTTCACTAAATGAACATTAATATAACATGTAATTGATGCTGTAAAATCATAAGTCGAACGAAATTCGTACAAGATAAAGATTTATATATTTTGCCACAGGCCAGACGCAAAAGGGGTTCGGTTCGTTTGATTAATAATAATTTTTTTATATAATTTCAAAATTAGAATGTGGATATTAAAAAATTTCTTTGTATTTTTTTTGTAGACATATTGTCATTTTTTAAAGTGATATTTGTGGTTTGTTGTGTGTTTTTTAAATAAATGTTTTTTTTATATATCTTCTTTTAACAGGTAGTTAGATACTGGTATGTTACGGTTCTGAAAATTTTATAATTCATATATTTTATAAATAAATTTCAATATGTATTTGGAAATCATTTATTTAAGAATTAAAATAATATACATCAGTCTTGGATAATAACCCAGTGATTCTTGTTTAGTTAAATGTATTAAATTAGAAATATTTGTTGATATTTGATTACTGCCATTACTGAATCATAATCTATAGACACATTACTGTAAAATAGCTTAATTTGATGAAAATCGACCGATGGGTGTCAAAATGGTGGACATTTTTTTAAAACTAATTATTCGTGTAATCTATTTATTTATTAATTATTATATTATCATAACATTTGCTTCACATTGTTTCAAATATTACGATTTTTTATTTTATAACTTTTGTATCGTATTACTAATCATTTTGTAATCATTAGCAAGTGTCCATCACTGGTTTTACGTTGTTCATTACTGGAGAAAACCCATTAACAAAATAAAAGGTTATAATTTAAAAATTAAACTATATTTGCTGTCTTTGATAATTAAATTGATTTAATACTTGTTTTATTAGTAACTCGAGTTCACGAGAATTACAAAAAGTAAGCACATCAATCCCAAACAGTATACCGTGCTCTTAAAGGGGCCAAGACTGGTGCTAGTATCTTATGTAAACACATTTATAAATAGAGTTCACTGAAAGTTAATCTGTCAATAAACAATAATTCACTTTACATACCAAAAGTAAGGCTAAGAATGAAATAGAGCAGAACATATTAATTTAAACACTTTTACTTTTGTGTAGGCATCAGTTTGTTAATATGCTACGAAAACAGCGCGAAAAGAAATAAAATCACTTAAAAACTTTTGTGTGAGTCACGTCCAGGAGTCAAGCGGAATCAGAGAAGTTGAGAAGTTAATGGAACGTTAGCTGAGTTTGCTAGGATTACGTGAGTTAAGACGGAGGGAGGTGGGAATGGCGGTTATCAGCAAAATATCGTAATTAAATCAATCAACGGCCAATCAAACATAGAAACGCGCGCCTGTTGAAACATAGATATGAAACAACTTTATAATGTGTTTCTTGATTTAATAGGTATACATATAAGGTACTATCACCAGTTACGCCCGCTTAAAGAGCAAGGTTTACTGTTTTTGTTTTTTTTTCCAGTAATGGATAAAGTAAAACCAGTAATGCGCACGCAGTGATGGATAGTTGCTAATGATAACAAAATGATAAGTACTACGACACAAAAGATATAAAAGAAAGAATCGTCAAATTTAAAACAACGTAAAGCAGTTGCTATGATAATATAATAATTAATTAATAAATAGATTACACTAATAATTAGTTTAAATGTCCACCATTTTGACACCTATTGGCCGATTGTCATCAAATCACGCTGTAAGACAGTTAAATGTATATAGGTTTATATTCAGAAATGGTAGTAATCAAATATCAACAAATATTTCTAATTCAGTACCGATAATTTAAAAATAGCCATTACAGGGGCCATATCTAAGACTGGTGCCAGTATTGAATTTGTTAGTAATTTCTGACTTTTATTTCGTTGTTCAATTTTATTCCTTTTGTTTCCTCGTCATATTGAAGATAAGCTTTGCGATCATTTAAAAAAAAGTTGTTCTTCGATTTAGGTTGAATTCGTTAAAAATTTAGAAATAATATACGAAAAAATAATCAGGCACGTATTAAAAAAAATTCGAATTAATATTTTGAATAATTTATCGGTGTTTATTAAAATTGTTAACTTTTGTGTAAATTTAGCACGACAAAGCACTGTGCATTTACTTGGCAGATTTTTTTGTTATTTCGCTTATATAGTGATTTTTTAATTCAGATAAATATGGTTGTTTTCGTAAAAAAGCTAAAAACTCGACTATTGTGAATCATTTTTCTGAAATCCTAAATTTAAGAAGAACATTTTACGTTCTAGCTGTTGTAGGTATACTTTTATATAGTTTTTCCTACAGTTAAAGTAATAATCAGATTTTTTTAAATGAATGTTATATAAAAGTTAAGAAAAATATGTTTTTTATAGGTAAGAAATGTAATAAAAAAATTAGCAACGAAATCGAAGTTATGAGTGGCTTTGACATGGAATGGTCCATATATGCACCCACACATATGTCGAGTGTAAATCGATAACGATTGAAAAAAAAAATTCAAAGTCAGAAAGCATCATTCATAACAAATATATGTACGTATAATTTGTAGGAGAATAAATTTTCAGTGGTCCATGAATATGATGTTTATAAATTGCGGAACAACATTATTTAAACTGAAGTTTATTTATTTTTATAAACTCCAGTCAATTCAGTAAAATATCATCAAAATGAAACAATTTAAATAACAACAAAAATACAAACATTGCTACAAATTTGTTGCGATGATGAGTTTTTAAGTGATATTATATGTAGATACGTATACAATTTAAAGTACTTTGTTTCCATTTAAATAATATGTATTATAAAAGATTAAAACTAATGCGGATTTATTTATACAACGATCCAATGTTTCAATTTTGAAACTACAGGGTCAAATAATTTTATTTTAATTGTATAGGTAATTATAAAACAAAGATAATTTTAGAAATATAAAACAGTATACGGTACACGGAGATAAATATTTCATAACAATCAATCAATTTTTAAAGAAATATTACTATTTGATTCAGTATTCTTAAAACGGAAGACAATTTTGTAATTTTTCCATATTATATAATTAATTCTACACAATCATAGTATTTATTGTATTGTCTTTTAATAAAAAATTAAGTATCAAATTATTTTACAATGGAGATACATATACGTTATAACTGATAGTATTTTTTGATACAAAATTGAAATTTTAAATCGGCAACTGTAATTTTTATTAAAAAATCGACTCCATTTTTCTCCGTGTAGTGATATTTATAGTTAAAATAGAAAATAATATCTGCTTTGAGGAATTATAAAATAAACAATCATAGGTATATTATATATGGCATATTTTATTTTAAAAATGAATAATACATTGATGATTTTTTATACAAATGAAATGAAGCTATTTACAGTCTTATAAAGCAGTACAATTATTTAATAATGATGTTTAACATCGTGGATTGGTCCAGAGTTACTGATGTGGGATGTAGCTCCATGATGGGCACTATGGATGGGTTGGTGATGGTGAACAATTGGAGCTACGTGATGTACAGTGGCTACTGGGATAGCGTGGTGTTGTACAACCGGTACGGCAACGTGGTGTACTGGAGCAACATGGTGGTGTTGTTGTGGCTGGTGTACGGCTTTACCCTTGTACTCAACATGGGCTTGGAATCCGGTGTGCTTGTCGGCGGTGTAGTGGACAATACGTTGTCTGCCATCGGGTTGCGCCAGGCTGTAGTGACCCTGAACATGGTCGCCGTCGCGCTGTTCGGCTTGTTCCTTCACGTCACCGGTGTGTCCGTCATGAACAGAGTACTCGAAGTGGTATTTAGCTGGAGCGTGTTCGTAATGGTGTTCATCATGTCCGTGGTGTTGCTGAGCGTATCCATGGTGTTGTTGCACATACCCATGTCCGTAATGTCCCAGCTGGGCTACGGCGCTCACGACACAAGTCGCGGCCAAGATGGTCAACATCTTCATAGACATGATTGGATAAGGTATTTCTACTGTAACTAGATATCACTTAATCAGTAACACTTGAGTTTGTGATACTGTTTTCAAAATTCCGCAGTCATTTTATAGTTGTTTGGCTTTCTACAAATGCTCATTGCTCCAATTGATTTTGTGTAACATATTACGTTTATCAATATTACTTTCTTTGTTAATTATGTAATGGATTAAGTATGTCTGATACATATTTGTCATTTATACACCCTCGTATGTGAAAAAACAAGTATCGTGATTGGGTAACTAATATGGTAAAAAACCAGCAGACACAAGTAAATGTAAATACACTAATAGTTTTTGTTAAGAAAAAATCGTTCCACCACGTTAGTTCCGAACTATGCAGTCACTAGTTATTTAAAAAGTTGTTTTATCATATGTCATATCTGTCTCAGTATATTTACGTAGGCAGTAAGCAAATGTATTATGGAATTATTACAGTTGACAAATAAACAATTATTTAAATTACTAATTACATAATTAATGCGTTTGTTAAAATACTTTTGCTTGATGTAATACATGCATTTATTATTCAGGTACTTTAATAGCAATTCACAATCAGCCAAGTTTCCATATTTGTACTAAAAGTAATACCTATAAAATATTTAATTGTAATTAATTATAACATATTATTCGTAATTATATGTTATTTAGTACCATATAAGTTTATTTCAAAATAAAAGTTCATTTCATTAAAAGAAAATACCAAAATCTATTTTTTTATAAAGGTATAACTTAAAATATCTGCAATAAGAATGGTACCTATGGCAAACACGCAAACTGTTCAATTTCTGAAATACGTATTAGAAAGTCCCATGACAACATGGCAGATATTTCTTCTCTCTTATGAACCATTTGAAATATAATAAAATTTTTTTTTCAAAGTTTTTTTCGAAAAAATGAATAGAACATAAATTATAAATAATAATATTTTATATAATATATAATTTTTAACTTTTCGATTTTTCTCTAATTCTTACTGTTTCAAAGTAATTAGAAAAATTCCAGAATCGATGTATCCGGTTGAAAGATCGTTTTTAAAAATAGGTTTACTTTCCAGACTAAAATTAATCTTAAATATAAAATTTCATTCTTCTACGATTTGTCGTATTTGAGTTAAAGCGCTTACAGACAGACTGACAGACAGATGCACAAACATCATGGCGAAAATAATCAAAATGGATTCAGGGAAGGTAAAAATGGATAATTCCATCAAAATCCGGTTTTCGGAAAAAAATCGGCTTGACAATACCTACTTATACCATGTATATTTCATATATGAGAAAGTAAAAAATGTCTAAAACGTAGGGATACCATTATTTAACAATTATTTGTACATTAAGGACAAAATATGTATACGCAATATAATCATATAGTATGCGAAGCAGCAAATATGAAAATATATAAAATGAATGGTGAAAATTCAACATTATAATACACTCCACTTAATAGCGCCTCCATATAAATCGCAAGAAACTGTGATTTAAAGAGCAATAAAAGTCACGAGGAACCGTAAAATTTCATTGTTGTGGTGATTCGAAGTGCGAACAATGTCTTTTAGAATTCACAACTCTTATTTTGCTTCTCTACTCAAACATTATTATTTTATTAGCAGTTTACATTTGCGTGGTTTCTTAACGTTTTTTGATTGTCGGTCCTTTTCTGTTCAATATAAAAAACCACATTCAGTGGATTTAAATAATAAACATTTCAATTTTAAATGACTGTAACTGTTATGAATTTGAGTTTATATCAGCGGACTCGTTATTATGTGAAATTACTGATGCTTTTTAACACTAAAATATTATTAGTCTATGTTCACTCTTTCAGATTTTGATTGTTATTTATTTTAAATTTATTAACCCGCCAGTGGAGGCGTACAAAATCCTCACGTCAGTAGAAACGTTGTGTTAAATTACCTCGTTAGGCATTAGGGGCTATTTAAAGCACTCTTTAATTACATAATTATTTTATTATTAAGTAAAACATGTCATTAGATAATTATTCTAATATAAATTACATAATATAGTGAAACAATATTGATAACATTTGTCTGCATGATTTAAACAATCGTAGTGGAGTGTTTAAATATTGAATGAGCCAACAATTTTGAGGAGGAATAACACACTACGTTTCTGTGATAAACTCAAACTGTAATTAATGTCAGTTGTTCATTATGATTCAGTTTGAATGTAGACTGGCTGATAAGTAAAGAACTAATTTCATTTTGTTAATTTACAATTAGCTCTTCATACATGTCGCTTTAAATATATGACATTTAAAAACTACGAATTTTATATGGCGAGTTATCGCCTCATAAAATTCGTAGTTTAAACGTTTTTAAAAAAACAATATTTTAACAATTAACTATCGATGGATGTATAGATTGCTTGAATATTATAATTATTTAATTATTTAATAAATAATTAGAATCAAAAGTTAAGATACGAATATTACTTGTGTACTATTTTAACAACGAAATATAATTATAATAATATTTTATAATGAATATACTCTAATTTAAAAAAAAAACGGAGATCAGCATTTATTGCGATTGTACGTGATTTTGATTTCCGGCGTGTAATATGTTTGTATGTATGTGTGTGTGTGTTTGAAATGTAATGTAATAATCTGAACGATCAGAACGGTGGTGTAGAAAAGAAAAATGTTCCGATATTATAGGCACTCTGGAACTGCAATGCTGCCAAATAAAAATAATATAATCTACATTTATTAATAGTTACTTGATAATATTGATATTTTATTCGGCTGTGTCATGAAAAACTGTACATTTTTTTCAGTAGTATAAAAAACATAATAAAATGTTTGAGTTAAATAATTTAAATGTTGTTTGTGATGCGTTTAAGAAATTACTTCGGAAAAACTGTAATTTTTCGAAATATAGAAGAAAAAAAACAATAAATCTTCAAGAAGATTTAACGAGCTGCTTATTAATAGCTATCATATAATTTTCATCACTTTTTTATTCTAATGCAAATGTGTAAATGTGAAGGCTGTAACTCTTGAAAACTTTTTTATATCTCCCAAGTTAAATCAGAACCTAACCACTACGGTAATATAATTTTAAAACGGTGCATTATATCATAAAATTCAAGTAAAAAAACGATGTGGAGATAAAAAAATATTCGTTCAAACATATGATTCAGTTATGATGATATATTCATACAATTTATCCCCCAGTTCCCTGGGTGGAGACGCAATAATATAGAAGATTTTGCACTGCACATAATACGCATATATATTTTAATGCAGTATAGCGATGAAAACACGCTGGAGGTAACAAGTAGGGGAAAGATGTCATCTCTGCAGCCAAGACAGCGTTTTTCAAACAGTGTAACATTTTCTCTGTAGCTTTTATAATATACATGTGTATTTCGATTTTTTTTTTGCTATACATTTAAAATACCGATCAATTAATTTTAAGCTGTTATTATATACTTATAATATACATATTAAGACTTTACGTTTCCACGGTATTTTGTATAATATAGAAAATAACGTGAAAATCTAGACTATGGGCCAACCTTGGTCGACAAGCCTTGGTCGAGCCTTGAACGAAGTTATCATTTGTATTTCGGCCCAGTGCTGAGTGCCAGGCTTGGGCCAGAGTTGGCTAGCAATGGCGTAATTTCCTAATTGGGAAGTTGAAATTTTCAATCCTCAAACTTTGGAGAAAAATTGCTATAAATTTTGAACCGATTATCGGAATTGATTTTAGTTGACGGATTTGAAATCAGTGTGTTAAAATCTATGTAACAACTATATAATAGGTCAAAATTCGATAAAAATTAAAAAATTGTTGTTGAATTTTTAAGTATTAGACTATTATGAAGAATAATAATTTTAATTAATAAATAAAATCATATAACTCAATACATATTTTTATATATCGTGTAAGTCGGGATCCATAGGCAAAAATAATAGTTTAAAAATGTATACGTATATTACATAAACTCTTCAAAATCTCCGCCCGCCATTTTTTCTCCGACATAATAGATATCCCTATGGGTCTTGACTTACGGGACACCTATGTACATATTTGTCGATGCGATCTCTATATTACATTATATTTTTATTTGAAATATAGAAAAATTAAATTAAATTGGGGGAAATATAAACACTCCACCCTATACGAAAAATTAAAACCACACCTTTGCTATTATAAATTTACTAATGGTGTGTATAGGCACATGTTAAGTTAATAGGTATACAAAAAAAATCGATACATCTGCAATTTAATCGATCCTGTATATATTATATAGACAAATGTTTGAAAACTCCTGAGGTAGGTAAGTCAAGGGTGCGGCACCCCTGTAATTGGGGGTGATACTGTATTTGTGTGCATTCATTCCAGTTACTTCCGAAGTGGTAACGGTTTTACACAAACCGCCCGCAACAAAAGTTACACGTGGCGCCTAAATGCGCGTTCCTTGTTTCTTTGTGTAAATGATTGATCGTGGTTTATTTATTTTTGAAAAGTTTTGTTTTCGGGATTTTCGAGTTTTCGTGTGCTTTTGACATATATGAATATTTTATGAAATTATTATTGTTCTTTAGTTATTGTGGATTTGGAAATAATGCAGTATGTTTTCATGTTTAAAATAAAGTGCTGAAAAAGGATAAAAATGAAAGTGGTACCACTAATTATTTATATAATAGGTAATTAAATATTATGATTACTTATTTGATTAGAATTTATTTATTTAAAAATAGTTTGTACTTTCTTGGAAAGCTTAGTAAAAAATAATTATTCTTGGTTATATTTAATTTTCCATAACTTCATTTGTAAGGTATTTTAAGCTTTCTGTTATTTTTTTGAATTAACAATAAATTAGGAAAAAAATTTGGTAACAAATAAAAAATTTTCTGAAGACGAAAAAACATTTTTTTTAGCAATATTTTAAAGAATAAAAAGTATTGTTAGAAAAAGGGCCAAAAATGTGCTGCGGTGCGTCTAAAGGTATAACTTCAAAAATATGTTAATTTTAAAAAAACTTTTTTAGAGACCATTATATTTTTATATATCGCTGAATCCGAATTTGAGGTCAAAATAGCACCTTATCCAATTCATTTTGACCTCAAATTCGGATTCACCATTTCAAAATACATTATTATTTATTGAACTTTTTAAAAATATATGGTTACCGGTTATCCATGAAAAGGTTCGGATTCAGGTTCAGGTCTCTGATTTTATTATTATATAATATAAAATTTCGAATATTGCTATGTATTGCTTAAAAAAATCTTTAAAAATCGGATCCGTCACAATTAAACAAATGACAGGCGTGTAGTTTCTGCAAATTAAACCTTCATTTGTTATGTTTAGCGAGACGTAATACAATTCAATTAATCTTGTCTTTCCTAAAACGAAACCTTACAAACGTAAACAACGCTAAGCTGTTGGAAGACAATGTAACACCTGTGCTAACAGAATAATAGTAGAGTGTGTCAGAACCCCCATACGTTATATACTATTTTATAATAGTAGGCTGTAAGGTGGTTCCAAATTCCCCTAACCATCACTACTAATAATAGTAGGTATCTTATATTACACATATACATATGAGGTAGTAGGATTAGAAAATGTTGTCTGATGTTAAAATTAATATTCGACGAAATTAAATTGCGTTAAGTAAAGGGATGTTACATTCTGGTGTATGTTTCTGAATACGGGTTTGGTGTTCTTGAAAGATGTTAGATAATATTTAATATTATTAATGAAACTTTACATTGAAGGCATTGATGTTGTAGATCTTTGAAATCTTATAATTTTTTTCTTATCTTTTGAACTGATGTTAATTAATGCTTTAAATACATATTCAATATCTTGTTTTAATTTTAGGTTACGTTATTTATTTATATATTACTACCCCCCCTCCCCCTTCTCGTGGTTTCGTCAGCGTTGTATTGTTTATATAGTTCATTATTTTGTCACAACTAGAATTGAATTTTGAAAAATTACGATAAATGTGTATATAAATGTGAATATTTTAATTAAAGAATAATAAAGATAATATAGATAATCTAGAATGTATGTAACATTATTGGCCTGTATATGTTTTAACAAACCGAGTCTTTTTCCCATTTGATTAACATGGGAAAAAATACTTTTTTACGTATGCGTGAATTGCTCGTTGAAAAATTTATGTATTTTAATTTCTCACAGCAGCGTATTATAGAGAATTAAATTTCCTACAAAATATCACATATGTTCAATTAATAGATCCAGTATTTTTAACGATATGTTCGTTTAAAAAGTAAAATCCAATTTTTATGATAATTTTTAAACAAACATATCTATAAAATTACTGAGTACTTAATTAATTAATTTTCTACGAAATATTGCTGTGAATATTAAAAAAATTTTTTTTCAACGTAAAGTAATTTTTTCCATGTTAATCAAATGGGAAAAAGGACTCGGTTTGCGCCGTTCACAGGTTTGATTTACGAGTCTGAAATTTTTGATTCAAAGCTAAAACATAGGCCAACGAACCAAAAAAATAAAAATAAAAAAACACCCTTATGTAACATGTACGTACATAATAAAAAAATTATAAAATCATGAAAAATTGTAATTACATATTATAGTTTCATCTGTAGTTTAACAAATTAATATGAATAAATTATTTTGTGTTATTATATAACATAACGAATATCTTTAGCTAAACATTTTCCTTCACAGATAATTTTATTAATAATGTATTACCTACTCCGCTATCTCTCTTGAAACACTATACCGAGAGCGCAGTGTAAGTTTTGAGATATTTCATTACAAATAGATGACGCTATTTAAGGTGTCTCCGAATGCAATTTCATACACATTTAAAACTTTCGAGCTCGATTTCTTACAACGACGTTGATCAATTCCATGTACTTTATACTGAAGCGCAATAATTGACACCGTTGTTTAAAACATTATGTACAGATATAGTAGCACTGAGCAATCTTTCGAGGTAATTTATTTTCTCTCCTACAATTTTTTTATATGTTTTATATTTTTTATTTATATAATTTCATTATTGGTTCTTTATATTATCTCAAATTGTCAACATGTATTTCTGTACTATTTTATTCAAAGTGAACATAATTTATTTGCCATTTTAGATTTATTTAAACAATTTTGAAATCAGAGCAAGCAGCTTTTCAATTTTTGATAATCGAGGATTTGATTCGTGAAGTAATTTTCAGAACATCAAGATAAATTATTATTTTTAAAATAAACTTCATCGTTTAAATCTGGTTAAGAAATTCAGTATAGTGTTATAGTTATCATTAAAAATTATTCGTTTACCCCTAACATAGAAAGGGCAAATAGTTTTAAAAATGGGCCGGAGTAGATATTATTATAGTAGTCAGTAGTCTTTCTTCAAATTAAATGAGAGAGATTTTTCATTTTCGCTCCGACAAATGTATTTTAATAATAATAACACAGCCACATAAAAAAAAATTGTGCTATACCAAAAAAGGCGACCTATATAGCATTGTAGTATTTGTCGAGCATAGACGAAATCCAAATTTTTGAAATTTTTTGCTTTTTTCAAATTTTCACGACGAAAAATCTAATAATTTTCGAAATAGATTTTGCTAATATACTATTATAATAAATATATTCATAATATTTGATAGTTATATATTTATTTTAAATATCGAAGGTTTTAACGGTATAATAATAATAATATATTTATGAATATTACATGTTTCTTAGAAAGCTATGCACATATTATTATGTATTATTAACATGTTATCAGTTTTAAACCTGATTTTTATTTATGATATTTATTGCACTATGATATTGTAACTTTTTTATTAATGTTGAATATAATTATTTACTTTCCCTCTCTCTCTCTCTGGCGTAATTGAAGTTAAAGCACTCGGTATTTTAAAAACACTATTTTTAAAAAGGAAAAACTTGTAGAATATTGCTTATGCAAGTTGTAATGAATGTATAAAAACGTTAATTTAAAATACAAATAGGAAATAACTGGAGCAATCAGAGCATTTTGTAATTAAAGTTTTTTAGCTTGTTTGCAACAACTTCTTTGTACGTGTTTGTTTTGCTTCTACGTAAAATTTAATTATATACCGTTGGAGAATTAGCACTTGCTCTATATTTAAATATCTAGATAATTTGATTATAGACACACGATGTTAGGATATGAGATAAAATGTTTATATAAATAATGTGAAAATGTAGGTTTTGATACATATTTGTGCATGTTGTATTCGAAGCAGGACTAATAATCTGCCGAATCGTCAGCTAGTTTTTTAATTGAGGCTATATTTTTTTATAAAAATAAATTTAAATAAATAATTTACATATTAACCATTTTACTTTAGGTTGTAAATTTTAATAAAATCAGTGTTTGCTAAAGCTAGAATCACCATGTATCCCGTTTGAGAGTTAAATATTACCGACGTACCCTTAAGGGCGGATCCGGGGTTCAGTAAATTTTAGGAAAAATGTATTACATATTGCAATTTTAAGTTATTTTTCATATAAAAAATCAACCTTTTCTTACCCCATGCGTACCACACTTATTATATACATATATTATATTATAAAACGCACCGTCTATCTGTCTGTCCGTTAGTACACTTCACTCAAGAACCACGTGTATTTTTTTTACAGATTTTAGTATATATTTTGTTACGTAAGTAATACGCAGTAACGATAATAGCAAATCAAGCTGGAAAAAAGTTATATATCTATTTTAACTATTTAATTTAACACATTTGTTATTGCATTTTGTATTTTATAATTTTAATTTTTTATTTACGTCATTGAAAAGTAAATATAAAATATTAAAATATCATAAGAAAGAAAAAAAACTTTTATATTAAAATCGATTTTAATTTTTACATTTTGTTTCCTTGTTAATCTTTTTATAAATAAACTTTTTTTGCATTAGTTTAAATACCCTTCTTAAATTTAATCTGTCACGAATGATAAGATAATTTAAAAGTATTTTTTTGCCAAATACTAACCAGTCTGATTGTCATAATAGAAACTGTGTGATTGATTGTAATATTATACATACTTCCAGCTTCAACATTCGCTGTCCACATAACCGAGCTGATCGTGCCAAAGTTCGCGGATCCCCGCGACCCGGCCGTGCTGGTATGCGCGTATGACCTCGGCACACAGGAGCTTCATTCAGTCAAGTGGTACAAGGATGAACAGGAATTCTTTAGGTTCACACCGCGCGATAAGCAAACCAGACGGTTGTTCCCGGTGGAAGGAATTAGTTTGTCTGAAAATTATACGAAAATCATGTAAGAAATATATTTGTAACCTAAATTCAGCTGAATGTTCTTGATCAAATTTTAAGTTAAAAGTTCATATACGAGTAGCCTAGATTTTTACATTTTCTTTTTAAATTCTTCTTCGTTTTGTCTGCTGGCTTAGCCTTTTTAGACAGCTCCTTCATCGTTGATTTTTATTTAGTGTATGTGTAGTGCGTGTGTTTGTGAGAGTATGTGTGTGTTAGGGGGCACAGAGATACAAGATGGAATGGGATGTTGCTGATGGGCCAATCATAGCAGGTAACAACGAAGAGTGTGGTCGGGACTTTATGAATTATGTAAGGAGTCACTGAGGTTATTTATTATTATATTATATGATTTTCATATAAACCTTAAGGGGTACGATAATGGCTATTTCCCCTATGTACCTATATTTCTGAATCTTCTTTAAGTATTGTTTGTATTAATTCAATCATTTACAATAAAATTATTTATAATTTTAGTGTAATTAAAAATAAAACATATTTTAATTACACTAAATGACAGTACTTTTATTTACTTGTGATCTTTTGGTTTTTCATTTCAGTTTATAGTACATTGAAAATGAATAAAAAATTAACTCATTATCAAATATTTTAATTATAATTTAATGACTGACGTTTTTCAATTAGCTAAACACATAAAGTGATGTGTTTTATGGTATTTGGTATTAAAAATTCCAAGTTTTAATTTTCCAATTTCAACTCGTTCAGTCATTTGTATTTATCTGATGTTTATTTTATATTATATTCCTGATATTTGGTTTAGTATTTGTAAAAAAATATAAAGGGCTGCAGATACGTTTTGCAGTGATTTAGAAGATATGTTTAGTAATTTTGATATAATAGTAAAAAATGCCCATGCTGAAAAGCATTCAATTATTACATTATGTAATAAATATATTAAAATTTTAGTTGTGGTATGACGCGTTGCGAAGTGACCTTAATCAAATTAAACAAAATCGAGTCTTCTGGATATTATAAGTGTGAAGTTTCTTCTGAAGCACCCACATTTGCCATTGATAAAGTGTCGAGTTCTATGACAATTGTAGGTTTGTATGAATTCTATATCGGATTTAAATTATACGTAAGTGGATACTGTATTAATATTTTTGTAATATTTCTTCTAAAGTTTTATCTAAAAATTATTGTAGATTGGATTTTTATTTTATTTTTAAAGAAACATAATTTTCCTTCTATTGTACAATACCTTTCGCTCTCGTTATGAAATACGTTAGTTTTTGACCTAAAATAAATCCTCGCCGAATGATTATCCTGTTGTTTTATTTTAAGAGGTGCCGCAAGGGGGGTCCCGTTTCCCATTGAAATAACATGGGAAAATGATTCTTTAGTACTAAAGTAGGTATTACTGATGATAACTGATGAACAATTTTTAAGGGCATCGTTTTGTAGATGTCTCTCAATTCAACGTATCAAAAGTTAGAAGAATTCAGTAATTGTACGTTTAAAAGGCTCTCGCGGCTAAACTATTGATTCTATAAAAATAAGTTAAATTTTAATTTTGTAGGAAATTTAATTCTCTATAAAAATAGTTCAGAGAGCTATAGGTGTAAATGCAATGAGTTAAAACTTATAAGTGTTTTAAATATTTATCAACATTTTTACGTCAATTTTCTATAAATATCAATTGAATATATTACCCTACTACTGAGCTGTCGGAAAAGGAATGACCAAGCCGATAACTAGCATTATAAGAACATAATTTTATTCTCTATAAAATGACGTCCTTAAAAAAATTTCATCAGTTATCATGAATCAGTAATATCAACTTTAGTAGGTACTAAAGAATAATTTTTCCATGTTATTTAAATGGGAAACAAGACCACCCTTGTGGCACCTCTTAAAATTGAACTACAGGGTAATCCTTGTAGGCGGATTTATTTTGAGTCATATAATACCTTCTTTCGTAACGAGAGAGGAAAAAATATCGTTTTTTTTGACACACTAATAAATACCTATGTAATATGTATTGTATGTTATATTTATATTCACAAAAAATACAGAATTTTTTTATTGAAAACAAAACCGATACTATATAAATATCTATTTGTACATATGTATATATAACCAAATAACAATAGTAATGTAAATCTGGCAAAGGGATGACAATCCAAGAGACAAAATAAAGGGCGCCACAAGCGTAATAACATTACAATTTTATTGCGCATATATAACGAAGAGTAAAAAAAAACTTTTTTCTTCTCTTTTCCATGCTCCTATTTTATAATTATGTAAAAGTGTGGTTTTTTATTGTTACCAGATGAGGTTACATTTTTTGTTTTGTTACTGCACATAATATATTTGAATCAGATTGTATAGATACTTTTTTATAAACGTTTTATTTTGTATGGTTTGTACCGTTTTTGTAGCTTGTGAAATTGTATGTCGGGTTATTTTATTATTGAATTTAAATATTGTTCGTGATGAGTTTTGCCATGCACTTTTTTTTAAATTAGTTTATTTTAGGAGCAATTTATGTATAAATATAATTATATTTTTTCTAAGTAATGTGATTTTTAAACCTTGAATGAAAATTTGGAAAATAGATTCACTTTTGATATTTCTATTATAAATATTGCATTATATAGAGTCTTATCAGGTGGAACAAACTTAAACAGTTGATTGAGAAAGATATTTCAAGCAAAATAGTTCTTTTTTTTATTATTATTATTACATTTTTTTTAATTTATTTCTTTTTTCTTATTTTTAATGTTAGAACAAGAATATAAGCTTAGAGATCGTTTATAAAGAGAAAAATAAATCTACTAGAATTTAAGCTAAGTTTTTCTTCATGTGGCCGTCTGCCGCCCCTTCTGAACTGTCGCTCCGAGCGGTCGCCGAGCCTTCCTCCCTAAAGCCGGTATTACTGTTATACATTAACGAAATAAGCAACGAATTTTAATAATTTTTAAAAATTTCAAACATCAACCATTCTTTTTTCCAAAGCTTACTTGACTTTAATTTTAGTTTTGGCTGACGCCTCGACAAACAAACATATTTTAGTTTTTCATGGCAATTGTGATTTTTATTTAGAAATGAATAAAATTCGTTGTATCTTTGTTATGAGTTGTTTTATTATCGAAGATACGAGAAGCTTTGCGATCGTTTTTTAAAAAAAAAAAATTGTTCTCTGATTTCAAAATTTTCACTCAATCTTTTAGTTTCAGGTCAAGACAAACACATTTTATAATCGATTGAGTTTAATACTAAACCGATTATAAAATTTCATAACTGTTTAACAATGGGATCTCAAAATATTAAATAAAAACTAAATTTAGGACACATGTTCATATAAACTTTTTTTTATATTTTTTTCTTTTTTACACCTGATTTGACACATCCTGTATAAGTATAAACCTATGTAATATTTTAAGTTTAATTAATTATTTTTATTGTCTTATTTTAAGGTTTACCAAGAGAAGACCCGACAATATTTGGTTTACATGAAAAATATTATGAGGGGGATGAAATAATTTTTAAATGCATATCAGCTCCATCCTTACCACCTGCAAATATAAAAATTTATATTAATGATGAAGAGGTAATAATCGTAAATAAATATAACCATTTCTTGATCTTCATGTATATTTACTAAAACAGTACGACCAGTAATTATTATATATTATTTGTAGGTGATCTCTGATATGGTGATTCGTTATAAAGACTCAAAACCTGATCAGTATGATCTAGTGACTCGATCAGCATTTTTACAGATAGTGGCAAATTTACAAATGCTTACGTCCCATGTTATTATAAAATGTGAGACCAGATTACCACCATCGCCTGTAAGAAGTGTCCAAAAAGAAATACATATTAAAGACAGAACACCACCTCAAATATACAGTAATGAAAAACTAGAGTGGCTAACCAATAAAGGTAATTTTATGACATACACATGTTGAGTAGATTTAATTTTCAAATAATATTTCAGGTTGTGGAAGGAGTTTGAAGGTTTTTCAAATTGGATTATTTTTTATGATAGTTAAATATTTGTGATAATGATTTTATTTCACCAGTGATGGCGACACAAAAAAAAATTCTACCGCCCTTTTACTTAGACTACAATTAAATATATTTATTTTTATGTAATTTATAATATATGTAAGCTTATGATTTTATTGTAAATAAACTATAATGATTTTTATGATATATATTTTTGTAGAGATTACATATAGGTAGAGTATACTTAAATTTACTTAGGTAATTTAATTAATTTTTTTACGTAAAGTTCCTAAAAAGTTATATTAATATGATGTATGGTATGTTGTCATTAAAACAAACTAAAAATTTAATTTTATATGCCTATAAATCGAATAAAAATTGCGAAATTGCCTTTTTCAGACTGAAATACTGAAAATATTTAAAAAATATACTAGAATAAAATTTTAATTTTAAAAGAACAGATAAATTTTGTATCTTTATATAAAATTGTAGCCCTTATATAAACTTTCAAAGGTTGTTAGTGAAAAAAGCCTATCCAATCAGAAATTCAATATAACTATTAAAGGGGATGAGAACATTTAAAAAATTTAACTAGTCTGTATTTAATCAAGTTAGCTAAAATATTCAATTTTATCATTTTAACAAATAATGCTCTAGCAAGTATACGAAGGCACATAGTGTGCAGATTAAAATAAAATGGGTACTTTTAACGGATTAATAAAATAATAATGAATTCAAAAGCGAATATACGATTATCAAGAATATTTTATACATACGGGTACTTGTGATATGTAAAATAATCCTTTCAAATTCAAATTCAATAGCGGATTCGACAGATCGGTACGCTTATATATTTGAATTAAAAATCGGTGGATGTTTGACCAGTTCTATTCGCTGTAATATAAAACGTCGACTGAATACTAATGATCTACCCTTTTCCCCTTCCCCCAGGCGTGTAAAACGTCAAGGAAGAACCCCATCGGGCCCACGATAAGTGTCTCACTTCATTACACTTTTCCGGAAAACTCGCTTTTCTTACCGCTCTGTTAAATGTCATGTCAAATTGTTCCGAGACCATTGCTTTTGAATTAGAGGTCCTTAACGATAATATTTTTGTTGTAAGAAGAGTCGATTTCTACTCGTTGGTTTTAGAAAATCAGCCAATGAATGGAGAATAATAAGATTTTGTTTGTTGACTATGGTTATGAGGATTTTTGTTTGCTCATAAATATTTTTCTTGGCTTTTAATGATTAATATTGAGAACATTAAACGCACACTATTTTTAATGAAATGAGAAGCATTAAATAAACTATTATAAAACTTAAAAAACTATTATAGCATTTGTAAATAATATTGAACTGTATGTTTTGTGTTTTAGCAATAGTTAATATAAACTAGTATTAATAAAAGTAAAAGTTATAAAATTAAAGAAAATTAAATTAAACAAAATATTTTAATTTAAGCAAATATTATTGTGCAAAACAAAATTTTAATGCTCAAAACGGAAAATGTTATTGCTCAAAAAAATTCTATTTAATATCACACATGCTCAGAATTCAAAATGTTATTGCTCAAATACAATATATTTAATGCCCAAAGTATAGAAAATATTGTACGCTTAAATACAACCCATTAATATTTCTATTTTATTTTAGTTTTGTTCTATTAATTCGAGTTTACAAATTATTCTAATAATAAATTTGATTTATTTTGATTATATTTTTATTTTATACATTCAAAGGAACATAAATGCATAATAACATGGTTATAATTTCTTTAATGTAATCGTGGGCAATACTTTTGAAATTTAAATTATTTAGTGAGTTACACATATGTAGGGGAACAAAAGGCAAAACGGTCCCAGTAGGTACAATAACTTTTGAACTATTAATGCCAATTGTTAACTAATGGTGTCAGCAGAAAGTCTACCCACCTCCCACGTTCGGTCAGTGCGTTTGGAGTTGTCACATGTAGGTACAGTATTTTAGTAAAGTTTGTATTTTTTCATATGTTTTGATGTAAAATATGCGATTTTTACATAACCTTCAATTTAATATTAGTTTACTAGGATAAGTTTTAATATTGGATACATTGAATGTACTGTACATAGTTTTTTCCAGTTTAAAACAATACTGCCGACATTACCTCAAAAATTTAGATTGTTTTGATCAAAACCCAAAAGGCAAAACGATTTACGTGGACCATTATGCTTTCAAGTTAGAAATATTAATGTTATATTAAAATTAATTTTTATAATAATTTGTTGATATATTATTTATATTAATTAAAATATTAGATTCTCACACGAACAACCGAAAATGCTACTGAAAGATACTGGATACTACACCTACATATGCATATATTATTAATAAATTTTTTTAATAAAGATAGTCATTACTCATTATTTATAAAATATTAAGAAGATGAGAATCTAAGGAAATTATTTATTTATCATCATTGCAGGCATTTAATCGTAAGTATAACAATTTTAATATACCCATATTTCAAAATTAATTCTATAAATCACACAAGAAGTAATATATTCTGATTGTGGTGAAAATAAATTTATACAAAACCTTATTTCAACCCGGAACTGTAAAATTTAAATCACTTGTAATTTATATTTAACTATAAATATATATGTTACAATACTTTTTGAATCATCAGAAAAAGATGTTATGAGGGTGGATGATTTATTAAAACTTTCCACACCATCTGTTTATTGCGCTATGAAACGACCTGAAGAGAACTTTATGAGTGAGAAAGAGACACTCTTGCAACCCTTGTGTTATTACTTTTGGCCATTTAGGGTAGTCCTTTATTTAATTTCTGTAGACGAACATATATATATGTGTGACCCAAAATCTAATAAAATATACAGGATGGCTCATTTTAATCAATCCACTTAAAAATGACTTGCTCAATATATTAAATTTTTACATATCGCTTATATGCTGTAACAACGTCATAACTCAAAAATTGTGATTTTTCAGGAGACACGTTTAAAGTTTTGAATTAGTATAACTTTTTATGATAATTCTCAAATATATTTATTATTCTGAAGATCAAATCAAACTTGACTTGGCTTTTGAAAAATTGAATAAAATATATATAAAGACACCAAATGGTCATTAAAGTTCAATAATTTCTTTGCTCCTCTAACAGTTGATCAACTTTTGCCTGAAACATTTTTGCCTATGACAATAAAATGTTCTGATATATTTAAATGGATTGTTTATGAGTCACCTGTATATTGAACCACAATTGGTTTGTTGGAATAGAATTTTAAACAATTGTTAAACATGTCAAGTATTACAATTCAGGGGTGTCATGGACTAAAAAGTTACTTTAGTATATTTAATAAGCATTTTTCTATTTAATTTGCTTTAATTTTTGCTTGAAATAATCTTTTTAATCACAAAAATAAATCTATTAGATAAAAATAAAAAGCAATAAATGCGAAATCAATAATAAAAAGTTTCTAACAAACTTCTAGAAACACTGCTCATCAAAACTTGAAAGTATCCATATTTCTTGTTTTATTAAAATACGTATGTATATACTTATTAAAAATAAAACAAAACAAGAAAAATCTTCAGGAAGAAATTTACACAAACTTTACTATCAAGGCAGCATTATTTTATAATGAATAATAAAAAAATCTTTTATAAGTTAACTGAAGTATAACTAATTAGTTTTATCTTATCGGATAATAATGTACTCGATATATGTATGTATGTATGTATGAAAGTACCTTGTAGTAGCACTCTTAATGTTAAGAGGTTTAATATTTCACGTCCAATATAAGTATGTAATATGTATGTATAATGTACAGTGTGGTGTAAAATTTACTTGTAAAACTAGTAGAGATGTTTTATTAATGTTCTTGGTGTAACGTAATACAAATGTTTCTTGCATAGTTGTCGGGTTATTTTATGTACTCTAAAATATTTTGTCATTTGAATAGAAAAAGATTATTTTCAGCGTTTTTTTGGCATTATTTCGGAAAAGGATACTATGGAAGTATCTATTATATACATACGCACAATTTACAATATATTTTAAAATTTAATTAAATACCCTATTTAGACGATTGCTCGAAACACTAATCTTGGATTGCATAAACCAAAACTAGCCAACTATTTAAAAACCCATTAACCATGTTTGAAATTATATTGTTAGATATTATCAATAGTTACAGAAATAAATGCCTGATCATACAATAATTATACACCCTGTAAGAACCATTTGACATACTTTTGTGCTATACTGTATGTACTTGAAGTCTAAAAATTAATGGAAGATGTTATTTATTATAAAAGTTATGTATGTTACCTTCTAAAGTCTATGTGTATCATTTATTATTTATGTACTATGAATATAATATTTTTGTGTTAAAAATCGAATTTTGTACTCTTTATTTACGAAACATGTTTTTTATCGACTATATATTTATTTTCTATTTATATTATAAACTTGCTGTTACCCGCGACTTTGTTCGCATAGAATTTAGGTAAATAAAAACAACACCATGAAGTTAGGTATGTTAGGTAGTTTCGTATTTGGCTACGCCAAAAAAGTATAACCTTCGCGTGTAGGAATGTCACACAGCCATTTTTTTATTAAATAATTTTTTTAGGATACAAAGTATCCTATGTCCTGCCTAATTTCATCAAGATCGGTTCAGTGGTTTAGTCGTGAAAAGGTAACAAACAGACAGTTAACTTTCGCGAGAGAACGAAATATAGCCCATTTTAATTAATAAGATGTAAAATAATGTTAAATAAATTATTATTGTTTATTATAAAAAATTGTTTTAAACTTTTTTATATAAATATCAATATATACGATAAATTAATATTTGGCCGAAAGTTTCCAATTTTGTATGAGGGTGGAGCTCCTACGATCCTCCCCTTTATAAACACACATGCACGCATACACATATACAGAGACACTAATATTAGAAGGGGCGCTGAGACCGTAAATCAACGTTATTATCTAATATTGCTCTTCAGAAATTATGTGACAATAAATATTGTTTTTGAGGGTCTCCATTAGAGGCGGTCCATACCTGAACATTTTCCAATTTCTCCATCGTTTTAGTAACAAGATTTATTGAGTTTTCCTTTTGTTTTTGTTTCCTCATTATGTAACATGAGAGGAAACAGTTTCGATTGCTTGTCGAGAGATGTTTTGTTAGGTTTTAATACGATAATGAGTTTTATTATTTTGTTGTATTTTGTTCTGCAATTATTATTTTCCTCTTGAAATTCAATTTCCAATTTGTGTTCGATAATTTACGAGTAACAGTTCAATTGCTTTATTCTCTAGGGTTGCACACGAGACAAGATTTTGATAAGTGTCGTCTCGTCTTGGTTAGAGTAACTGAAATTTCGTTTCGGTCTCGAATTTTAAATCTAACAGATTTGGTTAATATTAATTCATAATATTAATATAAAAGTTTTCTTGGATTTAACTTTTTTGTACCAGAAGCATGGTATTTTTTTTATCTTTTATTTATATTAAATAAAATTCGATAAAGACTTACACGGGTGTATATCATAAGGCTTCTAAAAAAAAAAAATAATAGGCCATTAAAAATCCTAAAAATAATCAAAAACCATAACGTTATAAACCACAAAACGTCATCCAATAATACGCACTATTCTCGACTTTGTATGTATGCACTAACATGCGTTGATCTAGAAATTAATAATCTCACGTTTAATATCTCAATTACCATAGCCATCTTCGATGTCGTAATGAAACCTACACGCATACAATATCCATATCCAATATGGCTGTGGGATTTTCACATGAAACAAATTAAATCCTGCAATGATTTATCCTGGTATATTACATGATCGTTTAGTTCTTGAAACCATAAATTAGTTTTCAATTAGATGAATTACAATGCAAGAGGAATAGAGTGTTTTGTTGAAATATGAATATTATAACCAAACAATTATAAGCTGCTATCGTAATGAAATTTTAGAAACCACTCTAACGTAGGGCCATAGGGCATAGTGTTTTCAAAATTATATGCGGTTTAGAACAGTGTATTCCAAATGAAATTGTGTTTCGAATCGTGAAATGAGGTTTTGAAATTTAAAAATAGTACAATTTCTTGGAGTTAGATTGGTTTATATTCTAGTTTCCAACTACGACAACGTGAACACCAGTCTGGAACATATATAAGCTTACATGGATGACGTCTACAAGAACTTGAAAAAAATCTATCCATCTCTTATCTCCTGTTTGGTGACACAGAACCTAATCTGGAATTATTAAACATAAAAACATCAGAACGTCTATTATTATAGGTATAGTTTAGTTTTACATGTTAAAAGTGCCAGTATCCTAAGAGCAAGTGGACTAATAGACTGGTTAATATATTTTGCGTAAATTTGAAAAAAAAAACAATTCGCAGTAAACCGTGTGTTGTGGACATGTTGGGTGGGTATGTTGGGTGGGCATGTTAAATATTTTAAGTCACTGTGATTTTGTCGATATTAACCCGGGTAACAATATGCTAGTTACATATAAAATTGATCAGTGAGACTATACGTTCAAGTATTGCAACAAAGAAGTACTTTCAAAGTTAAAGTGTAGACATAATAATATATAGTGTAAAAAAATAATTTAAGCCAATCGGACTAAATATCATGGATTTGCAGAGACATAATAATTAAAAGTTCTATTATTCATTGATTGAAATACAAATTTTGCTGAGTAAAACAAGAATATTTATTCTAAAAATTATAATATTTATACCAATGTTTTTGATGTAAACTCACTATGTTGCCAAACAGCGATTATATTTTTTATCCACCCGGTATATGACTTTTCAATAGATTTTCCTATAAGATCTTTTTAACAGGTTAACACTGAAATACCCTGCGGAGTCATATTGACTCCTCTTGAATCTTTCTTACTTCATTTTATTTTTTTCCTAATTCGTTTTGAGGAAAATCCTCTTGTGGCTTTTATCCATTTTAAAGGTTTAACAGAACCAACGTGATTAACGTTCATCGCATATTATGTTTTAATTTTTCTAATTTACTTTCAATGCCCAAGAGGACCATCTTGATTTTATTATATTTTGTATAAGATTTTATAATATTGACCAATTTGTGAGTATAAATTATATTATTATTATTTTATAGCATAAATTAAATCCAAAAAAATCTTGACCACGGTGGCTCGGGCCACATGGCCCTTCTAGCCCGCCCTCTATCTGGGTCTACCTGTGCGAATCGTACCATCTAATCCCCGTCGACTATTGCAATCTTAAATGAAACAGTCGAAAATTTGTCTAATCGTTTTAGCGTTAACATTTACATACTGCATGAACACTCTAAAAAACTTGTACATAAAAATACATAAGAGTACTGAGGATTAAACCAATTTATAGAAATTGCTTTACTCAAACGTGATAAATATCTAAGATTCAAACATATTAAAAAGAAACAACAACAAAAGCAAACAAGCTATTTCTGAAACAAATAAATGCTAATGCACATAGTTGGGAAGCCACTGTGGTGCTTTGTATTCGCTATTTATGGCGCTATATTCAGAATGGTGTTTAATATTCAGCACCGTTCGGTTGATATTTAACAAAACCACGTCTAGTTGCTATCTTCAGGTCTGTATCTACGGGGAATCCCCGTGTTTAGATTATTTGCATAAAAGTAAGTAGATTAAGGAAATAGATATGCTTATAATTCTGACAGTTGTTAATATTCAGAGTTGGTTTAATCGAATTAGAAAATATGCAATGGTTTAGTTTTATATAAATAAGTAAAAAATCATTTATTTAGTTTAAAAAATATGTATATCTATATTGAAACTGAATTTTCATTAATTTAGTAATATTTGTATCGTATATAAGTACCAATATCATGTAGATATGTTAATTTTAAAGGTAGTATAGAAAATAATGATTCGAAACAATAGTTCTTATTGCAGTATATAATTTGTAAGTCTAGGTAAAAACAGTAATCGGTTAATATGGAAAACATAGATGAACTGACGACGCAAGTTATTCAGAATAGAGTTGATACTCTAATAATATTATTATACACGTTAACTTACCTTGGTTAGGGTAATCTATTGGAGCAAAAGGGGGTTATTATAGCATAGAAACGGGAATTCAAGCTACAGCAAACTGTTTTTAAATAATTTTGTCAAATAAAAATTCCTACATTTTATTATAGGTACAGCACATTCTACTCTATTCTAATACATTAACAAGTGATTTTTGATAGTTGTGACCCATGTTCTCCGTATTTACCAGATTGCTCTCTTTTTTATTGATTTTATTAATTTGAATAACTTAATATTCGATTTTAAAGAAGTATTTTATTAGAAAATATATCAAATGTATATTTTTCTTGATACGTTTCTGACATATTTATCCAATATAAATTGTTTGTTTAATTATCACATCAATATTACAACTACCATTTATTTTTTTTATACATTTTTATTAGATAGTATCATTTGTAATTTTTCGTTGATTCGGGTCTCCCTTAAATAAATTATCATATATTCTAATCTATTTCAAAAGTTTTAGACTTTTTAACAATGGATACCCTATAAAAATCACTTAAAAATATTATTTAATATTTGTATGTTTAGTAAAAGTTTAATAAAAAGATCGTAAAATATTTTATTGTATTTATTTTCTGCAAAATCCGATCCTGTATGTATTGTTTTCCGCTATGACAAGTTTATGTTCACAAGAAAAAGGCGGAGTTCAAACTTAAGAGACTTGAATCTTACTGCAGCAGACTTAAAAACTGCACTGACAATAGACTGAATTGAAAACACCAGACATTATCGCTATAAATTTGGTGTTGTCTTTTTTAAGGGCGTAATTACTTAATTATTTTGATTTATGTTCTCTATTCACTTTTTAGACATAATTAAAGTTGTAACATAGATACAAGGGATATGATTTATGCATTTCTTGAATATACATAGTAGTATTGAAAAAGTGTTGTTAATTTATAATTAAAAGATACGTATTACATTTTTAATTAAAGGGCCCAGGGGAAAAACGATCAAAGTCACAAAAAATAGTTTTCATGAAAAAGTAATTTAAAACTTTAGCTTTATGGAATACTGTTAAATGAGTATTTTTAATTATTAGTAAATTAAAATGTATGTAATGTAATAGAGTAATCCGGAAATTTTTGACATTTTTTTATTACTAGGCTAGAAAAATAATAAAATCATTGAACTAATTTTTTTTTATTGCTCAATTTTAAATTATTCAATATCAAAAGTCGTAAAAATCAGTGTTCTGTTCAACGCGTGAGTTATAAAAAATAGAAAAATAATAAAAATGAGTCGAAATCCTCAAATTTGGGATTGTTGCCTTTAGAAAGCCGTAATTTCTTTCTTGTACATATTGCAACTATATAGAATAACGTTACTTTTAACTTTTTCCTTATGTTTATTTTTGGCACAGTTATAAATCGTTTTCCAGGCACGAAACAATATTTATAACTTATTATTTTTCGTGCGTTTTCAATGGGAGCGTTCACGTTTGACCAAAAAACGAAACAACGAGCTTTGAATGTTGAGCGTTTCTACCAGAACACTAGTTTCTATCTCTTTCTGGTTACTTCTTTCTCACTTCCTTACAAGCTTAAAAAATGACATTCTTTTAATTTCTGGTACATTCCACCAGAAGTTCCGTGAATCAACCAATGAAAGCTCGTTGTTCCGTTTTTTGGTCAAACGTGAACGCTTTCAATGTTTATCATTGACACTTGTATATTTCAGCATTGACTGACATTTCAACACACTGGATAATGACGTCATACTGATTGGGAGCGTTTGAAAAGTACCTTTTTTTAAATTTGATATTTGGGGTCGGGATAAGATAAACTTTTGGAGTATGAACAAATTTTCTACAATGATTTTTACTTCTAGATTACATTAAACAGGTTTTTAGGGGTTTTCATTTTAATATTCATTAGACATTCAACTCATTATCAGTTAAATTATGAAAGATTTAAATTAAGCCCCTGAATGTATGTACACCCGAATGTTGTCTAACAATATATGTACGTAACCATGGAGAGCATGTAGCTTGTGTATCAAGTACACCAAGATAGTGTATACCAAGAAAGTTGTGTTGTGTCAATATGCAGATTAAGAGCAAGACGTGTTGAGAGACCGGAACTTCTTAGCACAGGAAATCCGAACCGCTAAAGTAAATACGTCTGTGACGCTGCTGAATCTATATATACAATCTGTATTTTCTTACACAAACTTAAATCTTGTTACTGACAGCAAAAAACAATGAGAGATAAGTTTCTTTGTTTCGTTCGACTAATTGTAAGTATTTTTTAAATGCTGAATATAACAAAGCAACATTGAAGTTTTGGGAAGGAGATGAAGTTTTATATTTTCTTAACATTTTTTTGAATTTAAAATTTTCATTGTTTACTTTTTCTTATAGAAGTATTTTTAATAAAATGTAAAATAATTTTAATCTACAACCTTTTGATTTATTTTATTCATTGTAAATATTAAAAAGCAATAAAATTAAATAAAGAAAGATCGAACTTTTTTAAAAATTTACCTATATGGAACTATGGAAGTAAAAAATCGGTTAAGTCAAGACATACACGGCGCACGTGTGTATGTCATTAGAATTCCGTAGGTACCATAGACATAGGTACTATAGAGCATGTATTATTATATATTCTGTATTAACATAATGGTGTAACATACAGTGAGAAAAATGCGGTGGAATTTGAAATATATCTATCCCTTTTTCTAAGAAGAATGAAATAGTTACTCCTGTTTAAATAAGAACAAATATATCTCTAGTCTATGGTAAGTACCTAGTACTTACTAAAAATAAAAATGTTAACTGTTCGGAGTGCCCTTACAGGAACAATTTTTGAATTAAAATTAGGGTAAAATTCTACTGATTGAGATCTACATTTTTACGCCTTGCATTCCTTGGTACGAAAATACAAAAAAATGCTCTATAATGCCCCTATTTTTTCAATATTCGAAATGATATTTTTGATTTTAGTAAATATAATATAAAAAAAAACAGTTCAAAAATTAAGAAAACTTCAAATAAATAAAAGATCCTGCAGGATTTTCCCTATTCTTACTTTCCGAGTTTCTAACCTATAGTCTGTTTCATTTAAGATTGCATTGGTGGGCGGGGATTAGACGGTATGATTCACACAGGCATTATTCTCGCACTACAGAATAAAGATAGTAAGAAGCGATACTCCACTTAAAAATTGGCAATAGTACATGAAAATTTCAATGGGTTTTGTCAGAAATGAAACTCACATTTGTATTATGAATATTAGTTTTCTAATGTCCTAATATCAATAATATAATACACATTTATGGAATAATTAATCTGACAATTTGAATTTAATTACATTTGTTTCCAAGGCAACATGAATTAGTAGATGAATTTCGTCAGTGAAAATTGTGTTATTATGAATCTGTATGTTAGCTATCACTGCAATCTTAAATGAAACAGACTATAGAATTAAATTTAACTTCTGTCCTTTATCCAACAACGGGATGTTCTCCTCACAGAGATAGTTTCTTTACGTGTAACAAAAACTGTTGAGTCTGAGGAGCAATCTACTAACAAATGATTCTCAAGATCTGCGTCCTGAGGTGTGCAGATATCGGCGTCATTCAAACACACTCCGGGCTCCACAAAACACCACCCGTTCTATAAATCTTAGCGACGTGCAAGCTCATACATAAAATACACATCCATTCCTGTAGGTCTACATATTTATTCAGTGGCGTCTCGTCTATAGGTAAAAGTAAATTTTTTATGTAATTATATTATACGCATACACGAAATAAATTTATTCACATATAATAAATGTACGCAAAAATTGACAAAATATACTCATGGAAAAGATTAAAGAAATATATAATTTTATTGAAAAAAATGCTAATTTTCAAAATAATGTCAATTAGGCGTTATTTTAGTGTGTAGTTGTAGCTTGTTTCTGCAATTCCAAAAATGAAAACTGCAGTTATAAAAAAAAGTAGAGCAAAAAAAGGTCACTATAATTTATAAGAGAGAAATATACAAAGTGTAGAGCAAAAAAGCAAAAAAAGGTATTTGCCGTTGATAAATTTTCTTAAAATAAATTTATTTGCCGGATATGTCTAATTCTTTTGTCCAAATTTCACGATAACAATTTTTTCTGTAATTTTCTCAGCTTTCAAACGCTTTCTTTAAATTTTGTAAGCATATTTGGTGTTGCGATACTTGAGTTTGAATGAAAAAAGTACCTACCAAATAGTTTTAAACGATCGTAAATGCCAAATTTTGGTTATACAGAAAAAAAGTAAGCTTGAAAACAGTCACCTATTGTCTTGACTAATTTTAACTAAACCCTTCAAGTATGGAAAACAAAACAATGTTCGATTTTAAATAATTCTGTAAAAATGACAATATTATATTATATTATCTTAAGAAATTAAGTTCTATTAAAGAAAAAAAGAAAATAACATTCTATGTGAACAAAGGTTTTTTTTGTATACGACGGACTCGTGACCGTTCTTTCTATAACAAATTTTTCTTTGAGATTTTTATTCTTCAAAAAACAATCAACTGTGTTATGTGGTCCATAATAACTACTTAATAAATTTATTTGAGTTCTCTTCCTCCTCCACTAAAAAAACTTAAGTAACATAATTAATTCTGAAGAGAAAATGCGGAGACAGATTATTGATAGATCTATAATAATTGCAAATACGCTTCGCCTAATGAAAGTTATTCAACTACCTTTACCTGAAAGAAATATTAATGAAAACACGACAATTGTATGCAAAAATGTGTACAAACTATACAGGGTGGGGTATTTAAAGTATTACAGATTATAATCTTAGAACCATCGCATATTTGAAAAAATTGTTTAAAGCAAAAAATGTTTGGTTGTGAGGTCATCGATTAGTAATATTTATTTATTATTTTAACGTGGCCTTCAAGGATATTTGAAAGTCATCATTTTCTTAAATAGGAACATATATTTTTTATTTAGTAATCTTATTCTACGTGAAAAAAAATGAATTTTTCATTGAAAACTTTTTTTGAACAACCTAAATTTCGAGATTTTGAGCATTCAAGATTTTTTTACTCAGATATCATCAACATTTTTTTTCAAATATGTGATGGTTCTAAGATAATAATCTGTAACACTTAAAATGCCCCACCCTGTATATGCTTAAACTTGTATTAAAAAATTCTTTAAAGTTAAAAAAGTTAAAAATATAAATATATCGTAGTTTTTAAATCTGAATAATTTGGTAGCAACAGCCACTGCCTTCACATATATGCCTGTTTGTTCATAGGAAGCTGTCATGATTTGATGCTCGTGAAAAAATATATAAACGGGTAGGTACTTGAATGAATAACGTTTTTATATTTATAAATATTAATTTGACGCATTTTCTCCTTTGTGGTTTCTGAGAATTACAGAAAATGGTCTTTACATGTTGTCTGATTGAAATGTTTATAAAATATGTGGAAAATGTTTTAATTTTCTTTTTGTTGTATGAATATGTAAAATACGGAGAAAATAAATGTTTGATTAAAATATGTATATATATCTATAAATGGTAGCGTAACCATGTTTATTTATTTTTATTTTTTTTTTGGGGGGGGGGGGGGGCAAAAATATTTAAAAAAGGTTTCTTCATTTTATATTTATAAAAAAATTGACCAATTGTTTTGAAAATGACCTTTTTTGACCTTTTAATTAAAAAAAAAAAACAAATTCGTAGGTGAAATTGAATGACCTTTTTTTGCTTTTCACATCTAAAAAAAGTCAATATTGCTAACAATAAGTTTCAAATTTTTAAAATTGCCTTTTTTAATTATATACAAAACGACTAGGGGAGGATTTGCATACAAAACTATATATTATTAAATACCTTCTGTACAAATGGTGGGAGAGTAGTCCCCACCCTCTCTGGTTATGTCACTGCATATAAAAAAACCCTCGAACAAATAAAAAAATCTATAGGTATATAAATATTACTGATATTTTTGAAATTAATTTGATTATAAAATTAACAAAAAATTATCATCACAATGGAAAAGATCTGCCATGGGACTTTCTTATACGTAATCCTGACAGTGAGCAGTGTGATTCTTATTTTATAACGTGGTATTCGAAAGTAAAAATATTGTAAACAAGTATGTATTTCAACCAAATCTTTCTGCAGTTTGTAAATTTTTATTATATTCATTTAAAGTACATTATCCTTTTACATCGTAAATTATTGTAGTATCAAATCCTTAAGGACTTAAATTGACATTAAGTGTCAAAATCAATGAATTATATTGAGAGAAAACCTAGGGTATTATAATTTGTAAACGAAATAAAAGACTTAGCATAGCTGATTTTAATTACATGTTACAAAGATAAATCTATAGTTTAATTAATCAGCAATATGCATCAATCATTGTTCATTAATGAATTTTCTTATTTCTTCTTTATAAAAAATAATTTGTCTCTACACAAAATGTGTTAATTAATTAAGATGTTATCCACTAAACGAGAAAACATTAATCAATTATATAAAAGGTGCATTCAGACGTGCCTATCTTATCAAATTATAAGGAACTAATTCATTCAAAGTATATAGAGGAAACAGAGAGAGAGAGAGATAGAGAGAGAAGGAAGTGCCTTAATAAAGATAATATTAAATTTATCATTTAGGTGTCGCCCTTTAACATATAACCTATCTTTTTGTAAGATTACCAACCATACTTGCATAAAGTATACCGGCAAATTTTTTTTTTATTTCCAAAATTTCAAATTTTCAGGCAAAAGTTTTAGGATTTTGATGTTAATTTAATGAGGGGTTTTCAGGTTTTACTTTTCTTTTTCAAATAAGAACATATACTGTTTATTACAGGTTCGTAGTTTACGGAAAAATAAGCAATTTTTGTCTGAAACACTTTTTCTGAAAATGCATATTTTTTATATTGCAAAATAAAGAGAAAATTTTGAATTTTCAACAATTTTTTATTTGAAAACCATCAATTTAAAGAAAAGCACACTTATACCTTAGCAAGGATTCTCGGATAGTTGTTTTTTATAATTATTAATTTTTTTCTTAATTCTAAACACTTTTTGTATTATTTTTCCCCGTAGGCTACGAATTGCAACAAAAAATAATTTGAAAAGTATGACTGACCTTGAAATACCATCAAGACGACCTTCTAAAGGTCAATCCCATCAATTTTTAGCGCCTTTGAAAATGTGAAACTTTTTCTGGAAATTCGTTATTTGAAAATAATACGCTGAAAAGTTTATAAAAAAATACTCGATATAATGTATGCATATTACAAAAACCCCGCAGCTTCGCTTGCATTTTTTCTTAAAATATTTTTCAATTTAAAAATGTAGATTGTTAATAAAAACCTCTTTTTGAAAATTGATTCAGATTTTTTCGCGTAATCTGCAATATTATCATTGGGTTACCCTAGCGACTGTTATCAATAATAACCCCAACGAAATAGAAAATAAAATTCTCATTGGACTCATTCTCTGTAGATTTTAATTCAATTTGCGCGGATAAAATGGCGATAGTGCTTAGCTTTAAGACGTGCGGGGTAATTGGCACGTCTACCGATAGATGGCGTAAAGAGTTTAGTTGTGTTGGTCGATTTGGCAGAAGCTTCCGGTCGCACCAGCTCTAATGAAAATCCGGTTCTCACCTAATGATCAATACCGCGAAATTAGTTTCTAAGATATCCGCAAATGTTCGAAGCCTTTATTAAAATCGACACCGTTTATTTTCATGTGAAGATGATACACATTTTAATAAAGTTTTAAATAAATTGCTTTTGATCTTATTTTTTTTCGATTCCATTTATTTTATTTAATAAAATTTTTACTTTTCATGATTAGAAATCGAAATAGGTAGTTGATATTTCGTTGTAAGATTTGATTAAATCTACGACCAGAACCCTAATGCCGTGTTTAGACCAGATAGACAAAACTGCAACAAACATTATACATTTTTAAATACGAAGTGTTTTAAAAACACTGCTGTTTTTTTCTCAAAATGCAGATATATCAAGATCTGATTTAATCATTTTAGATCTAAAATTTTTTCCCGCGTAATTCCATTAATATTAATGTAATTAATAATAAATAATCAGTGTTATTATTCACAGTTAAAAAATACAACAAAATTATAACTAGTTTAATTTCTTTTTAAAATTTTCATAACTAATTTTTCAATAAAAATCAAGTATTCATAACCTGAAATAAAAAAGCACACACAGAACTAAGCTATAAAATAAAAACTACAGAAGAGCTATCACAAAGTAATGCAAATAGACCGTTATTTATGTTCTCTTGAATCGTACATGAATAAATCAGTTGCTTTTAAATTCTCTATATTTTCATGACGTCTGAGCTTTGCTATATTTCATAATTATGGTTTTATTTGAAGATGTAAATATTTTCCAGCTTCATGACTGCACAATTGAATTACGGAAGAAGATCATGAAAAACTAAAAGGAAATATGAAGTTCTGTGATATATTGTATTGAAAATATTGAATAAGAATAGATCATATTATATAGTTCTATGAAATATTAATAGGAATACAGGGTGAATTAAAGGCAAGTAACATTTTTTGGTCAAATTAAAAATTTATTTTTTATTTAAATTTTCACTGAAAGTTTTCAGAAGAAAGTAATTATTTATAGATTCAAATTTTGAATGAAAATATCAAGAGAAATGTAACATTGGATGTAGATTATTCGTGATATTCATTCGTAAACATGACAGATGAAGAATATATATTAAAATAAATGTTTATAGTATTGTATAGTTGACAGTTTTCATTTTCCCGACGTTGGGTTTCAAAGAACCTGTCATGAGATTGTACAAAATAAAATGTTAATGTTTTCTAAGGTGTGTTTTATATGGCATATACAAATATTATATTTGCTACTATGATGGGTGTGTTTTATTTTTAAACAATTGGTAAAAGGATGTTGAAGAGAACGATCGAATACCATCAGAATTTATATAATATATATATTGCCTTTGTAATATATTTGATTACGAAAATAATTTTCTCAAATGTTTATTTCTTGGAGTTAATTTTAATGTTTAAAAAGCCAGATACTGGGTGGGCATTTAAGAAACTTGATGTAACGCGCATCAGTTTTGCGCGCTAGCGTAAATTTAAAATCAGTATAATTCGACACTCAGAGTAGCTACTACGCGAGTGTTTTGGTCTCAAATTATGGATCTTGATTAGATGTACGTATTTCCACGATTACGCTTGTAAATATTAATTAATTGTTTTTAGGTTTGTACAAATCAAAAATGATGTAACTATATAAGCTCCTCCCTAGAAAAAGAGAACCGATGATGTTTGTCGTTAATATTTTCGAATCTGTTGTGGCATACGACTTCTGAATCCCATAGTACCTTCGGTACTCAATTTTGTCGATGTTTGCTTCCGGTATTGTAAACCCTAACATATATGTATTTTATTGTATATACATATAAATACATATAAATATCCACATATGGTTTGGACTATTCTATCTCAATAAATATTTGTCAGAATAGAAGAGAAAGATACCCGCTTACATTATTATAGACTTATGGCCAGGATGAAATATGTAGTATATATATGTATGTATTCAGGTACTTTACATAGAAATATTGTAGATTCTCGTTCGGGGTCTGTGTTTATTTAAGGAAAAAGCTTTTTCATAGACCGTTAACTTCTAGTTTATTACGAACTGAAGCCGAAACACACACAGTTATTGTTGTTTGCTCAGTCTACTGTGTAGATAAGATAAAGTTCGCTAAGGATGTCAGAAAACGTTACTCCACCAAGTATTTGTAGCGTACAGGATACTTTATCCTGTTATATTTCAAAGAACAGAGGGATAGCAAAAATTAACAAACCGTAGGTAAATTTCCGATAGATACATATATTTGGTGTGTTTATTTTATCCATAATAATAAGTTTCAGATTTATTTATTTTGTTAACATTTGATCTAATTGTAAGTATATTTTCTGTTATTTTGAATTGACTATATATACAAGGAAGAAGGTATTATGATGTTAGGTGTAATTTGTGTAATTATGTCCGTTCGTTTTGTATGCATAGATTTGTACTGTAAGAAGCAAAATGTAAAAACTGAGAAAAATGATACTTATTAAAGTTTTTGACACTTAAATTCTACTGTGCCTATTTTACGTCATGTATGATAGTTTTTCAGGTCCTACATAATTGTACAAATAGTTTGAGGATAATTTAATGCTAGTGTCTTATTACACATACCAAAAGAATTACCTTTACTGCCTTTATGTTTTGAAAATGCAGTAAAATAAAAGGCTGATATCTCGTGAGTAAACTATATTTTATTGCTTTGTCGTACCAAAAAACATTTTTTTTTTAATTTTGATTTTTGCTTTTTATCGAAGCACGTTATCTCTGTAACTTCAAAATGGCTTGACCGATTTTTAAAAATAAATACTCGTCTAAATCACGCATGATAAAAATATAAATATATATAAAACATCAAAGTAATAAAATGGAGGACGCAACACGCTATTTTGTCTAAAGCATAAAGTTTTCAAAACCTATCGAGTATGATTTCAAATTCAAGAGGATGGAAAAAAGATTTCATAAATATCTATATTGTAAGGGTTTGTATGAGTGTAAAATCTTTTAATGAAAGTCATTAAAATTAACGTAAAGCAGTGTTTAAATTATTTACGAGATTCGTCGAACAATAGATAGATCGAAAAGTTTGAAAAATATATCCCGTCTGTATACGCTCAAATATTTCAACCATAAAGTTATATACAAGTTGTTTTCAAAAGGAACAAGTTTTAAAGGAAATGCATAATCACATAAAGGTGCGGAAGGAACACATGAAATTAATTTTAGGGACGTGCAACTACGCCTTTTCTATGAAACTTCTTCCTTTTGAAGACAACTACTTTATAACTTTTTGGTTTACTACTGAGTTAGTAGTTATTTCACTTATTGAATAAGTCACTTTAAATTTTACTAGAAGAATAGTGATTTTGAATCGAAAGTGGCGCCAATACGGCATTTACTCTTACTATAATTTGTCAATGTATACGAATCAACTGCTTTGAATTAGTTATTATATTTTTCGTTAATTTTGATTCTTTTATAAATTAGTGTATGATAAATATAAATATATACAGGATGGTCCAGTTTGGGATACATATATTTTAGGAGCTGATTTCTTGGCTCATTGTGAGAAAAAAATTGTACGGAAAGGGTAGTTTATCTTACTCTCTGAGTTATAGTTTAAAAATGTCCTTCAGAGCAGTACTTACAAACAAAGATTTTCTCATAACTTCCAAAGTAACGTAACTTGTGTAAAAAAAGAAATGAAGTATATAAAGGTAGAAAGTTTTATTTTTTACATTTTAGTGCATATTTAATAAAAGCCTGTTTAAAAAAAAAACAATTCTATTATTATTATTTATAAACAAGTTAATAAAAATATCTCTTCTAAAGTCAGACACATATATAACACTATTTATACTTTATACTATTCCCTAGAATTTCACCCACTACTAAACACGCAAGCATTTATAAATCTCTAGGGGATATACCCTTACCATAACACATACTATCTTCTAAGCCAGACTTCCTAAAACAGAAATAAAAATACAGTTATATGGACTTTGTGATAGACGGACGTCATTGCATAACTATTAACTATTTATAGTAAATGTGCGATAGTCCATCTGAACCATTCTACTACCCTCGTGCAGCCCCTGCTGATACATTAAACTACCCTCTTATCGCGGCAGTTTCTGTAATTAACTGTTGGCTGGTGTTTCTACGAAATGCCAGATACTACCACAACACGACGTCGCTTGTTTCATTTCCAGTGTAACATTAATCAATAATATGAGTCCGAATAATGAATTAATGTTATATTAATTCCATTGACGTCGATATGATATTTTGGATATGTTTTATTATCTGGGTAAAATAATGGTTATTAATAAGTTAATGAATTTTATAGTCAAAATGACACTTGTGGTCGATCCAGACTATCGAGCCGGTCTCGGTCCGGTCTCGCTTCAGTGAATATAGTAATACTGTATCGAGACCTGAGCAATACCTACATATAGTGTGAATGATTTCATTGTTTATTTATATTTGATTGGATCGAGACCAGATTTTTTATGGTATATAAATTAAAATAATATTTAAAGATGGAGTAAAATGCTTCCCAGCTATCTTTCTTTTAATATCACTTTGTTTTTATTTTAAAACTGCAAGCAAACAGTTGCAATTACTACTTAAATATCAAGAAGTTGAATTTATATATTAAGATTTAAAGTGAAAAATAGTTTTGAAATCGTAACTTTTCCAATAGAGTATAGTTAAGATGTGCTTTTGTTAGAAATTTTTATAAATTGTTGAATACTGACATAACATTTTTTTAATTTGATTTGACGCTTACGTTAAACAAATAGAAAATGGATATCTCATTAACATATCAACAGATCCTTTTAAAGAAATAGTCGCTTTGGTTTCAGAACGACACATATTTGCAACGTAAAGTGGAATTCTAATATAAATGCAGGAGTTATGTTTGTTTTTATTTTTACCGTCAACGCATCGAGCTTAAACATTCCTCCTTCCATTTTCAATACAAAACGAAAGCAATAAACAATTTACCGCTTGGAAGAGTCGAGGAAATTTGATATTTCTGTAATACAATAAGATAATCCTTCGCACTCAGAACCCCACAAACAAACATTGACTGTGTGAAGTGTAGTGGCCTTTGGAATAAGAAGTCTTTATTCCCCTTAAGGGCAGTAGTGGACCTAGGGGGGAAATAAGTGATGTGGTGTATCAGCGGTCGTAAAAATTATATTTCTGTATGGAATTCGTTGATTGTTTCATTTTGTAATAGTGGATAAAGGGATGGACCCCTCCCCCCCCATTTACTATCATTGTTCAGGGGATATTTATACTGTATGTATGAAGTAACAATTTTTCACTAATTTTTGGTAATAATTAATAATAGATAGTCCATTTTATACGAAATTACAAACATTAACTTATTTATAGATAATGTTTTTTAACCTTTGTGTTAATGGATGGTACCTGTGTATTTTTTTCGATTTCATTCGACGAGTTTAGTATGTGATTATTTTTTTTGATTTTATGGGCATCCAGGAATGCCGAAATCCACTTATTGTAATGCTATTTCTTGAAAAAAAGTTTAAAAAGTATTTGGAAGTAACAGATTTTTGGGTCTAGATCTAAACGAACTTTGGTTAATGGATAAGGTACCCGTGTACCTTAATTATCTCATTTATGTACCTATTAAAATGAAATTTGGTATACGGACCCAAAAACAGAAATTATGAAATTTAAAAAAAATATAAGAATCACGTACACTGTTCACTGTCAGGATTACGTATATTTTAATAATGTACATATATATGTATAATATTATAGCAATTTATAAAATTGTTTACTTTCATTTCTTCATTAGAAAATGGTTATTTCGTTTTATTTTGAAAACAACAATCAAAATAGTACTCTCCAACACTATTTTTCAATTTAACAAAATCCAACTAGAACTAGACAATACAAATACACAAGTAAATTGTTCGATAAATAAAATTTCTTACATATTCACACGAAAACCCGACAATCCTTTATAGTTTCCACCACAGACAAATAACACAGATTGTGTGAAGTGTAGTGGCCTTTGGAATAAGAAGTATATTCCCTCTGGATGACAGTGGGTGTAGCAGCAGTCGGGCCAGTCGCTTTGTCTAGGGGACTGCCCGGCGACCGTCGCAATCAAGCCGTCGTGGGTTCGAGGAGCAGTAGTGAAACGACTGCACGTAACGTGGTAACTGTTATTTGGAAGACACGTATCTCCTAAGTACGTCTGAGGATACAGTAAGAGATTTGTATTTAAGGAGAATACTTTCTTACACTAGTGTTTTAACAAGACATTTTTTATTTTGTGTTGCTTTATGACTGTTATAAAACTACCCAGTGATGATATATTATGGTAGATGTATTATTTGATAAATAAAAAGAAATGTAAAAGACTTACCTATATTATATTACTTCAATATAGCGAGTTATGTTTTTATACATATTTAGTTATGGCCGCTATATGAGCAAGTTTTCGTTTTTTTGGATTAATGAGCTTGTTTTTTGTAATTCTCATGAACTCATGTTACTAGTAAAACAAGTAACTCTTTACTTAATCAATTTAATTACTAAAGTCCGCAAATATAGTTTGTTTTTTATATTATAGCCTTTTATTTTGTTCATGTTTTTTCTCCAGTAATGGCAAAGGTAAAACCAGTAATGTGTACGCAGTGATGGACACTAGCTAATGATTACAAAATGATAAGTACTACGACACAAAATATATAAAAGAAAGAATTGTAAATTTTAAAACAATGTAAAGCAGTTTCTATGATAATATAATAATTAATAAATAAATTCTACTAATAATTAGTTTAAATGTCCACCATTTTGACACCTATTGGCCGATTGTCATCAAATCACGCTGTAAGACAGTTAAATGTATATAGATTAATATTTAGAAATGGTAGTAATTAAATATCAACACATATTTTTGTAGTATTAAATTTAAGAAGTTGGGGGAATTATGTATATGTAAACCAAAGTTTATCAATATGTAACATATAAAATATATAGATACATGATAGGATAAGGAAGTTAATGTCGAACCAGTCAGCGTTGGTATGCATAACAAATATGAGGGTCAGGTTCTTTTACAATTAGCAAGTAATTTTTTTTTTTATAAAACTGTACGAATACTGAATACCTATGTACTTGAAATAAACAAACACAAATATCTATATATGTCGAGAAGTACATAAAACATTTAATCTACAGAACACGTCTTAAATTTAACTACACGATTTCTAAAAGCAAGCTTAATTAACAAAATCAGAATATTTTCTTGTTAGCTATAGTGATCATTTACATGCCAAAGTACATCTAGTCTGTTACTATAAAAGATTTATAGCATTAATCTTATCTTATATTCTGAATACGAACGTCTTGCAGTGTTTTGTTATTATTCATGGATAGCAAAACATCTATGCTTGTTCTGTTATCTATGTTTGTATTATTTGTGTGATATTCAATAAACAATCGCGATATTCTAGTATAAATTACGTTTATTGTTGGTTTGATAACTAATTTATCATTAATGATTTATTGTACATGAAATTAAAATGTTTAGACGAGAAAAGGAGTGTCATTAAAAATAATCACATACAAAAAAGCTTTAAGAAGAAAATGTGTTGGGATATAAGAAAATCCAGCAAAGTGTTGCACATTGCCTCCTCGTTCTAATTTTAGCAAAGGGAGTTCATTATCGAAGAAATTTAATACCTAAATAATGATATAGTATTCAGATTAGAGCTGGGTGCGTGAGTAATTTTTACTCACGAGAGAAATAATTTTAGTCACGCCCGTTCACACACGTTTACAATACAAAACAAAATTATTCACGATCACGAATGGCGGGTCACGCTCGTGACAATTTGTTGTAAATTAAATTTTGAAATGATGAAAAATTAATGTTTTTACGTGCAATATATTATGTGTATATTTTATATTTATATTATTTATTCTAAACTGCATTCTAGTACAACTAATAGCAAACAAAACAATAAGAATATAAAGCTACAATGCATTTTAAAATCTTTACTGAAACTACTTCTAAAAATATACCCACGGATTCACGCACGAGAAAAATGTACTCACGCACGGTTGTTTTAATTTGACTCACGATCACGCACGCTAACGATTCAAGATTTGAAAATCGCCCATGCTCACGTCGGGTCACGGATGTTTTTTATTTTATGGTTGATTTCAATAAAATTTACGATAAACAATTCAGCAAAAAAATATTGAATAAAAAATGATTTAACATAACAATGTAACAATGAATTTAAACGAAGTTTCTTTTTTTTTAAATTTGGTCACAAAAAGAACATACCGGTTCCTGATATTGTAAACACATCGATTTAAATTGTCACAAACGAGTTCACAAAACTTTAACTTGTGGTTTTATTTATAATACGATATTAATAACGTCAATCGAAATTGTCAAGTAGATATTTCAACTTTTTTGTTACGGTTTTTTATGTAATTCATACATATGCTGGAACATATGTAATGGGAGTAAATTTCTCGATTTTTAAACATGAAATAAAAGTGTCGAAACATTCTTTATATTGATCGATAATGATTAGGAAAACACGAAATATACCCATAGGTAAAAAATTAACAATATTAAATACTTTACGCAATAATTATTGTATATATTACAATTGTTGATTTAAATACTTTTGATTTTATATTTGGGGTGTTCATAATAGAAGTGAATTAAGTCCACTTTTGCGCATTTTCATTTTATAACGCAAGTGTAATAAATATTATTTAATTGATTGAAAATTTTTTTCAAGTTAAAAATATTTTAGTAGGTACGTTTGGTATATGTAAAAACGCTGTACTTTCTGATTGCAATATACCATATGGGAGATTTTCAGATAGGGAACTACACAAAAATACGTACAGGAAACAAAATTACGACTGTCAAACCGGTGTTATCAGCTCCTAGTCATCCCATTTCAATTTTCTTTTATTTTAGTTATTAGTTCTTATCGAGAAGAATCTTTTTTTATTTTTCCCTAAATCTTGAGAGTTCCCACAATTTTCGAAAAATACTTTTTTTACGAAATTTATTATTAAATAATAATAAATCATTTTTTTACCGCATATAAAAAATGAAAAAACTTATTTTTCAGCGTTCCATTGATAAAAATAACTTTTTTGGTAATTAAACTAAGAAAAATCATAGACTACCTACTATAGTTATTAAAGTAGACGCAATTATATAAATGTTTAATAAATTCCGGAAGTTAAATAACAAATACTATTACTGATATGTAAAACGCTATTTACTTTTTATATTTATCATACTCATGTATATCCTTTGAAAAATACAGTATCGTCTAGACTACAGAAGTTTTAAAAGCATCTTTAATAATGGTAATACGGCTTTTAATTTAATTATCTGCAAAAGCCTTCCTTAAAGTGTGAACAATGGTCCGTCCAAGAAGGCGCGGCGCGGCGCGTTGAAGATGAATCGCAATACCTCACCTACAGTCGCCGGAAGTGTTAATAACTTTGATTACTAAAACCTTTCTACGTGATTAAATAGAAACGTGTGTTTTAGCAATAAATCTCAATTAATACGTTCTTCCCTTGTATGCTAAAACGGACTAGATTACGTTTTAATAACGAAAATCTGTGCTGATGTTTTGTGAACCGCCTTTTTTTTCATCCTCGCCCAGTTGTTAGATTAGTAAAGAGCTATTTTTATGTTTCGTTTGTCTCATAATATTATCTTGATTTGGATTTATTTTAGGTGGATTTTGGTATTTGTTCTATTATTTAAACTGGATTGATCAGGTTTTAGTTTCGGTGTTTTTTCTTGCATGTAACAGTAGATAATAATATATTCAGTTGTCAACCATATATTGACTTGATTAGAGATGACAGAGACGTGGCCACTTGAATTTTGATGAGGCTTTAGCCTCGGTTTTGAGATTGTCAATAATTATTATTTCAAAATGGTTCTAAAAAGTTTGTTGATGAATGACACAGTAAACAATAATATTTATCATTATATATTATATATGTTTGAATCTATTAAAAAAAAAATTAAATTCAAAGGTTTTCTATAAAACCTATTAGTCCCTTATTTATGTTTTATGAATGTATTTTTTTAGTAATAAAAGTTTTATTTTATAAATACGTATGGAATACCTACATACAGGGTCCAAGATAAGCGTGAAATGCATTGGGATTTCCTAAATGGTAAGAAGGTAACAAGTTCGGTGAAGAAAAATAGCTCTAACTTTTGAACGCGTGGTCGGAATTGAATTTAGTTGACGGATTTGGAATCAGCGTGTCAAAATCTATATAATGACATGTATAATACCTTAAAACTCGAAACAAAAAATTTCACGAAAAATCGAAAAAATTCAAAGGGGTATACCTTAAAAAAATGTCGATTTTTGGCCAAAATTTTTTTGTCGGATTTTAAATTAATTATACATGTCATTATATAGATTTTAACACGCTGATTTCAAATCCGTCAACTAAAATCAATTCCGACCACGCGTTCAAAAGTTATGGTCTTTTTTCTCCAAAAATTTGAAAAAACTAAAACTTTGAGAGGCTATATCTTTAGAACGGTTTAAGATAGACCTGCGGTTTGAAAATTTCAACTTTTCACGTCATTTTCTATACAATAAACATACTTTTAACGAAATCAAAAATTCGAAATTTTTTAGTGAAATTTCTTGCAGTGAACTTCAACTCGTCATACAAATATCGACAAAAATACAAGAAAATAAGACGTAGAATCATTAGTCACTATATAAATATTTATATAAGAATTTAAAAAAGTAAAAGCTTGAATTTAAGGTGTTTCATAACTAGTTTTTTTTGTTGATAGGAGGGGGTGGATTGACAAAATATGCTTCCCTTATTAAAAATTTCACGCCTCGCCACTGTTCTATATAAATTTATTAAATAAAACTAAATCTATTAAAGTTTATAAATATTAGTTATAATATATACGTGATGTGTTTCAGTGATAATTTACAGCAAATAATATATTTCTAATGATCATTGCTAATTTGACATAAAAACGAAATTAAAAATGGTTATTTATTGGTAAAGATTCAGGACAGAACAAGGAGGTATATTTACAAATTATATATTACTATTTTGAATTTTTTTCTTTGCATATGTACTATATAACTAAAAACTCAAAGATATTTTTTTGACTCAGAGACATTTTTTTAAACTCTTCTAGTATGAACAAAATCAACTTTTTTTAAAATGCAATAGTTTCTAGTAGAATTGAACCAAAAATATGAGATTAAATACTAAGTCATATCCCCCCCCCCCCCCCATCACAAAAAGCTATTTACGCCACTGCCTAAATCCATTCTATTTTTGCCATGATATCTGTGTATCCGTCTGTCTGTCGATTTGTAGACGCTGGATTTCAAAAACAACAAATTATAGATGGATGAATGTTATATTTAGGGTTTATTTTATTCAAGGATGAAAACACCCTATTTTTAAAACGATAATACAACCGCAAACGGACGTTTTAGTCCTGTAAATTTTGACACGATAGTTACCGAACAGATTTTGATGGGACTTTAAGAATTAGTTTAAGCTACACTATAATATAAATGAACATTTAAAATGTATACATATTCTAATTTCTACTTAGTAAATATAAAAATGAAAAGGTTATTTAGATGTTGAGCCAGTCGCGCGGGCATTCAACAATTCTGAAATCACAGTCGCAAGTAGAAGTTCTATTACTGATAAAACAGATCATAGGGTAATAAATGATAATTACTTCATTAAAGGTTAATGTACATAAGATGATATTGACAATGATTGATTGATTGTTTTACTTTAATTAACATAACATAGTTTGTAATACAAGTAGCAATCGGATTCATAGAAACAGATATAATTAATTTGATCGTTTAACGGAATCTCAGAGAAATTGAAGAGACAACTAAATGCATTGAAGCAGGTATGTACATTATTGGAATGTTCGCATTAATTATTCATCTCCGAAAGTAATAACATTAATAAGAATGATAACATGACGCGTACATACAAATAAGTACCTATATTTTATTTTTCACTTCCTAGAAACCGTAATTTATCTAGACGTGAAAATACAGACCACTCTGTTTAATGGTGTATTAAAAATGTAATCTTTGGGGTTAAATATTTAGAATTAGAATATTATTTTACGTACATAAAAGGTATAGTCAGTAGTAGAAAATGACGTAAAGTGAAAAAGATTACTCCGAGATATGCATTTGACTTTTTGTTCGTATTAGACATTCAAAGCAGCAATATGTAGGTAATATAATTAATTTCAGGTAGATTAGGTACTCTATTTATTAAAGTAGGTACTCTATTTTATAAAGTAATACATCCTTCCATCGTCCCATCATGTCTCATGTCAATGAAGATATGTAGATACATATTACTGACTGAAGATTTTAATTTATTTACGAATATAGCATAATATATTGAATGTTTTGTTAAAAGAATTTAACGAGTGAATATTTATCAATTAGTGATGTAATGGATATGTGCAAAAATATATATTACAAAATCGATAATTAATTCACTCACACTATTTTTATCTACAGTTATGCAGTTTATTGATAATGTGTGAACAGTTTGAATGACAGTTACACACACTATTACTTGAGAATTATTTAATGTATCACTTGGCATTGCATAAGGAAGAAAGTGAATGCGGAATAGTAACCTTGTTCAAGATCGAGTGTGACTTGTTATCCGAAAATATAGAGCGGGTACTGTTTGGAGAAAGGTGCTGCTACCCAATACGTCGCGTAAAAACTCAATACAGCTATAAAACGGCTGCGGAATTTTGAAAACAGTATCACAAACTCAAGTGTTTTCAATTAAGTGAGATCTAGTTACAGTAGAAATAACTTATCCAATCATGTCTATGAAGTTATTGACCGTCTTGGCCGCGACCTGCGTCGTGAGCGCCGTAGCCCAGCTGGGACATTACGGACATGGGTATGTGCAACAACATCATGGATACGCTCAGCAACACCATGGGCATGATGAACACCATTACGAACACGCTCCAGCTAAATACCACTTCGAGTACTCTGTTCATGACGGACACACCGGTGATGTGAAGGAACAAGCCGAACAGCGCGACGGCGACCATGTTCAGGGTCACTACAGCCTGGCGCAACCCGATGGCAGACAACGTATTGTCCACTACACCGCCGACAAGCACAACGGATTCCAAGCCCATGTTGAGTATAAGGGTAAAGCCGTACACCAGCCACAACAACACCATCACGTTGCTCCAGTGCACCACGTCGCAGTACCGCTTGTACAACACCACGTTGCCGCTCCAGTCTACCATCACCAACCAGCTATCCACAGCGGACATGGTGCTACTTCTCACATCAGTAACTCTGGTCCAATCCAAAGTACTGGACATCATGGACACCATTATTAAATAATTTGTTATAAGACTGTGCATAAACTAAATAGTATCATTTCATTTGTATAAAAATCATTTTTGTCATTCTATTTTATTAATAAAATGCTTTTTTACTTTATTTGTGTTTCTTATTTAAATTAGGTTTTTGAGGCTTATAAGACCTATCGGGTAATAAGACTTAAGAGTAAAATAATAGGTAAAATCCCCGTACGCACACATGAACCTGTATACACATAAATGTAGACAAGTTCATGCCCTTCCACCAATTTTAACTTTTTGTTTCGAACAGTGAAGAAAATTCGCTCGAATAGTAAAAGATAATAAATTATTGCAAATATTTTCTATATTAATACATTAAACTAAAAAGTTTAAAAAAAAAAACGAGCTAAGTTTATTATATTTCATTAAATTTATTGTGTATTTTTTTCGTTCTCAATATAAATATTTAAAAAAAAAATCAAAAAATTATTAGACCTGCGGGTTACAAGATCTATTTATAAAATTAGTATCTAAATTTAATCTTCAGCCAACAAAAAATGTTCGTACTGAATTAATGGAAACTGAATGGCATTAATACGGTTGTGAAGAAGACAGACTGGCTAATATGAGGAAGTGCAGTCGATGTAGCAAGTTGTATCATAGGAGAATGTGACGCTCTATCACCAGAAGATACAAATGTTATTATTATATTACTGTTAAAACTATTTGCAATGTTTAATTTGATATCAATTTCCAAATATATGTTGATACTTAGATTAATTTTGAAGATTTTACCCTTAGATCTTATTATGCTACCGTAGTATAACAAGGCCTATTTATGTTAATTTTAAAAATGATTATTTTTGTTTTAGGTATTGATAGAATTTATCACGTTGGGTCTTATTTCATTCGGGAGCCAGTAGTCTGTACATTAAATATCAATAATTAGTATTAAATTTTGTTATTATGTAATAATGTAATGTAATAATCCAAATGATCCTAATGATCTTTTAAAAAAATTTATACAAATTCTTGTGTTATTAGAATGATTGGTTTATAATTATTATTTTAGTACAATTATTACTAGAAGTCTGTAGTGCATTGCTTACATTCTGTCATCTATTGTAATGTTTTTGTTATTTTCTATGCAAGAGTTGTCATAAAATCTTAAAACTTACTTTATTATTATACAATGGACTCTAAAAGCGATAAAGAATATTATGTTTTATGCGATCAAACTGGAACACCTTTGAAAACTAATGGCAATGTTGTAAGTAGCAGTGAAGGTACGTCATCTCTTTATTATTATAATTTGAGGTTACGTCGTAGTTATTTTTTATTTCAAAATCTTCTATTATTATCCATGCTTATTTTTCAGATCACAGTTACGATGATTATTCAATGGAATCTAAAATTGAGTATTTAGAAACAGATTTTGAGGATAATGGTTGTACTGATGTAGTTGAAGAATCTAATCCGTTGGGTGAAAAGTGTAGATGGACTCACGAGTGTACAAAGTTATTTATTAGTTTATATGACAAGTATCATGAAAATGAGAGATTTAAAAAAAATCTATGGAAAAAGATTAGAAATGAAATGTACGAAGCTGGTTTCTTTTATACCGAACAACAAATTGAAAATAAATGGAAAAGTTTAGAGCGTGCGTTTAGAAATAGAAAAGTAGGACGAACATGTGCATATCAAGATGAGCTATTTGAAATTTTAGTTAAAAGTTCGAATCCGAAAGCAGCAAAATATTTACGGTTACAAAGTGATGAGTTTCGAGAAAGTAAAGTTTTTAAATGTGAAGATACGTCTACACACTATAATGAATCCGGTGAATCTACGCTTTCACTTATATTAGAAACTCTTAAAAAAAGTGAACGTGAAAAAGTGAAAAGGCATGATGAAAAAATGAAATTTAGAATAGAAAGAAATAAACTTTTAAGAGAGAAAAACATAATAAATAAACAAAAGAATTTAATATTACAACAAATTTTACAAAATTTAAAACAAACCTAACATAAAACATTAATTAATCTGTAAATAATTAAATTAAAATATGACACGATATAATTATGAATATGTTAATAATAATTTTTGTGTTTTCGGAAAAATTCCCATTGTCGATTGTTGTCGCTTGATGTTTTTTTTAACAGTGCAATTTGTTCGAAATTGGAACATCAGACTACAACAGTGGTAATAATGGGTAAAAATGAACAATATAATAATTTAGAAAATTATAAACAATTATACTTATATCAATTATTATTTAAATATATATTATATTTAAATGCTATTTCAAATATATTATATTGAGTCATATAATAAATATACAGAATGAATATATTGTATATTTTCAAGTACAAATTGTTAAATGTTATTTTATATTTAATTATAAATATAAACAAGAAAGCTTTACTAAAATAATATTCTAAATTTGTAATTATAATTAATTAATTAATGAAAAAGATTTTTCACACAAGAACAATGGTTTTTAATAAAAAATGTTGAATAAAATAAATATAATTTATGTAACTCTGTACTTAGTTGCATTTTAACCTCTATGAAGATATATGCAATGGAAAATTGTTTCAAAAATTTATGTGTGCATGTAAGAAAAGGTAAAAATGTACTAATTTTGTTTATGAATAAACATTGTAATAAACATATTATGTTATTAGTTGAAAATAAAATGTTTCATAAAAAAATGTTTATTTACTTATTTTTATTGTAAAGCAATTAGTAGGGGAACAGTGGCTAATTTGGCGCACCCAGAGAAACGCTAATTAATAAAGTTTATATGTTTGAAAAATATTTAATTTTATTTGTTTTTGTATGAAATGCAATTGTAAAAATTTTTTGAATTCCATCATTTTTTAATTTATTTATAGAAGATTAAAGATTTTGGACATTTTCACATCTATATACTTTAGGAATTTACTGGGTTGTTAGATTTTTTGATGTTTTACAATGTTAAGTCATTTTTCAAGGCTTTCATGGTTAAGTTGCAGTTAATTAATTTTTATCAAAATTTTTCGTACGCAATGTCATTAAAATTTTTATAGGGTTGAATGCAAAAAAATAAGATCTATTCAGAGAATCTACAAAAAGATATGTTGCCATTTAAAAAAATAAAGTTGAATGCCATAGTAACGTAACTGATAGCACAATTTTTTAATGAATATATCATTACATAAAAAATAATTCCTCTAAAAACTTTTACAAAAACATTTTTTTAAATAATGAATATTTTAAGATATATAAGCAATATTCCATATTTTTTACTTACTCTGTTTATACAGGTGAGTCAATAGTGCATATTTTCTCAATATCTTCTTTTTTAGGAGATACACAGTGGCGGACTAAGGAAGGTTGTAGCCCGGGGCGGAATGTTAGTGGCCTAAAAAGTTTTTTTTTTTTTTTGTTATTATAGCAATACTCGAAGACGTTTTTTCTCTTCAGCAGTTACTTTCTACTGCTGTTTGTAGTGGTAGATGTTACTTAAGAGTTTTTTTTATTAATACAAAATAATACATAAATACCTTATGAAAAAATAAATGTTGTCTACACCGCCCAAGTGAAATCGTAGAAAGAATTCTATAAGCCTTTGAAACAATTAAATTTTTTATTTTATTTATGTTAGTTTGTTCTTTGAAACGCGATAGTCATTTCGACAGCCTAAAAATAATTAATATAACCCGTATTTTTTATTAACGAGAACCCGAACCGGACCGCTATATTTCAAAGTCAACAAACCTGAATCTGAATCCGAACCTTTTCATGGATAACCGGTAACCATATATTTTAAAAATATTCAATAAATTATTTTTATATTTTCCTTCAATAATTTTTAAAAGAGATTATAAAATGTACTAATACTGGAAATATGTTTGAATTTTATGGTATGATGAGACTTATTTAAGTCAACAACTGAAATTTACATATTTTTTTTATTTTCTTTTTTAATTATATATAATTGAATTACATTTCAATTTGCAAAAAAATCTGAAAAATAGAAATTTCAATCTATAAAATGTAATTTTATTTTTTCCCTTTTTTCAGCAATGGCTATTAATGTTTTTTTTCTTCAGAAAATGTTTTATTTGTTTTAATTAAAAACTTGAATCCAAACCTGAACCGAAATTTATATTTGAACCCGAACCGAACTCGAACCATAAATAAATTCCGGTTCAAGTCCCTGCTTATGGGCATGGCTTCCAAAAAGAGGGGAGGGGGCTGACATGCCTCCAACGTAGGGGTCTGGCGCGACGAGTGAACAAGTTTTTTTTGTTCGTCTTAAATGATCGATAGAATGTGGGGGCCACGCTAATGATAGATAAATTATTTTATAATTTTGTTTTTCAATCATTGGTCCATTTATCCAATATGATAATTATAGAACCACTTTAATTAAATTATAACAAAAATGAAAGAAACTTAAGTTAAATCTTTAACTCCATAGAAAAATATCAAAATCGAAAAAAAAACTCATCAGATGAGGAATGCGATACTCGTAAGAAATCAACGAATTAAATTAATTAATTTTCTGGAAAAGGAATTGTGCCGTTGAAACTGACAATTTAGAATCGTATTCTAGAAAATTTTACTTCAAAACTTACTTGATATTCTTCCACATCACCACTTTCACAAGAAAATGAATGGAATTTGCGACAATATTTTAAATTATGCTAAGGCTTTTTACGATTACTATAACAATGTTTTCTTTTTCTTTTAGTTTGTGGCTTTGTGGTCTTTTATTGTAATGTAAATTTATATTTTGGGTAATATAAAGATATCATTATTTTTATATTACTTGTTTGTAGTACATATTTATAAGAGGAATAATATAAAATATGTAATGTATAATTTATTATTAACTCAATTAAAATCATTTAAATAAGAGTTAAATAAAATGATTAAAAAACTATTTTTACATTATATTATGTAATCAGGTAGATATTAAATATTACAAAAAGACACATATGTAAATAAATAAAATGTTTTTTATACTTATACAATATGAAGTATTAAAGTAGGCAAATACCGTTGTATTAAATTAAATTTTGTTGAAAACGGATATTTCAAATATTTATTCGACATGTATAATAATTAAAATTTAATATTTTTCGTATGATATTACATTTTCACATCAAAGCATGGACCGTTATACAGCAAATTTTATTTTTCAATTTCCATAATGTTAATTATTAAAACTTAACTGAAATATAAATATTGTATTCTAGCGATATTAAAAATATTTAATATTATTTAATAAGAAATAATATGCTTAAAAATTAATATCTTGTTTTAATGAACATTTATTGACATTAATAACGTCTAGTTTTGTTATTATTCTAATCGGTGCGACTTATATTTCCGTACCCTATTGAGCCACCTCCGCGGAAATGTAGTACCTTAAGGGGAGGGGTTCTCAACGCGGAGCGACCATTTTGCACGCTAGCGTATATTTATAATCAGTTCGATACTCAGAGCAGCTATCACGCTGATATAGATCTCAATTAAATTTACGTACAGTTTTAGTAAGTGAAAAGATTCATATAAAAAAATTAATTTTTAAAAAATTTAGAATGCCAGATAAAACACGTAAAAAAACAATCTGAAATATAGAAGACGTATTGGAAAGAGCGTCTAAGCAGCTATTGGGGAATATACCATCAGTATCTGAGAAGATCAGGAGGTACAGGGTACGCCAAAATACGAATCAGTGGATTTATTTTATTATTAAGTTTTTCACTCACTAAAACTGGTTAAATGTTTTTATTGGTATTTGTACTTCGTAAATCAATATATAATATAATTATTGTATAAGCGATATATGAAAGTATGCCTCAGAAATTTTTTTGTAGACTACAAAATTTCATATGAAAAAGTCAGTGAGAACATATGTCTAACTTTTTTAGTTTAGGCGGGGGGGACGCCCGAGTGTTCGCATCAAAATGACTGTTTTTCGCGCGACTTGAGAAAAAAACCGAGCGCGCTGACTTAATAAACAATTTAAATATTTACCAAAAATTCTGAAAAAATTCATGTATCAAAAAAGAATACTGAATTTTGTAACGTTAATTAGAAACTTTTTATGTATTTTTTTTTTATAAAGTTAGGGTGAATTTTCGATTTGTCATTATTTTTTTTTATAAATTACATCATTTAAGGTAATAAAATAATGTTTCATCGTATAGAGCAGACAAAAATCTATGCTACATATTGCGTTTTTAAAGCTGTTTTTCATGTAAAAAATTCAAATTCTTATAACGAAATAAAATCGCATTTTGCAGAATTTGTTGTTCAAAACACAAAATTACACATAATAAAAAGAACATTAAGAAGAACGCCACGTACCCCTAAGGATACGCGTACCATATATAATTATAAAGAAGATAGTAAAATGAAAATTTATTAATGAAAAACGATACATTGGCTGAATACCGAACTACAAAATTATCAACCATATATTTATGAAAACTAAACTAAAAAATAATTAAAACAATAAAACATATTTTTTAATAAAAACGTCCATTTTTTGCTAATAAAGAAACCACTGAAAAAAAGTAAAACAATAAAAGAGCAACAAAAAATAGTAATAAAATGTTTCTATATTTCGAACGCCATCTAAAAACCATATCAAATAAATCTATAAGCAACAATAGTGCGGACATTTACAATTTATAGTTGCGTGAGTGATAAATTTTCTGCAACAGACACGTTAATAGAGAAAAATGGTCGTTATTTTTGAGAAGAACAAACCATATGGCGGTCATTATAACCTCTCACTAAATGTGCGTTATGCTACTTTGTTTTCTATATTTAACACGCACATTATATCATCTATGAAACCATTAGAATGATGATAAAACCTACACAATTATTTTGTTTTATATAGCTTTAATCGCACATCTATTAATATACCCCTCCTGCCTCTGTATTTTTTGAACGCGATAATAATATCTTTGAAACATAAATATTTATAGTGTTTTATTACAGAACAATTAAATTGACTCAAACTGAAGTATGATATACCCAGTTTGTTACTAGCTGATCAAAAGTTACCATGGGTTAGAGATACTTATAGTAAGTTTCGATATCGTCGCAATTTTTAGTCAAACCGGTGGTAACGCGATTTATTCAAAAAATCATCTGCCAAGTAAATACACAGTGCACAGTGCTTCCTTGTGCTAAATTCATCAAAGGTAGTTAAATATTGAACATGTAAATAAGAACCGATAAATTGCCTGGCATTGGTGAAATTTTTATACAATTTTATTAAAAATATAAGATAGACATTTTTCTTAAGACGCACCTGATTATTTTTTCGTATATTTTTAATTGATATGACATTTAATGTGTTAAAGTAAATATTAATTTAAAAAAACAAATGACGATTTTTTAAAGCAAATTGAGATAAAACTTACACATGATTTTGAAATGAGACCGTTCTCAAGGCAGATCCGATCAACCAACCAAGTTTCATTAATATCGGTTCAATTGTTCATGAGTTATGTGTATGACAAAGATTCAGAGGACAGACACACAAACAGACAGACACGGAACGAAAAGTGTTTGTCTTGACCTGAAATGGAAAGATTAATTTAAAATTTTGAAATCAGAGAACATTTTTTTTGTCTCATTTTATAACGATCACAAAGCTTCTCGTATCTTCGATATTGCGAGGAAGTATTTAAATTAAAATTGAACTTAATGTAATCATATGAAACTTGTTTATTTTGATTGATGAAACCTGCCTATTACAATCAGCCAGAAATCTACATAAGATACAAAAATGGACAATTTTTATGTTATTCAGGGATATTAGGAATTTAAATATTTACTGATCATATTTGTACATTATTTTATTTACCAAAGTGCTTTTAATACAAAGGAGTAATTTTAAGACGAGTTATTAGTTATAATTAACTCCTAAATCCACTCCTGTCTACAACATTAATAAACTATCAAGTATTAATTAACCATTTCAGACTCTTTCAACGCAAAAAATGTTTGCTACAATAAATGTTTTCATGCAATGAAATATTTTCTCTACTCATGTCGTCTGTGCTATGTATCATTTTATAATCAAATCAAGTAGAGACATGTGCTTTCATATGAACATGTTTTTATTTTTCGAACGTTGAACGTATACGCTTTTGTACTTTGTTTCAATGGTATGTTTTACTTGATAAATAACAAAAAATGTAAAAATACGTATCGAATGTTAGTTGTACCTTCGTATCGAAATATTGTATATAAACATTTATATTTATTTTTATATGATTTTAAATATATACGAAACCATAAATCAAAACAAATGTTAAGTCATGTGGTTATACAGGATTATTAAATATAAAACGTGTTGTTTTATGAAGCTATTAATTACTAAGCTATATTAATCTATAACTGATTAGTTACTAATTTCTTATTATAAATGGCAACCGCGATTTTTAAATTATATCGTGTTTAGAAAATAATTTAAGTAATGGATTAGATAAGATGGTTTTCAAAAAGGCAGACATAAAAAAATGTATTTTTGATTTAATAATTTATACTTATTATTCATTTCTTGAATAGTTTTTTTAGGTACATAATAATATTATCATTTTAGAGTAATAACAGTGACATTATTATGAGTAAATACAAATATTATTAATGAGAAGAATAAATTATAATAAAAAAACTGTCCAAAAAGTGGATTGGATCCAATGCACTAACAATAAGTGTGAATTTTTGGCTTCAGGAATTTTGTATATCATACAAAACCTTTCTCAAAATGTGGCAAGTTAAATCTAAGAAAAACTCATCTCTCTAGCCTTCTGAGAGAGATTGTCCAAATAGAAAATTATATTTTCGTATTTTTCTTTTCTAATGATAAATTTTTCATTAAGATTCATTATTTTTTTCTTATTAGCCTGTAGTTTTTTTATTAAACAAATTTAATTACATCGCAATTTTTCAGTATTTTATTGAACAAAGTAAAAACTATGTCAATTTCCCCCGAACTTACCCTAGGTATAAATAAATAAATATCCATCACATAAAAATAATTACGATAATAAAGATAAAATACATTTTTACAGATTATTAATTATAGGTAGGTGTTAAAGTGAAGATAAAGAAGCATACAAAAATAGGTACACATAATGATCCGAATACAACTCGGCCAATAAAGGGATGATTCATCTGCCGACCCGTTCTCTGTCCTGCACAGACATCTGGGTACGAAGTTGAACCATCTGCTCGTTCACAATTACTAAATCTAATTTAGCTCATATTTGGAAACGGCAAACTGTTCATAATGGGTATTTCATATGTGATATTTTCAGTATCTAACATGACTAACTTTAAAAGATATATGTATATTTTTATAAGAGATGAAATTTTTATAATTGAATGAAATATATTGGTTTGTTTCTGAAAAGGTTGTTCTATATAATATACGGTATGTAATCATGAAAAAAATTTGAGATTTCAATTGAATAACACGTTTTGAAGCCCCCTGAATCGTGTAAGAATATTATCTCAATGATGTCTGTGAGTCTGTTGGTCTGTGAAACTTACAAACAAGAAATTTTCAACATAAAATTCTTGTATATAGTGAAATTTTTTTGTTATAACGAACCATTTTCAAGATATTCGTTTCTGTATAATTATGTATGAAAAAGTTTCGTGTAGGCCACAAAAGTTTATTTTTAAATTTTAAACACGTTATAAGATTTTTTTCATATTTATTCTTGTAATTATTCTTTACTTCGACAGAGTAGATATAAGCAACATAAAAATCTTGTAACAATTTTTAATAAATTTAAAAGTTTCCTATTTCTTTAAAAGATAATACAAAGTGTTTTTGTAACAAGATATTTTAAAAGAAAAAGTTTGACAACAATAAATAATTATTTACCAGATAAACTTGGTGTGTTTCAAGACAAACTATCTGCCAAAACAAGAGAGATAGTAGTTGACTTAAATAACTAACCCTAATTTGTTTGAATTAACATACGGTTTGCAGAGTAACAAGATGTTTTAAAGTCAGTTACAAACTAGAGGACATTTTTTAGTGTTGAATTTTAAGAGGAATATCCATTCCTTTCAACACATTCTAGATTTGTGTTTCTACTTTTTTCGACATTTGTATTAATTATCCTGTGAAGATAATTTTGGCTTCGTGAACAATTGCAGTACATGTTTAATGATTGGAAACTTTTTTTTTAAGTATCTTAATTGCTCACAGTTATCTTTGTTTTTTTATAAATAATAATTATTTATTTTCGCCACTGTATATGACAAAAATAATAAATATTTGAATCTAAACAAGTAAAAATTATATTATATAAAACTTATTAACTTATAATTAATTTTCATTTTAAATGATATTATTCCGAAACAATTTATAATTAAAAATGGCATAAAATGTGATGAAAATATCAGAGCAGTTGATAATCAGATTAAAAAAAACTTTTTATATACTCCTTCTTATGTCTTGTATTTTTCCGTGAAAATTTCAATTAACTTTTTTTAATTAAATTTACTTTATATCAAATGATTTGAATTCTCGTTAATTTAGATATCATTAATTAAAACATTTGATTGATTTTCTTTAAATACAGTTTTGAGGTTCTCGAAAATTTGTTAAATAATATTTTAATAATATGTAGATGATACATTTAATTAAAATTAATGTGTTATTGTTATTATACATATAACGTAGGCATTTGTAATTATTATTACTAATAAATGTTTTAAATTTAATTATTACCATACTTATATCTTATTATATTAATCATTGGAAAATACCATCGTGTGTTTAAATTGTCATGTCATCTTTTAAATTTTATCGTCTATATATAAAAAGCTCAACGTGCCTCTGTCTGTCTGTCCGTTTGTACGCTTCTCACTCGAGAACCACTTATCCGATTTACGTGTTTTTTTTTTAATTCATAGGTACGTACTCCGGCCAGGTTATAGGCTATATTTTGTTACGTTAGGTAACATAAAGAATAAGCAGTGACGATAATAGTAAATCAAGTCGGAAAAAAGTTTACCCCCAACGCGCTCTTTTGCAATACGCTGCCTAAAACGTTAAATATTGATCAAAATAATGCACTAAAAAACTGTGTAGAATCAAAAGATCTAATATAAAGTTTGCAATACCATATATCTAACTTTTATGTTCAAGCCACAATGACTGCTGCTTTTATGTTACAAAGAAAATTTAAAATGTTTGGGTTGTGTTTACGTGCACTTATGACCTGCAAAACTTTAATCCTTATCGACATAAATGATTTCATCGTCATAAATACTTAATGTAGATATAATTTGCCCTTTACAGCATCCAATTTGGTCTTTTAGGTGTTGATTAGTTATTATTCAAATAATAACTAATCGTGTTTGTACTTAATTCAACTGTATTTTCAAAAATCCTAAACAATAATTCCGTAGTCCATGCGAGCGAAGCCGCGTGTGCACTGCTAGTTTTTTATATAACTCCTGACAACTCCTAGTACACGTATTATAATATTGTAAAAAATTAAAAAATGACAAATGCCGTAAAATAAGTTATACTGCAACATATTTCTCTCTGATCCTTTTTTGTACTCGTACTTATACCATGTATATTTTTATATAAAAAACAATATATAATATCTAATTCCACAACTTTATACATAATAAAAAAATATATAAAAAGTAAACATTAATATTTGCTCTATTTTTCAATACCCGTGCACGTAGTTTATGCTCACATATTTTTTGCTATAGTCGTTGTTATATTATAAACTATGCAATAGAATATTCTCTTATACAAGCTTAAAACATGGAGCTGTATATAGGTAATTGGAATGTTGATATTATCAAATTTACGTGATACAATATATTGTTTGACATATGAGCACTAGGTGATTTTTTTTGTATAGATTTTTTTCAAAAGCCTGCATAAATAAATAAATAAATAATTTAAATATCCGCAGTATATTTGCTTTAGATAACATATAAAAATGATTTCATGTTATTTTCTTTAAATAAATTAAGGAAAATATGTAAACTGTACAAGACTTCAGATTGTTATATTAAAAAATGTATTAATTGAATTATCTTATATACCTCCAATAATATACATATTTTAATGTTAAACTAATACTTAACTAATAGATATTTTTTGGATCATATTTCTAACGTTGAATTTTCAACAATGTTTTTTTGGCGAGTCAATTTTTATATTTAAAAGTCTCTTCATCGATTTGATGAGGGTAAAAAAATTCCATCAGTCAAACAAAATAGTCGATTTTCATTTTGGCGTTGGGTTAATATATATTTTGCTATGAATCATAGTTGACAACCCTATTAAATAACCACCATTAGTAATCTTTTTTAGATAATACCCAAAGTATATAAATACAAGGTAGTCTCACTCAATACCTATAAGTATATGAATTAATATATATTAGTTAAGATACGACAACAAACATTAAAAATAATTTATTCAGTGATTTGAAAAAAGTTTTAAGCAACAAAAAAATAACAACAAAATAAATAATTCATCTAAAAAATAAATAAACGTCAGGAAAATTGGCATCAACATGAAATAATAAAATAATAATGTATCGAAATATCGACGAACTGGAAAATTATTACTCTACAAAAAATAAAACCAAACACGGGTTCTCTTTCATCCAGAAAAAAGCACCTAATATATGTCGAAAACAAAAATACGAATAACCGTGCGATATTTTAAACGCACATTTAATAAATGTTTACCTCAACCGTATGAAAGAAAATCCAGAGAGCTTGTTGGGAGGTGGAGGTGTTCAATTGCTAGGATACTGCAGGATGTACTCATTTACAGTATTAAACCCTAGGGAGAATACGTACTAATGCCAAAGATTTCACACCGAACATAATACAAACATTAATGCAGTGTGTGTGTGTGTATGTGTGAACACCACACATAAACAGAGTGAATGAGATGAGGCATAGCACGCAGGGGTGACCGTTCTGTTATTAAATGGGGGTGATAAGTCATGTATAGTATGAAATATGTTATGTTATATCTCTATCTATAATAATCTATATATTGTTATTTTATGATATATTATTTATGGGTATTTTATTAAGCTTACCTATTTGAAATATTTCAACTCAGATCAACGCGTATGGTTTAATAATAGACATTAGTATAAAAGGGAGGGGGCGATTTGCCCTTATGTATTTTTCTGCACTCTCTAGTTTTTATTAAACTAAACAAAACACTGGTTATTAAAACATATCGCCCCCATAGATGAAATGAAAAGTTGACGCCTATGTTAGCTAATACACGTATAATATTGAAATTATTTATTTAGCTTTTTGTTTATATATTATTATATTTTGTCCGGTAGGTACTAATTATAAATATCTCTAACAAGTAACAGTAAATTTATCTTTTTGTTTACGGATTATTCGCAGATTTGGTACTAATTTGCTAAAATTAATAGATAATAAAATAATTATAATAGGTACCTATAATCTATATCAGATATATGTATGTATTATTGACTTTAGTATTTATCGTTGGTAGTCTCACCAACCCCGTAGACGAGGGGGGGGGGATAAATAATAAATAACTACTTGTAGCCTCCTCTAGCCGCTATTTTCGAGCTAGAAAAAATAAGAAAGAGGGCTAAATTTCCCTAGTTTGGTTATATATTTTGACGTGCTATATACTTTAGTATGAAAATAATATTTTTTTTCATAGCTTTAGCTTTTTAGTCCCCTTCCCTCTCTTAATATCTTTTTTAAATTTTTTGTTTAATTTCAAGTTTGTAGCTTTTATACATAGTTTATGAGATATTTAGCTTTGATTCATGAAAATGACACACGAAGGGACGACATAGTGAGTTTAAAGGAACCCTAAAAAAATGATATAGATAATTAATTATGAAAAATTGATTAATTCAACCGGACAAATTTTAACAATACTGTTTTTAATACGATCGCAGTAAATAAAAAACAGTATAATTCTCCTTCCGAATTTCCATATTTATATTTATATATTACATTTTTAATCATAATAATCCACAATGAAGTAGCTAATAATATTCATAGCAAGTACATGTGTCAATCATATTTTACGGTACTCAATAAGGTCTACTACTACATCAAATTTATATTAAAAGATGTCATTCCAAGAACCATCTGTGAACTGGAAAATGTTCGGCCTCATTTGATAAGGGGGTGAAAGCGCAGGACATAGACGCAGCGTCGTTTCATCCGCGGCTGATTTCAGTTCAGTATCACTGCGTCTGTTGCGGACTTCACACCGGCGTTCGTATCCGATGTCGATAATACGCGAATTCCACCGAACTGACTGTTTATGCGAACATTATTAACTGTGTTATGTGTAAATAAATATACATAGGCGTGCGTTGTGAGAGAGAGGTAACAATGTGATATTTAATACCGAATATTCGATGTACTGTGATGGATTTTTAAAGTGTTGATTAATATAATTATTGTGCTTAATCGATTATGTGCTCATATTTTGATTGATTGTTGTATAATAATATTAATTAATTTATTCATCAAGAAAGGTAATTATGAATATTTATTAATTTTAATGTATTTTTTTAACACACAATAATTTAATAAAACTAAAGTAAAATATGAATGAATATTAAAAATTAAACAATAATTGCAAATTGGTTTATTTTAAACAAAACAATTATAAATTAAATATAATTACCTTTGATATTATTTAGTTAATTTAAATAATTGAAATATACAAATAGAATGCCTATATAAAATAAATAAAAATTAATTTGACATACGTATTTTTTGTACTAATTCAACTACTTTTTAAATTTTGTTTGTTAATTAATTATAATATGTTTATCACCCAAAATTAAGTTATATTCAAAATTAGTATTTTTTTCTAAAATTCTCATCATAGTCTGATAAATGATTTTGGGCCCTTTGTACATACTTACTGACGTTTTGGTTAGTTTTGTGCGTCAATTCTAACTATCAGTAATTCAAAAGAAAATTAAAACTAAGTAATGATTTTGGATCAAGTTTTAAAATTGTTTATTTAGATTGATTAATAAAATTCTTAGAATGTTTATTATTATAATTATTAACAATGAAATAACAAGCTATGATTAAAAATAATATATTACAGTTGATTACGCAACAATTGTGTTCAAACTGTTGCTAATTATAACTTTAGTTATTAGTAAATATTTATTGTATTTATGGCAACTTATTAAATTTTAATTGATCAATTATTTCGTATATATGTATAAAGCTATAATAAGATATTTTTTTGTCATTAAAATTATATTTGATGTGAGAATTTTAAATATTTTTTACATAAATATTAGGCAAACAAATGAAACACTACAATGGCGGATTAGGTTTATATAGATGATTTGAAAGTTTGTAGTGTATCTGCTTTGTTAAAATATCGAAAATAAACATTTATTTTAACGTATTTCTCGAACGAATAGATCAAACGAAAGAAAATAAAAAACTAAATAAGAAAATGGACAAAATGTCAGACCTATGGATTTAGCATTCTAGGTGATAAATAGTAGATGTAAAGGGGGATCAGGAGGGTCGTACGACCAATTTGAAATAAGTTAATGTGGCGTAGTTTTAACAAAAGATAAAATAATACATATTTTTGATGGAAGCCTCTATTGGTAGGTAACCTGAGGCGATTTTGGTTTTCTTTTAAAATAAAATTAACTCGTTTGATCAATCTATTTGTTTGTGACGAAGGACCATAAAAATATAAGAATTATTTATGTAACACCAAAGTCAATGAGTTTTATATTAGGCGACATGAACTAAAAAAAAATATTAAAAATTATGTTTTTTTTTTGGAAATTTTTTTTATAAAATGCAAGTATTTAAAGACGCAATTTTGAATTAAAAATCAAAAACAATGTCGTTTTTAAAGTTCCGTAGAAAACTAGGAAGCCTTATAAAGTTTCGCTCTGTCCGTCCGTCTTGTGTATGTCACTTCCCTCCCATTCTCTTATTTACATACCTATTAAGATGAAATTTGGTATACAGACGTAGATTGATGACCCAAAAAACATCTTTCGTCATTCGTCAACACGAAATAGCTCTTAATACGTATTATCAATGTTACTGAGAATGACTAAGGAACCCTATCACGTACAATTTTTCCCCTCCCTCCTTTAACGTATGTATTTTATCGACGACTCTCTATCTGTACTCAAAAACATGTGTTTTAATATTTAATATATTATACATTTTTTTTATTAATTACTGTTTTGTCCATCAAATTTCTTTCTTCCAAATACCTATCGAAAAAAAAAAATTTTCAATAAGTACAACTTTTTCTATGTGTTTTAGTCAACTTGAAGTGAATATAAGTGACTTAAACAGTAGTGGCTCATTACTACCAGGCGTTATAACACCCCTTATTTGCCAGCCTTTCCAGATTATTTTTTTTTTCCCTGGTAAACTACTTGTATAAAGATACACATATCAAAAAATTACAATAATCGGAGATAAAAAATTGTTTCAGTAACAAATGGGTTAAGATACATGAATAATTTAACTGAAATATAAACGGACTAAATAAGTACGATTATTTAATTAGTGTGTATGCGGAGGTTAATTGGAAATTATTAAACAATAGAACTGTTAATGATACAATATTTAGTAATAATGTCAATCAGACTTCAGCTAACTGTTGAATAAATCAACGTATAATTGTAAATAAACTTTATTAACGATGACTAATATTACCTGTCCATTTAAATTATTCACACTAACTCTGATATATTATATGGAAATGATAAATATTAGGTTGAGTGTTTATTTAAATCAAAATACTAACCCATTTCTGACCGGGGTAAGAAATAACTTAAATGTTTTTATAATTAATAGATATGAGTTAAAACAAAAATCCATTTTTTTCAATTATAGAAAAAAAAATTAATAGAAATAATTATTAAGGATAATAATAGAAATTAGATATATTATGATTCCTGGATTTATCCCTACTCATTTTATGAGGGATTGTTACTATTTAGCTATTTCCTGAGTTTATAAAAAGTTAATACTATTACTTATCTTGAATTTAACAATATAATAATGTCCTTATTAACTTATTCAAAACAACAAAACGAGAAATCAAGTTCTTTGGTTTTCTAATTACTTTTTTTTTCGATTGTTAAAAAATATTAAAAATGCTTTTTTTAAAAGACACAAAATAAAATGGTACAATTAAGTAATGCTATACAATACATCATTAATTTAATAGTTTCGTATATCATGTAGATAAATAAATGTTTAATAATACAAAATACTAGATATTTTTAAATGAAGTGAATTCTACGCCACTGCAGTTAAAATAACCCTTTTTGCAAATGTTTGCTTTTATATACATATATGTCCAAGTAAAATAAAAGGGTAACTCATAACCTGTTCATAATAATTTTTTTCTCTCTTTTTTTTAACAATCGTTGTATTTGGTTAAGCCTAATGAAGTAATAGTAATTAACTAATGTAAATTTGCATTATTTCATTAAAAAATGTTATTTTACTTATAACATTTACAGGCTTTTCAAATTTTAAATGATAACATTAATAAAATATATAATTAAATGTAAATATTTGACTTTAGACTTTGAAAAAAATGTATTTTTTTCGATCTATTTCATAGTGCTGTCAAATTAAGTATCCTAATTTTATCGTAAGGTGAAATATTTTCATATTCACCTAATAAATGTTAAAAGTTAAAGAAAATAAAATGAGAAATTTAAAAAAGTAATATTTAAGGAGCTTAGATATCAAACCGATTAAATTTCCAATGTTGAGAAACGCTGAAAGTATTAAATGTTGAAAAATTTTCTGGAAACAGCAATAACATTTTAAAAATGAATAAGTTTCTTTAACGTTTTCTGCCACAGGTATTAAAGCAATTTCGTTCCTCATTTACAAACATAAACTTTACTAATATTTCGACGAGTGAATGAAGTTTTGTTAAAGTTTTTAACTTTAAAAAACGCAACATGTACGAACTTTACCCATAAACAATTTTATACTTAAGCTTGGTAAAAAAGATGCTGTTCGTAATTTTTTTAACATTGCCATAATGAATAGATTTACCCAACAATCGTTGTTTATCAAATTGAAAATTGTACATTTGCATTTTTCAGAGAAGGAATTACCTATAGAATATTAAACACTACACGTGTATCATCATTTAATTACATTAACATAACTACAAATATTGAAATTTACGTTTGAGTGAGTATATCTGTAGAAATATGTCAAAATGTTTTATATATCAGGTACCTAAAAATAAATTTATTTTAATTTTTGATAAATAAAAAAAAAATTTCACAGTTCATTTATCAATTTTTAAATATATCAATTGATTTACTAACCTTTAAAATAAAGCAATAGTATGTTAGCTATAATATTTATTAATATTTAAAAAAAAAATTTATTGCCAGGTTTTCTTCATTTTAAACATAAGGTACTGGCACCAGTGTTGGATATGGCCCCAGTAATGGCTATTCTTTAATTAAATATACTGAGAACTACAAAAAATAAGTTCGTCAATCACAAAAACAGTAAATCTTGCTCTTATAACGGCCATAAGTGGTGCCAGTACCTTATTTATCTCCAAACTGAAATGACATTTTTTCAGTTTTAGCAATAAAAATCTTTTAAAATATTAAAAACCAATTCTTTCTATCGGTTATTAGTTAAGTATATAAAAATAATTAAATTGATAATACATGTATGATACCTACTAAAATATTTACAATATTTTGGATACCCCTTAACGATTCGAGTAACAGCAATTTGTAAAGCTTAAAAGAGCGAAAATTCTCAAAAGCAGTGCTCGAATTTAAATTACTTAGATGTTTGTAAATATATAAATATTTAATACGTAATGTAATGAATTTTTCCAGGTACGGATGGTGTTTTTCTTAGAAGCTGTAGCAGATACATGGTGATGTATAATGAATAGATGATAATGAAATAAACAACATGGAGTTTACGATATTACTACTAACGCTGTATCTAGGTAAGTTTCAACATTTAATCTTATTAAACTTGATGTAATTATGTATCATCAAATACAAATCACTTTGCATAGGAAAATTTTATTATCGTTTGATTTAAATAAAATTATTTTTTAATTAGTCGTTTTCAACAATTTACTTTAAAGCAAAGGGGGGAGGGGGTACTGACCTAGTTAGTTGTGATTCCATATGTTTCATTTGACTTATTTATTATCATATTAGAGTTTTAATTATAAGATTAGAATCTATCTGTTTAGAAACGTAGGTACTAATATTATAAATGTGAAAGTAACTCTGTCTGTCTGTCTGTTTGTAACCTTTTCACGAGTAAACAGCTGAACCGATTTTGATGAAGTTTGGTTATTTTGTATTTGGAAAATTGAATAGATAAAAAAATACAAATTCCAAGCAATCGCGGGTAACAGCTAGTTTTCTATATACAGGTATTCTTCGACTTACGACCGAGATAGGTTCCTAGACATCGGTCGTATGTAGAATAAGTCGTTAGTCTTTGATGTGAAACTGATCGTATTTCTTATACATAACAAACATTTGCTGGTTCCCTAAAATATGTACATAAATATATTAAATTTTATACCTACGTATTTTATGAATTTTATTTAATGTTTGTAATATAAAACCAAAATTTTAATAAACCAAATATCATAACAGATAATTTATAATGCATGCGTATATTGAATTTTGCATACTTATATGTATAATGAATATTACATGTATGAAGGGTCGACATATAAACGTTATTTATAAAATAAAATTCAAATTTTTGTTATAGAATAGTTAGGTATTACTTGCCCGGAGCGAGGATCTTTCATTTCATGTTCACATAACTTTCTACTTGTTGTTATACCTATATTAATTAAAGTGTACGTTTTGTGAACACAATTAAATTAACGGAAACTAAATATATATACATATATGTATAGTCAGCGTCTATTTAATTTGTATGAATATAATTTTAGAATAAAACATTAAATAATATTGGAATCAATTGAAAATTTATTTCAAACAATATTTTGCATATTATTTCTAAATATTTTTATTAGGGTTCCGAAGAAACCCTATTAATCTCACTTTGTCGTCCGTCCGTCCGTCCGTTCGTCCTTTTCAGTCAAAGCAAGATATCTCGATAACTATGTAAGCTAGAAACTTGAAATGTTTACTAAACTTGTAAAATGATGCCTTCTATTAAAAGATGTACAAATTTGTTGAAAAAATAATTTTTCAGGGGGGGCGCTAAGGAGCGCTTAAGCTAGGTAAAAAAATATTTTTTTTGTACCAAAGCATGTGGCACGTTAAAATGTGTAACCAAACCAGGGGAATTCGACACTTTTTCTTATTTTTTTTTCTAAATCAAAAATGGTGTCTGCATGGGGGCTTTAAAGCAAATAAAAAAAAAACACAAAAAAAAATGTATTGCTAGACGTGTGGAATATCAAAATGTAGTCTCAATCAGTAGAATTTAACCCTCTTTTTATTTTTTTAACTCAAAAATGGTGTCACCAGGGGCTAAATGCAGTATTTTATTTTGCCCCTTCCCCCCTCTAACTCGGTAACTACTGGTTCAAAAAATCTGAAAAACTTGATAATGAGGCTTTTGTGGGACTACCAACGACAAATACTAAAGTCAACAATATCATTTTAAATTTTGGAATAATAGGGAGGAGTATCATAGAATTTTTATTTTCATGTCTAGGTATGTGGGGTGTTGAAATGTAGGTCTCAATTAGTAGAATATGACCATATTTTTATATTACGTTTCCATAGCACGTATGGAATGCGATAAATCAATAATAAATACCGATAAGCTGCCATTAAAATTTGATACCTTGCAGAAGCATTTGGTTAGGTTTTATTCTTTATACAATCGAAATAGATAGAATATTGGATAGGAACTTATTTGTTTAGCATGCTCGTATTGGCTGCCGATGTGTACTGATAGTTCTCAACTCTCTGTATTACAAACGTTGGATTTACATGGTATGGTGGTAACTATATAAACATTTTTAGGTTGAATAGTCGAAGAGCAAATTCGTCCCTTATTTTCTATTTCTATCAGGTAGCATTCTCCTACTAGTGTTGTCTTTCCAGTTATATTTTAAAATCTGTATAGAGTTAGACCTTAATTAATATTAAATGATCGGGCTACATATTTTACAATCAAAGCTAACAAAAAAATGTTTTATAAACAAATATAATTAAATTGATAAATAATTAAAATAGTCTAGTACAAAAATGATGAATTCAATTATTATTGTGTAATTCTTATATACATATAACCATTAAATAAAATAAAATATATTGCCCTCAAAATGTGCTATTAAATCTTAATTCGAAGGATCAGTGATACAATTTTTATTAATATAAGTACATAAATACATATATTTCAAAATGACACTTTTTATTACACCCTTGGTGGTCCACTTTCAACAAGTACTGGTCAAAATCCATTAATCATCGACTGATATTTTTATTATCTGTTCAAGTATTGATGCTAACAATATCTAACGATAACAAAAAAATAAGTATTTAGTCGTAAATTTTTAAGAAATATATATTTGTACATAAATCATAAGGGTAATTTTTGTAGATAAATTCATAATTTATTTAACTTTGTTATTGATAGTATCTAGCTAGACTGTTAACCTTGTTGGCACGAGATATGTACACAATTTGGTTGCATAAATAAAATATAATCAGGTTTCCTGTGCATTATATATGAAACTATTTTTATAAAAATATAATCTGAAGTAGATAGTAGGTAGATACCTACATTTGTATGAAGTGATTTAAAAGAAATATGATTCACTCGGTTGCCAATAAGACGAACTTTTTTTTTATTTACTAATAATGACATCAGGGTGTTTGATTCAAAATTTCATAACTGTATTAATAAATTAAAAAACAATGACAATACGGGGGTAAAATTAAAATGAAATTGTAATAAAGTCTGTACCTATTTACCTAATCAAAAAGTATGTTTATGGAAATGCTTTTACTATACAACATTAAAATAGAAATAATCAATCTTATTACCGTTAGCCTAAAATATATGCCACAGTATATATTACTATATATCGACCTAACTGTTATTGACGAATTAAATGAAAATTTCTATTTCGTTTCGTAGGGGTGGCTATAAACTTATTACTTTAGGTTTCAGAAACATGATTAAAATAATTTCAGATCTATAACTACGAGTTTCATAAGTTTAAAATTATTTTTGATCTAATATTCTAGAGTAAATAATGGTCTGAAACTTAAATACATATCAATACTGCCAAGAACTTTTTTCTTACACTATGGTATTAGTTTTTGTATAGTTATTTGTCATGTTACAACCAATATAAAGTCACAAAAATATATACATTAGTTAATTAATAATTGCTTTACAGACTTTATTATAAATAATTCCTAATTTTGTTGAAATGAAAAGAAAAATGTATCATTCTTAGTGCCATATTGACAAACATATATGTACATATGTATGTAAGTAATGATAAATGGTAAATAAACGGTTGATATTTTATATTATTACCTAATTGACTAATTTTATGACATCTAACACTGATTTTTTAGCAGATTTGATTGATTTTCATATAATAAAAATAACATATCTACAAATTTCGTAAGCAGACCCGATTTTCCCTACCACTTAAGTTGAATGGGAGTTAAAACAAAAATTTTAACTCATTTAAAAACAATAAAAATCATTTCAGTTTATAAAAAAATACATTCAAAAAATATATACAATACATTTCTGTGTTGAAGTATCATAAAAAATATCAACTTTATTGCAGTAATTTTACTCCCAAGTATACAATAAGAAAAATAAAAAAAGCATTAAGATAATGTATAGATAGCGGACTCGTTTTTGACAGCGTTATGGAAGAAAATTGACAAAGATTCATCATTTTAATGTTTTCCGTCGATAGGTGAATCTCATGTATAGTAAGTGCAATGCATTAAGTACAATGTACATACATACATATACGAGTATATTATTGTATGTATGTATACATTACACATATATGTACATTTATAGAGTATTCCAGAAATAGTATTTGTATTTTTACTTGTTTTGTATAAAGTCGAGAATTTCATGGTCTATTACTAAAAGTATTGAACATATTTTACGTTAAATAAATAGTGAAATATCGTTGTATTCATGTGGAGGAAAAGGTCGGTAAAATGTAAACGTGTTTTTTTTTTTTTAATGTATAAAGAGATCAAAAAAATTGGTTTATTTATTATATTACTTGTACCCGCGGCTTTGTTCGCGTAGACTACGGAATTATTGTTTAGTATTTTTAGGAAAAATATAGTTGAATAAGTGCCAACACGATTAGTTATTATCGTAATTATAACTAATCAACACCTTAATTACAAATAATTTTTGATCTGTTTAGATTTAAAAGTTAATTACTGAAAACAAAATAAACAATTGATGATCAAAAGACAACGGCCGAGTCGAGGGAGTCTGAATTCTGAATGACGGCCGAGCGCATACGAATCGTTCCCTCTGCCCCGTTCCGATGAGTGGTACTTGTTCTTTAGTTCGTGCGTTATTAATAATATTTTACCGTATATACATTTATTTCAAGATATTTCCTAAACTAAAAGTCCAAATTGAATACTGTAAAGGGTACATAATATCTATATTACGACGGTGAAATCATTTATTTTGATAAGAACCCAAACATTTTTAATTTTCTTTGTAACATAAAAGCAGTCATTGTGGCTTAAATATATGTTTTAATTATCACAGAATGTACTCAAAATTAATGGTTATGATGAAAAACAAAATCAATGACAAATTATGTTTAATAATTTTAACACACCTAATGTTTAGTGAGAAATAAGGCATAATTGATTGATATTGTTCTTAAACAACTTCCTCTAAAATTATTTATTATACGAATGAAAGTATTAAGTGAAAGATATTACTATCATAATAATTAGATTAAGTCTTAAACAAAAATCCTTTTACGAAAAGTTAGGATAATTAAAAGTGTATTATCTCCAGAGATTCTTGGCAGTTTTTTTTGGAGATACAACACTTCAGTTCATAAAATATAAAAGAGAGAAGTCCCTCTGTTGGCAATGCTATAGCCGTAAAACTTTCTCGTGCCGTTTTTTTTCTTCTTCTTGAATAATTTAAATTTATATGCAGTGTTGTAAAATGAAATACGTATACCTAAAGAATAGAGGCGCTTTTAATATCTAATAGCGAAATATTGATTTACATTACTATGCAAAGTTTCCATTTTTTTTTCGCGTTTCCAATTATTGCGGTGTTTTTAAATTTAATTGTAATTTATCGTTTTATGAATTTCATTTGATTTTATTAAATTACTCTTAACAGTTGAGGCCTTATTTTTTATCATAAAACAAGAATAATAGCTTATTTTATGTAATTTAAAGCTTCCGTATTAAAATTCTGCAATACTTTCTTTTTATCGATATTTTACAGAAACGGTTGATCATATGACAAATGGACAAAGAATATTTTTGTGTATTTTGTGTCATATAATCTTCTACAAGAACCTAACTCGAAAAAAATTAAAAAACAAAAAAATACTTGATCAAAATCGGCAGGTCCATTGGCCCCATACACCCCTGGCTTAAATCATTATTGTTTGATACTGGAAATCAACTTATTAATAATAAACCGGTTATCACATTTTGGGCAAAATATTTGGAAGACTGTAGCTCTCTGACGAAGAATTTCCGAATACATATTCAAATGAAATTTTTTGCTTAAAATAACATACTTTTTTTACAATAGTTGTAAATCAGCCTATACATATATGTATATAATAATTTTTTTCTTCGGATGTATAAAAAAATATAAATTATTTATTTCTTAGATATCCAAAAGAGGAAATATATAATAATATAAAATTTGTGAGAACAACCTAATATAAAAGAAGAAATTATAAATTATACCGTCTATAACTACTTAGCAGGAGACAATTGCAATGTTTCTAATATCACGGAATACCAATCACTTCTCTTAATATACTTGTAACTAGTTCAGATTTACTAAATTATCAATTGTTCACTATGAGAGTTATAAAGTTGAAGGAATCTCATTATAAACTTGAACTCATCTCACCAATTCGGCATATCTCCTATTCACTCATTGTATCTACCCTCTTCTTTCTCCATGTCTGTCCCCGTTTACTTCCTATAATTAAAATGTGTATATTATATCTTATATCATCATATCAACAGTGTATAGTGTCTAGACATTATTAACATTAAAAACTGATGGCAGCAGGAAATTTGCTATAAGATATTTAATAAAACTGCAGAATTTATGACGTGTTCTGTGTTACATTCATATTGCTTTTCATAATTATCATGAAAATGAGGGCAATAGTCAAATTGATTGAAACTAATCAAAAGTTCTTATCGGCAAAAGATCTAAAAATTGTCAGTTTTTTTTAGATATTCAGTGTCAAAGGTAAGAGATTTAAATATCTGCTGATAATGTTAGTACATTACTTTTTTTAATGAAGTGCGGATTCAAATAAAATTTGATTATAGTATTTGTCCACACAGCAAATTATGAAAGGACTAAATGGCTTTAATTATAGAATTTAGGAAAAAGTTTACTTAATGATCTGTTAGATTTGTTAAGTATTACATATACTGGGTGGTGTAACTAAATTGAGACAAGCAAATATCTCGCAAATTCGTATACAAATTTCGGAGTTTGTGGAGGCAAAATCAATAGAGGTAAAAATGTTGACTTTAAGTGGAGGTTTCAAGGTCAATCTTCAACTTCATTTTTTAAGTGGAAATTAACAACTTTTGTCTAAACCGATTTTTTAAATTAAAAATGAACATTAAAAAAAATTCTATTAAAAAATCCATAAATTAAAAAAAATGTCGTTTTTTAAAATTTAATTGTTTCTTAAACATGTATAGTTGGTGATCTGAAGAGTCGTTTTATTTTGGAAACTGTCCATATAATCTAATATGTCTTGTCCTCGCCGCATGCACTATCATTGGTATTGCGATTGCAAAGCATATAGCGAGTGTTACACACAACAGCAGCTGTAGTATCACCGCGCATTAATAGAGCCGTTGCATCTGTGATTCAAGGTACAACGGCGCAGCAAACATTGCGGTTCGCTAGATTAGAAGTGTATTTGCTTATTTAATTCAATTAAAGTTGAATATTTAAGTTGGCTGAACACAAAACTGGCTTCGGGGAAGTACTGAATTATAAATTAACGAAAATTTACATTTGTAATTTGATGTACCACTACATGTGATGAATTTCCTTTGTGTTTCTAGATATAAGCTAAGTCTTGTTGACTATTGTGGAACGTTATTGTCACAATCAATGTGTAACATGTTGCCGTCTGTCTACTGTTTCCAGATAAATTCAATTAAGGATTTAATGTTTAATTAGTAAAAATATGTATAAGTATTTGAGTATTTTCAAATAAACTGTTAATTTTGGAAAGTCAATACAAAAACATTTTATTTTTATTTCTTGATCGAAAAATATTCTTTCATTGTACTCGTACATCCATATCAAACTTTGATAAATTTACTAAACTCACATATAAAAAAAATATTTTTTCTTGAAGTATATTGTGATAAGTCAATTAAAAACTTCTTTCTCTTCCTTCTTCAGTAAATTATTTGAATAATATTGGTATGTAGGTATATACAACAAATTTTATAGGTAACAATATTGTTAAAAAATTACCAAAATTCTATCTTAACATATGTCTTTTGAAGTAAATAATAGTTGTATCTAAAATCCATTTAGGTACCGTATTTAACCTTTGAAAAACAAAACCTAATGTAATTTTAAGTGACATTCGAAGAACATTATGGTTTCTTTAGAATGTGAAAAATCGTACAATATAAGTTCATCTGGATTTATAATGGAAGTAAATACATATTTCTATTATGTCAGTCAACATAATGGTCATCACGAGAAACTACTTCTTGAAAGGTTGTGTGTTCGAATACTGTTTGTGACATTTTGATATTTACTTTGTAACAAGTTCTGATTTTAGAAAAGAATAAATTTAACATTCAAAAGTTAAAGTCATTTATTGAACCGATCTTATTTATTTATGTATGTATGGAATAAGTTTTGTTTAAGGTTTTATAAAACATACTTTTTCTATTTAAGATTTTCAAATTTCCAAAGTCGAATCTACGCATTACATCCTTATGCACACAGTAATGAAATGTGCCAAAAAGACGCAGTTACATACAATGAGAAAACTAACAAATGTTTATCAGAAACAAGTATTTTTTTTTAATTCTGTGTGTGCCATACAAAAGTTTGGTTTGGCTTCTATATACCTTATATTTATGTAACCCTCCTTGTACAATATTTTATACCCGGGTAATTTTTTTAGATTTAAAGTGATCTGGGATAGATCTGCACTTTGAAAAATCATATTTTTTCACTGGTTTTTGATCTGTGGAGACCTGCAAGAATCAACAACGACCTACAAAGATCGTTGTAGATCGTGATAGAGATTCAAATATTACAACGATCTTCGAAGATCTTTGTAAATCGTTGTAGATCGTTGTAGATCGTTGTAGATCTTTGGAGGTCTCCGCAAATCAAAAACCAGTGAATAAAGATTATTTTGTCTTAAAATCCCAGATCTGATTTTATCACTTCAGATCGAAATTTTTTTCCCGGGTAGCTAAAGATAAATTGGGAATTTGACTAAATCAGAATTCTTAACTGATAGATACCTACATAAATCTTCTCAACTTTCCAGTTTAGGTTGACTATCTAATCGCAAGCATGCATTCATACTATTTTTAAATTTTAGTTTAGAGTACCTTTCACCCTTAATTATGCAATTTCGTTGGGTCTGCCATTTAGCAGAATAAGATATCTTTTAATGCTAGGTACTAGTTTATTTATTGAAACCGGGCATTAGTTTACAAATTTCACCATATATAATACTTTAAAAGCCATGAAAATAAAGATTTCATTCTTTCCAGGTTTCACTTCCTCCTTCGAGGTGACAGAGGTTGTTGTACCAGAGTACGCAGACTTTCGCGAGACTGCGACATTGTCATGTACATTCGACATCGGCAACGAGGAACTCTACTCGGTCAAATGGTATAAAGATGGAGAAGAGTTTTTGAGATTCATTCCAAACGCACGTCCCACATTACGGGCGTTTCCTTTATTGGGAGTTAATATTGTACTACAGTCAACTGAGTTAGTTTATTAATTATTATTTAATCCAATTGTTTTTGTATTTTTTTTATCAATTACTATGGAACAAAAATACAAACATATAATATATAGTACCCTATTAATTGACTGTATCATACAACTTTTCAGATGTGGTTTAACAAAATGTGTAGTAACACTAAAACAACTTAACCGACCTGATTCCTCAGGAGTTTATAATTGTGAAGTTTCCTTAGAAGCTCCTACTTTTGCAATTGCAAAGAAAGAAGCTAAAATGACAGTAGTCGGTAAGGACTATTGAAGATTATTTATATGTATGATATGTATTTTCTAACAAAACACTTGCAGGTCTTCCTAAAGAAGATCCGAAAATGTATGGTTTACAAGATATCTACACTGAAGGTGATATAGTCACTGTTAATTGTTCAGCAGCTTCTTCTGACCCTCCTCCAGTAATTAAGTTTTACATCAATGATAAACAGGTACAGTGAATGTTATGTGTATTTCTTTCATAAAATGTAAACTTTTAAGTGGGTAAAGAAATATAGTATATAATGTTCATTTTATCAATGTACATACGCAAAAAAAATTTAAGATGAGAATAGAATACACATCCAAGCATAGCTTGTTTGGGGTGTGCAATATAATGTAGGTGTATATTCGATATTATGTTTATTTTAAAATAAAGTAAATTCAAAACAAACACTACAATGAATATTTTGACAAATACATTACGACAACAATACTCTCAACTATCTATTAGTCTTAAGCTGTATACCCAGCTGGACAGTACTCGACAGAGCACAGAACAAGAGTAAAAAGAGGAGACATACAATACTTTATGCGTCCGGCCGCGGCGCGGCGCAGAGAACTAAAATTACCAATTTTTGAAATAAATTCGTACTAATATAATGCGGAAAATTTGTACCACCTATCAACAGATCCCTAGGCACTTGTCTATCTTTTCTACCCTATCACTATGATTTTGAATTTGTGTTTATTAACCATTTTGTTGCAATATATATTTTTATATTTTATATTACTCAACATATAAAAATACACTATTTTTTCTAATATTTTAGGCTTGGCCTCAGTTGATAGTAGCTCAAAAAGATTCCAGCCCTGATATATTTGGACTTGTATCACGGTCAGTATCGATGCGAATGCTAGCGGATTCGAAATTCTTCTCGCCTAGAATGCGTTTACGCTGTGAATCAGAAGTACTTTCTTCCCCGGTAAGGACTGTAGCGCACACTGCCGCGCTTAAGTCAGACGGTACTCAGCAACTTAGAAACCAAAAACTCGAATGGCCAAGCAGTAAAGGTAAGATAACACCCATCTATATTTTAGTAGACATTTTGTTTTTGGTTTTATACGCTGATTTAACTATGTAAATACGGATAATTCTTTATGACATTTGTAAAATAAGTGTACTTGACCAAAGGAAGATGAACAGCATCAATATTCGTCACAGTGGATAATTTTGGTGCTAGTACCTTATAATTTTTCAAATTTTTTTATCTCAAATATCTTCTATTAGAAAATATTTTTAAGTCCACACAACGTATTTATTTTTGTACATGTAATAATATAATGTTTAAATTTTAGGTGGATTTTCGTACGAATATTCAAGCGTCACCTTTTTAGTACTGTTTGCATATTTGCTATTTTCATATGGCATATAAATTTTCGTGTATAAACTTTTGTGATGAGTAAATAAAAATAAAGTTAATGTGAATGACACAAACATATGTAAATAATTTAGTTTTGTTAAATTGACTCGTCAAATGTGTATTTACTTGGAAGAACAGGCAATGGAAGATAAACTTAGAAATTACATAACAAATCAATGGCGTGGCTAATAAATATTGGGCAAGTTTCGGACTACCATATTCCGTGTGTTTACATTTTATAATTTTTATTAATTAAATGGTTAATCTTATTTTATGTGTGCAGTATAAAAATATAATGTATGTTTGTAGGTAATAACCAATAAATAGATCATATACCTATTTTTATTTAAAGAAAAATACCTACATAGGTACCTTTTGTAGTATATTTTTTCAATACTTTTAGTTACGTCATTGATTAGCAATATTTTTTCTTAAAAGAAAATTTAAATCATATTTTATAACGTGGTATTTTTTTATAACTACGAGTATATGTTATATATGTATATATACATAATGTTCACAAAATTGTATACATCTGTAATTTTTTGAGATAGTACATTAATCGTTAAAAAACATTCTGTATAAAAAAGGGTGCTGACTAGAATTTTTATCTATAGATATAACTTATTAGTACCCGTGTCACTGAATAATCTGCAATTTAAAATATCTCAAAGTTGCGGAATCTATAGGATAAAATATACGTGTATTCTGGGTGTAACTTGATGGTTAACTTTGTGAACAACTTGTATAATCATTTAATTATTTCATTAATATATACTTATGTATATAGAAAATGTGATAAAACATAAGTTAAAAATTATGTATTTTAATTAAAAATATTATAAAAAAATGTTGTTTATTTATTTTGTGAGTGGAAAACAATAGATATATGTATGAAATAAATTTCATAATGTGAGCTATAGGTATATAAACCTAATCATTTAAAATTAATAAAGTTTTAATTATGAATACGAATATAAATGTAATTTTAAATTATTATTTTTAAATTGGATTCTTTGAGCATTCAATTTATATTTTCTTGATGAAAAACAAGTCAATGATTTTATCTGTCAATTATGTATTGCGAATTTTCTATTACAGTGGTTCTAATAATCCTTTTTTAATTATTTTTGTATTCATGAATCACTGATAAAATTCTGAACCACTGTTGAATTAATCATTAATATAATATTTAATTTTTTCAATTCTTATGATCATAAAAAAGGAATTGTTAGTATATTTGTTATAATGTACATAAAATAAATGTAAAAATTAAATGTAAATTGCACAAAATAAAATAAATTGATTGTTATATGCACAATATTATTATATTTTTCAACATCCTAGAAGAGATATCTATTGTAGAATCTTCACATCTAATTTAGAAATATCGAAAGGTAAGTGATAGTTAATATTTATTTTTGAAAATTTATGATAACTAATTTTTCCGAAGGTGATTTGTTTGAAAGTAATTTGTTCGAATAACATTTAATCAAATGCCCAAATGGAAACTTCATCGAATTTTTCACAAAAATATTTTATTTTTGACGTATATGAATATCTATGATGCATTTATTTTAAATGTACCAGAATTGCTATCAAATGGTACATCATTATTTATTGTAAACAATGTCAAGACTATTTAAAAACAGCTCGTCGCGGCGGAGATTGAGTCCCTGTTTAAAACTAAATTAACCACTAGATTTTCTACACGAGATTTGGCCCAAAGAGAATATCATAATCAAGGACAGATTATATAACGTGTATATATAATATGTCGCATATTACATATATGAAATAGTATAGATCTGTCAAGCGTGTAATAAAAGTTTTATTTTTTAATTAACAGGGGATTTCCGCAATTGTTAATTTTCCTTAATAAGAGCTGAAATAATTAAAGAAAAATATATTTCGAACAAATTTACTTTCGACCAATTTACCTTTCGAACTTTTCGGATTTATGTCTAATGTAATTAATTTGTATTATAAAATTAAAAAATAACAAAATCAGTGTAAAATCAGGTAATTTAACCTACATAAAATACAAACGTATAACAGAGAATCCCATTATTTTAAATAGAGTAAAAAACATCCGTACAGAGAGTAAATCTTTCTTATCTGTGAAATGTGTCATTAAAGGCGTGTAGTAAATCACCTCCCTAGATTTCTATAGGGAAGACTTCTCTCCGTCTCTATCTATCTGTCTGTATTTAGAGTTGTTTCACATAGTCAATGTTGTACATACTCCGATTTACTGGTTTACGGATTATTTTATTATACTTTATTTACTATACTTGTGTGGTTACTGCCTTAAGGGGTTACATATAATCGTCATTTTGGAAAATAAGACACTTTTTTTAGATTTTTTTAGAATATTACAAAAAGCAATCAAATGAAATTTGGATGGTTTATTGTACATGTCTCAAAACCTACCAAAACATTTTTTTTAATGAAATATAAAACAAAATGGTTACTTTAGCGTTGCTACACTGAGTGCTTTTTTTTGTGCCAGAACAGAACTTCCATGGATCAATATCTAGAACAAAAAAAAATTCTTGCTATTTACATGAGTTTTCCCATCGAAGTACACACGATTATAAAAATTTTAAAAAACGACCTTGATGATGCCCTAATCAAAATAAATGTTCCTAATTTTGATCCGACTGTTCAATGTAAAAGAGTTTATTGCATTTTTTCTTACCCCTGACGGAAAATTTTCATCCTTTACAATTTTGGTTAGGTTATATCATCTAAAACACAATTTTCTCAAAATTTTTGTAATGAAATAATTTGTTTTCTTATTGTAGTCTTCATGGAACCTATTTTTTTTCTCCCTGACCTCTCCACTTATCTTTATATGTATATCCCCACCCTTACTACAACCACATACACATTTTATATATATATATATGTACATATATATTCTAGAATAAAATAAATAAAAATCCTCATAATTTCGAAAAAAATAATAAAAATTTTAACAGCCATAAGAGGCGCGGCATGAAAATTTTATACACCCCTAAGCTAAAATGTCTCAATCAAGTTTTGATGTGCACTTTTCTCAATAAAGTAGATATTATAATAATTGATTATTATTTTTATTATAAATTTTTGTACTGATCTTCTCCTAGTGTCCTCATAATATGAGGACGGCCTATAACTGAAGGTCAGAATTCCGTAAAAAATTCTGGACCATATTTCATGTTTCTGGAATCAATCTTGGATAATTTATTGAATTTTATTGATTGGGTAAACCTTTCTAATTCCGGAGAATATGGGTTAATTACTATGTTATAAGCTTTTTAAGTTTTAAAAATATTTAGAAGTTGCGATAATTTTTAATAATCCTGTAGGTAAATAACCATTGTTTTTTTATACAAACTGTCATATAAGTTTGATAGTCTGTTTCTATATCTTATAAGCTAGCAAATTTTAATTATTTATTTTTAATACCGGACATAAAAAAATAATAAAATAGAATTAAATTTAAAAATTTTCATTCAGAGAACTATATTTTTTCTTTTGTAATTAACAAGGAGATTTAATATATAAATGTATTCAATAGTATTCTGCAAGATTAATTCAATATTAAGTACTAATAAAGAAAATTAGCTCGTGTGAAATAACGCCCATTTTCCGGTAACATTATGTAGGTAAAACCACAGATATCCGCTTTAGTTCCGGAATCAGTAAACGAGTTCAAGATTTACCTTGTCTTATTTATTACGTCATATCAATAACCGGTGCCGTAGAGCTTTAAACACTTCACTTGCTTTATGAGTACATGAAATCTGGAAGACATTCTGATGAAAAATAAATATTTACTCTAACTAAATATATATAATATACCTATACGCAATAATATACTACAGTTTTAGGATGTCGGTTTATTTAGATTATTAAATGATAATGTGGGAATGCAACAATGCAATTTGTGGTTATTTTACATGTTAATTATGTTAATAATTCATGTAAACAACAAAATTATATAGATATTTGTTTATAATAATAATAATAATAATGATAAAGATTCACTTTGAGGTAACCTTCAATGGAGTCGAAATATTTATGTTAGTTTTTACTTGATCTCCTACAATAAAATAATAAGAAATATTATCTGATAAAATTTTCATATTCTTCTTTAAGTATGTTGATAAGAAGTAACATTTTCGTTATAAAACAAACTTAATAGTTTATATGTTTTTAACATGAAATGTCCTATTTATTTATTCGTACATCTAGAGATAAAAATTGTTTTAAGTAAGAGTATTTATTTATAATATTAACCACATTCAAATTAATTTAAACGTTAATCAAAAATGATAACTACAGATTGACAAAACTGGCTGGAATTTAAATTGTTTCGAAAATTACATTAACATTCTACAATAATAAGATAAATAAGTGAAAATTGGATTAATTAATCGAGTTTTCTTGTTCATAAAGTTCACATAACGACAAAAGTTAAATTTCGTGTGATAGGGAATACTAAATTAAATTATTTGGCAACTGTTGGGGAATGTATTCTATGATGAACTGCAATACAAAAGAGATTAATGGAGTTATATTATCATATAAAGTACAGTAATTTGTAACTCTTCAGGCAATTAATGTCGTTTGTATTTGCCAAACTCAAATGATAATATAAGATATTATCTCATACAATGGTACTGTTTTGAATCTAAAATGCCAGATGAAAAAAGTCCCATCCAGTGATCTATGGGGTTTTTACGCCGTATAAATAATAAATATGAGTACTGTAGTGGGCTTCGCTGGATATTTCTGTAGTGATTTTTGAGGTGATAGCACGTTGGTATTATAAAACAAATATACATAATCTGTGGTAAGGAAACGTATTTATTAATTCTAGATAGACTACGTTATGCACCTCATAAAAATATCATTTTTGAGTTACTAATGCAGTTTTAAATATCAAATTACTTTTTTCAATAAAAATAAATGTATTATTCTTGGCGCGCATTAAAAACAATAACATTTAAACTTTGTGTAGGTTAATATATTAGTGCATAACACAGTATAGATATGAATGACATATCTTCAAATTAACACAAGTGTAAAGTAAGACGTTTTGTTTGTAAATGGTTTAAAAGATAATAAATATAGTTCAAAGTTTATACGCTATATTTACAAAGACGATTTCTATTATAAAAATTTGAGTTTGAATCTGTAATGTGCATAGCATTACAATAAAGTGCTTGTAAAATTTGTTGATAATATAAATAATAATATAATTAATAAAATTATTGTAAAATTGTTCTGAAAAAATAAGTCACCTTCAAAAATATCGATTTCTTCAATATATTTTATCCCAAAAGTTTTTTTGTTAAAAATCCTCTTAATGAATTATGTTTTTAAGATAATATAAAATACGTATACACATGTAGTACATATCCAATGTATATTGTGGTTATGGGTAACCTGGGAATAGTGTAATAAACAAATAATGTGAAATGTAATACATTAAAATATTTTATTTAAAAAGAATAGAAGGAAATGCAATGTACATGTTCAGAATTGAACTTTTGGCAAGAACACTAGCGTATTATGATGCCAACTAGGTCAATTTTTATCCTGAAAAATATGTATTTTCAATAGTGTTAATATCAAGTAGACATTGCATAAATTGTGTAAATAAATTGATTGCATAATATTTTGATATCTTAAAGTAATCAAATTAAAATAAATTCTTGTAAAAAAAAACTAAAAAACACACTTGGGCATAATGTTAATCATTAAGGGCAACCCATAGTGACGTGTCAAAAAATTGTCAATGTTAGGGAATTTTTTTCACAGGTACTACTAATTATTTTAGGATTGGGTAGAGGTAATTTTATTAAGTACCTATATACATATTCAATTTATATATATACTTTAAAGAAATGCATTAAAAAATCGATATTTTTCCCGTCACAGTGGTTTCCCCTTTAAGAAGTTCCTATGACCACCACCACCCACCTCTATGATTAAGATGCAATTCTTGTCGGCTGATTTACTTCTTTCTCAACAGCTCAGTGGTGTTTAAGCCGCCTCTATCATCATACAAGCTCAATGGTTTCATATTATTGTATTGTCATAAGAATTACATAAGTTTGCAAAGTTTCAAATCGATACGACAATTAGAAGTGGGTGAAAAGTTATATGTATTTTGCACTAAAAATGTAGTTTGAAAGAAGAGTGATTCAAAATAATTTCTTTGTAAGCAAAAATTACTCTCACTCAATTAAATTTCGCAGACTTGTGAAGTGTGCATAATGAATACATTTTTACGATATTTAATATTACAACCTACCATTTAACAACAGAGTACAATGACCATTACTACAGATTTAAATCTCGTAACTGCCTGAATTAATTAAATCTCAACTGATGGTAATGAAGCTGCATACTGCATACATACGCGTGGTTAAAATCTGTTATACAATACTATAGGAAATAATGTTATATAATTGAACAAACATGATGCATACTACAATTAACAGTATTATCTAGCGATCTGTAATGCAGGTGTTGCAACAAATATTGATCAAATATTTATATACAGGAAAACAGATATATATAGACCATAGATATTGGACATAAAGGCATGAACTACGCATTCTGTATTAACATAATGTGGAAAATTTGGTTTACAATAGTGAAGATATAGGGATATAACAAAACTCTATTATTTTTACACTGATGTTTAAATAAAGACAATCTTTTTTTATGAATACTCGATTTTTGAATCAGGGGTGGGTAATCTTTTGTATAACACGGATCAGAATAAGATTTACGTTTTCTCCGCGGGCCGTAGTAGTTAATGGACACATTTTTATGTAAGAGTTGGATACCTGTCGTTACTTTTTACGATGCGATATTAGTACTAAATTAAGAACAAATATGTTTCTATATGTGTTTAATTGAAATAAAACGAATTATATTGAAAATTAAACTGTACATATTTCCTTTTTCCTTATGTTAGGTACTAACCTAATCCTATTCTTTCAAATTTTTGTTTTGGAAAATATTTATTTATTATTTCTTCTAAAGCAACGGTTTAAGATAACATTTTAGTCTATATGGTAATTTTGTTAGTTAATTAGAATTAATTATGTCTATGTTATGTCAACGACTTTCGAAATGGTAGAATTTATTTAACTATTGGGACTTGAAGTAAAATAGGAGTAATATATTTAAATTTAACTAAAAATACAAAAAAATGCACAGGGACTCCCAACATGGAAATCATCTCAGTTTGTAAAAACTTGTAGATTATGCTTTACAACACAGTACGATGTACATTATTATGCTTTTTTGTTGGTTTGGAAGTAAATAAGGATAACAAAAATTTAAACTCGGAATTCTAATTATACAAATTTTATTATATGTATGTGTATGGCTTTAGAATAAAATATAAATATATACTTCCGTTTGAAATATCAGTATTTACAGTATAAATTATTTCATGTAAAAGTAAGTGAAAAATATGCCAAAATTTAAATATCTTTGTTCCGCGGGGATTGATTTGCTATGTACTCATAAAAATTTATCTTGCCTTTATAATTTGTCATTAAAAACTAGAAATACTCTAGTAAGAGTTATGACAGCGTCGCCATTTTTAACCAAACTGGAGGTGACGCAAATTAATTTATGTAATTAAAACGATCATAAAGTTTCTCGTATCTTCGATATTGGATTAACCGATATTGATTGATAAAATCAAAATATACGGTTGTGAGGGAAACTTGGATCCTTTATACCAGCGCTTCTTAAACTAGGGTTCGCGGATTCCTGGGGGTCTGCGGAATTATTGCCGGGGATCCGTGAAACATGTTTGGCATAAATTAAAGTACTTTTTTATATTTCTATTTACTATACGAGTATCTAACAACCTTCTTTATTTTTCTGTCAGAGAGGCAGGGGATAGTTGTAGCTTATTTCGGCAGTTGTAAAAGATAATTTGTGTAGTGCAAAAAATGGAAAAAATGTATGATAAATAAATAAAATAATAAAATGTGTGGAAAAAGGTCATTGCCGTTGAAAAACAAAAATTGTAAGTACCTATGGAGCAAAAAAATAAGGTTGTAAAATTTTCTTAAAATAGCTCCTGCAGGGAGGGGGGTCCTTGAAAAATAATTGTTCAAAAGGGGGTCCCTAGACTACATAAGTTTAAGAACCGCTGTTATATACATACAGTTTACAATCAACAGAAATCGATTCAATCTGTCCGAACTCTTACCATATGAGTATCGATAGTATGTAAAGGTTTAATGTCTATACAATTTAGTCAAATATAATTACACAGGTACACTGTTTATAAAGGCTTGTTAAAAACTATTGGTACATATCTGCAATAAATTGCGTTTAAATTATTAATTACATTTATCTTTCGTACTGTATTTTCGTCCGTAGCAATTACCTTTCTGTTATGAGAGGAAATTTAATATACCTCCCGTTGCGTCGACCTTCCTTACCAACCTAACGCTGATATATCCCTATGTAGGTAATATTTAACTTCGACCATTCGCTTTAGAATAGACATTGGATTCATTTACGGGGTCTAAACATATCGCATGAGACACGTCCACTCTCCATTGTTATAGAGTTTGTTAATATTTATTCATTTGCAACAAGGATTTTAGTTCTTGGATAATACACCACGTAATTAAGAAAACGTAATAAATAAAACAAGTTGTAAGGATTAATTGATAAATTAATTTTTGTACATAATTTCAATTGTAAGTTGAAATATTTATGTGACTCAATTTAATATTTGTGCGGCAATCAAGGATTATACACTAATGTATATTTTTAACAACTTATTAATACTTATATAAGGTACTGGCACCAGTCTTGGATATGATCTCAGTAATGGCTATTTTTAAATTAAATGTACTGAATTAGAAATATTTGATTACTACCATTTCTGAATATTAATCTATATACATTTAACTGTCTTACAGCGTGATTTGATGACAATCGGCAAATAGGTGTCAAAATGGTGGACATTTAAACTAATTATTAGTATAATTTATTAATTAATTATTATATCATTTTGTAATCATTAGCAAATGTCCATCACTGCGTGCTCATTACTAGTTTTACTTTATCCATTATTGGACAAAAAACATAAACAAAAAAAAAGGATATAATTAAAAAAAAAACTATATTTGCGGACTTTGGTAATTAAATTGATTAAATGAAGAGTTACTTGTTTTATTAGTAAAATCACAAAAACAGTAAACCTTGCTCTTATAGCGGCCATAACTAGTGCTAGTCCCTTATTTATTTGATTGTTGTGGTTTGATTTTAATGTATATATTTGATACCAAAATGTATTTGTAAATGTAATGTTACATATAATTACAATAATTAAAGGGTTAAAAGATTTAAAGCTTGAGAACCTTTGCTTTAAAAATACGAAAGTAAAAAAGAAAATAATCGGTCTTAATTAATTTATTTTAATTAGATAGCTTCCTTAAAATTTTAATCAATAAATTACGGTATTTTTAGAAAAAAAAGGTTTGATAAATATTTCATTATAAATTTTAATAAAAAGTAATGTTGATAAGTCGACTAGATAATTTCAATTGCGAGAGTTCAAAGAAAATTAAAAATTAATGTACCAGTTACAAGAGAAGAAATGAAAAACAAGCACACTAATTAAGATTACCTTTGACGGAATATTATGGAGATGTGAAAATCATCTAGCTTTTATATTGTTTTCTTTTACAAGGAAATAAACTATTTATTTTTTAGTTTTTAACACAATAAACCAGTTTTACAATTGTTCATATTTTCGAGACTTATGCTCAGTATTTATATGCTAGTTATATGACGCGGTAAGTAGAACACAACGGTATTAAAACAGTGGTGGTTCTAACTTCTACATGAAAATATAAATAATAATAAATTGATTCTTGTCCCTCCCGAAAAAGTCCTGTAAAAAAGACGCGGTGTTAAAACATAAGCGACGATTAGTTGGTCAGGTTTACCAACTGTATTTAAATATTCTAAATGTTCTAAATTCAAAAGCAAATCCAACAGAATTCGAAATTTAAAACTATAATTTTTATAAGGTTTGTAATATTTATAAATTGCAGTAAAGGCATTTCTATTATTATAATTTTTGATCCCGTTTCTGATATCTTTATTTATATTATATTTTTTCTATATTTAATAATAATATCTTTATCACAGAATCATTGTCAGTCTTTATTTTTTATATTATTCTCCTCATTTTTTCTTAATTAATAAATCAATAAACTTTTGACGTTTAGTTAATAAAAATATTATTATATTTTAACTACTTTTATTATATAGAGTGAGTTATCAGGTGGAACAAACTTGAACAATTGATCGAGAAAAATATTTCAAACAAGAAAGTTTATATTATATTATTTATATTATTATTATATTATATTATTATATTAATAATATGAACATGAGTGTGTCCGGAAAGTCTTCGTGAGGAAGCTCGGAAACAGTTGATTTTATGACAAATTGTTGTGTATTTTGTGTCATATAACCTTACAAATGTACCAAATATAGGAAAAAAATAAGAACAAAAAAATATTAGCTAAAAATCAAGGGGGCCACTACTCCAATACATCTCTAGTCTAAATAATCATTGGTTATTACTGGAAATCGATAACGTATTAATACTAGATTGGGTATCTTTCATTACCTATTGTATTACAACGGGTTCTCCAGAAAATAAATGAAAACTATTTTTAGGCAAAATATGGGGGAAGGGGGGTCTGTAGCTCCCTCATGAAGAATTTCCTGACACATATTTATATGTACTTTTTTTCTTGAAATCTTTTTTTCGATCAACTATTCAAATTTGATATGACTCATCCTGTGTATTATTATTTTATATTAATATAGTTTCTCGAATTGTTCAATTTCATCATTGATATAAATACATGCGGTTTGATATTGAATATGAAATCGCTTAACTTGCATCGGCCCATATCAAATTATTCGTAAATGATTACTGATTATGATTATTTGAACACGATTAGTGGTGGGTAATCAAAGCAGTTAATCTGTCAATTTAAATTGAATTTCAAATTGCATAGATTTTAAATTGAGTACATAATCGGTTTGTATAATTGGAGTCAGATATTTCTGTATGTTCAAAAGGATAATCTTTTATTTCTTCTTTTAGTATGCGCTTTGTATCCAATTGAATATGAATAAGTAATTCAGTATTGTTTGAAGTTTTTATAAAGGATTTGTAATGTTACGAAGTATACTCGTAAAGAAGTCGGCTTTTTAAGACGCTGAACTGGGAATTTTTTGTAACATATTTTCGATTCTTTCTTGTCGTCTTTTTATTTTTATTATTTTTTCACATTTATTTTTACGGCAATATTCAAGTTTTGTATAGAAATGTAATTATAAAAAAGACGAATTTGTATTTATAGAACAAAAAACTACAATTTGATTTGATTATTTATATTCTAAGCATTTTTTCGGAAGAATATTCATTTTTGTATAATAATGTATAAAAAAGTCTTATGGTCACCATGGTAGTTTTTTTTAATAATATTATAATAATTAATTTTTTTCCACCAAATGAAAATATATATGCATATGCCGATGTTCTGATTCTAAATTTATATAATATTGTGAAATATTTTTAAATTATAATTAGTTCAAAAAAGTATTTTCCAATCTTTTCATTAAACACAGATTTAATGTTGTGAAATTTCAATGATAATTAATTATTAATGATCCTGAAAGCTCAGAAAATATCAAAGCGTTAAGAAAAAAGCGGCCTTTGACCTTCTAAAAATATATACTATACTCGTATACGTGTACACTCTTCCTACAATTTCATCTCTTTTGTGATAGAAAAGATTAAAGCATGAAAAATAAACGACCATACTTTTTTCTTATTAAAGTAATATCATACAATACCATCTTGTGTTGAAACTTTGAATTAATTTTGATTTTCGTGAAGAAACTAAAATTAAAATGCATCTATTGTTTACGAATTTCGCTACATTAAAACATTCAATCAAACCTTTTTTCCTTGTCGAGCTGAAACCAGTTTTTCTTCATTTCAGTTTGGAGTTAATGAAAGCTATCCATCAACCACGCTCATCAATTATAATGTCAGAAATCCTGCGAGGAAATTGTTCCTTTTTATTTAGTAAAAAGGCGATTTCGTTGAATATTTATAAAACCTCATAAACGTTTCACGTCGTCTTTCTCAAATACTGCTATAATTCTAATTGCTTCATTATTTATTATTACATATATTTGTTTTTATTATACTTTTTTGTTAGATTCATCTTATCTGCAGCGGTGCGTTATTCTATAGGCAAAAAAGACAATTGCTTGTGCCCCCCATTTTTTTAAAAACTCATAACTGAAGTAATGTAATCGAAATTTAAGTTTGGCACCTCTGTTGGTGAAGGCTTCAAATCAATCTTTTAATAATTCATTTTGTTTATTTATCCCTGTTATCTGTTGTGAAATTTTTCGTCCACTTTTCATTGTAGGTACTATAATTACGATTTAACAAAAATTATAGAAAATGCATAGGTACTGGGTACCGACCCATGGTAGCAAGTATTTTAGCTAGAAAAAGACTCTAGGGTAGATTTGGGCACGGGCCATGAATTTTTTGGGTTACAGCTGTAAGTCGTCGCGACGTGAGCGTATGCAACTTTTAAATCTTGGATCGTGAGCGTGCGTGATTGGATATTCGTGAGAAAAATTTACTAAACGCCAAAATTACTGTGGTACCGAAATTTGTAGATGTTCAAATTTTCACAAAACATCGCTAAACATATAAATAAAAAACATAGGGTCGAATTGAAAACCTTCTCCTATAAACTATTCTTCCTTCATAAACCCCTCTTGCGGTATTTCATAAATAATGCAATTTACCTGCATACAACGTAACTTACTTCACAATATCCAATCAAAGCTAAAAGTGATTAAACTGTTTAGAACATTCAATATCCTTATGCACAAAGTTTCCACGTACGATGTCAAAACACATTTAAAGTTCAGTACATTGCATATACATTTTAAAACGAATAAATCAATGCAGCGATCAAACAGCTATTCATATAAATAAAGTAAGCAATATATATTCCTGCGCATTCCGTGCTCGGAGCGGTCTGGCGCGATCTACGTAAGGTACCCGCGTACTGTTATCTAAGTAGGCGACGTTAAATCGCAGAGATGTTTTATTTGTGAGATTCAGGATTTGCTAGTTCCAAAGTAACGCCGTACTAACCGCATTTATCTTATTTACTCGCTGTTTAACACATCCAGGGACGTATTTTGTTCCTGATAAATAATGTCTCTTTGTTTATTTTTATGACTGAATAAAACGTTTACGGATAATGAGTAGACGTTATCTATTATACATAAAATATGCGGTGTTATTTCGATTCAACGTTTTTCTATGAAATGAGATAAAATGTTGTAAATTGGAGAAATAATTGAAATAGTATTAAGTTTTTGAACCAAATTGAGAAAACATAATTTTTATTTTATTTTTTTAATTTGAGAAATATTATTGACATGGAGATGCTTATTGTAAAGAATTAAAAAACAAATTAATGTAGCTATCTTTTGGTAAATAAAAATATTTTTTCTGACATGGCCGATATCAGGATATAGTTTATTCATTTTGGCTCGTAAGTAGCTACAAAAATATTGAATAGAAAACTTTATGTTACGTTCTTGATACAAGTATCTACCTACTTAGGAAATCTGCACCAAATCACTTTTTTTCCACGGAGAATATCGAAAGAAAACTACCACAAACATTAATACCAATGTATACTACTTCCGTGCCATCTCCGACAGAAAAAAATACTCCCGAATATATTTTATTCGTTCCCTACTTAAAATTATATACACGGAGCGCCGTTCCACTGATGGTATTCCGCTGTACTCGGTGTCTCCAAGCTCACATAACTTTTGTTTACCCCAGAGTGTATTTTCACATAATTTACGTAAAACAAGTACGAAGTCTTGTTCCTTTTCCAGATGCTTAGCTTCATCTTCATTGCGGTTGCCGTACACCGCCACCTCGTGTGTGATGCGTATGAAAATATAAACGCGCACCAGTGCTGCCATCTATGCGGAAGCGACGCGTACTAAATTGTGAAGATTTGTGGCCTTATACAAATATATCAGTGCGGATAAACTTTTGACCCTATCCTTTCTAGGTGTTGTTTAAAGATAGGTAATTACAAACATTTTATTTCATTTCAAGTAGGTAATCCAATGGTAGGTGATCAAAATCTATATTTATTAAAACAATTATGCTTTTCGATTCTTTGGCTTCCAATGACTAGTTTCTACAGTATTGAAAATATTGGATTAGTAAATATTTTATTTGTTAATTAAAGGTGTACCGGAACTCTTTACAACTTTTGATCAGAACACTTTAAAATATTATTTCCAAAAAAAAATTAAACTAAAAGGTTAAATTCATTCCTTTTTTGCGGGGTCCTTCTTTTGCTCTACTGCTTAAACGGTTCATTTGCGGATATAGGTTTATAAACAAAAAGCTATTGTTTTAATGTCCTTGACAACTTCTGAAAGTTTGTCGGTACGTTTACCGGACACTCTGTATAGTATCATACGTTTGGTGGATGCAAGAAAAAGTCCAAAATTTAGGAAATTGAGTTCATTACTATAATATTTAGATTTTAGATTAAACAGTACAAATAAACAAAAATTTTCGTAAAAAGTATTTTCCATTCATCAAAGGTATAATTTCGGTATTATAAAAGTCTCTCTTAAATACATTTATATCAGATTATAACCTTATTCCGTAATAATTCTAAAAATAATTTGTTCATCGTATTTAAAACAAACGCGAACATTCAAGACTTACATTAAATATTTGCTGATGTTCATACATACGTACTCACACATGGAGAATGTACACATTCTAAACTATTGCAGTATTATTTTTGTAAAAAAGATCACAGTGTACTACTTTATGTAATATAATTATATTAAAGGAAGATGTACGTATTTCATAAAATAAAAGTAAACTCTTTTAATAAATAACTGTATGCATTCTGAATTACCTCACTCTCCTCTACCATCATATTATTTTTAATCATATTCCACATAAATAATATGATAATTATTTTGTATTGTTGTTTTTTCTTGATTAACATTGTATTTTTCAGTTTTAACCCACGAAGAACTTGCATTTCCTCTAAATAAATTGTATATAAAATAATGTTGGCTGAAATTCAAATATAAAATCTAAAACAAGTATTTTTTCTTACACTTTTAATAATTCCACACTTTATTCATTTTTCGTACAAATATTTATATTTGAAACTATGACTTTGTTTATAATATACTAGCGCATTGGACCCAATGTTACCCGGATTAATATCCACAAAATCATAGTGACCTAAATAGTTTAAACAATGTTCTTTGACATTCATTCAAATTGACATTCATATTTGACTGGGAATAATGAAATCCACGCAATTTTTTTAATTTGCCCACCCAACATACCCACTCAACATGTCACAACACACGGTTCACCGCGAATTGTTATTTTTTCGACTTCATGAAAACACAAAATATCCACAAATTATACAGATATAACTAGCCTATCCATTAGTGAAAACCTGTATAGTTTAATAACCTATTAAGTTGCACAGGCTGTCCCATAGGGTAGTTTCACGCTATTGGTTGACGTCTAGTGACATAGTCAGCCGTCAAAATCCATGGAAACTACTAATTTTTTAGCTTAGACAAGGAAAAATAAAGGACAAATAACACATTACCTAGCGTTGTTACCATATCGCTCCACGAGCCATTGGCGTATATAAAATTAATTAAATAATAAGTGTTTTATACTGTCTTTAAACTATAAATAATTGATTAACAGAGAAATGTATATTTGCAACTATCATCCAAATTACCAAATTAAATCGTAATTTAAAGCATATATGCATATTATAAATATTCAGTTGACGCCTCTGGAATAATATGCATGGAAATGACGATTGTGACATTTAAGAAAAGATGGTCGTTGTTTTTGGTAACACTCAATAATGAACTAGCATTGGTTGTTATGTATCCATAGTCTTTTCTAATCTAAGTTTTTAACTATAAATTCAAATTTTCAATCTGCCATAAGACGACCAGTGACGTCACACACACTTCCCCCCGTTCATTCCCCTCGCCCATATACTTAGTTATGAGACAACCTGTATAGTTTAATAACCTTGCCGTAAATTATAGAATTCTTTATATTATACTATGTTTTTATATAAATGAAAGTTGTATGCTGTAACATAATGGAAACAAACTTAGGTTTTCATAAAATATTAATAGCTAAAAACACCCACTGAAAAATTATCTAACTATTATACCGTATTAAAATTGGTTTTAGAATTTATCTGGAACAAGTAGAAAAAGAAGTTTCTTTTATAGAGGTAGAGATGACAATGTGTTTTATAAATAATAAATATCGATTCAGACAAAAATCACTGCATTAAACATTAAATGGATTATATTATTTTTAATGTAAACAGTATAAATACCTACGTATATAAAGATTAAACTGTGTATATAGAATTGTTTTTGCGAGATCTGATTATATTGCTACATTTTAAATGCACCTATGCGCATATAAGCTCTTATTATGATGCTAGTATATTAAAGGGTATGAATATTTTAGTATTGTTTTTGTTGTACCGTAAAGTAAAACGTAAACTGACGTTATACGATGTTTTTAATAAAGATATAAAATGCAGTATCTACGTGTGCACAATAAAGAATAAAAATAATACTGTAACATTTCTTAGCATCGTTTTATTTCAAAGTATATGAATACTTCTGATATTATAAAACTTGACAGTAAAACTGTGTTATAGTAAAATTATACTTAAGAATTAGAATATCTTTAGTACTCTAGTCTTATGTCTTACCTTATACATGATTACTTTATATGTTTTATATGCTTTTTTTATTTTTCTTATTGAGAGAATTTAAAGTAGTTACATATTTATATTTAAAATAAAAAATTCGTATTAAAAAGAGAAGAATAAGATTCCAAAGAAACAAAATTATTTTTAAATAATCTAGAAAACGTTTATTGAACAAAACAGAAATTGCAAATTGAAACATTATAAAAAATATCAACAGTATTTTGTAACATAATAAATTCTTTTTTACTCACCCTCCACCTTACTGCTTTTCAAAAAAAATCTTAATTCTAAAGGTAAACAAGGATATTACTTAATAAATGAAAAAAATGAATTCCCAAGCACGTACGATCGTGTGGTTGGAGAAAAAGTATATAAATTATTCAAAAGAACGTTTTGTGGATCATACTACTTTCGGAATTGTTCTTTCTTTCAGATAATTATACCGGGGAATGTTTTTAGTGTTATATTTTAATTAGAGAAAGATTTTATGAGCAATAACCATTAATAATATTATAAACTTTTATTTTCGCAATATGGAAATGTACAAGAATGACAATTAAGTATATTAGAAAATCGATTTTGTTTTAAAAACGACGGTGTTGTATTCTTAGGGTGTTTTAGCTGTTTGAATTTAAAAATCTGATAAATTAATAAAATGAATAAATTAAAACAAAATTATTTGTCTCTAAAATAAAATACAATCAGTCAGTTTTGGTTAGTTCGAATTAAATTAAAAACCACTATCTTGATGGTTGTACTTCTAGCTAACATTATTGTGTGTATATCATAAGACAAAATACCTATGTGACTTCACTGAAACAAAAATTAATAGATACAAATAACTCAAATTATTTAAATCTTAAATCATATTTACTGAAAGCAAGTAAATTTTACTTGAACTAAAGAATTCATGATGTTGCGTCAAATAACTAACCCAGTTATTTATAGGAAACTATTTGTTCCAAATAGCCTAATTTATCGATACAAATTAATGATATTTTATTCAATACAATAATTTTTTGAATTGATGTACGTAATGATTTTTTACAAATAATAAATATATTTGACCAAAATATTTACTAAGTTGACTCAAATTCAAATTATATTCTGCAAATTTACACTTTTTTAATTGGATAAATTGAAACTATTCGATGCAACTAATTTAAACATTCTATCTCGATGAGAATATTTATTGATGCAAATAGAAACTATTTGATGCCAATAACACAGTATCTTAGACCAACAAAATACAATTATTCGATACAATTACTCCAGAGCACGCAAGTTACCTCTCGCTAGGGAATTGTATTTCTGCTCCGTATATAGGTACGTATAAGACAGCCGTATTCTAATCTACTTGGGGAAAACTCAGTCGTACAATTTGGAGAGGACGGAGTGTGACACCCGCTTTTAAAATCTTCAGTCAATTCTACTTAATACTACTACTCATAAATATAATTATTAGCTGCTGCACAAATACTTTATTTACTTGAATTGATTGATATTTATTTGTTCTCACCAAATTTTGTTTCAGTGTTGTATTATGGAATTAAAACTTTAACTAATTTGCAAACTTTCTACACAAGCTTAGGAATATCTACATATATTTTAAACACAAACATTTTTAAGCTAATCTTATACAAAAAACAAAACAAAATAAAAGTTGAGACGTAAAAAACACTAGCCAATTATACAACACTGTGACTTACATTGTAAGTATGTCTGCAAGTATAACGAGCTTTGAGACAAAAGCTCTGAACATGGAAATCCCATATCCAGTGCTTTTTACTGGCCCCAACAGTGCTCATCAAAGCTCTATGGTTACTTCGTATATAGTCTCTGTACTCCAGATTGTATGGATCTATACAATTATGTATACTATACAAAGCTAAATATTTGGCATTTTAAATTAGTTCACACAATATACACTATGGTGACATAAAAAAATTCAAAAGAGGCGTTTTTCCTGTCCTCATGTTTTAAAATTTCTTTTGTGAGAATTTTTAAAATGCTTTATAGTTTAAGGAAGATACACTGTGGTAAAGTTAGTACTATAAACATTTTTAATACAAATGTACGCTGATACGAAATTGTTCTTTACCTTTAAACGATACTGAAATCGAGACAAGATTGGCTTAAAATCAAATGAGACGAAATCAATATATTTTTTTACGAAATAATAGGAGACTGTCTTCAAGACGAGACCGAGAAGGTATCAACTTTATTTATGCCTAGTCTCGTCTTATATATCCAATTTGTTATTGTTTTTAGATTTTACAATAATCATCGTTTATTTTTTCGGACCTTTATGTAATTTAATAAATTGTTTTATTATGTGAATCTATCAATTTGACTAAGATCTTGTAGTTTTTCTTAAAATAAACTGCTGTAATACTTGTAACTAAATAAATGCGTACCAAATTTTTATAAACCCATCTAAAGATAGAGAGTGTGAACAAGAGTATCGCTGTCTTCTTCCAAAATAGATAACACGTTAAATAAATCTTTTAAAATGCCACCGTGAAGCGAAAATTGCCTGATTGCTGTATCTTCTCATTTTCCTTTATCCTTCTCTAACACGCATACACACACACACACACACACATACACACTTACGAGTCGCACAACGTGTGTGACAAGCACACAAATCACGCACGACAGAGACAAAGCGAGCGCTTACTGCTGCCGCCGTGTCTCTGTAGATGGCAGCACGTGCGTTATCCCCGCGCGTCCAGAGATGGCTCTGCAATCAGCGCTCTGCCGCCGACTGTCACACCATCTAGATGTCTCGTGATCAAAGTAATGAGTGTTTGTGCGTCACTTCACAGTGATTATAAATTAGTAAATATGTGGGATACAACGCAATTGCATGATACGAATGCCTACAATAAACGGACCGGTCGCATGTCATCACACAATGATGTGATATCTGATTAGGGGATAATTAAAAATGAATTATCTATATGTATTTCTGATTATCTTAATTGATAATATTATATGTACATATTTATTTTGAATTTTGTATATTTTCAGATAGCATATTTGATGATTTCATACATACATGTATTTTTCTTTTATTTTTTATTCTACAAAATTTATTATTGATATGATTTTCAAAGAAACAAACGTACCAAATGATAATTTTTAACTGGCCATTTTCTAGACTAACTTGCACTAAAAATTTGAAATGTAAATATCCTTCTAAATTGGTCACATTTCAACTATAGTTAATACTTTTCTTAACGCAAACGTAAAAAAAATAATTAAGTATATATTTTCGAAATATGATAATGTGGCGATGAAAGAGATTATTTTTTTGGTGAAATATGTATTGTATATTTGAATTACTATTGTATAATACAATTAAATTTAGTAAATAAAATTAATGGGGTTGGTGGGAGGTGGGGGTGAACGGTTTCACGTTTTTGAATTTCGACTGTTGCCATTCGAAAGAGTATAAAAAATCATAAAAATTTTGTATTATAGATTTTTTTAAAGAGTTATTTGTACTATACGATTATTTTGCACATTTTCATAATGGTATTTTACCCCCTTCAACCGATTTACTGCAGCTAAAAATTTTTTTCCATGCTACTTTTAACTCCCTCTAACTATATACAAAATTTGAACTCAATACGAATTTATCATTTGAAAAGGTTCCCTTGTTAGTGAATTTTCTTAATATATGTACCAACGATATATGTACGTATGGCACTTAAATAATGTTTTTAATTGCATGCTATTTCTTTGAGATTTTAGTTCAGCAGTTTCCATTATGTATTTCAATAGCATTAACTTCCATACAATATATCTACATTAACTTATACATACATATAAGTATTTTGTGCTTGAAATATACAATAAAAGTAATTGAAAATTTTATAAAAATAAATACGTAGAGTCCAGCACTTATCGGTTTTTGAACAAAATGTAACGTAGTTTAAAAGCACACCAAGATATTTCATATGTTTGCAGCTCTTATTATAATCTTTTTATTATGTTTTCATACAAAAGTCCGTAAAGATCCTGGATTAAAAAACCACTTCTTAAAGATGTTTGAAGCGAAGTGCTCCGTGCTTTTAACAAATAGAACCGACAGTTACTAAATGACCGTTAATGGAACGTTGAGAATATCATTAATTATTTAACATGGAACATCTTATAATGATATTAAAAGATAATCAGTGGCGTTACATGTTGTCCTTTGTATACCGTATCTCAATGCAATATGTGTAATGTGTATTCTTTATATTATTAAATAGCGAAACAATTTTTGCGGATTTTTTTGCATTTTTAAAAGTTATAATTCAATTTGGTACTATTGTAATATTTATTTCGATGTGCTAGACTCTGTAACTCTTTCTGTTCTCGAGTTATCTTTAACAGAAGACTTTAAAACAGGTACACAATTAGAATTTTTGATTTCTTTCAAATGATTTTTTTCCCATTCTTTTGGCATACTTACGTTTGGGGATAAACTGAAAAATTTCTGAAAAATTCATTGAAGTCGGAGATGGTAAGGTATAGTGACGAACATATTTGGTATGGAATGATCCTACTATATTTAAAATCTAGGTAGGTACATACCTATTTCATATAAATGTTAATAAAATACCTTGAAAAATTTATTTTGAAAGGTGATTGTTTATGCTTTAATTTTTTTTTTCTTTTCTGTGCGACCAACATTAGGCCCTTTATGGTCGTTTAAAACTTTTTGGTACTTTTTTCATTCAAACTCGAATATCGCGACACCAAAAATAAAAAATAAGTTTAATAACACAAAAATACCCCTAAATTCGAAAAGAAGATAAAATTTCCTTCAATTTTCAAACCCTATAAGTAAAAAAAGGATTATATTTGACCTATCGGCACTATTTTAAAAATGAGCAATTTTTTCGAAAAATTTAGGTGGTCCTTTAATTTTTTCCGTGAGTGTATATCCTGTTATATTTTTTTCAAACACCCGCCATTGCATTTTCTAAAACCTGAATACATTTTGATGATAATATTAATATTGTATTAAGTAAGTACATCCGGATAAACATGAAGGTTGGCTAATTGATTGATAAAATATATATTTATAAGAAATTATAATGTTTTGTTTTCGTTCTTTTATACAAATGTATGCGTACGTAATCTATTTTTATAAATTATATATATTTACTTCATAATTCAATCATTCTGTACGCGTATATTTCTATATGTAGAAATATATAACAAGTTAATCTTGAAGAAATAAATAATATTTATAAATTTTACGTATATTTTATTCTCTAGCAAATGACTCGTATGTATGATAAAATAAAATAAACGTTTGTATTTTATAATTTTTCTTGGATTTGATAATAAAAATAAAAGTATGTAGGTATAAAAAAGTACAGGAAGAAAAGAATAAATTAAGAAAATACAGTAAAAAATATTTAGGAAACAAAATGTTTATTTAAATCAAAATAAATAATTATATATTTCCTTGAAAAGTTTAAATTTTATTTGCATGTTTACATAAAACTAAAATTATTTTTTTCCTGTAAAGAACATATATGTTAAACATATGATAAAATTTAACCTCTAGGTAATATTAATCAAATAAAATTTCATATTTATATTTATGAGCATGAATTCCACGAAAGAAAATGTTTGTTTATATAATATTTATTTAATTTGGTATCTACCACAGAAGCTTTATAGTAACAAAAAACTGTCTTTTTTAAGCTGGTGTGTAACAACTTTTTAATTTTATTAAAAACGAAAAAAGTTCATAAAGCGGTCTAGTAACAATTTTATAAGTATTATCATTTTTGTGTGTAAATTTGGAGTCATAAATTTTTTAATCTTAAGAAAACATGAAAAAAGAATGGTAGCGGAAAATTAAATTGTGAGTTAATTTCAGGAGATGTGAGGAAAAAGTTTTATTATTTGTAAAAGCATATTAAAAGTAAAGGTTGAATAGAAAATTAACCTTTGACTTTTATAGAGTATATTTATGATTAACGAATTTGCATAACTTTCAAACGCTCTTCTTAAATTTTATAAGTATTTATAAGAACAAATTAGATAAATTAATGATTTTTGCTTCCTCGTAATATCGAAGATACGAGAAATTTTGTGATCGTTTTAAAATGAGACACAAAATTGTTCTACGATTTCAAAACTTTAAATTGATCTTTTCGTTTCAGGTCAAGACAAACACTTTTCGTTCCATGTCGGTCTGTCTGTGTGTGTGTCTGTCCCTTGAATCCTTGACACATGCATAACTCATGAACCACTGAACCGATATTAATGAAATATGATTGGGTCTGGCTTGAGGACGGCCCTAATCATCAAAATCGTGTTTAAGGAGAGAGGTGACACCCAAAAACATTTATTTTTTCAAGATATTTCAAGTACGACACATGTTACGTAAAAAATTTATAGAATAATTCAATTTCTAAGATAGGTCACCACAACTGTCTACAACGTTTATTGTAAAATATTACCTTACAAAGATTTTCCTATTTTTTTTTTAATTGATAATGCCAGACAATTTATCTGACTTTACCGGTTTTTATTTAAGTTGTTTGATAATAATTAACTATTTTTTGTGAATTTAGGAAGCACTGTGCACTTACTGATGTTTTTTTAAAATTATGCTTACGGTTTCATTAAATATAATTATACACAAGTACAAAAATTATATATTTATTTTTATTAACTTCAATTTTTGAATATTGACCATGATTTTATAAATATAGTGACTGATTTTTGGAAAACAAGCAAATAATACATATCATAAATACCTGTATAATTTCGATCGATGGGCAAGAAATAGGTAATCTAATTCCCAAGGTTCCCTGAGAATACCGGGTAACATTTTTGTGTACTCAATCCCACTTCCAGAAACCTGCTAACGATCGTCAAGTTTTACTATATTATCGTTTTTAAGGCTCTTATTATTTTCGGCTCGTTAATCTCACAATTCTGTTGCCGGTTCATAACGAACACGACAATCTATATAACGATATCAGACCTGTCCTACGTTCAAATCTCAAGGGTTTAAATATAAAATGTGACGTCAAATATGTACTGTGCCGTATTTTTAATAAAACCAGAGAGAAATTATATGTAGGTATACTTCTACAATATAGTTATTATGTTCGTGTAACGGAGCGGAGTTTATTGAAAAATTGTTAAATTGGAGAAAATAAAAGTTTAATGTCTACTATTTTGTTTTATAAACTATGATCTTTTAGGGTTCCATAACGAAAATAGAAAAATCAACACAGTCTGTCACATGTCGTGTTTAGACCAAATATACAAAACAGTAACGTGGTATTTTAAGAACACTTCGTTTGTTGCTATTTTGTCAAAAAACGATATTAAGCACGGTATTATAGTTAAGAACGATATTTCGTCTAATCTCTGCACTTTTTCATAGTATCATGAACTTTGGTATGGTTGTACATTAAACTTTCCTTTATACAAAACTAGAAATGGCGACAGTTCAAAAACTCGTGTGGTTCCCCTTTTAATATTTCATCCCCTGTCACGTATGGAGGGTTGTAATAAGTTTCATTCAATCCGGCGGAAAATATACTACGGAGAAAGGGGGTTTTAGGGAGGGAAACAACCCCCTACCTTGCATATGAGCCGAAATATTTACGATTTTGTATATACCTATAATTAATAAAAAGCAAAAAATAAATAAAAATAAAAATATGTCTTAAAATATTATTTGTACTGCCAACTTAAAAAAAAAACGTCAGCGAAGCCGCGGGCAATCCTCTAGTACATTATATATAAAAACTATGATACAAATTACAATGAATGGAAGAAATGGTAATAAATATGATATTATACCTTTTATTAGGTTGTAATAAGGATGATATTTCACCTTAAAATCTTATTTTAAGAAATGAATACAAACAATTGTTGTTTAACTAGCTTTTAATTTCCAACTGTTCTCTTTTTCTCTATTTGAGTTCAAGATGAAATTACAAAACACAAAGTATAAACGAAAATTTATTTCTACAATTTCGGTAGTTAAGTTTAGCTCGAAAATTCAATTTAGGTCGAGTTATTAAAATTGTAACTTAATTTAGGCAAGGTAAATAATTTTAATGATGTTGTTATTATATTTTACGACAGTAATTGATTCTTTTTGTAAAAATCACAACCTCAATAGAGCTGTTTTAATTTTTTTTTTAAATAATCAAAGTTAATACTGAAAGTTAAGTTTAATACTTTTAAGTTTAAGAGTGCATTTCTGTACATAGGAACATTAAACAAGAAAGTTTAACTGATTCAAGAATACCGATATAATTTAATAAAGTGCATGTAGTAAAATGAAAATAATAAAATGCTAATGCTGCTATATATGGAATTTTTATTTTATCACAGATGCCACCATGATATTGTCTAGAACGCTAGAGCTTGTAAGGATGGAAGTTAAATTTTTTTTTATATACTTCTAGTAAAAATCTTAACTAACATTTATTATTAACTAGAGCATTGGATCGGATATATTTTGTAAATTAATAATGTATATTAATAAATTCAAATGGGGGTGTCTCATCCCTAACCTCTAACCCCTCATGTGTGCACCTCTGTATTATCTAGGTATAGATAATCTAGTTTTAAATTTACAATACATTATTTTCTATTAAATCTATGACAGCCACATTGATACTATAAACTAATTATGAAAACAACTGTATTTGATGATATTTTTCCAATTAATTTTTTGTCCCTGTAACAGATACACTGATTTCAGATCATGCCATTAAAAATATCATTAATCTTGATTAAATTTTACATCGTTCCCTGCGCACTACATGACAGTGATCAGCGTTTTAATTACAGTCAATGTTAATTGAAAAGCCAGCCATAAATCTTTCCCAAATGAGAAAATCAGTTTTTCCTGCAGTTCATTTTAATGTCGCAGTCTCATAATGTTCGATTGCTGAAAAATAAATATTTACGCGAAATTTAACTGGCGCTTTTCCAAATTTGTAATTCATTACTTAAGCCAGTTTCAATGAAACCATTTTGGCCATTGTTGGTTGACTTATAAAGTAATGATACAGTATAAATACAGTGATTTGAAATTTTACATAAATGGTGTAGGTTTATTTCAAACATTCTTAATAGTTTTTGTGCTTTAGATTCGAATAAGTAGGTACTTTAGGCTTGCAAATAATCTATATACTATACATTATATACCTTCCTACAACACAACAGATAGGTTCCTAGAAAATGCCGTGTTATATAAAACCCATGAATCATTTTTATCATTTGCGCTTTCCGCCCTCTTTAAAAAGTTTGTCATTTGGTTTTTGTAAATTTTTCAAACCACTCATTGATTTCGCAAAATCTGGACTTACAGAAGATTCTCCATTTTCCGAAAAATTATGTAAAAAAAAATTGTTTTTATGCATTTATATAATAATTTGATACAACAAAGAATAATAGGTACATTGTACTGTGCATTTATTTTAAGAGCACTGACGAAGGAAATATATAGTTTCCGAAAATGTATTAAAAAACTAATGTGTTTTTTTAATAACTGACCTAAACTCAAAAAAAGAAAAAAATAATCATATGAATATTCATATACAATTATACATACTTCCATACTTCCTTAATTAATTGAATAGAATATACTAGTTGTATGTATACTATTGCATACTGTATACGTATATAAAAACCACATGTATAATGTTTTTGCATATTAATATAAGCAATTAAAAATAAAAATAAAAAATCTAATTAAAGTGACGCTGGTAGTATATTAGGAAATATTGTAACACCTAGTTTCACACAATTATAAAAGTACGAACTCATAAATCGACAAAAAACATTATAGTGTCATATGACATTATGATAGTAAAAACCAAAAAATTGTTTGTAGCTGACAATAACATGTTTTTCACATTACAAATTCACGGGTTATTTTTGTTTTATGTTTTTCAACGGTGACGCGATGTTAGGAGAAAGAGGGAAAGTTGGCCATTAGAAAAAAAGGAGAGTAAAAATTTATATGTACAATTTTGTTAAATTTAATGCGTTCTGTTTATTCTCTAGATTATTATTTATATATAATATGTTCTATCTGCTTTAATAAAATTATAATGTTCAGTTGGATTGTGCGGTATGATTTGTTACCTTTGTATTTATTCCAGGAATATACTTATATATAATATATCAAAGTACATACGAGTAGCTAAATAGAATTAAATGAATACAATATAATGCCATGTTTAGACCAAAGAGACAAAACAGCAATTCGGTTGACAAAATAGCAACAAAGCCTGTACATTACGAAGTTTTTTTTTTAAATAACCGTGTTGTTGTATTTTTGGTCTTAACACGGCATAAGATATTAAAAGTGATATTAAATATGTTATGTATGTATGATTAATATAAAATTGAATTTTATAATTTTACCGTTATTATGATTTTGATCCAGTAGATATTATAATCAAAAGTTCTGCTGAGATAAATATGCCTTTACATCATCATCTTAAAAAAAAACTCATCGCAAACAAAGCGTTTTATTACACATCAGAGATTAAAATTAAATTTTTCAACTAATAAAACTCACCGAGAATATCGCAATAATGTCTCATTGAGGATGGAGACACTTTTATTAATGGAGATTTGATGGCGTCTCCGTGGGATGTGTAGGAAGTGCCGTAAGCCCGATATCAATATCCGGTCGGCGACGCTTAATTAAAGAACCGACGATTTTTTCGTTTTGTTTTTTTATCAACTCCTAAAAAATTCTCTGCTGGTAATTGGGAAAAAAATGATGTTAATTTTTATTTATTTAGGAAATTTATTCTGTAGGAATTTTTTCATACCTACACCTTGAACAAAGGAGAAAGTAAATGATTCAGATTCAATAAATTTTTTACTTTCAGTAATACAAGTGTTTAAATAATATATTTTGTCGAAGGATAATTAAAATTTATTTCTCAAGAAAGAGAAACTCAACTAGAAACTAGGCATGTCGAATTTTCTCATATGGGACTTGTGCGGAAGCCTCGTGAAGTCCGCATGGGAAATGTAATACAGTGTTCCTAATTAGGAAAACCTCAAGGAAACCCTAAAGAATTTAAATTATAATGAATACTTTAATGACTGTATACGTAATATATAATGTATATAATATAATTTTATTGAGATTACGACATCTATCTCATTATTAATTTCTTTTCTATAAGGTATAATTCTGAATTTTTAATTTGAAACATTAATATTTTTACATTATATTATTGTATTTAATTGTTATTTATTATATTTTTAGTCTGAGGATGAATCTGTGAATTCGAAAGCTTGCGATTACTTTTTCTTAAATGAATTTTGAAGTTTAAACCAACAAATTGTTTTTATATTTTATTTTAATTATATATAATTTAATATATACATGGAACCGTATTAATCATCGTAGTCGGTGTATGCGGGAGGGGGGAGGGGGGTATATATATATCCCAATGTGAATTTACTGAAAAAATTGATACAAAATTTAACATTTTATAAATAGTCGTCCGATAGAGAACTGCTGCTCGATGTAGAATCACCAGATTATTTCTAGAGAATAATCAAACATGTTGTTCGGTAAGTATATATTTAACGAAATATTAAATATAACGGTTGTGAGTGTTAATTACATATTTACACTTTTTAATAAATTGTACTATAGGAGCAGTTTTTCTAATTAGACACGCATGTGGTTTATTTTTGACGTAAGGGTCTCATTAGGAGTGACTAGGGAATATCTTTAGGAACATCCCCATCGTTTCCTCTTGAGGATCCCTTGATACTTTAGTTTCCCTCATTAAAAATTCTAGTTGAGAAGATATTAAATTAGTAAATGGTAATATAAAAAATGCTTTTAAATGTGAAATAGAAATAATTGATTTCAATATAGTTACTGTAAAGTATTCTTCCTTGTAATAATTTTCATAACATTAAATTCTTTATAATATCAACACCGAGTCTATATTTTTCATTTTTCCGAAAAAGAAACAAAAACAGATAAAAAATTACATTGTTTACAAACCATTTCTTCTAATTGCATTACACGCAAATATATATCTCGAGTAATATCTTTGACTACAAATATAAATTCTTATAAATCCTGACCAGGAGGAGAGAGAAGAGAAGCGAAGAAAAAATATACTGAAAATAACTGAGCGTCCGCATAGAGAGAATGTACAGGACGAAAAAGAAATCCACCTTTTTATATCTTATTTATCCTTTCATACCGTCTAAGATCACGCAATGTTTGTTGTAGCGTGTCATCTATGTTCCACGCAGACATAACTTCTGGCTACTTTGCAGTGAATTCACACATAAATCAGTGACCATTCTTACAATATTAACACACCAGACTCCAACGAAATATTCCCAAAACTGAACAAGACAACTTGATGAAAAAAATGACACATTAAGATGTATTGTTTCTTATTTTGTTACATGTGTTTCTTTATAATTAATTGTTTTATTAAAAATTGTTAATTTGGAGTACGAGCAGTATCCAGATGTACACAAAATTGTGAGTTAATTAAAATTAATTCTTCAACTTTTTATCCATTATTATACGTTGTTACATCTTTAGCATATTTAATAATGGTTTCTACTATGGTACTTGACCTTAAAAGCTTAACTTTAGATAAAGCTTTTTAAGTGGGCAAATGGTTACTAAACAAATATTTCTATTCAATATAAAAGTGGAGTATTAAACGAAAACTGAACAGTTTTTTTATTATCAAAATCTTCGTTTAACTTTTCAAATCGTAAATCAAATTCAAAATTTAATACGTGAGGCTCGACCCGTACTTGATAGGTTTTTATATAAATAAATGCGTTGTGCTATTTTAAGGGCCCACTGGCCTCATTCGTCTCTGATTTATTAATTATTGGTTGATATTGGAAATCGACAACACGTATAATACTAAACCGGGTATTAAATTTCATAACTGTATCACAATGAGTTCTCCAGATATTTAGTAAAAACTTATTTTAGGTGAAATCTTAGGGAATCTGTAGTTCCCTCACAAAGGGCACATGTTTAAATGAACTTATTTCTGCTTGAAATATTTTTCTCGATCAACCTGATATGACTAACCCTGTATATAAATATTTTTGTAAGGTAATACCTACCACTATTATAATATTATCAAGTATGTTTAAAATCACGCAGAAATAATAATAAATCTCGTATAGTTTTTAATCAACATTTATCTTAAAATGAAACCCTTTATTATTCTACTCCCTTTCAACACAAAAACATTATTACAACTTCTACGTTGCATTGTTTCAATTGAAAGCAAGCTGAATAAATTCTATTTACAATAAACAGTTTCGCTGAACAAGGTACAAAAACAGTATTAAATTTACCACTTCGTAACGCGAAAGCAATAATGTGAAGTTCGCAAACTGACAGAACACCCCCATGCGTGGTGAAGAAGGAATTTAGACATGCATACAGTATAAGCATGTATGTACTTACATTTTACATAATATATATAGGTATCTATCTATACCTATTGTTTTATTTGGTGTCGGTATTCTAATATCAGGGGGTTTTCTTATGCCAAATAATAATGTTTAAAACATTTATTTATATTATTTTTTCTTTGTAAACTCGTATGCAGAAGTGGTTGACCAGTTTTCATTCAAATATATTTATATTTATAAATATTTGATATTCAGAAGAAGATAACCGATGATGTTTGTCTTATTAATATTTTCGAATCTGTTGTAAGCGATTCTGACCTTTACGGTGGCAGACAACTTCTGAAGCCCATAGTACTTATAATACCTTCTTTTTCGTAGAAGAGAAGTTCTCCAATGAAAATTTTCTGTTGATATTAAATATTATAATTTTTGAAATAACTTTGTAAAGAGTATGTTTTGGAATGAAACATGATGTTTAAAATACACTGTTCATTAAAACAGTCGATAAATTCTTGATATTGACAGTTTAGTTGATACATGAAACGATAAAGTACAAAAGACGTTTAAGATCTTTAATTTATTATATCCTTTGATCTAAATTGTAATTAAAGATTTTTAGTTTATCTCAGGAAATTTATAAATCTCTTATATCATAACCTAATACCGTTTACAATACTGTTATGAACAAGTAATTTTGTATATATGGAAATAACATTATTTATAAATATGTACACATATTTATGTTAGATGTAAATATAAATAACAATGCAATATTATACAGAATTATTTATGCTCATATTTGGACACGCTAAATCAATTATTAAATTATTATTTTGTGAAATTTCAGCATCAATTTTCAGACTCAATTAAAAATTATAGATTAATATTTAGCTGTTTTAAATTATCATTCTCGTTACTGCATACCGATTTCATACTGTCTGTTCGAACATTTGGCTTCGGTTAAAATCAGGCCAAATAAGCTTTTTCAGAAGCCAAAAATATAGTTTCTCATCAAGAATAATACATTTTAATTTTGTAAGTCTTATGAGTTAGATCAGAGGTTCTTAAACTAGAATCCGCGGACCCCCAGGGGTTTGCTGAACTTTTGCCAGGGGTCCGTGAAACATATTTGGCATAAATTGAAGTATTTTTACATTTCTATCTACCAATGATTAATAAGTATCTAACGACCTTCTTTGTCTTTATATTAGGACGGGGTCTCCGAAAAATTATTGTTTAGAAGAGGGTCTCTAGACCACATACATATGTTTAAGAACCGCTGAGTTAGGTAATTGTTTTTTATAGTTTTTTATAATTACTAGTTTTTTATGTTCTTAAAGCCAAATGTAAAAATAACGTAGTTCTTCCACTATACTCACTAGGAATTTGAATAACTTTTTAAAAGGAAAAAAATTAATAACAGGCCTTCATTCACTTTCGATTACTAGGCTTTTACACCACCGGATTGAACAAGCTACCTCTCAAATGGCAAAAGTGTATTGACCATTATGTGTGCAAACTTTGATGAATAAAACTATTCCTTGTATTTATAAAACATTGACCTAATATTAATTTTAATTAATATAATTAATGAGGTAAAAAAATTAAATATATTTCTTTATTTCAGCCTTCATACATAATTACTTATACTAAATATTAGTCTTAATTTTAATTTTAAGAGCTTTGGGATGATAGTAACAAGTAACAAAGTCTTTGATCTAGATTATAATTAAAGATTTAAGTTCATCCCAGGAAATTAATAAAGTCTTAATATTATATTTAGCGGTATACGCACACAAAACATCACAAAATAATTTCGTACAAATATTTACTCTACGATAATATAAGTACTGTGTGCTTCAGACAAGAAAATTACCAGAAATGGTGTAGAGCAAAGTGCTTTGCTGCCGCTTTCACAGACCGGATTTTGTACGGAAATTTACGGTGAATTGAGGAAAACTCATTTCTTATGGCCCTCTGTGATAGTTTGCTTTGAGCTAACGGACTACTTAATTTTGTTCAAGTATTTTTTTTACTTTGCTATGATTGTCTTTGTACAATTTTTTTGTTAGATTTAAGAGAAAGTTTGTACAAGGATTTTTAAATTAGATTCTACAATTAAATAAATATATATAATGCATAGATTCACTAAAAAGCTAAATAATAATAATAATAAATAAAATAAAAATTTGAGGCACATATTGGAGTTTATTTTAAATTGGGTTCTTCATTGAAAACCTCAGATTGTTGATTTCAGATAAATTAATTATGAACTAGATACTATCTATACATTTTTAAGAAAAATTACAAGAGAAAAAAGTAGTTAGATCTAAGCAAGGTTTCTCGGAGATTTTTTTTTAAATTTATTATGAAGAAAAATAATTAATTACAAATATAAAAAAAATCTCTGAGAATCATTGCTTAAATCTAAGCACTCTTTATCTCTTGCGATTATTTTTTAAAATTAATAGCTTTCCAGTAAAAAATTATTGAAAATCCAATTTTTGTTTGTTTTGTTCCATATCATTAAAAATGATTCAGGTAAAAGTTAAATATTTTTCTTCGTAAATTACGAGTCTGCAACAAAAAATATAGGTTTAGACTTGAATCTGAAAACCCATTAAGGTGACCTTTTCAAGATCAATCTATATTGTCAATATTTAGCTTCCGCGAAATCATGAAACATTTTCTTTGAAAACTAGTTATTTTGGAAACAATCCGCTGGAAAGTCTTTAAAAAACACCCGGTATGTTACATATAATATGTATGTGATTTTAAAACCTAATGAATTCTTGGAGATTAAAAAGGAAATACGAAATAATAAAATCATGATGCCTGCATTTCTTTCTAGCACATTAAAAAATGTAATGTACACATTTTTCAAGAAAACACGAAGGATACATCACACTAAATTTTTAATAACAAACCAAGCAACGTGCCGCACCTCCTTTTCACTCCAGCAGAGCGGAAGTGGTGTACACGAGGAGGGGTGTCACCGTACAGAGGGAAGGGGGATGAAATAGATTGAACGGAAGGCAAAAGAAGGGGTTGATGTTTCAGGGGCAGTATCGTGTAATGTACCGGATATCGGAAATTGGAGGGGAGGGGGTGAAGATTTAGTCAAAGAAAAGGATGAGGTTGATGGTTTCGGTGTTAGAATTCGTGCACGCGACGGTGGACCACAGTCTCTCTCACTCTGAATACCCAAAGAAAGCCGCTCTATAAATCTCGGGGACGTGGAAACCTATACATACACATTACACACACACACACACATGTCTGTATAGTGTCGATGCGACAGAGAATGTTTAAACTACAAATTTATACACGACGGTGTTCACATCTGTCGATACTGAATAGTAATGCAAAAAATCTGCACCTCTATAACTTCCAACACCGAGATGCTGACTGTTTAATATGAAACGTAACTATTGGGATAGTAAATTATATGGTGTTCTTGTTCGAATCTCTTTTTTATAGCTTTGAAAAAAGAGAGATCCGTATAATATTCAAATGTGTAATAGTTAAACAGTATTTGTAATATAGCCAATATAGGAAAAGTGAGAGAACATATTTTTACGTTCATATTACTTGAGAGACATTCAGAAAATTACATATTATATGTTAATGAAAAATACATGCGAATGTATTATTCAGTAACAAAACAATAACAGTGGCGTAGCGTGGAGTCACCGCGCCCCCGGTGAAAATGATAAAAGCGCCACCCTGTTGTATTAGGCATGATGCCTAATTTAAAAAAAAACTATTCTATGATGATCTCACGTGTCTCCTATTACCAAAAAATATTTATTTCTGCAGAAAATAAAGGTTTAATCACTGAAATTGACCCTTTTAAAACTAATTTTGAATTTGACGCCAAAACGCTCGAAGGTGTCATGGCGTATTTTTGACGTCACGCCTATGTAAACACTCATTGTCAACAATAATAAATCCTTGTTCCATCGCTAACGTTTTTAGGTTTTAGTGTTGGTAACACAAAACTGCGTAAATTGATAATTTAAAACCACAAAATAATTTATAAACAGTGCAGATATTAATGAATTACGATTTTGCTACCCCTAGTACTTTTTTGCGCCTTATTTCAATTTCTTAAGACCATTATGGAGATAAAGACAGATAAAGAAAAAAGAAGCTCCGTTAGCATGGATAGTTCGTAATAATTATCCATAATTTACATCTCGACTTCTTACTTCTCAAGTCACTTTTTAATCCTGAAAATGCTATTCTGACCCATTTTGCCCCTCCACAGGCTTGACCCAAGCTACGCCACTGATAGTTACACAGCTAAAACTAATTGTAGGTAAGTGTATATAAATTGAATCTATTCAACAGTTTTTTTTCGCTAATTGATTTGGATGTTCATTTACATTAGATTCATTCATTTTTCTTTTTTTCTTTTACTGAAGGTAGTTTAACACCTTACTGTATTGCCCCGTTGGGAACGAACCAAGAGGCAATTAATATTGTTCTGAACACTTTTGATTGGAATCTTTGGAGGATATTTATACAGGATGATTTACAACGAATATAAAAAATTTAACAGAGGATGTTATTTTGAGCAAAAAAAAATATTTGAGTCTATTTCCAGAAATTTTCATGATAGATTACCCCTATTTAAAAAAGGACAAGTATATCCTAAACCTATTTTTATTTCTTTCTTTTGACACGACTCTGTTTTCAAGTAAGATGTGCGGTCCATGCTCTATGTCTATAATCTATTAAACCTTTTTAATTTTTACTTGTTTTCCAACAACAGCTCTGATATTTAATTAAATAACTAAGCATAAAAAATAAAACGGATCATGGAAAACACTGGGAAGAGGAAGTACAAAAAATCCGTTGACGTTTAGAAACATGCACGTGGTATTTTTTGCTATGACTATTACATGCAAGCGTACAAAAACATGGAGCCCTTTCCTGGGATGGAAATGTATTGGGTGACGAGGACAAATAAAGCCACCGATGCATGTGTACCATAAGGTCACGGGCGGTTGGAAGTGAATCAGGCATGAAAGATAACAATATAATGTATTTCCGATGCGAGAGTCTCCGATCGATTTTTATGGGAAGGTAAACACGCATAAATTTGCCCCTCGAACGAATAAAAGAATTTCATTACCATGTATATATGTCTACTACATCTACTACATTCATGTGTGTGAGTGTGTTGAATGAGGTTTGTTTTCGAGTTGTTTTCGCTTTAAAGAAAGTCCTTTTTATTTTGCTGACGGCATTCAACAGGTCATTAGCTAATTAATATACTTCTGTCAGATGTAACAATAAGTTTAAATTAATAAATGACTGTACATTTTAAATTTTTGTTGTTTGTTTATGTCGTTTTAGTGTACATGTTAAGTAATTAGATAATGTATTTTTTTAATTATTCGATATGTTTCTTTACACGTGCTTAAATATTATTTTCGTACAATTTCAATCAAAATTTAATTTTATAATCTTTGGAAGCAAAAATTCTACTATGAATCGTAAAAAAATAAGAAAGTTTTATTTTCTACAAAATTATCCATTAGGCACAGATTTATATCACATAAAAAAATAGTAAATTCAACCAAACTGTTAAGCCTAATGTAAGTAATTAATCAAATTAACAATATTATTTTTGTACATTAACATTTTATGTTATGATTTCTGAGCGTATAATATATTTATTGTCAGTTGGTAATTTTTTACTAATGTTTCAACATATATTTAAATTATTATGTATTGTATTATATACACTCAGGTGAACTATATTATGTAGGTCTTTTAGACCTATTTATTGTTGTATATATATATTCGATGAATTTATATACAAATTACTTATTAAATTTACTATAATTATTCAATTTTAGAATGGTTTATTTTTTTAGTTTTTAAAGTTAAATACATCATTATAATTTAGCTTATTAATATGACTTCAATAATTCCCTCCCAGACAATCCTCGGTATATACTTTATTGAATCCATAAACATTTGTTCTAATTATATCTGTTACTTTACATATATTAATTTGATCTAAATATCTACAAAAAACAGTTTTCCCAACAAACTTTTGTTTTGAATACCACAGTTTCTAATCTCCTCTAAACAAAGTTTGAGGTTTCAATTTCTAACGTCTGGATAATTGTACCGCTGTTTGTATTTATTTACTAACTTTAAGTATGCAAATGTTACTGAAAATTTAACGTTTATAAATTCTAAACACATTTTCACGAGTAATTGTGAGGTTTCAAGTTTTTACTCACATTACGCGTATGTTGGGTGTATTACCATATGTAATTAATTTAGCTTAATGGAAATGTGAAGTTTCGAAAACATATTTTATATAATGAGGGATTTGCGTCTAGTATCATTACATAAAAAAAATGTTTGTTTGTACTTACATTATTTTATATTTTTTTATCCATTTAGAAACTATATCAACATTATTATTATATTAAATATTAATTGCTTTTGTAACTTTAATATTAACATTCATATTTTACCGATTTTACCGAGAGAAAGTATTGCACTTAACGTGCAAAATGTGGAGAGAGAGGGAAGAAGAGGTAAGATAATAAGGTTTTTTTTGTAAAAAAATTTGTCGCCCTAAAATAAAATAAAAAAATTTAATTAAATTAATTTTTTTTTTAAATATCTATATTTATGGATATTTTTAGTTAATATCGCTCTAAAAATAGAATGGATTGACGTTTACGTTATTCATTGTTAATTATTTAGGGTTTCCGTAACTCCTTAAAATAGAGATAAAATTTATTCTTCTTCTTCTGATTTACATTAATAAAATATACATATGCTATTTGTTCATTTATTTAAAAACTAGTCGAATCTCTATTTATAATACACTAAATAGTTTTAGATATACACCGACTACCATCAATTTAATTTACTAACTTTGGAGCTGAACTGGCTGGCGATGAGACGGCCGACGCTGAATTATCCTGACGCTGAAACGGCGATGTCGTAGATCCTGTAAAAACACTATTCATAAAAGTCAGTCAATATTTCAAGAAACGTATAAGTTATGGCGCTCAGATATAAATTATACTATAACTTTTATAAGGTACTAGCACCAGTCTTGGCTATTTTTTAATTAAATGTACTGAATTAGAAATATTTGTTGATATTTGATTACTACCATTTATGAATATTAATCTGTATACATTTAACTGTCTTATAGCGTGATTTGATGGCAATCGGATAATAGGTGTCAAAATGGTGGACATTTAATCTAATTATTAGTATAATTTATATAACTGCTTTAGTACATAGTACTTATCATTTTGTAATTATTATTAGCAAGTGTCCATCACTGCGTGCTCATTACTTGTTTTACTTTATCCATTACTGGAAAAAAAAAAAACATAAACAAAATAAAAGGCTATAATTTAAAAAACAAACTATATTTGCGGATTGGGTAATTCAATTGATTAAATTAAGAGTTAGGCACTTATTTTATTAGTAACATGAGTTCATGAGAATTACAAAAAAGCCGGCAATCACAAAAACAGTAAAACTTGCTTTTATAGCGGATATATTTGGTGCCAGAATAAAAGTTGGTTAATCAACTGGCTCACACTGACTCTTATGACTAGTCCATCCCTGGGAGAAATAATATTTCTCTTATTTGAATGCACCCCGAGCGTCCGTGTTCGTATTATTTGCAGAATCATTATTTACAACAAAGTCCGCAATTTCCGTGTTTAGTGCGAATGTGAGTAGGAGAAATATGATCACGGCTCGGGCAAAATGTATTTCATATACAGTCACTTCTCTTGTTATGTGAACACTTTGTGATTTATGGACATTTAAAATTATTATTCGTGCTGGCAAAACATGCATGCATAGCCAAGGAATTAATATTCTTTACGGTTTCTCATCGTTCAGACACTTTTGAAAATTCTACAAAAAATAAATGAAGCTAAGAGTGGGTATCTAGTATATGGATTTTTTTTTGGTAAAATTATAAAATTACGATTTGATACATTTTTAAATTAAATAAATTGCCATATACCTTGTTCTGGACATGCATTGATTATTTCAATACAATGCATTTTAATACCATTTAAAATGTCTATATTTTTCAAAAGAGATTGTAAAATAAGCTTTATTGATTCAACCTTTATATGGGAAAAAGGTACTCAGTCTCTTGTAGAGCGCATATGGCATAATTTCCTTTATGTGATCTAGGTACCTTGAAAACAAAATTAAGACATAACGCGTTAAAAAACCAGTATAAATTTATCTATATATAATCCATAAGGAAGAGGACAGTGAATATGTGATAAAGAAACGTTTTGTGAATTTAAAACAGATAGAGTGCCCCCACAAAATACCAAAAATGATGGTTGATACGTCATCGGACTTTAAATGTTACATTAATTTATGAACATAAGAGACATTTTAAAAACTCGATGTTTTCACACACAATATTATGTATACTTATAATTACAGAAAAGTGAGATGATTATGAAAAAGGACTGCTGTTGTACACTGATAAATTTATTATGTGCTTTTTATTCGCCACATGAATGGTATTAAGCTATTAACGCATCAAAGTAATTAGTTTACTTTGTAAATATTTACTTTTGAATCATATTTTTGTTTAATTTCCATGTATTGGATTCAATAAAAAACAAAACTTACTGAAATATTTTAAAAAACATAGTTAATCGTTTTTATAGACATTTTGGTATTTTGAAGCTTCAAATCTGAAACTGAAGATATTGGACATTCGAAATTATTCTTACCTCCAAAATCGAAAGTATATAATAATTTCGGTTTTAGGTAAGTATTTTGGGTAGTTTGTTACTTGAGCCCAGATAAACAAACTGCTTGAAAAACAAATACTAACATAAATTAGAAAATTTTATATCCGAATTTGAAACCGAAACCAAGAAAAAATATTTTTTGTTGTTTTTGACTTTAAAATTAACTTGAAACCGCCACCTAGAAAAATCACTACACTATAGCGATGTCCCCTTCTAAACCGTACAACTTTCATCTTAAATATTTACTATACAATGTTATCAGGGGTGATTATGTCAAAATATTCCACCAGGTATACAGAGCTTTTGCTTTCCTTGTTAAATATAATAAATAAAATTTATTTTTAATATAATTAAATATATCATATTATACCATACGACTATGTTTCAAATTAAAATAAAACATATATAAACCCAGTGTACGTGGAGATATCTAATATCAGAATTTAATTGGAAATTAATTAAGTCGAGCCATACAATTATATCGAATATCAATATTGTATAGAAATTCCAATCAAAGTTTATTAATAAACTGCCAATAGTGTTTATGACGTTTGAACGTAATATAATCTATTTTTTATACAAAGGCTTTTGTTTATAACAAAACGACAACGTACCAGTTATAGTTATTATAAAATATCGTATGTCCAGTATATATTACAAAGAATTTCCTCGTGATCAAACTAAAAAGGCTTTAATTTTTTTTAACAAAAAAATTTTTTTTCTTCCGATATAATTATATATTAAAATTAAATATGCTACAAGTATAGGTATCAAAATGAATTTTTGTATAGATCTTTACTTTTTGTTCTCGATTGTAACAATACAGTATTTTATATTGTACTGCATATTTAAAATTTTGAATAAATATAAAAAATGTATATGTCGGTAAAACATACCTTCAAATCAACCGAAACAATTTAAAATTTAAACACCCCCTAAACCAAATCGAGTCGCCACATTTCACGATTAAAGCCGGGAGACAAAATCCAGAGACAATCAAACATTCACAAAGTAGATCGACCCAAGAAAAATAAAAGAGACATAGCAAGTACAACGCACACATACGTCACAGATGAATAATTCGGTAATATTTGCAGTGTTGTAGGTGTGCAGATATCGGCGTCATTCAAACACACTCCGGGTCCCGGCGCGGCAAAACGCCGCCTGCTCTATAAATCTTAGCGACGTGCGAGCTCATACATAAAATACACATCCATTCCCGTGGGATCCTGTACTGGTATCACGTGTATATATAAGCATGTGTGTGTGTGGAACAGTATGTCGTGCGATTTTATACAGTGTTCAGTTGTACAAATGTTGTATTAGATGATGATTAATTCGATAGGTGGTTTGTATATATTATAAGTTTTAATTATAGTTTACTCGCTGAGTTACCACACACGGTACTGCTTTGGAAATAATGTAACAACATATACAAATCAGACAGTTATAGTTAATTATGATAATTATCGTTCTCTTTACCAGATGAGGGTAATAGTAAAGTTAGAGCAAGCACATTGGATTTTTAATATACATTAAGTATTATCAAAATTTTCTAAAAAAAGATTAAGAAGCTCTATTCAAAATCCTGAAAGAATGGATCATCTGTGAACAAAAAGCTCTTAAAATATATGTATTCCAAACCGGACCACCCTGTATATCGAACCTTATTGCTCACTGAAGAATAACCTTAAAGAAGTCGCATATAAACCAATATCAACGAGAAAATTAGCAGTTAAATTACAACAGCGCCGTTCTTAGACATTTTAAAGCGCAAAAAATTATCATTGAAAAGAATTATTTTTATAAAAAAAGAAAATTATCAAAATTTCAAAAAAGGTTGCAATAATAATGTGAGAAATTTTTTTATACTCTTCAGAAAAAGTAACAATATTTAAAAAAAACTCTTATGTTTCCCCCCACAGGGTTCTAGATAGTTCCCTAATTTGTATATCATGTATGTTCATAAAACCTCCAGCTAGTGTCTTTACGTAAAAAATAAGAGGAGGGGGGGGGGCATCAAAATCCTATGAACCCTTATATGGAGAGGGATAACCATTCTTACGTAAAGGATGTCCCTTAATCCTTAAAATATTGAGAATAAAAACTATTTAATTTATTAGAAATAATACAGCAAATATAAAAAATTATTCTTGCAATTATATATAAACTCTGTAATGTTTAAAAGTACGACTGTGCAAAAAATGTTCAATATTAAATAATAGGGACGATTTATTTTACTTTTACTTCTTATTCTATTACTGCGCTGATAATATCTCAGGAAGTTTGTTAGAATAAAAGCAAACAGTTTAACTAGGTGACTGTTATTGCACTGGAAGTTAGCTAATTTTGCACTTGGTCAAAAAGCGTTACAAGAAGTGAACACTGCATTGTCTTCTAGGAAACTCGGTCTGCAGTAATCTCGTTGGCTCTGATTGGAATTCCATTGCCATTGATTAAATTATTAGAGAAGAATCAATTGATTTTGTTTTTATATTCATTCATTGTATATTGATCGTTGGATTTTTGTTTATACTTCACGTATTATCTATAAATAATGCCATTGTTTTTGTTGACGTAACCGTTTAGATAAAAAAGTACTTCATTGATGAATAACCGTAGAAAATTGAATGAACGTTGCGTTAATAAACAACCTATGCGTGTGAAATTTTTACACAAAGCATACGGTGCTCAGTGGTGTACGTCATTTTGTTCACAGCTGTTTTCAATTTTATGACATTCAATTAAGTTTTAAAATTGCAATAGATACTAGAAAAATGAACGTTCTCTCTATTATTTTTTTAAATGTATTATGTATAGTAATTTATATTTATTTATTATTACTTGATACTAAAAAGGTTTTAAATGATTGAACACATGTACAGTGAAATGCAGAAGTGGTCGTCCAGTTTCTTATTGAAATTTGCTTATCACAAACTTAGAAGGCTTCTCCCATTTGATTATTATAATATTTAAATCATTTCTCCATGTATCAAACAAAGACAGATATATTGAAACTCATTTGTTCGATGAAGAAGTACTCTTCGTTTATAGTACTCATATATATTTGTGCGATTAAATTATTTTGTAATCTATTGATAATTGTATTAGTAAATTATGTGCCAATAAAAATTAGATATTCCGAATTTTAGTATTTACATATGTTAAACTTAATATAAAATGATATAAACTCTGACCTAGAAAAAGATAACCGATGATGTTTGTCTTACCTTGGGTTGCATGAAGCAAAATTAATCACGATTAGTTAATCAATTGTTTTAAAACCATTATTACGTTAATTCTAAAAAGCAATCACATTTGTGATAAATTTTATAAAGTAAAAAATGATCATATTTAATGAATTGTTCATTTTTTTTTTTTTTTTTTAATTTTAATTTTGTCTATCGAACTGTTCGTTCATTTAGACAGCTGTTTTATGTTCTGTTTTAGTTTATTTTTATGTTATTTTATTTTATGTTTTTGTTAATTGTTTGATTTTAGTTATTTGGTTATTTGTTTATTTGCTTGTTTATTTACTTGTTTATTTATTTATTTTTCAAATATTTATTTATAAAAATGTGTTTTATTAAGTAAGAATCCGCCGACACAAACGTTTAAGAACCACTGAGTTAAATCGTAATTAGCGTATAAGTTATTAACACACTAAATTCCTAAATAAATAATCAATAATATTTAATCTACTCCACCAAAGTCAACTGAGAACCTCCAGAGTGTATTCTAATCATAAATGAATGTTCGTATCCCAAGGTAGATATCTGTTTAAAGCAATGGGATGATAAGGACCCGTGAAGCAATTTAAACTAGAACATTATATACGCATAAATACGGGTGTTTAAATATGACACAGAGATATAAACATATGCTGAGAATCACAGAGCTATCTGAATTACAAGTTTATGTGCACTCGAATAAACTTCACTCAGCTCGATTTCAAGTGTGAATGCATCTTTGGATATGTTACGTGATGAATTCATTATTGTGTATGCCTCCAACTAATTTCATTGATGATTGATCTAATAACTACACATGTAAACGTATTGTATATTATGTAATATTAATATAAATTCTACTGATATTTTGTTGTAATTTAATTTTTTTGATTTCTTATTCGTTTTGTAATATATTTGAAGTTTAACAATATTACAATTTCAAAGCAATTTTTTTTAGATATTTCGGCAATTAGAATTAGAAATTTTAAATTAGAAAAAAACCTCTGCCATTTACTTGGCAGACAGTTCTTCCTCGTGCTAAATTCAGCAAAGGTAGTTAATTATTGAACAGTTTAAATAAAAACCGATAAATTGTCTGGCAATGGTTAACCATTTAATTTTTATATAATTTTACTAAAAAATATTAGTTCGAACGCACCTGATTATTTTTTCGTATTTTATTAATTTTTTGACAATTTCAATCTAAATCTAAAATGCAAACGTCAAAATGACATTTAATATATTAAAGTAAATATCAATTAAAAACAAAACACGATTTTATAAAGCAAATTGAGATAATTCTTTGGGAATATTTTACAACAAACTTTGTAGACCTATAGGGTAGGAAATTGAATGCTCTACAAAAAAGATTCAATAACATTTTTACGTAACATGTGTCGTTCTTGAGATATCTTGAAAAAATAAATATTTTGGGATGTGACCCTTCCCCCTCAAGCTAGATCCAACCATCAAACCAAGTTTCATTTATATTGGTTTAGTGGTTCATGAGTTATTCGTGCGACAAGGATTCAGGGGACAGACACACACACAGCCAGACATGGAATGAAAAGTGTTTGTCTTGCTTGACATAAATGGAAATATCAATTTAAAATTTTAAAATCGGAGAACAATTTTTTTGTTTTATTCTAAAACGGTCACAATGCTTCTCGTATCTTCGATATTGTGAGGAAGCAAAATCTATAAATGGTTATTAAATAAAATGCTCAAAATAAAAAGTTGGAAATAGTTGTTGAAGAGTTTGTTTTAAAATTGGGGTCAATCAACCTAGATTTGTGAAATCAATATAGATATTTATGTAATAAAAATTACAATTGTTAAAAAAACTATTTTTTCATTCTCTGCTTATGGGATATTTAAAAAATAGGAGCTTTTAATAACAAAAAATATAATTTCCAAAGCTTGCATCAATATTGTAACAGGGAGTGAAACAAGATACAATAATGTATTCGTATAACATCATACATACGTATTATAATTTAGACGGAAGTGTAATTGATCAAGTACGGAAGTAGCGATAGTACATAAGCAGGCAATAGAAAACTACGATGAAAGGTTCGCGGGGAGGGATGAAGGATATCGGCATCGGGTTTACGCCATTTCCTTTGCGGCACTACCGCCATCTATTGATCATTAATAAAACTGTCTCCGCTTATGGATTCGAGATAATTCATCTTTGCAGATGTGCAAAAAATATGCCGCCGTATATATCATGCAGATACAAAAAATACGATGACATTTATATTATTGGTTTCGGTGTATATATGTATGTACATATGTATATCTATACGCAGTATCAATTAGGATCTCGTATTGTTGTCTCACTGGAAATATAATATCTGCCACCGTGTGTGGGGTATTTCGAAAAAGCACTACTCCATGGAAGTAATACATATGTTATAATATTGATGTACATTTACTCAAGTCTATTGTTAAATGTTCTATATAAATATGTATATATACAAACCACTCAATAACCAAAACGACTACTTTATTACTTTTACTACCGGTATTATAAAGGACCTAACAAATTTGTTAGCTAACAAACACTTTCAACTGAGGTATCAAACATATATGACAGTTCTTTTGGAGTTTGTTGATGACTTTGACAAGTTTCGCGCACGCGTTGAAGGTAAATACAAACGGTATTAAAACAGTGGTGATGTTATGAAAATTATTTTGTACGGTCAAAGATGCCAACTGTGTTACAATTAATTGAAGTGTCACTGCTCTAAATTCCATAACTAATCCATAGATACTAGTACAGTATCAATACCCCATATGAATGTAATTGCTAGCTAACAAATTTTGTTAGGTCCTTTATAATACCGGGCATTAATGGAGTTATGTACTATGGGCTTCATAAGTCGTCTTCCACCCTAAAGGTCAAAATCGCTTACAATAGATTCGAAAATATTAAGACAAACATCATCTTTGTCTTGGCGGTGTGCTTTATCTTCTTAATATACATGTAAAAACGTTGGTGTGTATGTATGTGAGATCATCAGACCTAAACCACTGGACGTATCGAAGACATATTCACACCATATGTTCGTTTGATGCTCTATTAGGTTTATCTTTCTTTTGGACCCTGTAGGTAGCGCTAGAGTCGAAATATTTATGTGTATTTGTAGTCTGATTTTTAAACAAATTATTTTCGGAAAGAACAAGGTTTGCCTGGTCAAAAAAAATAACAATTATAACCCTCCAGATGTGACAGGGGGTGAAATATTATGTGCGAAGCCGGGATAGGTCCGCTAGTAAAATATAATACTTAAAAATTCAAACGAAGGGAAATATATAATACATAACTAATCAATAAAAATTATATTGATACCATTAGTTATTTATAATTTTATGATTTAAAAAAAATCTTGGGATTAAATATCAACTTGTCAAACCTACGACTAAGTTTAACTTTTAGAGTTGGTATAAAAATAATAATCAATAAAATATTTTAATATATCTTTAAAATAAAGTGCAAAGAATAACATAAATAAGCTTTTAGTTTTATGTCGAAAAATGATACTGTAGGTTTAAATATAGTCAAAACTAATAAAATAAGTACTTTTAAAACGCCTCATTATAATTATATTTTAATAGTTTCCAGAAATGTTAATTTTAAAATTGCCATCAATTTGTTAAACTTTAAGCAAATATAGTTTTTTGAACAGTTATGTCCGGTATTATAAAGGAGCTAGCAAATTTGTTAGCTAACAAGCACTTTCAAACGGGGTAACAAATCTATATATAACGGTTCTTTTGAAGATTCATGAACTGTTTGACATGTTTCTCATACGAAATACCAACGGTATTAAAACAGTGGTGATGAAAATCATCTTGTACGGTTAGAATCGCCAAATGTGTTATAGTAGTTGAAGTATCACTGCTCTAAATTCCAAAACAAATCCATAAATAATATCTAATATTAGAGAATTAATACCCCGCTGAATGTGCTTGTTAACAAATTTTGTTAGCTCCTTTATAATACCGGACATTAGATTTGTATAAATGTATGCAAATGTTTTAAATAAAAACTTCGTCACTGAAAGGTATTAATGCTTTTTTTATGACGTAGCACATTTGTGAATGCACTGATGCATTTATTTTTATTTAGAGATGGGTTGACGACGATATTCGACAAACGGTGACAGACAACAAAAATAACTATTATTGTAACGTCATAAGCGCGACGATATATTTAATATGCATGCATTTATATAATATTAGTTCCTAATTTTTATTGACACTTTCAGTGTAAAAATAGAACAGATTTTCCCAGAGGCGTAAAATAAAAAATATATAAAAAACTAACGTAATAGTTGGTGATTAGGTATACTAAAAATATTGTACAGTAGATGTTTGATAATGTTGATCGGTTGGAGCACGTAAGGTAATGTCACCAAATACTGCCCCCTTTTTTAAAATCCTATTTTTAGAGATAAATAAAAAAATTAGTATTATCAACGATTTATACCTTCATCTGAAATTGTTATCAAACTTACCAATCAGTTTGGTTAAACTTTGTTAGCTTAGCTTAAATAAAAACAAGACAATTCTCTGGATTGTGTACATTATCACATAAATATCTTATCCTTATCATCACAAAACAATAGAAACATTATGAAAATATACTTCTGATGATCAGGTTAAAAGTCATAAATTGAAAAAACAGTCCTCAAGGCAGGACCCGTAATACATATAAGAAAGTCCCATGACACTCATGGTAGATATTTCTTCTCTGTTGTGAATCATTTGAAATATATATATTTTTTTTTAATGAAAAGAACATACATTTTAGATAGTAATATTATTTGCAATTTTTAACTCGCATTGATTCAAAAATAATTTGAAAAATTCAAAAATCAACGTCAGTAAACATCCGTATCCGATTGAAAGATCGTTTCCAAAAATTGAAGATTTTCTTCCCAGACAAAAATTAATCTTAAATATAAAATTTCACGTCAAAATGAATATTCTCATCAAAATCCGGAATTCGAAAAAAATCGATTTACAATATCTACTTACTTAGGTATACTATATGTATTTCATACATGGGTATAAGAAAGTAAAATTGTATCAACGAAACAGTCTCATAGACGGTACATGCCAGTCAAAGAACCATAAATGATTCTCTATTGAAAACAATAAAAATAAAATAATTTTCTTTGTATACATTTATAAATTCAATTCCGTGCATTGGCACTGTATCTCGCCTCTAATTCCTATGCAGCAAAGCAATAACGTTAGTATACTACAATCTACATCCAGGGAGCTAGCATCGATACCTCAGACTAATAGTACACAAGATCTTACTGCACAAGGAAGAATATATCTTTGTGATTTAGCGTTGTACTAGATAACGTTCTCGATATCGTTAACAGTTATATGTAGATGACGTATCACATAGAAATTTAATAATCAATGGGCAGTATCGTACCTATCAGGTACTAGCTGAGGGCCTCATCAGGGGCGGAATATTGAATTTGTATATTTTTTTGTTATTTATTTAATATACGAAATTGTACGGCTCCTATGTGAAATAGAGGGTAGATTTTTCATACCAGGTCGAATAAGATCAATTACAAACCTTCAGCTGTGACAGTAGACGAAATATTGATTTCGGCTATATGTACAATAAACAATATGCTATGAAAAATTATTATATTGTATTATATTATATAAAATTTGTTTTATCAACTACATATATTTAAATGTTGAGGATTTTATTATAAATTGGACTTTAAATATGGGCTATCTATTAGCGTTTTTATTTATTGCTTTACGATTATTAGTTTCGAAGATATAAGCTAACAATGTTTGACATATATTCTTTGTATTCGTGCACCCAAAATAACTTCCTAGTACCGCCAAAAAATATGAAATTCTACGAGAAAAAAATAGTTTCAGTTAAAGTTATATATTTTGAATCTAAAAACCAAATATTGCAGCAATGTTCCATCATTTTTTATAACAATTCAATATTTTTAAATTTATTTAGCAAAAAGACGTTTAATTAATATCTCAGCTTGGAGCGATCGAGGAGACCCAAGTTTTTTTTTAAAATGTAGCTTACACTATTATCTTTAAGAGTACCACACACCCAAAGACCTTCGCGTGCTCCTTCCCTTTTTAAAAACAAGTTAAAACTAAAAAAACAAATTAAAACTCATACGCTAACAAAGAAGTAAATTGAATAGTTAATATCTCAGCTTGGAGCGATCGAGGAGACCCAAGTTTTTTTTTTAAATGTAGCTTACACTATTATCTTTAAGAGCATCACACACTTAAAGACCTTCGCGTGCTCCTTCCCTTTTTAAAAACAAGTTAAAACTAAAAAAACAAATTAAAACTCATACGCTTACAAAGAAGTAAATTGAATAGTTAATATCTCAGCTTGGAACGATCGAGGAGACTCCAGTTTTTTTTTTAAATGTAGCTTACACTATTATCTTTAAGAGTATCACACACCCAAAGACCTTCGCGTGCTCCTTCCCTTTTTAAAAACAAGTTAAAACTAAAAAAACAAATTAAAACTCATACGCTAACAAATAAGTAAATTGAATAGTTAATATCTCAGCTTGGAGCGATCGAGGAGACTCCAGTTTTTTTTTAAAATGTAGCTTACACTATTATCTTTAAGAGTATCACACACCCAAAGACCTTTGCATGCTCCTTCCCTTTTTAAAAACAAGTTAAAACTAAAAAAACAAATTAAAACTCATACGCTAACAAAGAAGTAAATTGAATAGTTAATATCTCAGCTTGGAGCGATCGAGGAGACTCCAGTTTTTTTTTTAAATGTAGCTTACACTATTATCTTTAAGAGTATCACACACCCAAAGACCTTCGCGTGCTCCTTCCCTTTTTAAAAACAAGTTAAAACTAAAAAAACAAATTAAAACTCATACGCTAACAAAGAAGTAAATTGAATAGTTAATATCTCAGCTTGGAGCGATCGAGGAGACTCCAGTTTTTTTTTAAAATGTAGCTTACACTATTATCTTTAAGAGTATCACACACCCAAAGACCTTCGCGTGCTCCTTCCCTTTTTAAAAACAAGTTAAAACTAAAAAAACAAATTAAAACTCATACGCTAACAAAGAAGTAAATTGAATAGTTAATATCTCAGCTTGGAGCGATCGAGGAGACTCCAGTTTTTTTTTAAAATGTAGCTTACACTATTATCTTTAAGAGTATCACACACCCAAAGACCTTCGTGTGCTCCTTCCCTTTTTAAAAACAAGTTAAAACTAAAAAAACAAATTAAAACTCATACGCTAACAAAGAAGTAAATTGAATAGTTAATATCTCAGCTTGGAGCGATCGAGGAGACTCCAGTTTTTTTTTAAAATGTAGCTTACACTATTATCTTTAAGAGTATCACACACCCAAAGACCTTCGCGTGCTCCTTCCCTTCTTAAAAACAAGTTAAAACTAAAAAAACAAATTAAAACTCATACGCTTACAAAGAAGTAAATTGAATAGTTAATATCTCAGCTTGGAACGATCGAGGAGACTCCAGTTTTTTTTTTAAATGTAGCTTACACTATTATCTTTAAGAGTATCACACACCCAAAGACCTTCGCGTGCTCCTTCCCTTTTTAAAAACAAGTTAAAACTAAAAAAACAAATTAAAACTCATACGCTAACAAATAAGTAAATTGAATAGTTAATATCTCAGCTTGGAGCGATCGAGGAGACTCCAGTTTTTTTTTAAAATGTAGCTTACACTATTATCTTTAAGAGTATCACACACCCAAAGACCTTTGCATGCTCCTTCCCTTTTTAAAAACAAGTTAAAACTAAAAAAACAAATTAAAACTCATACGCTAACAAAGAAGTAAATTGAATAGTTAATATCTCAGCTTGGAGCGATCGAGGAGACTCCAGTTTTTTTTTAAAATGTAGCTTACACTATTATCTTTAAGAGTATCACACACCCAAAGACCTTCGCGCGCTCCTTCCCTTTTTAAAAACAAGTTAAAACTAAAAAAACAAATTATAACTCATACGCTAACAAAGAAGTAAATTGAATAGTTAATATCTCAGCTTGGAGCGATCGAGGAGACTCCAGTTTTTTTTAAATGTAGCTTACACTATTATCTTTAAGAGTATCACACACCCAAAGACCTTCGCGTGCTCCTTCCCTTTTTAAAAACAAGTTAAAACTAAAAAAACAAATTAAAACTCATACGCTAACAAAGAAGTAAATTGAATAGTTAATATCTCAGCTTGGAGCGATCGAGGAGACTCCAGTTTTTTTTTAAATGTAGCTTACACTATTATCTTTAAGAGTATCACACACCCAAAGACCTTCGCGTGCTAGTTATGAAATCTTATATCGTGTTAAGTTCAAAAAAACAAAACAGCAACAAACCCTAAGCATTTTTATATACGAAGTGTTTTAATAAAAAACACCGTGTTGTAGTTTTGTCTTTTTGGTCTAAACACGACATTCCAGACAGTGGCGTAACTAAAAGGTAGTTAAGGGGGTCCCAAATTAAAAATTTGTAGTTACGCCACTGATTACAGGACGCAATTTCGTTTAATGCCGCATTTTTTTGTTTTATATGTAGCCATATTTTTTTAAACAAAGAATATGGTAGGTACCTATCATCTTTGATGATATTTAATTTGGGATATATGTTTGTTTTTTATTTAAATGTTTTTTTCCATCCAGTTTTATAAAGAAACAAAATGAGTTTTTTTCAATAATAAATCAAACAATATAATGTTATACATAATTAATGTGTTTTATGAATATTTATCCCCATTTGATGAGAGCATCAATTCATTTTATGATCAAAGACAAAAAATGAGTCAATTCTTTGACATAATAACATTAGTAACATAAATTTGACGTGATTGTGTCGCACACTTCATGAATTTAATCCTTCTTTCTATAAATTGGGTATAAAAGAAATCATTTAAATATAAATCGTTTGTGTATAATAATTTATATTGTTTAATTTTTTAAAGAAAATTCATACAAACTTTAAGGCTTTCGCAGTGATCTTGATATGGTATTTTTTCTAGAAGAAATTTACTGTTATTTTCTTGTTAATTAAAGATCAAAATTCATTTAATTACCTTCAAGATAATATAATTATGGAGTAATACATTTAAAAAACCGCAATTTGGGATAGGACTAACAAAAAGTGCCAAAATATATTTTAGCGAAATATGTAGGTATTAACATACAGAAACATTCATTTATACATATTATTTATAACTAAACAGTTATGAAGATATACTTTTAGTCCACTTATTATAACCACGATGTACTTTTGTGCAAAAATAATTTCGAGTAAGAAAACATTAACAACCAAACATAAAACAATAATTGTGATATATTGCTAAACTCAGTACACAAACATTGCATTTTACAACAGAAGTGATTTATAAACAGTAATGAACAGGACACTGCACAACGCATTTTGCATCGTTGTTCACGGATATTTACAGTTTTTGTGAACAAATATTTTATACGTACATACACTTGTTTATTCGTTCTTTATACTTGTGATTTTGCTGTTATTTATTACTGAAATTATTAAAGACTATAGCCGGTTTGAATTGGGCAATGTGCCTTAATTCCGACCTCGCTAATATTTTTTTTATTAATGCACCCCGCCAAGTTTTAATTAATTCTTAACATTTAAATTTAATTTTTTGTTATGAAGAAAAATTAGTAAAAATATTTTTTTTCAAGATCTTACATATATCAACTAAAAGTTTTCCTGAAAATTTCATCCAATTATAATAAGCCGTTAAGTAAAAAAAAACAAGTTAGCTAGAATTTTAAGAAATAAGATTCTATAAAGGCAGATATGTATATCTTTGTAAGAGAATATTTTCCTACATTAGTTGTTGTGACTATTCTTATAAGAAGTTTAACTCTACAAAAAAGATTTAATTTTTTTTTACGTAAAACGTGTTTTTCCGAAATAGTGAAAATAACGGTTTTGCCCTTTATTTGCAATATTCAATGTATTTTGTGTTAAGGGCAATTATGTGAGCGGTTTTTCATAATGATTGTTAAAATTTCGAATTTATAGACACGTGTAAAAATATGATATGTTACAAAAATGTATCTTTTAGAAAAAAATTATAAAATATTAAATATTGATTATTTATTTCTGAAAAATACTTTAACTTATTAATACTGAAGATGAAAAACACACTTTAATTTAGTTGCATTGGCTTCTGATAGCTCATACATATTAATTTAAGATAAACTATTATGTAGGTATATATATCATACCAAACTGCATAATAAATTTTTTGCAATCACATACATATATAAATAAGACTGATTTCATTTTGATCTGATACAAATTTTTGTTGCATTAAATTGAAACCGGCTTCAATATTCGTACACACAAACATACAGACATACATACACACACACACACACACACATGCACGCACATACATGAACGTGGATCAGCCGATAGAGCGGAACACTGATAATTTATGTCACATTTTGTATCCATGGAGATTTTGTCAAACGTTTTGTATTTCGTGTTCCGCATATCCCTACCAATTTATGGCCCAGATTGAAATAGTTTGGAAATAATTGAGAATGATTTTTTATTTGCTTTTAAAGTGGTTCAGTTTTTACAGCGCAATTATGATCATACACAAAATAACAGATCGAATTCGTAATGTACATATTGGAAATTATATAGAAAACTTCTTAATATCGTATAAATTTTATAGATAACCAAGGTAAATTGCGATGATTTCAAAAAATATTTTAATGTCGTATTTTGAACGAATCTTACACTTGAACTATTATGGGTGTAAGCCACATTGCAGTGTACATCTTCAAGGCTCTTCTAAAAGTGCCAAGATCCCTACCAAGATCACCGCGGAAGCCTCAAGACTTGTATATTATACCTGTTATTTTTGTTCTATTTTACATCATTTTTGCTGCATCGACTATGCAGAATGGGCACTTAATTTTTTTTCGTATATTTCTTGGAAGTCAACAGTTTTTTTTATACTTTATTAAGAGTACCATTAGCCATCGATATGCGCTAAAATAAACTTAATTCAAACAAAATTAATTTGTCACCTATAGACAATTTCTAATTTGATTTTTAAGAGGAGTTCTTTTATAGAAGATGCTAGTTTATTATATATTTTTATTATGGAGTTATCCACTCCTTTATACACAACTGTTAATTTTGTTTGTGTTTCATCTACGTTTTCTAAAAATATTATAAAAGTTGGTAGTTTCATCAAGGTATAACTACAAGTAATTTTGGAAATAAATCGGTATCTTGAAACTTTGACTAAATCATTATTCATAGAAATACAAACTTTCCAAATACCTTCTCTGGGCCTATAAGACCGTGCTAGACATTCAATAGATCCTAGATTTATCAAATCAAACTGTTTGAGACACGGAAGGTAATAAAGAGGTAATGAACGGCGGGCATTTGCGGATAGGAGAGAAACTAATTTCGCGGTATTGATCATTAAGTAAAACCGGATTTTCATTAGAGCTGGTGCGACCGGAAGCTGCTGCCAAATCGACCAACAGAACTAAACTCTCTATCGCCATCTATCGGTGGACGTGCCAATTACACCGGCACGTCTTAAAGCTAAGACAGATACACTTTTATTTGTTCCTGAAACTTGATGATAAAGTTGTATTAACGGAGTCTTAAAAATGCTTCCGTATGTGTGTGCTGATTTTCAGTTAAGCGGGTTTATATACCTACACTGTTAAAAAGAAAATCAATAAGTTCTATTTATTACATCACATATTGTTTTCATTTCTACTAATTTAATTATAAATCTGGTTGTATACAAAAGTAACTATAACTAACTGAAAAAAAGACTGTATGTATAATATAATATAGTGTTCCTTCTCAAGAAATTTTCGAGAAAAGGGCACATTTTGTACTTATCATTTCTCGAGAAATTATAATAACTCTCGAGAAATTAGCATAAAATTTGTATTTTTTTTCATTTCTCTTTTGGCTTAACTATAGCTAGATACAGCCTAATGACCAACGTACACATCCAACTTCCAACATGAATTACATAATGGAAGGGGAAGTGCACTGGAGTAATCAGGGTAGATGGGATACGGTATTTCTTTATTAATTTGATTGTTTTTGCACATCTCTATAAAAAAATGAATGTCCGTTTGTATGAGGCTTATAGACTCGGGAATTACTGAACCGAATTCAATGCGGTTTTCACCAATAGTTAGATAATTTTTCTGTGCAGTATCATAGCTATTAATTTTTTATGGAAACCTAAGATTTAACATCATAATACCAAAAACATCTTTATCCAGTCATGCTTTGTCGGATAACTAGCGGATTGGATCCTGGTAACACTAGTTATATATAATTTTTATATATTTAATAATACATTTCCCTTGTGAAATTTGAAATATCGAGAAACGAGGAATACTATTTAGGTATGCATGTAAATTGTAAATTTCATATTAAAGTTATCTAGATGATATATACGGAGCCTAATTATATTTCTTCTGAATAATATACATACAAACTATTTTCTTTTTCATTTTGCCCTTAAGTAGCTGCTCGCTTCTTTGATGTACATACATAAAATCTGTAGAAATATTTGCAAGAAGACGTTTGATTTAGAACTATCAAACGAAAGTAATGATTTTTCATCTTGATGACGTTTTTATTGACAATTTGACGTTTTATGAAAACACAACTATAAAACTCTGATGTATGTATATTGCAACCAATATCAGAAATGCATAAAAATGTCATCTTTGGAAGATCGAAATTTCACGATTAGGTTTTTTACAAAGTTTGATTTGATAGAGAAAATATCCAAATAAAATACCTAAATACATTTTCATTTTAATGTAAGTTTTATTTTATTTCAGAATTTGTGTTTGTAACATTTATTTTATAGGACATAATTATAAAATTATTATCTTTTTTGGTTAGAAAAACTACATAAACATAACAGATAACGATAAGTACTTTAAATAGTTGATAATTCCAGCTTTTTGTATATTCTGTTCAAGAATCCGTCCCCAAATATAGCTGAGCATGGCCCCCCTACGCTTGTTTTAAGCAATGCATACACGTGTTTAGAATGTCTTCAACATCTGAGAGAGAATCTTCAACAGAAAATTTTAAACTGTTTGAAATAATTGCTCGGGAAAGTAAAATATAAACTGTGATATAAATACTTAAAAATTTAACTATATAAATTTAAACTATCAATAATAATAAAAACAAATTATAATTTCACATACATACTAATAATATTGACTATTTAATTATACATAAATAAAATAATTTGAATAAAACATTTAAAAATACAACTTCGGAAGTTTTTTAAAAAAAGATAAAAATATCGAGGAATTATAATCAAAAATTAACTAGTTTGAGTGCGATTTATCAACAATGAAGATTGCGAGCTTTCTATGGTGTATTGTTATTTTGTTACGTAAGTGAGGGCTGTATATATACAAATTGATTTTTATATTTATGGTATATAAATCTTGCATGATATATAATATGAAAGACTATTAAGTCCACTATTGACTTATTTTTGAAACTATTTTTAATATACTTTTGCCAAAAAATTTGCAGGTAAAGATTTTTTTAAACAAAACATGTATTGAGTGGACTTAATCAACTCGGCTTATAAATAATGCATGTACTGTGATATAAGTATTTGAAATTTAACGTATAATAATTATAATTCGTACTGGTTTTATTACAGAAACAATAAAACTGTAAGTGTCAAATACAACAAAGGTTATTAACTCTACAAAATTATTATCAAACATTAAGAATTTACACCTCTATTTGCATATGCATAGTTAATAAAATTTTATATTTCCGTTTTTATTTTTTAGTTGTACTTATAATGATAAGATTTATATTGAAGTTCAATATATACGTATTCATATATTTTTACTTTCTTATAACCATGTATATGAAATATGTAGTATAAGTAAGTATAGTGAAGCGAATTTTTTTCGAAATCTGGATTTTGATGGAATTATCCATTTATTTTCGCCATGATGTATGTGTGTCTGTCGGTTTGTCCGTAAGCGCTGTAACTCAAATACGACAAATCGTATAAGGCTGAAATTTTATATTTAAGATTAATTTTGTCTGGGAAGAAAACCTCCTATTTTTGAAAACGATCTTTCAATCGGATATGGATGTTTACTGACGTCGAATTTTGAATTTTTCGAATTAATTTGAAACAGTGCAAATTAGAGAAAAATGGTCAAGTTAAAAATTGTAGTAATATTATTATCTATAATTTATGTTCTATTCATTTTTTTGAACAAAAACAAAATTTAATTATAATTCAAATAGTTCATAACATATATTAAAAATTATTTAAAAAGATTAAAGTCATGTATGGTTTTCCATACTAATATTTCTTGTTGAAGTAATGAATATTGAGTTCAAATTAATTCTATAGTAAACTATGAAACAATGTACGCAGATATATTTGGTGACTGGATGAGATAATGGTTAACATTTCAATATATCCGTTCCGATAATTTAAATTGTCAGATTAGAAATATGTCACCAGGAACGGTATTGATATTTTAAAACCACATCTCTTGGGCTGGATCTCAGCGGTTAATCAATTGACATATTCACACATTGGTAAACATACGAATACTGACAGATATTTGATTCGAATAACAGTTACATTCGCTTTTAGTTTTTTGTATGGATCGAATACATTATTTGTTCTGTAATTCAACGAATTATATTAGAATTTTGAATATGTTAAATTATAAGTTTAAGTCAACTCTTTATAAACAAATGATTTTTCATTTAGAATGTCTATTAAAGATTTGTCTTAAGACAGTATTGCTATGTGATGCCTAAAATTTTAAGCTTATTTCAGGATTTTTTTTAGTTATAATATAGGTATACAACATCAACAAAAAAATTGAACGAAACAGATTTAAAAGTGTGTATTTTTAAAAGTTTCAACTTCTTAAGATGTACAGAAAACCTTTAGAGGTGAGAATGAAAACTTCTAGCTAGCGTATTACATCAAAGAAGTTTACACATGCTTGGTATAATTGGACTATATGGTCCTTATTTTTAAGTCTTTGATCTAGTTGTTAATAAATTTATAGAAATATACTTAATTAAATTACGAAATGAATTATATAGGGTATAAAGGTGATCTTTTAATACAAGATGCATGGAGCAGATGGTTCACCTTAAATGCACTGGTTAAGATAAATGCATATGGATATATTAAGAGGTTAAAATTTTAGTTCAAGCCATTAGATATGTTTTATTAGGCATGGGATTAAAATGCTTCTTGTATCTAAATTAAAATGTTAAATTCATAATGTACAATAAATATGAAATAAAAAGTATATTTTGTTAGACTCTTTTATTGTGTAAAACCGAAAGTTTGCACAATAATTTATCATTTAAATTTTCTACGTTAGTTTGACAAAGTTATTCGTATATTGTACGACAAAAACATTATATGCATATATTTTCTTAACGAAACAATCTTTGCTGACGTTGTTCTTATGTGCGCGTTAATTTTTTTACTTTAAATAAGTTTGGAGATATTTATTACCTACTTATTACTTATTTCATATTTAACGTAGTTATAAGATATAGTTTTACTCCAGGAATACACATTCATTTTTTTAATGTTTGAATCAATCATATGCGGAGGTGAGTTACAAAACTCGTTCGTTCGATTTTTAAAAAAATCGAGATGCAGTGGATTTTGAAAGAATTTTTGACATTCTTTTATATTGTAATGTAATGAGAAAAATTGACTCAATTATAATATGATTGAGCGAGTTTTGCTCAAAACTGAGATTACCATATGAAAGAAAGCCAAAAATTCTGCATCTCGATTTAAAAAAAAATGTAACAATTGAGTTTTGGAACTCACCTCCCCATATATGGTTTCATATTTTGGATGGCTAAAGTATTCAAAATTCAAAATAAATAACTACACACTACGCATAGAAAATCAGGGATTTTATGATTTAGATAAAGGAACATTTGAACGAAATTTTAGTAGAAGTATTGTATGTATTAAAAGAATAAGTCATTTAGTTGAATGTTACCATTGTTAATGTAATAATAAAAACTGAGTTGTTGTTTGTTGTTAATAATTTTAGTAATGATATTATGTGTTCATTAAAAACCATATAAAATAAACTGATAGCGTACTAATTAGCACGTATACTATTTTTATGTACACACAATTTTGTGAAATCAATCTATTGATATAGGAATATCATGTATAGATATCTGTTATTATTAGTAAATATAAATAAAATAATTTGAAATATTCGTACTGGAGAAAGGAGTAATATGATATGTAAAAATATCTGCCAAATAAATAAATAAATGCATAGTGCTTCCTAATGCTAAATTCACTAATTTTAATAAACACCGATAAAGTAATTATATTAATTGGTATTGGTTAACCATTTAGTTTTTATACAATTTTATTTAAAAATATTTAATTGACAGTTTTCTTAATACGCGCATGATTCATTTATTCGTTTATTTTTAATTTTTTGACAGTTTCAATTTAAAACAAAATTTTTCGTAAAATGGCATTAAAAACGCAAAATGACATTTAATATGTCAAAGTAAATAGCAATTGTAAAAAACAATTTTTAAAGCAAATTGAGGTAAATGTTTATAAGGGAATATTTTACAATAAACGTTGTGGGGATCTAAAAATGTTTTGGGATGTCATTCCTCCCACATACACACGATTTTAATAATTTTGAAATGGGGCTATCCTCAAGCTAGACCCAACCAACCAACCGAGTTTCATTAATATAAGTTCAGTGGTTCACGAGACAAATAGACACGAAACGAAAAGTGTTTGTCTTGACATAAAACGGAAATATAATGAAACATTTTTGAAATCGGTGAACATTTTTTTTCTCATTTTAAAACGATCACAAAGCTTCTCGTATCTTCAATATGGCGAGGAAGAATATTATTTCAAGTGGCGTATTTCAATATTTAGATTTTGCCAAAGTAGATAAGAATGTTATTGTTGAGAATAGTTCGAATGGTGCACTTAAAATTTTTATATCATTATGTATTTGTTTCTGAACTACAGTTTAGTTTTCCATATGGGGTGTAAAGTTGGTTATGGCATTTTTGGTGCCTTTTACATTTAAAATATAATTTTTAATATTTACTGAATTGAAAGATCTATAAATACAAATTACCCCAAAAATGAATTATTATACTTAGCTTAGTTAACATACACAATATTATTATCGTGAATAGAATTACTTAAGGAAACATTCGAGTGGAATATAAGATTACCAGATTTAATGTTGATTTATAAATTAATTAAATAAACAAAGAAGTTCAAAAGTTCTATAATACTTGTATCGTTTACTTTTCTGAACTGTTCTTAAAGAATTCTGATGAATTATTATCGTTTACTTGGAAATCATATTCAATAAACGTTAAAAAAGCATACACATTTATGTTCAAAACGTATGACTCTCGTTTGAACATTGTTTGCAATAATTAAAAAAAAAATTGACCCTGTCATAATAAATTTCTCTGACTATATTTAGAGTTTTCTTATTAAAATACTTTTTAAATTTTTAACATTTTTATTGATGTTTGAAAATAAAACTAGTGTCTAAAACAAAATATTTTTATTTTTATTTTTACTGCAATTCTATTGCAAATTATATCTAGTAATTGACTTACAACTGGCAAAAAAGTAATCACGCGCATTCATGCACGACTGTTTTACTTTAATTCACTCACGCTCAGGGCAGTGGCGTAGATAGCTTTTTGTGATGGGGGGGGGGGGGGGGGGGTATGACTTAGTATTTAATCTCCATATTTTTGGTTCAGGGACCCTCAAGACGTGTAATTCCGTTAAAATCTCGACTTCGATTTTTTTCATGATTATTTTCGCATTATTTAAATCAACCATTTTAAGTATTTATTATACAAGGAGGTGAATGAAACTTATATCATTCGAAAGATACTGTGTCATAGATATGCACAAAAAAATCATGTATGTATGTGGCCGTTAAGGCAGGTAAAATAAAGTTAACACACACATGATTTTCTTTCTCGCTGGCGGCAAAAATAAATAGTTTTGGGTTTCTATCAAACGTGGAGAATTCCAAATCAATTCGCGCTCAATTGTAGTGTTTTTATTTGGAAATGTTTGTTGTAAATAATAAATTTTACGTTTAATAATAGAAAATGAAGTAAGTTTCCAATTCTTTATTTATTCATTTTGAATTTCAATTACGATTTCGCTTATTTTTGTCTAAAAGTAAACGAAAAATATATTTGTGTTAACTATTGTTGTATTGAGAGATCTATATATTAATTAAAGGTGAACATCGAAAATTGTCGTACCTTGTTTTTGTATTTATTAGAAAAGGTTAGGTTAGCTTAGGTTATTTTAGGTACGTGCCATAGATGTGCACAAAAAAATCATGTGTGTAAGTTGCCGTTAAGGCAGGTAAAATATTGGTAAATTTCGACACTATATAGTATATATTAAAAAGTTGATTTATTAAGTCACAATTTTACTTTAGTATTCAATAGAATTGATCAAAATAAAACACGATATGTCTGAGTGAGTTTTTTTGTAAACTGAATTAATGAAAGTAAATCCACGACTGATTATTACATTTAATTTGAATGTATGCAAATTAAAATACACATTATACCTACACGGGTAGTGCATGTATTTATCCTAAACAAACATTGTATGACATATACTGTATATGGATGTAATTTGTTGGAACATTCTAAACATAGCTAAACGCTGTGTGTGTGACATCTAATCGATTGAACGAACACATGTCTATATTAGTGCTGTTGTTAACTGCTCAAGGATTAGTTTAATTTTTGTAGCAGATTTCCTAGCGTAAAAAACGCAGACAATAGTTGTATAAATTTTAGATGACTAATAACAGACAGAAACAACAAACTTTAAATGTTTTCTATCAGGCCCAGATTTACTGGGCAAATGCCTAGTAAGCTAACCAAAATATAATATACATTTTCAAAACATTACAAATATTGAGGTTATAAAAAAAACTTATCAAAAAGTGCACTGTATAAGTTTTTTTGCTTGGTATAACCATAAGTACCGACTTTTTATCCACGGGGATCCGTATTTTCAAATCTTGGTTCGTGAGCAATCGTGATTTGATATTTAAATGTATCTATTAATGTCCTGAGTAAAAATTTCATATTTGAAGTGATCAAATCAGATCTTGAAAGATCTGCATTTTGAGACAACATCATATTTTTTCACTGGTTTTTGATCTGTGGAGACCTGCAAAGATCTACAACGGCTACAATGATCCACAAAGATCTACAACGATTAACGAAGATCGTTGTAACGTTAAAAATTCATGAACTTTCAACGTTGAAATTTCATGAATTTTCAACGTTTCAATCTCTATCACGATCTTCAACGATCTTTAGAAATCTCTGTAGATCGTTGTAGATCTTTGCAGGTCTCCACAGATCAAAAATCAGTGAAAAAATATGATGCAGAAAATATGAATGCAGATCTATCAAGATCAGATTTGATCACTTCAGATCTGAAATTTTTCCCGGGGTATCTTATTACAAATTAAGTTATAATTTTCTTATTCATTTTCTTATCTTTGAGATGATATTTCTATGATAAATTGATGATTGATGCATGAAATATGACCCCAAAAAAGTGCGTTTTATTTCGATTTCGTTAGAGAACGGTTTGAAAATTTCAACTTTTCACGTCATTTTCTATATAATTAACATACTTTTAACGAAGTCTAAAATTGAAAATTTTTAGGTAATATATCATACATCAAATTTCAATTTGTCATAGGATAATTAAAGAAATAATAAAAATAAGAAGTTTTTAAATTTATTAAAATAAAGTTATAATAATCAATAAAAATTAAATTGAATTGTAATTTGACTATCCTAATAACAAATATATAACCCTCATTCATCACATAGTCAAATAAACCATTTCATACGTCTGGAATGCCCTTCTATAAACTATATGCTAATCACTCAAGTCCAAGGAATTCTCAAACATGCTCCAATTTTTACATCAAACCCAAAACACAAACAACAAAACTACATGTTATAAACACGGTCTTATAAAAATACAATGTTTTGTTGAACGCCAATCCACGTAGCGGGTCTTCAACGTGACTTCTTTTATTTGAACAAACCGACACATAAGAAATTTCGTAATCCAATGTGATTTGTAACCATTTCCAACGGGGAAAGAAGCTATTTGGAATCACTAGAAATAGAATGCAATAACAACAACTAACTACTGAGGAGTTGCCACGAATAAATTAATGGCCTAAAAATACTCACGACTTAAAGAATAAATTCATAATAATGGCCCTATGTTTATGTTAACCCTGTCTGGAAAGATGTTTGCCTAAAATATATTCAATGTTTTATATTATATGGTACCTATACCTACATATAATTATATATATGATTTGAGGTGTTTTAATAGAACATAATAAGTACATACGTATAATAATATTTTTTAATTGAAATTATAACGATTTTTTTTTAATTCTTAATTTATTAAAGGGAACAAATTAAATGCGCACTATTTTAAATGAAATGAGAAATAGTGAAGAGCATTAAATAAACTATTCTAATACTTAATAAACTATTATAGCGTTTGTAAACAATATTGAACAGTATATTCTTGTGTTTTAGCAATGAAAATATAAACTAGCATTAAGAAAATACTTTTTGTTCATTAAAGAAATAAAATGACACATTGAAAAATAATTGCTAAATGAGTATTAGGTTGGTGAGATTTGTATTAAATGAGCAATATCATGTATTTATATAATATTTTATAAATCATACAGAGTTGATGTTCTAATAAAATACAAGTTAACTGTCCTTGGTTAGGGCAAACTATTGGGGCGAAATCGAGTTGATTAGTTTTGGGTTGGTTAGGCTAGGTTAGGTTTATTCTAACACATCAACACGTGATATTTGATAGATGTGACGTCGGTAACGGCATATTCTTCAGGTTTACCTTATTTTATTTATTATTTATTAAACTATACAATAATAACGAACGCAAATATTACTGCGCAATACAAAATTTCAATGCTCAAAACGGAAAATGATATTGCTCAAAAAATTATTTTTAATGTCACACTTCATATTTAATATAATGTTCATTAATTTAAAATGTTATTGCTCAAATACAATATATTTAATGCTCAAATTAAATAAAATATTGCGCGCCTAAATACTACCCTTTATCAAATAGTACTCAGGTATTAAAATATAATCAAATTGCCAAGCGCCACAACTCAATTTATAACCACCAACAATTTTTATTGTTCTAATAATAACACTATCATTTTTCGATTACAACATTCCTACAATAGTTTTTTGATAAATCAAAGCACAGATTTTTTTTCCAATATAAATGGTTTTGACGTTTACAACAAAATTGCTTTCCAGCGTCGATATGCATAATCATCATTGATTTTTATTCATTTTAATTTTAATTAGGGATACACACGTGAATAGGGACCGGTAAGTTTCGTTTTGCCTCAGTCTCGATTTTTATATTTGATAGTCTCGTTTCGTGAAAATTCAATCCATCTTGTCTCGTAAAAAAATAAATTGATCTTTTATTAAATTTTTTTTCATTTATTCGTATGTAATAAACAAAGAAATTCAACGAAATATATATATATATTACTTTAAGTATTCTTTTAAAGATTAATATAATTTTTTCTACTAATTTTGCAAATCTTCTAAATTCTCACAGCGAAATTTTCGACGAGATTTATAAATTATATTATATCGTCTCGGTCTCGTTTTGTAAAAAAAATTCAGGCTATCTCGTCTGAGTCTCGTTTCGTCCGAATATAAACCAGTCTCGTCTCGGCCTCGATCTCGTTTCGATTAAATAAAAGTACAATTACAGATGATGAGCACTAGTCAGTAAAGGGTTAAATATAAATTCACACTAATGGAGCGTGTTTATTTTTTCAAGTTTATTTTACGATTATGCACCATTATATCGACTATATTTTGACAAAAACACAAAAGATATTGTTATTTTGTCTCTCATTCATGTTCGGACCGGTATCATCTAAGATATTAGAACTTGTACAGTGTGGGCTGTTGTATTAATTTAAATGAAGAAATATGTCTTATACTAAATATTAAAATGTCTTTTTACAAGAGAAGCGTTTCTATTTTTGTATGCTTCAGGTAATATATCACATATTATGCGTTTGGATTCCACGCGTTTTCTTGGATTTGAATAAAATAAAGGAGATTTTGATGATGGATTATAAATGTGATATTTATAATTTATGAATTTGTGGTATGTATTTAAATATACTTTAATATATATATATATTATTTGAAAGAATTTGATACGGTTTTAGATTATCTATAAAGAGTTATTTGTTCAAATATAAGATATTTTTATGAATATAGAAACGTTTTATAAATGACGGTATGTAAATAAATATATTTGAGTTTAAACGCCACTTAAATAAAGTATTTCCGGACTAAATAGATGAATATCAATTTTTAAGTGTAAAATTTTCGACCATGTGCCTACTTTATTAGTTTTTTTTATTTTAGACTAAAAAATTTAAAGTATGTATAATTATAAAAAAATAGATTTTAACTGATTTAAAAAAGGTCTGTTAGGCATGGAAATAAAAGTATTTGTAATGAGAGATATTAAATAAAGTATTACTTCAATTTATTAATTTTGTACAATTATCGACTTCATCAATCAAGTATTTAATTTGTTAGACATCAAAATTTGATAAGGGGTCATACATAAATTACGTCACACGTTGAGGGAGAGAGAAGGGGTCTACAAAATAAGACAAAGGGGTGGGGGGTCACAAGCTTCATGACGTTACATTTAAAAAATCAAAAATTTGAGGAAAAATTATAATGTTGTTAGTGTTAGTAACTCGAAACCGGTGATGAGTTATTGGGAAATTTTCAAACTTTTTATTAATAAACGAAAAAATTTATATAAATAAAAATAATATTAACAGCCAGTTTAAAAAAAAAACATAAAATTTGTGTTACGTAAATGGATGGACCCTGGATCTAGAATTTTATTTAACAATTTAAAATTTGTGTTATTTGTATAATAATTAAGTGCAAGAGACACTTTTTAACCCACCCAGTATATATTAAAGAAAGCAATGATCAATGCTACTTGAAATAAGTAAAATTACCATAATTAGATAAATTTATGTTCACGAATTATAAAATTAATATTTTAACATATAAAATTAAAATAAATACAGATAAATTAGACAAAACCTTTCCAGATGTTGAACACCGTAAATAATATTAAAATAAAAACACACAATATTTCATAATTAAGAAACACAAAATAAATAACAATGCGTAAGTATAATTTACAATTCATAAAATTCATAATAAAAAACTGAAATGTTTTAGAAGCGTAGAGAGAGAAAAAAATGTATATTTGATGCTAATCATTCCGGTAATGTTATGACAGTATTATATTTAATGAGATACATTTTCAATAAGAACGGTCGGAAGTCTCTCTACTTGTTGGCCATATACGGGCTAGACGCCAGTCATTTGAATATTTTTAAGTAGCATGCCTATACCAGTGTACTTTAAACTTTTTTCAGAATAACAGTTCGGGTTTTGGAATTTAATATTATTGATATTTTACAGTTTTAAATACTTTATTTAACTATGAGGAATAAGTTTAAATTTCTTTTTTCTTATTTTATTTCGTCTAATATTTTGCTTTAGTGATTACATTTTTAAGAACAAAGCTCTTTCGTTATGATCATTTTTGATATATGAATTTATCACACGAAAAAATAAACTGCCTTGGTTGAGTTAGTGTTTGAGATATATTTTAATTCTATTCTGTGATTTTATGTCAAACTTTTTTGTTATAAAACGGTATAGTATTTTTTCTGTTTAAAAAAATGTTACATTGTCAAAGGATTCTTATTTATTTTATATTTCAATAGTTTTTTTTTCAGATATTATTATTTCTATACATCTATTTAATTGACAGTTGTAATGATAAATGCTTTTATTTTCTATTTTCATAGATAACTAGATTATTTATATTATTAAAATTATTTTTAAATAAAAACTATAATTATTATTTTTTAGCCAATTCATAAAAGATACAAAAAAAAAGAATTAGGACATAAATTATAGAATATAACGTTTTCTACAACAAAAATTATATTCCCTATAACTTGTATCTAAAACATTTTTTTCAACTACGCACCGTTTCAAAAATAATTTGAAAAATTCAAAAATTCACATCATTAAACATCCGTTTCCGGTTTAGTGGTAGTTTTCAAAAATAGAATATGCACATTTACAGTATACAAAAACCATAAGTTTAAAATTTCATGTTTGTAAGTCTCACCGTTTTGGCTATAGAGCGTTCACAGACACACAGACGTCATTGTGATAATGGTCGTACGTGATTCAGGGACCCTTAATACATGTAATTCCGTTAAAATCTCGTGTTCGATTTTTTTCATGATCACTACACTTTATTATACAATACATTTTATCTATGTATCTATAAAAAAGTAATAATAATATTAAATTGTAGGTAATTTTTGAATTAAAAATGTATACAACATTTTTAACATTAATATTTGAGTACAAATATATATCAAATTGGAGCAAATTGTTTAACGCAGAAGAATATATGTACTATGTAAATTTTATTAACATATGTAGTAGAACTATATAATTCATGGTTAGTAGAATTTTGCGGCCATAAAAATGACTGATTTGAAGTGTGCACAAGAAGAAAATATGTGGAGCTTTAACTTACACAGACTTCATTTCGTTAAAGAATGGTCAAATTAAAGTAATGTAGTGGAAGTAATAGTTGTGGTAATGGACTTTCCCTTTGTGTTAAGATTTGTGTCTTTAGATTTATATCTATTTTCGAAACTTAGGAAGTATGAAATCATTATAAATCTGTATGTTTTTTCTCCCTTAAAATTAACATCTTCAATAAATATTTTGTGATGTTTTAATGAATTTAAAACTAATTTCAAGTTTCAACTAAAATTCTATCTGAAAAAGCTACTTGTAAATAAGAAAACTAAACTATACGTTGAATTGTAAATCTGATTTTCTTTGGTTATTTTCTTTGATTAAAATAATTGACTTTTTATAGAGCTGCACGAGAGACGATTCAAACTTTCAGCCTCGTTTCTGCTCGTGTGGTGAAAACTAAAGCCATCTCGTCGTGTAAAAAAATAAGTCACTCTCGTCGAGGTTGATCGAAAAAAGTTTCAGTTTCGTGTAAATTTTTATTTAATAAACAAAGATAATATAGTGAATCGTATATATTTTATAGCATAGATATATAATAGTATTTTTTGTTATCTCGACATAAAAGTACGACACCAAAAAAAAACTCGTCTCGGTGTCAAGTCCTGTTATTTTATCCTTAATATTTATAAAGCTCAACGTCTGTCTGTCTGTCTGTTTGTACGTTAGTGCGCTTATAACTCGAGAATCACTTATCCGATTTAAGAAAAAAAGATTCGTCTCAGTGTCAAACCCTATTATTTTATCCTTAATATATATAAAGCTCAATGTCTCTCTGTCTGTCTGTCCGATAGTGTGCTTATAACTCGAGAACCACTTATCCGATTTACGTGTTTTTTTTAATTCATAGATATGTTCTCTGGCCAGGTTATAGAATATATTTTGGTACGTTAGGTAACATAAGGAATAAGCAGTGTTGATAACAGTAAAAAAGTTTGCCGCCAACAAATTACGGTGTCTAAACCGGTAAATATTGAACAAAATAATGTAGTAAAGAAAATTGTGTAGAATCAAAAGATCTAAAATAAAGTCCGTAATACCATATATCTAACTTTTATATTTAAACCATAAAGACTGTTTTTATGTTCCAAAGAAAATTAAAAATATTTGGGTTCTGTTTTACTTATGACCTGCAAAACATTAATACTTATTGAAATAAATGATTTCATCGTCATAAGTACTTAATGTAGATATAATTTTCCCTTTACAGCATCCAATTTGGTCTTTTAATTTAGAAAATAGCTTTAAATAAGTTATATACGGTAAAATATTATTAATAACGCGCGAACTAAAGAACAAGTGCCGCACCAGAACATCTCGGCCACCATTGAGACACCCTCGACTCAGCCGATTTTAATCGTCAATTGTGTATTTTGTTTTCGATGATTTACTTTTTTTAAACAGAACAAAAATTATTTGTATTTTTTGTTCTGTTTCGTTTTTGTTAGGTATTTAATTCAACTACATATTTTTCAAAAATCCTAAAAAATAATTCCGTAGTTCACGTGAGCGAAGCCGCGGGCACAGCTGGTTTATTTATAATTGCAATTTTGTGTAGTTAGTAATTTTGGTTTCTGTACAGCTCAAATGAGATTTACATTTATGTTTTAAATAGCGAGAAAGCATAAAACATGATAACGTTTAATATGTAGCTATTCATTAATAAATTCCATACACATGGTCGTTTGTATTCATATAATTTAAATGCATTGCATATGTATACATTATATCCAAAGCTGGTAGTAAGATACAGGGGAGATAACAATTACACAAATAACAAAGCACACGAGGTCATTATTACTCTTATTACATGACATTTCCAACGTGTTGAATAAAAATACCATTAATAAAAATGCCACTAACATGTCCGGTGACAGTTTGTCGCACACTGAACATCTTGGCAATATATTTTAGTCGATTCTTAACAAATGCAAACTGATGTTAAAAAAGCAACAATTTAATTTGTGTTTACGACGTGTAATGAATTACATGTGTTTGAGTAAATCACGGCTAATTTGGTGTAACCTGTTGATATTATTCATTGGATTTAGTGATTTAAATATAACAAAACAAATAAACTCTCTCCCCAACTTACAATTAGTTTAATATTTATCATTTCCGTGGTAACATCTACAAATGAAGCGAAAAAGTAAAGAATGGGATAAAAATAAATGCTAAAATTCTTACGAGATAATTAATTAATTAATTACATATAAGTAACTAGTTACAGATTTAGTTTAAGTTAATTTTTGTAACCATTAAATATTTTGAAGATATGTATTATGTATATTATAAAGTCCACCCTATATGTCTTTGTATAATGTATATAGTATATATGTTACCTTTTTATACTTTTTTAATAATTTCTTTCAAACTGTACAACAAACTATGTGCACTCATACACTCATAATTTTACTTGACGCCATTTTCAATTTTAACTATTGCTTCAACTACGATTTCCTCGTGTAAACCTTTTCATAAATTCAACTTACAATGAACTTGAGTTGAATAACTTTAGTTGTTCAACAAAAATCGACTCATGAAAACGTCGCTTATGAAATAGTTCTATCTTTCCTTTTGAGTATACTGTATACTGGTTTGAAGATTTTCTTATATTTGTGTATATGTAGTTCTGTATACTATAGTCTATTGTGTCTACTCGGCACTTTTTTTTAATAACATATCTTCAAACTAGTATATCTCGACGAAAAAAAGATCGTACAGTGGAAAGTAACAGTTTACAGTTGGACTCACATATGTTCGAATTCCCCTACATTGAAGGAGAAGTTGTTTCCTTCACTCCTTACCGTTTTTTATTGCGTTGGCTCTACATGAGCAGTACGCTGAGCATGCGCAAACGGTGAAAAAATAATTATTAAAGTAGTTTCATATTTATATAAATAAAAATATACGTACAAAAAAACAGACGAAAAAAAACAATTTGTAATCAAATACTTATATTAGTATTCAAATAAAACTCAAATATAGTCACTATCTTTTTTCTGAAGATGCCATATATTACAAATGATGAACTGTCAGATAACTTTTAAATTTACCACCAGAGTGTCACCCACGTAGGTTATTTTAGATTCTCGTCTCATTTCATTAGATCGGTATATATTGTGATGGAAGGGGTAAAAGTAAGTTCGAATCCGAGAATTTTCGGTCCCGTAGCTTAGAACTTATAAGGAATTCTACTGTATTTGAAATAGGGGAGATATTACTATTTCTGACCATCAACAAAAATTTGAGAAAATTTTATTTACTCAATAAAAAGTAAATAAAATATCGAGAGAATGTATTGACACAAAACGATAATGATTTTTTTGAAATGATTTGAAGAAAATTGGGTCACTTATTCAATATAAATTTAATCCGTCAGATAGAAATAATATATCGATAAAAACCGATCAGAGACACAAAATATGGATATAATTGATTTTATTTAAATGTAATCATTATTGATTTGAAGACAATTCGGTCGCTTAACCCATGCGACCTGCGGAACACGGACCGAGCGATCGACTCGGCCGATAAGTTTGATTGTTTCTCACCATACATGGCGTAGGCACGGGAGTGATTTGTTAGGACGTGTTTCGGGAAGTCGCCCGGTGGTGCAGTAAAGACATTGTTTAACATTTTTTATCGCATGTTTCTTGCGGGTTAATGACGATCACCCACGAAAGACGAAAGTAAATTATTGTTTGGTTTTATTGCATTCGATAAGTTAGTGCCCCCCTATAAGAGTAGGTGTTTCTGATGATAAGGGTTGATTCACACGGGTAGCTTTTTTTTCTTGAATATATTCCATATATATAAAGTACTGGCACCAGTCTTGGATATGACCCCAGTAATGGCTATTTTTAAATTAAATGTACTGAATTAGAAATATTTGTTGATATTTAATTACTACCATTTCTGAATTTTAATCTATATACATTTAACTGTCTTACAGCGTAATTTGGTAACAATTGGTCAATAGATGTAAAAATGGTGGACATTTAAATAAATTATCATATAATATTATCATAGCAACTGCTTTACATTGTCAAATTTGAAGATTCTTTCTTTTATATCTTTTGTGTCGTAGTACTTATCATTTTGTAATCATTAACAAGTGTCCATCACTGCGTGCTCATTATTGGTTTTACTTTATCCATTATTGGAGAAAAAGAATGTTTGCAATAATTTTTTAACATGTGTATTTTTAATGAAGTTGTTACATACATATTTCTATTGATTTTTTTATTTACTATAATTTGTCAGCTAACGGGCATTTTGAAACGAGTAAAAAATTATGGTATTAATACTAGTGAGTATGGATCCCAAACATTTTTCTCCGGTATTAAGATACCGGTATTTCGGTGTTTATAATTAGTACTTATTAAAATACGTATAATTTTTTTTACGTAATATTTTTTATTAATAGCTAAAATATTATTATAGTACCGTATTCGGTAGATAAATGATAGATTTTTTTTAGAAAACAGTTTATTTTGAATAAAAAAGTTGTATATAACTAAATGACAAAAGTTTATCATATAATTAATTAAGAAAAAAAATTGCCAATAACAACTCTAATTGTTTTTTATTCTAAATTAGATTAAATTCATTCTCAGGTCAATAATGGAAGCTCAAATATTACACTGTTTTAATAATATTTAAATTTAAACTGTAGGTATACCGTAATACCGGTATCAAGATTTTGGTCCGGTATTGTAACCACTAATTAAAACAGTGGTGAGATGTAAACGAAAAATATCTTATACGGTCAAAGTTACCAACTATGTTTTAGTAGATTGGAAGTACCATTGTTCTAAATTCTAAAACAAATCGATAGAGAATATAATAGAATTAATACCCCGTTCAAAGTATTGTTAACTAACATTTTGTTCTTTATAATACCTACTCGAACATGGTGATAACATTTTATAATAAATTTAAAAAATATATTTCAGTGTTAGAACAAAATGAATCAAGAGATATTTTCCCTAGTTCAAATGACATCTTACAAAAACAATCAGCATTATGTTCAACATCAAATCGGATTTTCAAAAGGATGTTATGTGATGATAGTAATGCAAGATTACGCACTAATAAAGAAGATAATGAAGGTAATTTTTTACATATAAATCCTATCATTGAGTATCGAACGATACAAATAATAATATACCTATATTTACTATTTGCATTTGTATAGATAAAGTCCCCCAACTTGTTTCTTATACAGAATAGCTGTTTAAATTATGGTAAGAACATCTAGCGACAATTTGACTTATGTAGAATTATTCTTTCAAATAAATAATGGATTTAAGCATAGATATGTACAAATTAACGATTTTGAAAAGATTTTTCTTATACAATGACAGTAAAGTAACCTTTTTTTCAACATCATTTCGCTGAGTTAATTATTTTAACGTATTGAGTACATGACTACCATAATAATAATTAAAATATATAAGATAACAAAATGCAAATATAATGTAGTTGTCCTTAGTATTTGTTGTTCGTAGTATTATCTATGCATAGCCCATCAATTTTTTCAGATTTATTGAGCCAGTATTTATATTGAGAGAGGAGGGAGAGAGACGTATCAAGCCCCTTGCTAGTGCTATTTTTGAGTTGAAAAAAAAGGTCTAGTATCTTTAGCGCCTCTCTGATTTTTTTACAGAATTTTTACATCAATGAATGTTTAGGATGGTTGGGTAGGAGGGGTTATATTTTGCATATTTAGTTTCTACCTTATATAGTTCATGAGACGGACTAATAAATGAAATGAATAGGGTTCTAATCGTTGACCTACAAACCCTAAAAATGAAAAATCATTTCAATCAATATTGGGAACCACTGTCACAAACATACAACTAGATAAAACAAATCCATGTTCAATATAACACGATTTTGATTCCAGTTCGGCGTATTCGTCACGGACATGTAAAAAACAGTCGTCTATCAATCAACGAGCTGTTACTGCAAAAACTGTTGCCTAGATTGGATACGAGCTGTGAAGAGGCCAGTGACTTGCCATCGCCGCCTCGGAACGCGCGAGCCGGGCGCGTGGTACGCGTGCGCGGTCTTCACAAACACTATCTCGCTGTGCTGATTGAATGCAATCAAGGATACAGGTTGAGAAAGGGATCCTCGGACAGGATGTATTGTAGCAAAGGAATGTGGATAGGGCCGAAGCCTGTTTGCGAAAAGGGTGATGGAGGTAGGATGTTTTAATGTTAAAATAGGTACTGTTTTATTCGATATGAGATAACACGCATTAAAAAGTAAGAGAAAATATTTAAAACAGAGAATTTATTGTATTCATACGACAATATTGTTTTAAAGAGAACAATAATACAGTTGGATTATGATCATATTCTTATATTAAGAAAATATTATTTACGATACAAGAATGTCTTGTCTAATAAACTTTTTGTCTGTATAGTTGTATTTTTGTTTTGTATTTATATTGGTTTCGGGGCATGAAACAAAAAATTATTTAAGGTTTCTAAAAATATATCTAAGTAAGGTAAAGGCACCAGTTATGGCCGCTATAAGAGCAAGTTTTCGTTTGTTTTTTTTATTAATGGGCTTGTTTTTTTTAATTCTCATGATCTTATGTTACTAATGAAACAAGTAACTCATTAATTAATCAATTTAATTACCAAAGTTTCCAAAAAGGTATAGTTTGTTTTTAAATTATAGCCTTTTATTTTGTTTATGTTTTTCTCCAATAATGGTTAAAGTTAAACCAGTAATGAGCACACAGTGATGGACACTTGCTAATGATTACAAAATGATAAGTACTACGACACAAAAGATATAAAAGAAAGAATCGTTAAATTTGAAACAATCTTACTAATAATTCGTTTAAATGCCCACCATTTTGACTTCTATTGGCCGATTGTCATCAAATCACGCTGTAAGACAGTTAAATGTATATATGTATATGTAGATTAATATTCAGAAATGGTAGTAATAGAATATCAACAAATATTTATAATTCAGTACATTTAATTAAGAATTTGCCATTACTGGGGTCCTTGCCAAATCTGGTGCCACTACCTTATATATTATCTTCTTCAATATTTTTACATGTCTCATAGAAAACGACGATCTTTATCTTATCAATTTGACATTTTGAATATATGAAAGTACCTACTTACACACGGCTGAAAAGGTTAACTGCAAGGGCACAAATAGTTTTTTCAGGTGTGTTGTTGGTATTGAAAAATATTTTTTATTAAATATATTAGAGGGGGGGACGCTCTGATAACCACATTGAAAACCAAATGTATCGTGACTGAAGGGTTAAAATCAAAAGGTCATATAACATTTTTCGTTACATTTTAGGGTACCTATCTAAAGAAAGCTAAGTCAATGGAGTAAGTAAAAAAAATTCAGTACATTTTTCAGTCTATGGGAAGAGGGTACAAAAATTTTTTGATAGTGTTCGTTATAATTTTCAGTTAAAGTACTAATTAGAAACTACATTTTGAAATTTTTTCAGATTTTTTGCATTGATAGTTAACGAATAAGAGAGGGGGGGAGGCATTCTGATAACCACATTGGAAACCAAATATATCATGATTGAAGGGCTAAAATCAAAAGGTCTTTTGACATTTGTTGTTGCATTTTAGGAGACCTATCTAAAAACACCCCAACCACTCTATGGGAAGGCGGTTAAAAAAAATGTTTTTTTTTCAAAAATGTCATCATTTCTGTTTTTGAGTTATTAATCTACGTCCGTATATCAAATTTCATCTTAATCGATATCAAATTTATAAGGACAAACGGACGGACCGACGAATAGATCGAAACTATAAGTGTTTCTAGTTTTTTACGGAACCCTAACAATTCGATTATCTTAAAAAAAGAAAACATTTAATAACCTCCAATATAACGTATTTTATAAATTTTAAAATATAAAATGTAGTATTCTATTATGTATAGGTATAATAATATACATCCTTCTTGATTTTACTCATAATGTGTTGATTTTATATGTACATTTATTTATGGGCATGAATCCTTTTAAGACAGATAATTACAGTTTTTATGGGCACATCTACACAATTAAATGTACTAAAATAGTTAGATTACAAGAAAATGCACCCAACGAAGTTATACCACCTATAAAGATTAATTTATTCTAACACCTAACAATGCTGTTTCTGAAAGCCCAGAATATGTCATTATTTTATCTTAACACCCACGAATTGCTATATAAATAAAACCATTTCCATTACAATGGTTATTTTAAGAGTTGTATCAATTTATTTGTCATCTTAGAGAAATATAAAATTCGGGCGGATTCATTTAAAAAATTTTCTCATATTTTTTTAATTCTGATATATTGCATTATGTATTAATACACTCATAATATGGCGTCATAGGTATGTATTGAACAAAAGAATCAGTATGAACGTGTGATTGTTATATGTTTTTTTTTTTTAAATAACATATGTTTGTTTGACAGCCAATACCTTATACGGCACTATTTTATTATTTGAAAGACAAACTTTTGTACTGGTACTTATCAAAAATATTCAATTCATTCTATTAAGTATTATGTCTTTCGATATTTTTTATTGATGTCAATATTATTGTTTACCTGTTGCATCATTTACTTTTTAATAATTTTTCGTTTCAAGATTTTAGTCATCAAGAAGTAGATACATAAATAATTTGATAAAAACTTATATTTCCAAAATGATATTCGCTAATGTATAAAATATTTGACATAAGTTGCTTATAAATTAGAATAATCTTGAAATGAAACTATTTGTGTCAGTCAAAATATATTCGAGTGAGAAGGTGTGACATTTTTATTTTATCTAATGTAATGCAGTACATTAAAATGAAGTCGTAGGTTTGTGGATATCATGTTACATTCCTAAACAACTCAATCTAATAAAAACGGACAGTTTATGTGAATGAAGTGAATGGTTTTCTAACAAATACAAATTACTAATGTAAAATATATTTTCATAATTAATAAAAATGCATTTATAGATAATCAGAAAAATAATTACTATATTATAAACTCCAATAATTTATTTATTTATTTTATAATTTTTATAACTTCACTTTTTACTAATTTTAAATGTAGTTGAAGTACTTAAAGTACCATCAAGTACTTGAAGTATTGACAGCTCTGATAAACATTAAAAATAATTACAGAATTTTAGCTACAATCAAATTAAAATGTAAAATCACTTTTTGCGAAAAATTATTTAATATCATGAGTCACATGAGTTTATAAAGATGTAGATACGAATTTTGGGACACCTTTATATAAATTAACCGATTAGAGATAATTTGACATGTAGAAACTTTTTTAGTGTAAATATTTTATAATTAAATATTATAAAAAAATAGCAAAATCAATAAATAATTCATATCCCGGTACAAAATGAGTTTTATTACTGAAAGTAGGCAATGAATGTATTATTTATTTCAGAAAGCAGCGAACAAAATAAGATCAAGCCTGGAGTTTTAATGGGAGATGTTTTTCTCAGTACTCAACCGATAGATGACGATACTCAAACCAGAAACTATAAGGAATTGAAACAGACATGCGAAGACAAAACTGATTGTGAACATTACTGTGACATTAAGGACGATCAGCCCACGTGTGCGTGTTATCCAGGATTTGTAGTGAATGGGACCAAATGCGTTGGTGAGGTTTCGTTTTTATAGAAAAAAAAAACTATTAAACAGAAATCTTTTTCGAATAAGAGAAATATTTTTAATATTAGTAAAAAGTGTGTGTATATATTTTTTAAAGTTAAAACCCAATTGAATATGAAGTTAAATTATGTTTGTTTTTTTTTCTTGCGATCAAAAAATTTTATAACACTACTAGAATATGTTTTTATAATTTATTATTTCAGATATTGATGAATGTTTAGTCGACAATGGTGGTTGTAAAGACATTTGTAACAATACGGTCGGATCTTATGAATGCCTGTGTGAACAAGGCTTTAGACTGAATTCAGATGGAAGAACTTGCGACGGTAAATTATTTTGTATTTGGGCTTCTAATATAATAAATAATTTTAAGATATTGAAAATAAATCATATAAATATAAAATAATATATAATTAACATTTTTTTTTCGTTTCGAATTAACATACATAAGTTCAGTTTGGCAACATAAATAAATAATCAAATGTATTAGTGAAGTGAGTGCAATATGTACACGATAACATGATAAATAAAAAAATAGCATCTTTATGTCTATCTTTGTTATTTTTTTAAATAGAATTTAGTCTGTCGTAACTTTGTGACGGATATTGTTGATGCCCATCTCTCTTTGACAAGCAGAGTATTTAGTATTACCATATTTTATAATTTTAATTGATTATCGTCTTTTGTTAAATTAATCTTGCACTCTAAGAGAAAACGGTTTATACAGAAAAACAAATACTTATGTCCAGTATTATAAAGGAGCTTACTAATACTAACTATGAAATTTAGAGCAGTAATACTTAAACATATTGTAACACAGTTGACGACTTTGACCGTGCAAAATAATTTTAATAATATCGCTACTCTTTTAATACTGTTCGTGCGTTAAAATCGTCAAACACTTCATGAAACTTCAAGAGAACTATCAGATACGTTTGACACCTCATTTGAAAGTGCTTGCTAGCTAGCTAACAAATCTTGTTAGCTCGTTTATAATACCCGACGTTATTTTTTTCGTTAACATTCCTCATGCAATCCAGTACCACAGTTTGAATTAATTATAGATATCAACGAATGTCTTTTACGTAATGGTAGAGGTCCTTGCGAAGATATTTGCACAAATACGAACGGAGATTACGAATGTTCTTGTACACCACCGCTAAAGCTAGCACCCGATGACCATTCTTGTGTGGGTGGACATAACGGCGTATGCGCTAAACAGGGTTGTAGTCATACATGTGTGGTAGTAAGGGCAGGGAGAGCTGCTCTGTGCATGTGCCCGACAGGAATGGAGTTAGGGGATGATTGGAAAACTTGTAAAGGTATGTATAGTATGTTGTCGGTTTGTGGGTAGTTCAATATAATTGCAATTAATTTAGTCTGGAGATGGATACATAATTTGTTAATGTAGAAACTGATATGTTTTTAAAATTAAAATTTATAGAAATTTTATAACAATTTTGTTTTATTTGTTTGGAAGTAATATTTTATATTTTTCTATTAAAAGATATGCTATGAGTTTTTTTAGTGCTTTAAAATAGTATAAAATTTATTTTTTTAAATTAAATTTCATTTTTCGATAAATCAGATATGTCGGGAAAAGAGAAACATTGATACAAATAAAGTATGATCGTTAATCTGATCAATATTTTGCAATAAATATTTTTTCTTTTAAGCTCTACATTACAGTCACTGTAAAAATTCTAAAGTTTGCCTAGTTACATCTATATATTATACATATATTACAGTGGCGAGGCGTGAAATTTTTAAAAGGGAAGCATATTTTGTCAACCCTCCCTATCCTATTAACAAAAAAAAACTAGTTATGAAACAGTTTTAGTTCAAGCTTTTACTTTTTTTTATATATTCTTATCTATTTATATAGTAATTAAATGATTCTACGTCTTATTTTCATGTATTTTAGTCGATATTTGTATGACGAGTTGAAGTTCACTGCAGAAAATTTCACTAAAAAATTTAGAATTTTTGATTTCATTAAAAGTATATTTATTGTATAGAAAATGATGTGAAAAGTTGAAATTTTCAAACCGCAGGTCTGTATCTCAAACCGTTCTCGAGATATAGCCTCTCAAAGTTTAAGTTTTTTCAAAATTTTGGAGAAAAAAGGCCATAACTTTTGAACGCGTAGTCGGAATTGGTTTTAGTTGACGGATTTGAAATCAGCGTGTCAAAATCTATATAATGACATGTATAATACTTTAAAATCCGACAAAAAAATTTTGGTCAAAAATCGACATTTAAGGTATACCCCTTCGAATTTTTTCAATTTGTCGTGAAAATTTTTTTTTCGAGTTTTAAAGTATTATACATGTCATTATATAGATTTTGATACGCTGATTCCAAATCCGTCAACTAAAATCAATTCCAACCACGCGTTCAAAAGTTATAGCCATTTTTCTTCAAAATTTTGAAAAAACTTAAACTTTGAGAGGCTATATCTCGAGAACGGTTTGAGATACAGACCTGCGGTTTGAAAATTTCAACTTTTCACGTCATTTTCTATACAATAAACATACTTTTAACGAAAGCGAAAATTCAAAAAATTATAGTGAAATTTTCTGCAGTGAACTTCAACTCGTCATACAAATATCGACTAAAATACAAGAAAATAAGACGTAGAGGTATTATAGTTTTGTAATTGAACGTGTAAATTAATATTAAATGTTATTTTTGACTTTTGGTTAAAATAATAGTAAATTAAGTTGCAAAATGTTTGCCGCAGGAGCGCTCCTTTGTAATACGCTGCCTAAACCGTTAAATATTGAACAATATAATGTAGTAAAGAATTATGTAGGACAAAAAAATTTTTTTTTTGAACCGTTACTTAAATTCAGCAATAAGTCTGTTATGTATGTCTTTCTGAAAGTAAAACCGTATATTTTTTTCAGATATCAATGAATGTGAAATGGACGAATATCGTTCCCAATGTAAACATGGATGTTTAAATACAGAAGGATCATTCCGATGTGTTTCAGAGGAAACGGGTGATGCAAAAAAGAAACATACAAGCATAAAAATTGAAGAAAATAATGATGATGAAAAAGAAGAAGATAACGAAGATGAAAATTATAATGATGGAGAGGAAGATGAATACGGAGAAGAAGAATACGACGAAGAAAGTGATAAGGATGATAATTATGAAGATGAAAATGAAGAGGATGAATATGAAGATGAAAAGGAAGATTACATTGAAAGAAAAGTAGAAAAAGAGAATGTGGATAATGAGATAGACAAAGAAAGTAAATTAGATGCTAATAAAACAGAGGAACACGTTCGAGCAGAGATAACTGAAGCGAGTGTGAAACAAGAAGGAAAACTAGATGATGAATTTAATGAAGACATTAAAGTAGATATTAAGGAAACAACGGAACATGTTCAAACAGAGGTAACTGAAGTATATGATGAGTTAAAACATGAAGTAAACACAATGGAATATGATATAAACATTGATGTAGAAGATGTCACAGAGAAAACTAATCTTTATGAAAATGAAGTTATTGAAAATGTACAGGAAAATGCAACTGATAATGTCATTAATAAAGAAAATGGAATTACTTTAACTGAGAAAAATATTATACATGAGAATATAGAGGGATCTAATATCAATGAAATTTTAGAAGAAAGTGCGACGGAAGACGTTTTTAATAAAGCAGAAATTGAAGATAGTATAGATAATATAAAGGAAATTATTGATAATGAACTTGAAAACGATAAAGAATATATAGAATCAAAGACAGACGAAAGTACTGAAAAAGAATTTGATGGATACACAGAAGAAATTTTTGTAGAATATAAAACAGAGGAATACAATATATCCATTGATGTTAATAAAGATAATATATATGAAAATGGTAAAATAGAAGATGATATTAATCATGAAATTAATGAAATAGTTAATCAAATTGAAGAGTCGATAGACGAACAGTCGAAAAAACAAGAAGAAGATGATATAAATATTGATAGTAAAGAATACAATAATTTGAATACGAGAAGAAAGGAAGATTATGATTATAAAACAGAGAAATATATTACTAACACGTATTATGAAAGTACTACAAATAATGGTAGAGATTTTGAAATTTCAACAACAGAAAGAGTGATTAACACTACCTACAAAACTGAAAGAACAGATACTGATAATTACGATGACGATGAAGATGAATATGATGAAGGAGATATAACAGAAAAATATCCAGAATATAAAACAGACAGTAAAGTTGTTGAAAATAATAACGAACTCACAGAAAAAAGTTCCGAAGTATTTTATGAAACTACTAATGATAATATTGACATTCATGTTGAAAATAAAAATGATACACTAAAAGAAATCGGTGTAACTAAAATTGAAAACAAAATTAATGAGAGTAACTGGTACGATATAAAAGAAATAGAAAATGAAATTGAACGTCCATATTCTAATGTGGACAAAACTTTGTATAATTTTAATGAATATGTAGATAAAAATGATGTAAATGAGAGTAAAATTGAGGAACATGAAAGTGTAACTAATAAAAATAATGACAGTGATATAGATAATAACATTGATGTGACATATAGCTACAAAGAAATAGATAAATATAATATTTCAAAAATAAATGATCCTAATAAAGAAATTGATACATCAGAATCTATGTTCGAAGGTAGTGGTGAAAGAGAAAAAGACGATAGCACTGAACAGTTTCTAATTGATGATGAATATTTGTACACAACAACAAGAAACACATACAAATACATTGAAATAAATAACAACATATTAAACGAAACCCAATATACAACCATCGTTCCAGTAGGAGAAAATACAGACATTATTGAAACAAAAACAAGTTCAATTTTTGATATTGATTATGACGTGCCTGTTAAACATTACGATTCCAATAATGTAGAAGAAACTAGTAAATCATTTCTACATTGCTCATATAATTTCTCGATCATTAATGGCGAGATGGAGTGCGTTTGTCCCGAGGGATTCGTGTTGGCAAAAAACAAAATCGATTGTTCGGACGTCGATGAGTGCCTGAGTTTTCCGTGTTCACAAATTTGCGAGAACACGGTCGGCTCTTTTATGTGCTCTTGTCTTAAAGGATATGAATCGGGGGAGAATACAAATGAGTGTCATGACATAAACGAATGTGAGCATAATCCATGTTCTCATTTTTGCGAGAATGTCCAGGGGACTTTTATATGTTCCTGTCCTGACGGTTATGTGCTAGGAACCGACAGAAGACATTGCCATGATATTGATGAGTGTACAGAAACCGATTTATTCAAACCCAAGTGCGATCATATGTGCGAAAATATAGTGGGTGGGTATAAGTGTTCTTGCAAGCAGGGGTACAAACTTGCAACAGATAACGCCACATGTGTAGATATCAACGAGTGCTTAGATCAAAATGGTGGATGTAGTCACCATTGTTTAAATTTTAATGGATTTTATAAATGTAGTTGCCCTTTAGGCTTTGAATTAGGATATGATGAGAAAAATTGTTTTGAAAAAAATCTATGTTTATATAACAATGGGGGTTGTTCTCATTTCTGTCATTATCTAAACGGTAAAGTGGAATGCAGTTGTCCGATTAATTACGAATTAACTAATCTAAGTAATTGTACTAAAATTGATTTATGTTTAAAAAATAACGGAGGTTGTTCGCATACATGCACTTATTATGATAATAATGTAGAATGCGGCTGCCCGGAACATTTACAATTGGATATAGATAATAAGACATGCTTTAATCCGTGTTTGAAAAACAATGGAGGCTGCTCTCATGAATGTTTATTTTTTAATGATCAAATTAAGTGTATGTGCCCTGAAGGGTACAGACTTATTTATAAAACGTGTACGAAAATTGATCCTTGTGCAATCGATAACGGTGGCTGTTCTCATTTTTGTGAAAAAAGAAACAGGGAAGCTATTTGTAAATGTCCTGAAAACCTAATATTAAGAGACAAAACATGCATGGAACCATGTGCAGTTGAGAACTGTTCACATTTCTGTAAGAAAATTAATAATAAGGCAATATGTTTCTGCCCTAAAGGGTTCCAACTTTATAATAAAACTTTTTGTAATGAAATACCTAATCCGTGTTTACATAATAACGGCGGGTGCTCGCATTTTTGCAAAAATGTTGATGGAACAGCATTATGTTTCTGTCCAAGAGGTTTTTATCTAAAGAATGATAATGATAAACAATGTGTATTAGAAAACCCTTGTTACAGAAGAAATGGCGGCTGTTCTCAGATTTGTAAAAACGTGAAAGGAAAACCAATTTGTGAATGTGTTAAAGGTTTTGAGTTGATAGATTCTAGTTTCTGTCGAAAAAAAGAGCCATGTCGTATAAATAATGGTGGATGTTCCGATTATTGTGAGAACATAGGTGGAGAAGCTAAATGTTCTTGTAGAATAGGATATGAATTAGGATCAGACGACAAATCTTGCAGAGATATCAACGAATGTTCATATAAAAATGGAGGATGTAGTCATTATTGCGTTAATACTCGCGGTGGTCGGATATGTCAATGCCCTCTGGGATTCACTCTCAATTCTTCAAAGACAATATGTAACGACATAGATGAATGTGTTACTAATAATGGAGGCTGCGAGCAAGTTTGTCGCAACACTATTGGCAGCTATAGATGCGTGTGCAAATATGGATATGAACCAAGTCCAGATTTAAGATGTAAAAAACTCGAAACTGAAGAATGTTTTGCTCCAATAGCACCCACATTTGGTCATGTAAAATGCATGGGTTATTATACAGACAAGTTATCTGTCGGCAGTCAATGTATTGTATGGTGTGACAAAGGGTACAAACTAAGCGGAAACGGCGTCATAACTTGTGAAAAAGATAGACAGTGGAAAAGTATACCATACTGCATATGTACGTTAAGTTATTCTACATAAGTAATGAAATCTTATTTTAGTTTTAATTTCTGTTTACAGCCGTATCGTGTCCTAGACTTTCACAACCTACAAATGGCAGGATCGCTCCATATGCTTGTACATCAGGTAAAAATCATCCAGGACAAAGATGTAGAGTATTTTGTAAACCTGGATATAGATCGATTCGTCCAAAAGTACCGTTAATGTGTTTATCAACATTAAAATGGAATATTCCTAATGCCGAAAATTTGACAAGAAATTATTGTATAGAAGGTACATCATATGAAATACAAATTAAAAATAGATTGAATTAATATATTTATTTCTTTTAGATACTGTCCCCGCTCCTTATATAAAATGCCCGAATAATGGACATATGAATGTCACTCTTTATCCAGGACAAAATATGGCCTATGTTAAAATACCTCGTCCAGAAACTAATGTAGATTGGTGGAAGTATGTTGCATATATTCTATTTCAAATAATTATTCAATTAGTACCTATTATTTGTATAAATACTTATTACATGAATAACATGTTTAATTATAAAATGCTTATTGAGCTCTATCTCTACTGTTTATACTAAATATCAATTTTGTGTTATGTAAAAAGCTAAGTAAATACAAAATCGATGCTGTAGATATTTTATAATCCAGGATTATGTATCCAAAATAATGTTTGCTTGATAGTTTAGTTTTTTTGTTAGATACATACATATTACATATTATATACACATATTTGTTATTTACACATATTTATTTTATTGTTTCAGATATGTAACTACTGAACCATCTTGGGGAAAATATCTGACGGGAAGATTACCTCCTGGAATAACTAAAATTATTTTCACAGCTTGGAATTTGGATGCAAAAAAGGCAAAATGCCACTTAGATATTCATGTCATAGGTAATTTATTTATTAATATTTTATATCAATTTTTTAAAAGTCCGTAAACAATATTGTTATTGTAAAAAAATGTTTTTCGATTTCAAAATTTTAATTTGATCTTTCCGTTTCAGGTCAAGACAAACACTTTTTTTCCGTGTTCTGTCTGTTTGTGTGTGTGTCCGTGTTGTTTGTATGTCTGTCTATTCCCTGAATCCTTGTTAGATCTGGATTAAAAATATTCGAAACTATGATCAGATACGTTTTTAGAAAAATTTCGAACTAATATTTTTTAGTAAAATTTTACAAAAACTAAATGGCTAACCAATGCCAGGCAGTTTATCTGAATACTTTTTCGGCTTTTGTTTAAATTGTTCAATAATTAACTACCTTTGATAAATTTTGAACGAGGAAGCACTGTGTATTTACTTGGTTGATTTTTTTCAAAAACTATAAAATATAAATTATTTTAGTTCAGAGATAATTTTTCTTTAAAAATTTCTGTAAAATTCACAATGTGCAATTTTGGTGAATAATACATTATGTGTACGGATTGTAATAAATGATGTAAATTGCAGTAAAAATTCAAGTAGAGTGCACGTTTAAATCTTGTTAACGCTTTGTTTTTACATTTATCAGTACGTCTATATATCCAACGTTATACAACAAACATAATAAATACAAGTATGAATATCGCGGTGAGTGCAAATAAAAAGGTTTATACAATTATAATAAAAAGTATACAAAAATACAAATACAATAGCACCCTCCAGACACGAACGGCCCAATCCGACGGAGTCGGGACTGTTGGCAAGGAGTAGCAGGATAGGGGGAAGTGGGACAGTGAAGAGGGGCTTTAAATTTTACTATGTACAGTGGAATGCAGAAGTGGTCGACCAATTTTCATTCAAATTCGCGTATTACAAATTTTGTAGTCTTCCCATTTGATTATTATAATATTTAAATCATTTCTCCATGTACCAAACAAAGATATTTTGAAACTCATTTCCCAGATAAAGAAGTACTCTTCGTTTATAGTACTCATATATATTTGTGCGATTAAATTATTATGTAATCAATTGAAAATTGTATAAATAAATTTTGTAGCAAAAAATATTTGATATTCCGAATTTTAGTATTTAAATATGTTAAACTTGATATAAAATGTATTAATGAAATGGGCGTTTATTTGCGTTTTTATTTAAAATGATGTAACTATATGAGCTCCGCCATAGAAAAAGATAACCGATGATGTTTCTGAACTTAACGGTGGCAGACGATTTCTGAAGCCCATAGTACTTTGTTATATTTACAGTACAAACTATACAGTTTTTGTATCACACTATATTTTTACTTTGTGCTTTCGTTAAAATGCGAGTATTTTTGCAGTGGATTTCACGTAAAATGTTTATCAAAAAATTCTCTCCGTATAATAAACATGTACTTTTTTGTAATTTTCGTTTTAGTCTAATGAATAAATTATTTCCAGATAATGAACCGCCGTCAGTAGTGTTTTGTCCACGTGATATTAACATATCATTGAGTCCTCACGAATCAAGCAGATACGTATCTTGGCTGGAACCAGAATTTCGCGATAACGTGGCGATTACAAAACTCCAAAGATCAATGGTAAATTATTTACACTGTTTTCTGCAACATTTTGATCGAGAGTGTCGTAAAAGCAGCTCTATCTTTACAGTATGTCGTTGTACTGCCATCAATATTAAAGTCTTATCTCGACAAGAAAGTTCAACTATACATTCTTTCTGAGACGTACATTTAAACAAATTGTTCATTTTGCAGATATTATGTATGATATGTACATACATTGTTGCAGTGTTGGTTTCAGTTTAGATTATTTTCATGTTTTTATTTTAGTTGAATAGTTTTTTCTTGTTTTTTTTAAATTACATATAAGTGTGACATTTAAATTGAGACAAGCAAATAACTTAGAATCAATGAGCTGTATGGAAAAATGTTTTTTTATAAATGAAATGAAAATAAGATGGAGTTATTTTTGTTTTGTAGAAAACATATTTTTCTGAGAGCAATTTTGTACGATATTTAATAAAATAAGTAGAATTTTTACCTGTAAACTATTTATAAATAAAATTGTAAGAGATAAAAAGTACGACATTATATGCAAAGAATCTTGGAGATAAAAATTTCAAAATAAAAAAAATTCAAGAACATTTCAAGAGAAAATTTTAATAAAATAAATGTTATTCAATAAAGCAACAATAGTTATTTTGTTAATATCATAATAAATTGATATCTACAAAAAAAAATTTACAGTAAAATTCAATTTAAGAAACATTCATCAAAATGAAACGAAAATATAATATATGTTAACAATGATACTTAACATCCATGAAGTAAAAATATTTTTTTCTATTTTTAGAGGCCTGGAAAATATTTATCTGTCGGGAAATATAATGTCGAGTACATAGCAAGTGATGCTAATGATAACTCAGTTACCTGCCAATTTTATGTTGATATAAAAAGTACGTGTATTTATAACAATTTATAACATAAAAATAAATCGCTTTTTATGTAAATTAAATATTCTAATATTATGTCTTATTAAAATTTTAGGGAATGATTTAAGTGAATTTAGAAAACCGACGTATAGAACTTTGTTGGTATGTCCAGATTCTGTGAAATTAGTACCTGTACATGAGATTCGTCCTAAGGTAAGAATATACATAATTACTATTTTTATAAAATTTAATAAGAACATTACATTTGTAATAAATATTTTGTATATTTAAGGAAGCTGGGTTGTACATTTCGTCACAAAACGAATTTATTTTTTATTTACTGTTTTAAAAACTATTATATAGTATAGTAGCGCTATCAGATTATTTATTTCACTATTTTAATTTTAATTCCAATGATTGTTTTAATTTTTTTTCTGTAAAACAAGCATTCTTATCATTTCCAGTTCTTTGAACAATATTTTTTTCATCAAAATCTACGAAATACGATGATTTTGAAAGCGTTTTCATCATATTTGTTATAAATTTGTAACATTCTGTCTATTAACAGAGAAAAATATTTAAAATAAAATAAAATATTTCAATATTAAAATCGATTGAAGTACTTATTATATTTTAATTTTATTCATAAAACTTAAAAATAATGTTTTTTTTTTCAAGTTCAGTAATCAAGCAATAAAGAAAATCGATATTTTATAAATATGCTGAATAGGATATGAAATATTATACGATTTTTATAGTAGTTGTAAAAAATACTTATTAAATCAAGTATTCTGCACTTTCAATTGGTACTGAAATTAGTAAATCGACTTAAAATTTGTCACATCGGCAACTAACAATATCAGACGAAATAAAAAAAACATCTGCCAAGTAAATGCACAGTGCTTCCTCGTGCTAAATTCACTAAAACCGATAGTGTTCAGATAAATTGCCTGACATTGGTTAACCATTTAATTTTTATACAAATTTTACTAAAAAATCTTAGTTCGAATTTTTTCTTAAAACGCACCTGAATATTTTTTCATATATTTTTAATTTTTTGACAATTTCAATCTAAATCTAAATTTATGCAAATGTCAAAATGACATTTAAAACGTCAAAGTGACATTTAAAATGCCAAAGTGACATTTAAAACGTCAAAATGACACTTAATATATCCAATCAAATATCAATTTAGAAAAACAAAACAAGAATTTTTAAAATTAATTTAGATAAATCTTTGTAAGAGAATATTTGACAACAAACGTAGTAGACCCATATTATAGGAAATTTAATTCTCTACAAAAAATATTCTATAAAATTTTCTCGTAACATGTGTTGTTCTTGAGATATCTTGAAAAAATAAATATTTTGGGGTGTCACCCCTCCCCCTGATACACGATTTTGATGATTTTGAAATGGGACCGTCCTCAAACCAAACACAACCATCCGACCAAGTTTCAATAATATCGGTTCAGTGGTTCATGAGTTATGCGTGTGACAAGGATTCAGGGGACAGACGGACACACAGATGGACAGACAGACAGACACGGAACGAAAAGTGTTTGTCTTGACGTGAAACGGATAAATAAATTTAAAATTTTGAAATTGGAGAACTTTTTTTTTGTCTCAATCTGAAACGATCACATAGCTTCTCGTATCTTCGATATTGCGAGGAAGCAAAACATCGTGAATTTACTAAAATACATGAGCTTGTGATTTAATATTTTATTTAGTTGTAATAATAAAAACATCTTCTGTATTAGACTTACACTTTTTACTTCCAGCCTGAACGAGGATGTTACTATAGATACATACGTCAATACAGACGACCGACTGCGACATCTTACTTCAATTGGGATACTCCGCAACATGTCGGATTTAGGAAGAGCGAGTCAGGAATAAGACCAGAACATAGCAAAATGTATAGATGGTCAAGAATATGTTGTTCGTAATATTTTGTAATATATTTGTGTACTTTTAATAATATATATAGATGCTATCTTTATATGTGATTTTTTTTTTATTTTCGTAATACAAAAATTTATAAAAATTTTGTCCTTTCGTGCTAAAATATAATATTTTAAGCCGGCACTTCACATGATGTAGATGAGGCAAATATTTGTTTGTGAATATCTCAAATTTGTCATTTATTATTATTATTATTGAAATCTGCATCAACAAAATATTTTTATTTTACTATTAGAAATTAGAGTGACCATTTGTCTCACATTTTGGTCCATTATTAATATTGAATATTGTCCGTTTGTAACATTTATTGTTATTTTTAAATAAAAAATTATTAGTTAACATTTTTAATTAAAATAAATAAATAATTTTAAATTAAATTTAAAATTACCCCTAGCACCTCTTATATTATTATAATTTATATAACATGTATATTAATATTATATAATTTTACTGAAAACTTCTCCTGCATCAGTTGAATTCCGCTACGTAAATAATGTAATTTGAAAACAATTTTTCGTCGAGAAAATAATAACAGCATATTTCCCCAGGGATACTTTTATTTTAATACTAAGGTATAATTAAGTGCAACTTTCAAGCAACAAGATATATAATAATATTTACAACAACCTTATATTATTGTAACAAAAGTAAACAATAGCAAGTAGATACTTATATATTCCCTTATTTAAAATCCTTGAGTGCTAACAAGGGGACGTCGCAGTTGTTGGATGAAGGATTTTAATTAGCTTTTGGGAGGTGAAAGTAAATTAAAAATAAAAAGATACGTGTTCGAGCATTTATTTGAATGCTCATTGTTAATTACGATATTTAATTATGAAAATTTTTATATTTCATATGTACTAATATATTTATGTTAAAACGCGGCAAACTGTGGTTCAAATCTTGATTTAGGAATTTTTATTTTTATGCAATTGTTTTTTACTTTAAATTATTTTCTTGTATATATTTCGGCTATCTCTCGTTTAAATTTCTTTTAGGTAAAATATATTATTATCGATAAGTCGATAACACATGTTTCTGGATTAATATATATTAGGTATGTAGGTAAATTCAATGATTTATTTATGAAATTAGATTCATTAATAAAATCTATTTTGTAATAGATTAAATATTAATAATTAATATCCGAAAATAAAAAAAATTGTAATTTATATGAAAGAATTAATATTGTTGACGCCGATACCTTGTATAGTAATAATTATCATTTTATTAAATTTTGAATTGGGCGCGCTACGCGATATCACAGAGAGATGGCGCTAGAAAATTGTCAAATTGAAAGTGTTATTCAAAAAGAAAATTTTGGAGTACGACAGTGGTGTGCACAGAAAGAAAACCATCTTGCAGTCCGATCAGGAAGGTAAAACCCGCTACGTTCCTTGTCCTATTAACCTTCCTTTTATAGGGATCGTGGTAAACCCCGCCGGAGAAGATAAAAGGTGAGTCCTTTTTTCTGTGAATTTTTATATCTATGAAGGAGCCGTCTATCGTTTCTCCGATCAGCGAATTATACAGTACACGCATTTACCACGAAGCCCAGAAGGGCGACAACAAATATATATGTATACGTTATTAATAATTAATTTGTTACAAAATAGATATTTTTAATGAATCTAATTTCATAAATAAATTGATTGAATTTACGTACATAATAAATTTTAATCCAGAAACATAAGTTCTTGAATTATCGATAGTTATATATTTTACCTAAAAATAATAATAAACAAATCAAAATTCAATCCAGCATTTTATCTGCTCGACCGCATATATTAGTACATATGAAATATAACAATTTTGAAAATTAAATATCGTAATTAATAATGAGCATTCAAATAAATGTTTGAACACGTGTCTCCCCTAGAAAGTTTATAAAAATATTTAAATTATTTATCTCTATATGATTGATTATTCGTATCAGTATAATAACGATTTTAGAAATATCGCATGACTGAATATTTTATAATATGTGTAAAAACTAATTGAAATAACGTAGCAGAAAATAATATTTTAATACTGGAAAGTCTAGTATATTTGGTAAATCTTTATATAAAAACGTTGGTACGTATGTATGTGAAATCATCAGTCCTACGGCCTAAAACGTATCGAAGCCATATATACACCATATGTTTGTTTTGTGCTCCAATAAGTTTATAGATTTTTTGGGTTCAGATATTTCGGTAAATTATATTTATGGCCCGGTTTGGCATATATTCAGAATATATATTTTTACAAAAAATGAACCCGATCGGTAACGATGGAGTCGAGATATTTACGAAAATTTATATTTATGGTTTGATTTTTAAACTAATTATTGTTGAGCAGAAAAACGTTTTCCGGGTTAGCTAAAACAACAATTACAACCCTCCATACGTGCCAGGAGATGAAATATTAATACCCATGCAAAGCCGAGATGGGGCCGCTAGTATTTTTATAATAATTTAAATAGATATATTAATGTCTGGTACTATAACGGAGCTAGCAAAATTTGCTAGCTAACAATTACTTTCAAGTGGGGTATTAATTCTGTACTAGTATCTATGGATTAGCTATGGAATTTAGAGCAGTGACACTTCAACTAATTGTAACACAGTTGGCATCTTTCACCGTAAAAAATAATATTTATAACATTACCACTGTTTTAATACCGTTGGTATTTACCTACAACGCGTGCGCGAAACTTGTCAAAGTCATCAACAAACTCGAAAAGAACTGTCATATAAGTTTGATATCTCATTTAAAAGTGCTTGCTAGCTAGCAAATTTGCTAGCTCCTTTATAATACCGGACATAAAAATAGCAAAATTATTTACTCGAATGACTTGAAAATATAACATGAAAATATGATATTTACGAACATTACTATATCAATATATCTATATTTTATGACATAAAGACAAGCAAAGGTGTGGTTTACAAAATATCTATACATATATGCATACGTATTCTATTTAATATTACAATATGTATGTCAAATATATCCATGTGGAAAACTATACTGTATTTCAATTTCGATATTTGAAAGGAAATATTTTCATTTCACATATCTACGGAAGCCATATAACATAATACGAAAACAGAAGTTATTATATTTCATCTTTGGTATGTTTTCAAGTATCTACATATATGTATGTATAATAATGTTGAATTTTTAAACATTCTTTCATATTTGTATATGCTTTCATATAAAAATACTTCTTTTATTGAAATGATTTATACGTTTTTTTTGTCAATAAAAATTGTAAAAAGCATAGACATATTGAACTATTATCTTTTTTTTATATTATTAAACGTTTTATTTGTTTTCGAATTAATAATTTTTTTAAACCTGCTATTAAATATATTGTATTTTATCTACACATCAAATATAGAACTTTTATTGAAAACATTCTTTTAAATACTAAACTAATATTTGATATAAAACTTTTTTTTACTATTAAATTTACATAATATAAATATAAAATATATAATATAATATTATAATCGATTTTAAAGTTTTTGTCGGAACCAAATTTAATAAGACCATCACTAACAATAATTGAAATTCTAAAACCTAAGAATTGTTAAGTCAGGTACATATTAAAATTAATTAATTTAATATTATGATAATTCATAATTATATGTGATATATAAAATATTAAATAAAAATATACTTATAGTGATCTTATGTTATAATAATAATAATTTTATTTTATTCGAATTACAAACGCTGTTTTCTTTATTTCATTATATTCCGTTTAGAAAAGAAAATTATTGTATTGTTTATCTAGTTATGTATATATTTTTGTTACAAACTGTTAATCTTATGTAGCTTTTGTTTTAATGCTACTTGCGCTGGTAATAAATACGCATTGTTAGTCTCAGGTTGAAGATATCTGAAGCATTTTACATGGAAATGCACTCGAAGTTTGTTCTCTTTCCGTTTGTTTGAGGAAAAAGCTTTTTCATAGACCGTTAACTTCTGCTTTATTACTTATAAAAACTGATGCCTGAACACAAGTGTTGTATATTGTCGTTTTGCTCACTCTTGTGTACAGATAAGATGTACAATATTCACTAACGAAAATCTCGGAAGAGTTATATATCTATTTAATCTATTGTAAATTATATTAAACCCTCGACTGTGAAAGAGTTATAGGGTTTCTTTAAAGCTTACAAAGTTTTTAAAACTACATATTTTTGATATTTATTCAAGTAAAATGCACGCTGGTAGTAAGAAAGTGATCAAATATTCTTTGACTCTACGAGAGCTAATTAAATATGTTTTGACGTGAATAACGTCTAATGTTTCACGTCAGCCAGGTACTGAGGAGGGAGTATTTCAGAAACTTGATGTAATGTTTTCAGGGTGATCTAAAACCATTAAATAACTCAGAAACTAAAAGTCCGTATGGTTGATTTTGATACCCATTATATACTGAGCTACCACAGCGGAAATGCGGTACAGACGGAAGAGGGCTAAATGCGCAGCGATCAGTTTGCGCGCTAGTGTAAATTTACAATCAGTATAGCTCGATACTCAGAGCAGCTAGCACGAGGATTTTGGTCTCAAGTTATAGATCTCGATTAGATCTACGAGGTGCAAGTACAAATCAAGACATTTAACCTGTTTTAATGAGTGATAAAAGAAACTAAATCATAATGTCGACTAAAAGACGCGCAAAACCCAGTATGAAATATAAAAGACGCAAAGCATTAGTAATAGCGTCTCAGAATCTATCGGAAAATATACCTAGTAGTTGAAAAGGTACCGGCTTGGTCAACGATACCGTAAACACATCATAGTCTGAGTTTTATTTAACCCCACTACCACAAATAACGCGATCTAGGATTTGGAACGTATTCATGTCAATCCCTAGACTATGCATCCCGACACAGTTACACCCATATACTATTTATTAAGTAAGAAATAAACAAGTTATGTTGACAATTTTATAAATAATAAAATTTCTAAATGGTATTAAATTTAATTTAGACTTTTTAATAAAAACCAATTTTATGGAAAGTAAAATAGATTAAAACATATAAAAACGTGTATAAAAGGGTTATAAATAGAGTATAACTAGGTATGTACTTTTGTTTATTTTGTATAAAAAAATCGTTTCAGGATTATTTTGTAGCATACATTTTTCATTATAACTTCGTAGAGTTAGTAGAAAAATTCATTTTGTAATATTACTGTGTTCAACATTGAAATATTAAATTTAATTAAATTGCATTGTACAGCTTCTATAAGTATACATTCCCGTATTTATTATCTATTTTTTAAGTACTTATTTTTTCTCGAAAAAATAATATTTTAATTAAAAATATATCTACAATTTTATTATATTTTACATTTTAGAATTAAAATATTACATTTTAATTTTGAATGATATTATAAGCTATATGGAATAACCCATTTTTTCTACCTTATTTAATTCTTTTTCAGATCTGTACAGTGGCACATTTTTAAAAAATATTTCAATATAATTTTATAATGTGAATTTTTACTTTATGTATCGAAGAAATTTGACCCACTTTGTATGCATTCAACAGATACATATATGCGAAATTGAAATAAATAAACGACTTTGTTTTGTTCCATAAATTAAATATTACCTTAATATTTTTGGCTATTAAGCTATTGAATATCTGTCATCAAATTAAACGGTATTTGTGTAACTCCAGCTTATTTAGAACGCATTCTCTTACAACACTGGTGTCCTACCAATGCCCGCTGAAACCGAGTCGGTGTCCTAAGGAACACTAAAAACCCGGCGGAGTATTTTCCATAATAATGGAAACTTATAATTACGGTAAAACGCAAGAAGAGCGCATATGGTACAATGTTCTTAGCCAAACCGCAGGTGTATCGTCTTACTTAACAGCATACATGGTTCCTTCATAACGTAGAGTGGCGTGCTACAGTGTCACCATTAAAATATCAACCATCTCTCGTTACCTTATCTCACAATCAGTGGCGGAGGTGTTATTTTTAATTGATATTTATTTTATATTTACATTTATTTCTATAACATCTACGTATTTATTTTATGATTATAAAATACATGTTTCCTCTAAATATATACTTAAAAATGACTTTTCACGATCCAATAGTTCAATGTTTTTCGATGATTTAATATTTAGTTCAAGAATTAAAATTATATATAGATACATGTTATTGATAAGACATTTAAAGCAGTGTCGCGATGTTACGCCTTTTATGCTTATTTCAAGATTTTTTTTCGTAACAAAATAAAATATAATCTTTTCAGTCTTTTTATATGTTTATATTTGCATCTTAAAATATATAAAAAATTCTTTTTTAGTAAATTTTATTACACTTTGTGCTTTTTCGGGTCAAAGCGAACTCTTCGAAAAAAGGTGAGTGGGTGGTGGGAAGCATATATCCACTTGTAGCGATTTGAAACAAAAAAATTAAATGTATTTTCATTTTTTAGACTTGTCTTTATCGTATTATCTGTAATCAGACATTTATATTCATAAAAAAATGACGGACTTGTAAAAAAAAATTTGTAAAAATCGTGTTTTTTTTGTTGAAAATCGAGAAAAAATAAGAAATTATTAATAAAAATAAATCATTTTAGATAATACGATAATTATTAGTTTGTAGAACAACGTGTTAAAATTATAACCCAATCTGTTGATTAGAATTTCGTTTCTGCTTCCTACCAACTGAAAAAAAATGATTTCGAGAAAAACGCGTTTAAATTTTAGTTAGATAAAGTTACACTAACACAGTCCGTTCTCTTCTATGTGCTATATCTTCGTAAATACTTTGAATTTCGGTCTACAATTTTCACAGAATATTCTCAATATACTTTACTTTAAAAAAATCGAAAATTTTAAATCATCACACCGCAATACTGCCTTAAGTTACTGTTTCAAGTAACAGTCATCTTGTAGGGCATATGTTATCAATTTTTTTTTTGTTAACAACCCCCTTTTTCTTATTTTTCATTTAACGTTTTGACTCTTATGTCAGAGTCTTCTTCAGTAGTATTGCTGAACCTAATTCATATTAAAAAATATATGTATTTTGATAAAATTTTTATAGCATACAGTTCACTTGATATATATGTATATGAAATTGTTTCGGTATTGACTAGTCAACTTGGTACTGAATTTTAAGTGGTAATAAATATTGATATGCACCACCACTGAATAATGTCTTACATATGTATACACACATATAGTATGTGCATATTTTAAATTGCCGTCTCGTTGTGGTGCGACGCTGTCACGTTTAATATTTAAAACAATAAGTATCGTAACGAATTTACAGAATACGTTGTCTCGTTTTAATAGGGTTATTAATTACACTAGAGATATACATAGCTAGCTGGAGTTTGCCATGTAACAGATATTATAATTTGTATTTTTTTTTTTAACATGACTTTTATGTTATAATTATATTTTAGTTTCATTTACAAAGTGCTTCGAATTAGTCAATTAATACAAATATATTTTTAAAACTTTTGGTGACAATTTCTAAAATTAATTTTTGATATTCTTCTAAGAACTTTTGATCAGCATCCTTTGAACTATCACTTCAGAAAAACTCAACCAAAAGGCAAAATCTAGACCACTGATATATGAAATTAAGTTACTTCTATTGCAAGCTCAAAAAGTAACCATTAATCAATAAATTTTCGTTATTATCATAAACTAAAAAAGTTCAGTATTAAAGTGATATAAATTTATATTATATTTAAAGAAAATATGAATTAATAAAACCCCATAGCACGAACTTAAATTACCCCGTTTACGCTCTAAAAGCTTCCGTGAGTAGTCAGTATAATAAACAAGATTAAGCACATCTAATTAAATAGTCGTAAAAAAGACATACATCGCTTAAAGGCCAATTCTGTAGCCGCTAATATTTTGTTCGTACAAGTTACGTGTTTGGTGTATAAATTGTTACTTTTGGACGTATATTTATGTTAAGTAATATTTAATTGAAAGATACTTGATAAAAATGTAAATATATTTAATGTTTTATTGTTCATTAGTATTTATTTACATCGATTCTTTTAATTTGTGTATGAAATAATGAATATAACTTTATATTATATTAGCAATTATCCATTTAAAAGAATGTCTAAAATATTTTGTTTAAAATTTAAAATCTGAAACTATTTTGACCTTTGAAACCAAAACCGATACTGTCGGATATCCGAAACTATTCTGACGAAAACAAAATTTAAAAAAAGATAAGGTTCTAGAACCAGTTTTGGATATGACCTCAGTGATGGCTATTTTTTAATTAAATGTACTAAATTATAAATATTTGTTGATATTTGATTACTACCCTTTTTAAATATTATTCTATATAGGTACATTTAACTTAACAGCGTGATTTGATGACAATCGGCCAATAGGTATCAAAATGGTGGACATTTCAACTAATTATAAGTATAATTTATTTATTAATTATTATATTATCATAGCAACTGCTTTACATTGTTTCAAATTTGACGATTATTTCTTTTATATCTTTTGTGTCGTAGTACTTGTCATTGTGTAATCATTAACAAGTGTCCATCACTACGTGCTCATTATTGGTTTTACTTTATCCATTACTAGAGAAAAAACATAAACAAAATAAAAGGCTATAATTTAAAAAAAAAACTATATTTTCGGACTTTGAATATTAAATTGATTAAATAAAGAGTTACTTCTTTTATTAGTAACATAAGTTCATGAGAATTACAAAAAGGAAGCCCGTCAATCACATAAACAATATACTTTGCTCTTATAGTGGCCATAACTGGTGCCAGTAACTTTTATCCGTATCCGAAACCTATATATCATATATATATATCCCTAACAACCTTAATTCAGATGATATATACATTAGCAAAAGTTTGTTTTCTGGACATCAAGAATTTATTTGAAACATGTGCAACGTGAAATAATTTGAAAACTTACAACCCAAGTATGTGCAAGGCAACTGCCTCTGAAAATAAATGACCAACTCCTAATTTAAATGTATACCCACAACAACATTAAACATTAAATAACACAAGACACCTTTCAGTAAACGTACTACATATTTCATACAGTGCATACACAAATGCATTGTGTTTATATTTATAAAGGTATTGTCCGATTTCCCTGAGTGAGAAATATCCAACCAACACGTGTTGGAAAGGTCGCCGCACCGGGAGGTATATTAAATTTCCTCTCATAACAGCAAAATAATAGCTACCGTATAGTTTATAAGCAAAGATAAATGTAATTAATAATTTAAACGTAATTCGTTTTAGTCGTATATTAATATTTTTTTAATTAACCATTGTATGATTTTATATTCATTATCCATTTTATAATATCCTTTATATCTATTGAAATTAAATTACTAAATGAAAATATCTAAAAAAAAAAAAAAACATTGACTACAGAAAAATAAATAATTTTCTAGAATGTCATATAAAAACTACTTGGTCAAATATATATTTGTATAAAATGATTGGTTAAATTTTTTGTTGTTGCAGGATATTATATTTTTGGTGAAATATTTAATATAAGCGTATTTATAAATATTAGATAAAAAATAGCCGAAACATAAACACAAGAAGTTACATAACAATTAGGTACAAACAAATACATTTGCACGTTGATGAACTATAATCACGATAACACTAAAAAAAACAGTGCAATGAATAAATTAGTTGCTCAACTAAAAACAAAACAAGCGCGCAGACCATTTAACCCATACTCTTGCCTTTGCCTATAATTAAAACGATAGGGATATTTTAAAGAGTTCAATTAGTTTCCACATAAAAGTCCACGAGACTATCTTTTTAAATTTAATATTTAACTCGCTGTAGATTTTTTTTTTAATTTTTAGCTGTGTTATCTTAGTATTGACATGACCTGCATAAACATATTTTCATATTTTAATAGTACATTTATCTCGGATCATATTAATGTGCTAAACAAATGTTTTCCCATACAAACAGTCACACACGTACAAAACACATAGACGCAAACATGAATACCTGATATATCATATGAAGGAGCTATCTGAAAAGGAGATGATCCAGTTGACAAGAAACATATAAATAGAATAAGAAGAAGCAATGCAGAATAGATGTTTATATAAACATCACAACGCTCAACTTTTTTACCTGTATAATTAAGGTAGAAACGTGTTTATTTTTTAAATAAGTTAATACGATTTGTGATATATCATTTTACAAAGTTTTGTACTCGACTTTAAATTGTAAATATCAGTTAAACGTTCTCCAAGTTATCATATATTGCAGTTTTCAAACGGTGCTCTGTACTGGGCGGGACGAAAAATATGCAACCGGGAATAGACATGTAAAAAATTTTAATTATGAAATTTAATCTGAAATTTAATTTGTGAAAATCGTTATATTTTACAAAAAGTGTGCCACGTATAAAGTACGGTTTTCATTTCCGTGAACATATATGTTAAAAGTATGCAAAAAAATGTAGTAAACCTTTGTCAAATTTTGCATTGTTTGTTTTAAAAATTATAACCGAAATATTAAAAGTATTTAAAATTTTAAAATATATTTATCGATATAGTTATAAAAATCGATATGAGACAAAAATTACCTAATCTTTCGTCTGTTTTCGAGTGCAAAGAAGCTATTATTTTACTATCTGACGCGGTTGCTTTTTGATACAAACTTCAAGATCTCTGGTTTAACATGATAATTGTCTCTTAACTTTTCGAATAGTACTTGCATTGTTATCCTGCCTAATTTGAAGATCTACAAATATGGTATTTTACAAATATACAGCTTCCTAATGTTGTTCAGAAATAAAAATATTTGAAATAAGAAATGTAAAGAATTTGAGTGCCTATGAAAAAGTGTTTTACATTTTTTTATAGAAATGTGAATCTACAAAGTGGAAGTAAAGGTACAATTTGCAATTTTTCTAATAATATGAAAAATGAAATTTTGCACACTGCAGAAAATAATATTCAAATAAGAATTGAAGAAACTATTTATAACTTAGGTACCTACCTACATTTTTTAATAATTCTGTTATAACAAAACTTGATAGAGTACATTAAGAATTTCAATAGAGATTATTATATTAATATGTAACAAATATAAAAAAATAAGAGTAATTTATTAGTACATGGGATTTGAGAAATTTTCACTTTACACAATCATCAAAAAAATACTGTTATGTATACTTTAAATATAATTTTCCCAATAAATAACATATTTTTCTTATGAAAAAAGTGAGTGTCATTGTCAAAAAGCCATTATTTTAATAAGAATATCAAGCGTCATACTGTATAGCATTATTTTGAATCACGAAGTACATAATAATATATTACGACAGACCACAATGCATATGGTACGGAATATTTTAAATCTATTTTCAATTAGTTATGTGTATAATTATGTAAATATTTTCGATTTTAATAATTGAATCGGTGAGAAAAAGAATAGTACTAGTACCAAGGTATATAAAGATAGGGTAGTCTCAATAGCTCCTTGATCAATCAGCATTTGCGCGGGAATTACGTCACCCAGGGGATGTATTCAAATGACATAAATGCATAATTAGTACGGTAAAAATAGATTTTTCGAACACAATAATGTCTTAACGAAAATTGGTACAGAGATGGTTTAGTACCTACACTTTAATAAACCGATGAGTTCAGTTGTCATTTGAAGTTATTCGCGTAAAAACAGTGTTTCGCCTGATTTTATCGATTCAATTATTAATTTAGAAAAAAATATTTTCAATATATTTATTTGTATTATTCATAAAGATTTTTTTTTTGCATTTTATAACGTGGAGGGATATCTAAAATGCAGGTAATTTTACATTTATTAGAAATAAATATTATACCCGTATATAAACAAATTAAACATCCACGTAATGTAGAAATTTGTTTTACGCTTTCTCAAAACGCTTCATTCTAAATTCGTAATTATATTTTGTAAAAATTTACTATATAAATATTTTATTTGTGTACATTCCGCACCATTGAAATATCTGACAGCACTATACAATATGGTGACTAAATTTAAGTGCCATTTCGAAGAAATAAAATGTCTATATAACATGTAGGTTTTTTATAAATCTTCTTCCTCTTTTTCGTAATCTAGTTGTTTTCCAGAATCTAATAATAGTTATTCTGTGAAACATTTCATGCAGTAGAAGTCGTATATACTCCAGTGATACCAATTTAAACATATAAATAACAATTATTTTTAATTGTTCTTATTACCACGAATATGATAAAATGATGCAATTTTCCACCATAAGATTTTTTAATAATTCATCCCTTTTGTATTTTTTGTATACGAAAAACAAGCTATAATTCAGATCTGCTTCGAATATTCTCTCGAAACTGCATATTTATCTATATAATATAAATATTGAAACTTTATCTTAATATTGTGGTATAGATTTCCATAACTCCAACCAGACTTTAATTAGGATTTCAAGCTGGATAGAGTGATAATAAGATCCCTTATGTTCGGATATATTGTTTCACTGAACTTGCCAATCATTGCGGTATTGGATTTTGAGCACAAAATTGAGATCTGATATAGGTATCTTCAAATTGATTATGGGTTTAGCTATTCCGCAGTGAGATTTGACCCATCCAAATGATTAATGTTATATTTTTTATTTATTTAGTATGTTTTTCATTTTCATAAGCTAGACTTTTCTTTTATTCCTAATTCTCGTAGAGATGTGGGTAGTGATAACGAGTCTGAACAAATACATTTATGTATTTTTAAATTCGTTCAGGAATTATAAAACTTTGTAGACAGTAAAGAATATTGAAGCTTCTTTTGGTAGTTTATATTTTCTTACAGTTTTTGTCGAGGAGTTCTGACAGCTTAGATCGATTTCTGGTTAATTGTGTAGCCAAGTTTTACTCACAGACGTATTTTTATCAATCAATATAATTAATTATACTTCATATATTACATTACATTCAATTTTAATTTTATTTTTTATGCTTACTAAAAATAATACATCAATGAATTTTTGAAGAATTCACATCATCGCCGGTTTATGTACTTTTACATACATCATTTGAATTCTTGCAAGAGACATTTATAAAAACCAATTTTACAGACTAGAAATGAGTGTTAATCTTTATCTTGATATTAACTTGACTCAACAAATACACATAATATGTAAGAATATCTTATTTGACATGTCCATGCAACAAATGCACTGCCATTTATATGCTCCGACATCAGGATATTAAATTTATTCTAAAATATGATATATGTAACATATGTGTCGCAATACATACATATGCATACAAATGTATAGTTACATACTGTTATACAAACGTAAGATAGATATACCGTTCAACTGTCAATATGGATTTCAAGATATCTCAAGGCATGATTTTCTTTTTACATACATACCTCTAAGAACGTATCAATACTATATTTGAATTTGTAGTGCTTTTTATATTACAGTAGGTGGAACGGTTATACATACTATATTATAGATTTATTTATGTCTGTAAATCGAATATTTTATTAAACAATATTAATATGTCATAAACTGATATTAAATAGTAGATTTAGCTTTAAAAATATAAAATTTTCATTTAAATCAATTTTAAGTTTTCTTTAATTATAGTGTTTCTAATATTATTTCAGAGGATCTATTATGTAGAATGGTACATAAATAATAAATAAACTAAATGAAACAGACTATAGGACTGAACAGATTTGTAGGAATTGAAAAGGCATTCAGGTATTGAAAATTAACAATATTTAAAAAAAAAAAGCAGTAGACATTTTTTCAAAAGTGAAAGGAAAAAATGGTTATTCAAAATAATCGGAAATTTTTTTTAATTTTGCACCTCCCCAAAAAATAATTCTGGTAACGCCACTGCCACATTGCGAATAAAACATATAAAACACAAAACCATGCGCATAAAATTAAAATATCAAAATTGATAAGAAGAAAATAGCATAGACGATAAGATCAGTCTTCCCTACGGAGCAGTGACATGAACTCCAGACATATCCCATCTTTTAAGTTGGACTCAATCGGCGACCGCATCTTTTACGACAGTGACCATTTGATATCGTGCAGACGAGCAGCAATCGGTTCCGTTTCCTTTATCCCTTTTGATTGCACTTTATCTCTATTCTTATATACGACCCGGTACTTGTCGAAGAATCGATTCGCGGATTTCTGTTCTATGAATTTTTGTTTCCTCTTTTCTGTGTATTACATTGTGCATGTTTTTTTTGAAATTCAATAAAGATGAGTTTTTAAGTTCTTTTTTTAAGATGAAATAATTGTTTTCATAAAAAATTAGATAAGCTGCCCGGCGTTGCTCGAGGGTTTGTAATATTGTTGCAAATTACACATTATCACTATTGTATATCCATATGTACATAAAAATAAAAACAATATGTACATATATATGAGTATAGTTTAAAATTATCTGTAGTTATCAAAATTTTATTTGTATGGCAGACCTGACTAGTAATAATGAAATTTATGTATTTTTTTAATCCTAGACGGCTAATGTTAGTCGTTTCTACTAACACAGCAAACATTTTTTGCTCTATTTTCTAACAAGTTAATTTATCGCGTTGATTCCTCGCCGGCAAGTAATTTGCGCGTAATACTATTTTCGATATACGAAGTTCTTATTAAATAATAGTAACTTTTTCTATGTTTAAAATGAAACTGATATATTTATAAAAATAGGAGATTCAATAATAAATCTATGCAGAAGAATAAATGTAAATTCAAAAAAATATATTTAAGCTAAGAAAATTTCCAAAAAAATGGTTATTTTGAAATTTTGAAAAAAATTAAACATCCCTGTGGGTAACTTTAAAAATTGCAAAAAAAATCGTTTTTTTTATTTTTTATTAAACCGCGGTTTGGTCACAAAAAAAGTTTAATAACACAAAAATACCCCTGAATTTGAAAAAAAGATAAAATTTCCTTCAATTTTCATACAATAAGTAAAAAAAGGATCATATTTGACATATTGGCATTACTTTGAAAATGAGCAATTTTTTGATAAAAGGAGGTCTTTTAATTTTTTTTGTGAGTGTATAATATCAAGTTACAAACATTATTACTATGAATGGATATTAAAGGAAACGATATTCTTTGTAGATTTATAAGTAGTTTACAGTATTATTATAAATATTGACGTGTCTACAGTCAAACAAACAATTCTATAGAAAGAAACAAATACGTACATTTGATACGTGTACTGCCGCAGGAAAAATCATTACTTTGTTGTAATGTGAAGCCTTTACCACAATTAAGCTGTTTGATTCCAATTCAATCTCGTAAAAATGTTCAAATGACTTTTCTCTACCAAGAGTTTTAAGTTTTTTAAATAGAAAAAAGTCTTTTATTAGATGAAAATGATCATATTACAGTTAAGAGATTTACTTTCTAAAATATCTGAACAAATCCATATAAATATAATTCGATTAAGCTTCAACTTTCAATGAACTTAATTGTAAAAAATGGAATATATTAACTCTCTCATAAATACATATACATCTAAATTTTCTCATTTTACCAATACCTTTACGGAAAGGTTAAAAAAGCTATATAAAATATCTCATCAGAAATTCAATATCAGATTAAAAAACATAGAAGCGAAGGGTCTACTGTAAATTTGAAACGAACTTATACATTACGAGAAGACAAACTTTAATATACAATTTATATTAGGTAAGGGCCCCTCGCATGCGGGCCAATTGCGTATACATGCGTTTGTGGTAAATGGGATCAAAAAGGGGCCTCGGAACAAGAGTCAGTTAGTGGTAGGCTGATTCAATTATAGCATCCCTTGTGGAACACACCACAAATATATACATCACCACCACTCCTCCCCTTTTTATCAATACAACGCTTTAGTGAATCTATCGATTCTATAAGAGAAAGTCTAACTAAGAAGTTTTTATTTTCTAAGAGTAGAACAATATTTTCTTTAGAAATTGTCGATTGTGATGACAGTAAATATTTTTATCTAGAAGAGAGTAAATTGGAAGTGTGTACATTGCTCTTTAAATAATTGGAACTGTTTCTTGAGATTTTATGAAAGAACATTATTTTATTACTGGTTAAAAAAGAAATTTATTTTATTTTATTTTTTTAAGCATTTAGAGTATTTCATAAAGATGAAATAAAACAAATTACATTTCTAGTCGATTCTTTTATTTGGAGTAGATACTTGATTGAATTTAAAAAGTTCGTGTCATAAACATATAAATTGCGACTTCACGAATGTCAGGTGATTAAATGACAAATATTAGTAATAAATATCTTAACAATAAGGTCCTTAATTATAATATAACTTAATTCAATTACCACTGTTCACAATTTATCAAAAATCTATTACCAAATTTAGAATTCTGAACATAAGTCAAAGATAATAAATGAGTAATAAAGATATATCGCCATCTACCTTCACCAGAGGCAACGAACTGAATAACAATACAGCAATAGAATTAATTCCGATCCTCGGTCGGACATAGATTAAGCAAGTCTAGCAAAACACTATTTAGTATTCAATTGTAACAACTAGCAGTCGCGGAGTCTAAGATAATGTGTGTTTATACGACACACTGTCTTCTTGACTCAATAAAACTGTATTAACCGTGACTTACTAGTTATTTAATGATTCATTCCTATTCCCATCGGGGTTAGAAAGGAATTCGCTTTTTAATCGATTGATCATTTTTACTTTCTTATACCCATGTATATGAAATATACATGTATAAGTAGTATAGTGAAGCCGACTTTTTTCGAAATCCGGATTTTGATGGAATTATCCATTTTGACCTTCCCTGAATCCATTATGACTATTTTCGCCATGATGTCTGTCTATCGGTCTGTAAGCGCTGTAACTCAAATACGACAAATCATAGAAGGGTTTAAAATTAATTTTTATCTGGGAAGAAAACCTTACTGAAGTCGATTTTGAAATTTTCGAATTAATTTGAAACAGTGAGAATTAGAGAAAAATGGTCTAGTAAAAAATTCTAGGTAATATTATTATCTATGATTTATATTCTATTCTTTTTTTCGAAAAAACAAATTTAATTTTTTTTTTAATTTTAATTATAATTCAGATGGAAGAAATCTATAGAAAATAATATTATCTATAGTTTATGCCCCATTCATTTTATTTTATCTTTTATTAGTTTGTCAGAATAATGTTTAAATAAAATAAGAATCTCGTACACTCTTCACTGTCAGGATTACGTATAAGAAAGTTCTGTGGTTCCCATGGCAGATATTTTTGGTCTCCATTTTGCTCGCGTTTAATAAAATAAACAATAAATAACTCGATTTTGAATAGTAATTTTATAAAAAAGGAAATACATTAAAAATGTTAGTTATAATAACACAACCCTGTATTTAAGTCAATAAAAGAGTACAAGCCTTAATTTTATTTTTGTTTTTATTATAGTTTTTATTTGTAATTAAAATGTGAGCATAAACGTTTTCATTTAGTTACAGAAGAATTCATTATTTTAATGGGGTTTTCTTTTAAAGGATGGGATGAAAATTGAAATTATATTTGCTCGTATATTTTTATTATTCTCTTTAAACAAGACGTCAAATATGAAGACCAAGAAGATTATTTAATGGGTATAATAAATAATAATTGCAAAACACATAAAAAAACATGTAATGCATTTACGTGTTAGAATAAAGGTTACAATTAGATTAAATTATAAAAAGAAGAAAATATTTTGCAATTGTGTTTTTATATATAGTACGTCTGGTTCGTGGCAAATAAAGCCAAAACGCTGCACTTTTTGATTGGGGTATACCACTTTCGGTGGTCATATATAAGGTCAAATGAAACATTTTCAGATAGGGAGCCACTTTAAAATCCGTGTAGAACACCATTATATCGGCTATTAAAGTTGGCCCTCACGGTTTTTATTAAATTGGCTGTATCTCAGCTCCTAATCATCTGATTTCAATTTTCTTTTGTTTATTTTAAAGTTCTAATTAAAAAAAATAGTTTTTATCATTATTCATTTTTCTCTAAATCTTAAGGGTTCCCCACAATTTTCCGAAATCTTAAGATTTCACTTTTCTTACAAACTTAATTGTTATATAACTTTTTTATTGTGCCCAATATCATTTCTTTACCTCATATAAAAAAGAAAGACATTTTTGTCTGCGTTCCATTGATAACAAGATAATACTGTTTTAATTAACAACTTCTTGGGAAATAGCGTGTTAAACTAAGAAAAATCGATTATTTTTGGATCATTCCCTGTCAAGTTTACCTGTATTGGTTTCTCGGATTCAAGATTTTGATGGAAATGTCCATTTATACCTTCCCTGAATCAATTCTGACTATTTTTATCACCATGTCTGTCTGTCTGTCTGTGTGTGTATCTGTTTGTCTGTAAACGTTGTAACTCAAAAATGACAGTACATAGAGGGGTAAAATTTTATATTTAGGATTAATTTGTTTTAAGAAAGAAAACATGATTTTTTTAAAACCGGAAACGGATGTTTACTATAATTTTTATAATTATTCGAATTATTTCTGAAATGGTACGTGTTGGAAGAAAATGTTTAAAGAAAAATTTGTTTAGAATATTATTATTTATAATTTATGTTATGTTATTTCTCCCAAAAAAAGTTTTTGAGGTTATAATCGTTTTTTTCAATTATATTTGAAATGGTTTAAAGCAGAAATAAATCATTGAAATAAAAGTTGTAGAGTATGTTATTTTCTATAGTTTATGTTCCATTAATTTTTTTGTATCTCTTACCAATTAAAAAAAAAAATCTTTTTAATTATATTTTTAATTTTTTTCCATTTTATTTGAACAAGTTCATGACAGAATGAAATATTCATAACAAAAAATGTAGAGAACGTTATTATCTATAGTTTATGTTCTATTAATTTTTTTATATCTGTCATCAGTAAGCCAAAATTATTTGTTTTAAAATAGTAGATACACGTACATTTTTTTATTGTATAAGAAAGTTCAGTGACATCCATGACAGATTTTTCAATTTTTTAACTATGCCATATGAGAAAATTGATCCCAACATAAAATTTCATATGATAAAAGGTAAACTTGACATGGTATGATCCAAAAATAGTCTATTTTTCTTAGTTTAACACGCTTTTTCTAAAGAAGTTGTTAATTAAAACAGTATTATCTTGTTATCAATGGAAAGCAGAATAAAATGTCTTTCTTTTTTATATGAAGTAAAAAAATGATATTGGGCACAATAAAAAAGTTATATATAAATTAAGTTCGTAAGAAAAGTAAAATTTTCAGATTTTCAAAAATTGTGGGGAACCCTTAAGATTTAGAGAAAAATGTATAATGACAAAAAATAATCTTATCAATAAGAACTTTAAAATAAACAAAAGAAAATTGAAATCAGATGACTAGGAGCTGAGATACAGTCAATTTAATAAAAACGGTGGGGGCCATTTTTAATAGCCGATATAATGGTGTTCTACACGGATTTTAAAGTGGCTCCCTATCTGAAAATTATTCTTTTAACCTTATCTATGAGCACAGAAAGTGTCATACCCCAATCAAAAAGTGCAGGGTTTTTTTACGTACCAGACGTACTAATATGTAAGTGTGTACAAACTTATACAAATGAAGTTTAAAAAAACATATTATACTTGTAATACATCATTGTAAAAAATACAGGTTGTTGTGTTTAAGAAAACAAAGTTAAGTATTTTTTCGGGAAACAGGTAGATTATGAAAAAAAAATTGTTTACGCCATTTTGTAGATCAACTTTTGTTTGAGATGTTTCTGATTCAACTTTTTTTGTAACTTCAATATTTTAGAAGTTATAAGATAGACAATGAAAAGTCAGGCACTCTGTATAATTTTTTTGACAAGCTTAATTTCAACCACTATAATAATTAGATTGAACCCATATATAATAAATTTTAATTATATACACCAATATCAATTATCAGCAACAAACCCACTATAAACAAACTACTTAAACAATGTCTTCTCTCTCTAAAACACTCGAAATTATCAACTGCCTAAAATATGTTACGTACTGGTACATCAAACAGCATGCGGCTAAATACACGGCGTGCTAAAGCAATGTGGGTGCGAGCTTAGGCTTTATTTGAACGTATCGCAAGATTAGCTGTCAGTCAGTTCCCGCAGCCACCTGAATCTAAAACCCTATAAACACATGTCATGTGGTATCGTCAAACAACACCGTTACAATTTACAGTAATTAGTTAGCAGAGCAACAAATATTCATGTTTCTTGTGGCTGAAAAGTAAGAAGCAATCATATATAGGTGGCTTAAAGTTTTCAGCCCAGTACCGGATTATGAATTCTGGTATATATTTTAAATGGTAATCAATACATATTTTGAAATGATTTACTCAAAAACAAATTATTTAACAAAAGTTATAAAATTGAAGAGGTTACTTTTAATGGGAATATTCAGAAGAAATATCAACTGAATCTATATCTAAAAGTTTTTCACGTAATATAAATTACTAAAACATTGATTGTCTGAGCTGTTATTTAAGGGGCTATTCCACTTCTTTGGGTCAGACAAAAAATTATTACTTTTTTCGACAGAATTTATTTACAAAAGTCGGTATGTTCATTTCTACATACTAAACTTAGTACAGCGCGCCAAAAAAGTGACTCTCTTTGTGCGCGCTCGGCGCTTGGACAACTTTAAAAACATTTTTCTCAAAACGATATTTTGCACCTGGCGCAGGTGATTGCACAAAAATCATTTTTCCAATCTTTCTAAAATATTCAGCATATATATGGCTAGAGCTGGTATCTCAATTATCAAAAAACTTTAATTTTAAGTATTGTTTTTAACCTAATAACAGTGTGAAAAAAACCTAAATTTGTTACTATTTGGCGAAAATCGCTTCCATTTTGTTAACTTTCGATGAAAATTAATAACTGAGATACGGGCGATAGCGGGACATATACAGATTAAGAATATTTTTTTATTTTTTATTTTAGACCACCTGGAGAGAACAAATCACCTGCGCCAGCGAGAAAAACTTTCTTTCAACATACTGACATATTGTTAAATAAACAAGTATATAAAAATACTCTACGCTATAAAAAAAATTCTTTCTATTCTCTATACGTACCTCTTTCAGGGAAGAAAAAGTTTTTCTTGTTACATGCAGTAGTTTTCGAAAAAAAAAATTTTAAGTGAATTTTATTGACCCGAAAAAGTAGAATAGTCCCTTAAGTGAATCTTATTGTTTTTTGTTCTGGATGATTCGATTACAAAAATATTCGAAATATAGTTAAGTAACTAAGTATATTTTTATTTCTTAAGCACAATAATCATCAATCAATAGAAATATAGTAACAATTAAATACACGTTTACATTTGATATTATTTCATCATAATGGGTTTCAATATTGTTCTGTACTCACTCTAATTAAAAAGCTACAAAACAAAGAATTAATAAAGTGCGGATATTTTTGTATAATTAACAAACAATAGAGAGAATCGATTGTATTTTGTTGTAACCAACTTCAAAGCTGTTTTTTTTTATAAATGGATTCTATTTAAAAATGAAAAAAATATGATTGTGATTGTCACGCATCCTGAAGGCAACATTTGATCAAACACAAGATTCAATGTAGAAAAATCTGTAACTTACATTCAAAATGACTGTTATTACCCTAGCTGCTTACGTGGCAAGACATGTACAGAGTAGTCGTGAAGGCAGTGGCGTCTCAACGTAAGACATCTGTTAATCGTCATTTTTTTAAATTATAATTTTAATTAATTTATAATTTCCTCTATTGTTTTATGGAATTGGTTATTGTGGCTTCTGATTTTCTATTTTTTTCGCCAGAATAGTAACATACTTTTCCTAATGATAATGTAGCATTTCTAAACTTTTTGTGGTTTGTACCACCTAACAAAAAAATTCAGTCATGTATTTGAGGTGGTATGTTCCAAAATTCGTTCGTTCCATTTAAAAAAAATCCAGATGTCAGTGGATTTTGAAAGAATTTTTGAAATATTAGCGAATTTTACTCAAAAGTAATATTACAATATGAAATAATGCCAAAAATTCTTTCAAAATTCACTGACATCTCGTTTTTTTTAAATGGAGCGGACGAGTTTTGGAACTCACCGCCTAATTTGTATTATCATTTAATGAAAATTTGAAATAGTAGTAACAAATAAACTAATTATTTTTGTTTTTCGTGTTTTTTAACTCATTGTTAACCTATAGACTCATTAAAATTGTATAAATGGTCAACTGAAATTGACTATTTAAAAAATTGAGAATATCGTTATTTAAAAACTATTCAGATAAGTATTTTTACTATTGTATATTTTGTAGAAGTTGATACTATCGATAATGCAATCGATAGTTTCTCATCTGTATGCCTTGTTTACACGACCTTTACTAATGGCTAGTAGAACTCATTAGTACTAATGATTAACACTTAACTCTACTAATGGTTAGTTCACGTAACACGCTGATTTAAATTAGCGTTGTAGTTTACAAACTTTAAGTTTAAGTATAAAAAAAACATCGATATTTTAATAACTATTATTATTCATACTTCATTTAATTAATACAAAAACTTAAGTATAAATTTTCTTGGTAAAAATAATTGATTAGGACACTGCCCATCTCATTTAATTTGAGCGTAATTTTAACACAATAAATTTTAATAATATACTACGATAATAACTGCCTCCGCCACTGGCACAGAATCCCTACATGAGTCGTTCTCGTTACGACATCACACAGTTCTGACATAACAATTTCACTGTAGATGACCACGCCGTGTTGCGACCTTAATGTTCTTAGAACTCTTCGGAGGGCGACAACGTAGTCACTTCTTCTGCTACAACTTCCATCGTTGTTTCTCCCTCAGTATATAGTTCGTTGCAGATAACATCTTAATTACTTACTTAGTTCCTTGTGTTCTAGCCAGGAGGAAAAAAACTGTTGCTTTTTAATTAGTGATTGTATGTAATAGGATATAATTGTCTATGTTAATTTTAAGTAAGATCTTTTCATTATGGTCAATTATATTTACATTGAAAATGTGAATTGAGTGTTTTATAATATTCATGAAATAATATTTGTATTCATATACAAATATTAATTTATCGATATGAAATGTAAATTGTAAATATTTAATCAAATGGCGTTATAGAATTTTGTGCGTTTTTCAAGATAAATTAATATGGTTTTAATAAATTTAGATAACTTTTAGCAATATTTATTATACAAATAAAATATAATCATTTTAATTGATATTTTTATAACTAGATTAATAAATCGAAAAATGATTTTAATCACACACCTACTTATAAATTAATATTATTTGTTTTATATTAGTAATCTGGAAAAATTAAAATAATAACAGAGACATAGAAGCCATGTATTCGTGTTAATTTTAATAAAACATTTTTCAGAATCGCAAAGATATACTCTAATTTCAGAATTCTACATTATAAAAAATGATAAAAATACAGAAAATGCTAACGTAAGAAAATTCTGTATAATGATTTATAAAAAAATCATGTGCTGGTCAAAGTAGTTTATTTTACACTATGATACTACTTATATTCGAAATCTTCACTCGAATAATTATATTAATTAATGAAAATGATTTTTTACAAACCGCCAACTTTTTACGATACTGCACTGGATAATCCCATTGAGAAAAAACGGGTGATTTTTTCGAACATTATTAAGAATAAAATCCATGGGGTGAGATCCAAAACTATTTCAGTATTTAGTGGAATTGCCTATATATTTTTCAAGATGGTGTTTACGATTTTATTTATTATAGCTCTCTTAAATTAAGAACACATTTTCTTGATTACTGTTCTGGGTTCTGGCGATATCATTCTACAAAAGAGATCCAATAAGTGTAAACGAATTGATTCGATGCGGGTTAACCAGTTAGAACCGACGCAACTTGGCACTAAATGAATATGTGAGATTAATTTGACAGCATTATCATACAAAGCACCATAATATGTTACTCTTCAAGCAATAAACGTCATGCATATTTGCCAAACTGAAATGATAATAGAATGGGCATGATGTATGGATGAAAATAAGCCATATTTAACGATATACTGTACCAAAGTATGATAGAGGAAGTGTTCAGAAACTTTTAATACCATAAACACATATAAAATATGTTATTAAATAAGATTTATTTGCGGTATTTACTACTTGTAAAATGCATGCGTGGAAAATGAGTATAGTGGGAGTTGCCAATATTTACAGTAGTTAAAAAGTTGTAGGAATTTAAATAACTTATTTATGTCTTCAATAGTATTTACATTATTATACATTTTTCATCACTGTTTTAAAAAAACAAGCAATTTCATAACAATTTGACACCTATCAGATAGCGTTAGCTGGGAGCTAATTTGCATTTACAGCCAAGCAAAGTCTCGAAAAAAATCCCAAGTATAAGATATTATAGATAATTGGACACAAGCAACTATACCTAATTACCGCCACTCCAGTGTATAATGAATGTATATATTACTTGGAAACTTATTCCGATAAGATGATGTTCAAGAAACTAACGCTCTAGAAGCAGCCTGTATACCTTCTCAAAATGTAGGAATTAATCAGAAATATTTATAACTAATTTCTGTTTCGTATCATACAAAATAATTGTATCCAATACCAAGAATTTTCTCGCTCAGTGGTTCATAACTTATATTGATAATAGATAATGAACAATATATCATATTAGATTTCATATCACGATTCAATGTTAATACAAAGTCTGAAACTTGTACTGTCTGGGTCCAAAGTTGTGTCAGCGAGTCTAAAGGATGAGAATGTTAATGGGGTGGTAATAGAGAAAGGGTTGAGGTGTTAGACATTTCCTTGACAAAGGTCTATTTGTTAACAGACTGTGTCGTTCTTCTCACGAATTTATATTATCCTACCACTGCCGTAATATATATATGTATATGTATTATTGTCAGAGATGTGTGTGGAATAATAATAAAAATTTATAAACAGATGTATATTATACTATTTTAAACAAATCGTTCCTTGAGGAAATGAGTATTATATTCTATATGACTTTTTAAAATTTTGATGCAACGAGTTTTAATGACATTAGATTAATACACGCTGATATGTACAGTTAAAAACTAAATGTTGCCTTTACACAACTTTGGTTAGAAGTGTGATCTACTCTCGTTCAATTATTTTTTTCGTATGAAAATTGATAACATGAACATTATATATTAAATTTCTTCTGTAACCCCCTTAAAAATTAAATTTTTCTCCAAATAACTGTGGCCTTATTTAGGACACCACGAAAAGTCAATAAGTCTATATTTAATAAAATTCATCACAAAACCTAATTAGTTCACAAATTATCTAAAACACATCTATTGAATAAATTGTAAGTTTCTACTCAATGAACAGCACCCAATAAACACATCGATATAAATTTGATTATTTTCAAATAATTATCACTTGGCATTTATCAGTCGACGTATGGTTTATTGACATTTACAATCCAATTACAAATCCTAACGATTCCGACTCTGTTGGTGAAAATGGCGAGCGATGAACATAAGTAACAATTTTCAGTACATCATAAAAACAACGGGGTGCAAAAACATACACAGCAGTTAATGCACTCGTGTGTCTATTGTTACAGAAACGCGATGTACAGTATGTGCTATAAGTTCTATATTGTCGAAACAGAGAAAGTTTTGTCCAGTATCATAAAGGAGCAACATTCAAATGGGGTATCAAGACTATATGACAGTTCCCTTGAAGTTTCATGAAGTGTTTGTTAAGTTTGTCACACGCACATTAACGGTACTAAAACAACGATATTTTATGTATTTAATAGCAACTTATGTTAATGAAAGAATATGTTTAAGTTTCAAATTTTCTAAATGTTAAAATTAATATTATAAAGTATAAAATACCAATAAAAAACTTTTTATTTGAACAAGGAGTGTCAAAGAGGGCCAATATCGACCCTCGATGATCTTATTATGCAATATTGAGTTTTATTTTTGCTTCCTCACAATATTGAAGATACGAGAAGCTTTGTGATCGTTTTAAAAAGAGTCAAACAAAATTTTCTCTGATTTCGAAATTTTTATATTGATCTTTCTGTTTCAGTTCAAGACAAACACTTTTCGTTCCGTGTCTGTCTGTCTGTGTGTGTGTCTGTCCTTATCACACGTATAACTCATGAACCACTGAACCGTCTGTCTGAAACAGCACGATTAATTTGAAATTTGAAATCGGAGAACAATTTTTTGTCTCATTCTAAAACGAACACAAAGCTCCTCGTATCTTCGATATTGCGAGGAAGCAAAATCCTGATTATAGTAGCATAAACTTATGCGACTCACTGTATGTAGTTTTCGCAATGTGAGGCGCAGGGAAGTGATGTTTTCGAGTAGAAAGGGATGCTGGGACGCAGCTCAGTTAAGCGGCGGGCTGATTGAATTACGGACTCGTTGCACGGTTCGCCGCGGAATTCAACCAGACGTACCTACAACCTACACACACACATACGTTTGTATGTGTGTGTGGAATCAATATAACACTCTATCGACAGTTCCAATTTTAAAATGCACATTAAATCCACATTTTTATATCAGATTTTTATACTTGATACACGTTCGAGTGCTGTAATGGCACTTTAATACAATTCTTGATTGGATATGATCTGGTTTTAAAATTGTTTTCATTACAGTTTTTACTTTTTTTTCAAAAACGTATTATTTGGTTTTTTGTACCTACATGATTTTTTAAAATTTATTTTGACTAAATATAATAAAACATAATTTCTGTAAATATGATTGCCGATTCTATTAATAGGTACATATAGAATTTATGCATCTTAATTTTTCATTAGAAAATACAGTTTTTATTCAGATGTTTTCTAATAATCTGAAATATGCATAAATAAGAATTTCTCCGTGGCTTCGTCCGTGTATATTTCAAAATACTCAAATAATGTAGACCGCACATAGCATAATTATACATTTTATTTTTTCATTAAATTTTCCTGATTAAGGGTCGTCCTAATTAATTTATCATAGTCTAAATTCTGGGATCTAAGTAAAATCTCCATCAAAAACAGTTCAGTAGTTTTTATACAAGTCCGAACAAACAAACAGATAAAAAAACTATAAAATCAAGTTATGTTATCTGTAAAACGATGTAGACTGAAAAAATAAACAAAAATTCTCTGTACAGATAGAGCTTACATTTATTGGTACAACATGCCAATAAATAAACAACAAATAATGTTGACTTTCGTAATTAAAGGTATTTTTTTGTTATTAAATATAATGAATAAATATTGAGGTATTTATTTTATTATATTTTTTAACATACGTAGATAAACGAGAACATATAAAATTTACATTTATATATTTATCTCCATGTTTCAGTATAAAAATACATTTTGACGTGCCACATGCCTTGGTATAAAATTTTTTTTTGCCTAGCTTTAACTCCTTAGCGTTCGCTATGAAAAATTATTTTTTCGACATTATTTTACATGTTCAGTAAAAATTTCAAGTTTCTAGCTTATACCTATATAGTTTACGAGTTATTACTTTAACTGAAAAATACGGACGGACGGGCGACAAAGTGAGATTAATAGTGTTCCTTTTTTATATTGGTACAAAATGTCAATAAATATACAACAAATTTTTTTATTATTAAATAATAAATAAATATTAAGCTATTTTAAAAGTAAAATAATCAGTAGGTATTTAGAATAGTCTGGATATGAAAAATATAAAAAGCCAATGTGAAAATATGGATTTAAGTGAACATAGTTTTAGCAAGTAAATTAAATTAAATACAATTGATTATAAGTTTTCTTATCAACTTGAAAACAATACGCTCCAAATTTCAAAATCAGCAAAAACAATTACATATGTTTATCCGGCAACCGCACATAATTTATTTATTTGTTTCACACAGAGCGGCGCAATTATAAGAACAGTCCGAACAGAACGATAATTCTATATATAGACACGCATCCAATCGGGACTAGCAAAAATTAAGCTCGTTCCCACCAGTCGATTAAGTTTCGAGTACAACGACTAAGGGTTTGGGTCGGTGGCTGTGACCTTTGAACCGCCAAACTTCCCCTCCTCATCCTTGTATCAACACTCGCCCGGTACAATGCGCTATTGTACTGGGTCCGATGCAAAAACAGCCGTGTTTGTGATGTTGCGGCGAGGACCAGATTACATCTTGCAATACATATACCAACACGGAACGTTCTGGCCTATTGAATACGTGAGGAAGTGTTACTATGTATCGTGCTGATATGAATATGTATCTCATTCGTTACAAATAAGGAAACGAATTAAAAAAAAATCTGACAAGTAAATGCACAGTGCTGTTAACTAAACTTGAAGATCCATGACATGTTTGACAGTTTCGTGCACGCGCGGTAAGTAAACACACACGGTATTAAAGAGTAGTGATATACATTTGTATATGAAAATTATCTTATACGGTCAGAGTTACCAACTTTGTTATAGTAAGTTGAATACCATTATTACGTAATCCGATACAAATCCATAGAGAACATCACATAATTAATACCCTGTTTAAAGTGCTTATTAGTTTCATTTATAATATCGGACAGTAATTGTATTAATTATTGATATTTATTATTTAGAAAGTCCCACACTTTATATAGGTAACACCTATATTTTATTACCTTTTAAATTTTATATTTTGGAAAAATGCAGAAAATTTTATTATATTCAATAAAAAAGTTAAGAAAATATAATTTATGTAACAAATGAATTTAAAGTATACAATAGTATACATGCATGTATTTATCAATTACAAATCTCTTAATCACAAAATTTAAAAATATTTGTGGTTAGGAGATTTGTATTCGATAAGTTATCACCACGTTTGTCTGTTATTTGTTATAATGATATTTATTTTATTATTACAAATTAACATCAAAATAACGTATCTTGAGATAGCATTTTGCGTATTAAATTCCATATAAAATGCAGAAACCTGTTAATTCAGCCCTTGTTCATTTTTCATTCCAAGTTATCTAAACACGGTATATCCCAAAGCAATATTTTTATAAAGATGTAACCGGTGTCAGTAAATCTTCCGTCCTTTACGTTTCGTGTCCGGGATAGAAAGGATAAAACAATGATAAATGCAAACGCTGGCGAGTATGCTTTGTTGTCAGTGTCGATTAGTTTTAATGCTTTTATCATTATTTATGAACCGAACCAATTACGCTGTGCCACATTTGGTACCGGCCAATGTACTCCCGGTTCTGCTCAAGGGGTTAATACTATTTTCGGAGTCAATTATTCAACTTATTTTACTGGCGATAAGTCTATTGTTTGAACTTTATCCTATTTTCATCTCATGTATTTTCAATCACCATTTACATGTTTCAGTTTTGACAAAATAAATAATAAAAATTACTCTGCTAGTTTAGGTAAATTAGGACAATTCAGTATTAAAGAATAAAATCCGTTGAGAAAATCGTATAAAATTATATTTGCAAACTCCCAGGCAACGCCAGGTCTTGTCTTAGAATTTGTATGAAAATCAAAAATAAATAAATAAATAGGTAAGCAACAATCATAATAATTAATTTCGATATTTTACTTTTTTTGGAAGTGAAATATTTCTTTTTATTTCAATTTTCAATCAATATATTTCAAAATATTTAATTGTTAGCTTGTGTCAAAAATCATCTAAATAAATATACATGACAGTTGTATGCTGTGATATCATGGAAACAAAACATGTTAAATCTTAGTTTTTATAAAATATTAATATAATAATAATAATAATATAAACTATTGGTGAAAACCGCATTGTAATTAAGTAATTCCCGAGTCTATGAGCCTCATACATACATATATAGAGATTATTATAATTACTTTTTTATGCATCGCAGGGAATTTATTTAATAAAAATATAGAGACTGATTTTAATGCAATCTCTTTTATGAAAAAGGCAACCTAGTAATTACTTGAACAGAAAATATTTAATGAAATATAGTCAAACTATTAACCTGGTTTATAAATCTGTCTTCATTTCAGCAGAAGCGTAAACGATTCGTAACAAGTCGGGATAACGAATATGAGGAAAACAGTGAGTAAGAACCTTGGCCACGGTGAATTGCGAGGGTGCAAAGGGAAGGAGGTAGATCGCAGAAGGCGATGTTTGTTAAACAAGAGCGAAGTGCTGTTGAATATTAAACACGATCCTTTAAACAGTAACGCTAGCGCTGACGAACATATTATAACAAACATTTGAGTCAACACACACCTCGATTTTAATATTTTTATATTTAATCAAATCTTGAGATTTTATTAATTTTGCTACCTCGCAATATCGAAGAAACGAAAAGCTTTATGATCGTTTTAAAATGAGACAAAAAAATTATTCTCCGATTTCAAAATTTTAAATTGATCTTTCCGTTTCAGGTTAAGACAAACACTTTTCGTTCTGTGTCTGTCTGTCTGTGTATCTATCTGTGAATCTGTCCCTGGAATCCTTGTCACACGTATAACTCATAAACCAGCCATTTTTCAAGGCTTACTTGGTTAAGTTGTAGTTAATGTAATCTGAGATTATAAAAGTTAATTTTTCTCAAAAATTTTGTGTGCAATATAATTAAAATTTTACAGGGTTGTATGCAAAAAATTAAGGTCTATTCATAGAATCAATAAAAAATACAATTAGTAATTTAAAAAATTGAGTTGGATGTCATAGTAACGTAACTGATGACACCATTTTTTTAACGTCGGAAATAATTTTTCTAAAAACTTTTACTAATAATAAAACATTTTTTTTTATAATGGATATTTTGGAAATAATGAACAATATTCCATATTTTATACTCACCTGTATATTCTGTGAATGTAAACGTGCATATTTATTTGTATACTATTCACGTGAGAAAAAATACAAGATAATAATGCTTTACAACCATTTTCGGTAGATAATACGATTTTTTTTTCTTATCAAACTATTTCCTCATAAGATATAAAATTGATGACACCCTATTCATACTAGCATTTGTAATATAAACACTATTTTAGTAGGAGGTGTTTCCTAAGAAAATGTCTCATTTTTCTATACAATATATGAGCTTATATTGGAAGCAACGTAGCTCCCATAAATCAATATTGTTTTATGATACACGGCATGGCGTTTAAATTGTAGTTGATGTTTTATTTACAAAATTGTTTTTTTTTTCATCATCAAAGTGATATACCTACATAAATATTCAAATACAAAAATTATATTTTTAACTTCGGTAAATAAAATTTATTTTCTGTTTCATCGCTGAATCAAGAAATATTTTATGTGTCAAATTAAATTTTTGAATTGCTTTTTTTCACAAGTTTACCATAAAAAGTACAAAACTAAACTTTTTAAAAAGTTTTATCTTTAACTATTTAAATAATTTCGATTAAACCTTAACTAAAACTGCATCCAAGACAATCCATATTATTATTAAAGCATAACAAAATTCTATATACAAAAACATTTTTAACCCTTGTGTTAATGGATAGGTACCCGTTTACCTTTTTCGATTTCATTCGACGAGTTTAATATGTAATTATTTATTTTATGATGATGGTAATTAATTATTATATTATGATTGTTGTAAAATAAAAAGTAAGGTCATTAACAATAACATTAAATTTGACAAAAAATACTATTAAATACATCGCGCAAAAGTTTTATAACGTAAATATCATACGTACAAATCATATGAACGTAAGAAATAGGAACATATAAACATTTATCCATTAACACAAGGGTTAAGAATAAGTAAAAGCATTCAGAATTTTAATAAACAAATATCATTTGATGCGCATGTTATTGTCTATCATCTAAACCCTTTTTCTGTGAAGTAAATCCAGGAAGAACGGGTAAAAAAGACCAACAAAACAGAGATAAATGTTCAAGTGGTCCCAACGGTATGTTCGTAGAAAACAAACCCTTCTGCATCCAAGGGTTGAGTATGAAGAGGGTAAGAAAGAGCGAATCCCTTACGTTCTGCAGTTTCTTTCATTGATCTCCACAGATACGAACTGGCGTGCTAAGTATTCTGAACATCATCATACTCAATTATATTATACTGGTGTAAAAACACCCTTTGAAGGAAAACGGAAGTACTAATGTTGTGGGAGTAACTGTCCCTTCTCATTACAAAAAGAAATGTATGTAATTACTCCAGTAATTTGGATTGGGGGGAGTAAAAAGAAACGATTGTTTTTGTTGTCTTGATCATTACTGGCATCTTGTTTCTTATGACTAACAATTATGAAGATTGAAAATATGCATTTCAATTAAATATTTCAATTATTATTATTGCATCTCATTTGTAAATTTGAATTTATATACTGCATAGGTATATAATGTTAACACTATACACATATATGTAAGAATAACTTTATGTTAAAATTACCTAGATTTAGCACCTTACCCCCCCCTTCCCCGAAAAATTATTTTTTCAACAAATTTGTACATCTTTTAGTAGAGGGTAAAAATTTCAAGTTTTTAACTTATATAGTTTACGAGATATTTTGCTTTGACTGAAAAGGACGGACAGACGGACGACAAAGTGAGATTAATAGGGTTTCTTGGGAACCCTAAAAAGATTCATCGCTTCTATTATCCCATATAGTGACTTTTAATCTTAGTGAAAACCAATGGTGTGATCGATAATTGAATTAGTATATTATTTTATTTTAATACATATTCAAACAAACATTTTGTCATTTTCATTCTTTGAATATCTTTAATAATATAACATCCATATTTTCCTCCTTGTAATAAGGTTATACTGGCAGTTTATATTTACGTAGGTATTTAAGCTGAAAAAAGGAAACGACAAAAATAGAATAATGAGATGTATCCTGCTTACTTTGTTACGGAACGTAATTTTTATAGTTTATTCGTTCTTTTTTCTTCATCTCAATGTCATTTTTAAAACAGCAAATTTAAATACATTTTTTTTGTATATAATATGTAATTGATATGCCTATGCATTAAATACAATAACCACAGTTTGTATTGCTACAGTTTTAATAATAATCACAAGAAACAAAACTCATTTATTAAAAAACAACTCTTACTTTTGAATTAATTTTTCTTTTGACAAGTCATTCCACCTGCAATAATGTTATGCACTACAATTAAGATAATCAAATTGTCTTAAACGGAAAAAAGTTTTACAGAACAAACTTAAGGTGGCTACACATAAACGTAAAGCATGCATGATCCATCTTTTTGTACAAGCAGTCTGTATTAATTTCATGTGTTCCTTCCGCACCTTTATGAGACATGCGACTATGTTTGTTCTGTGAAATTTCTTCATTTTAAATATAACTTATGTAGAACTTTTTAGTTGATATGTAACATATTTATTTTATATTTTTTAAGACTTTTTTATATCTGTTAACAAGCTACCTACATACTTTTACAAGTTAGTTGTAATATGAACAAGAAATCAAATAAATGTAGGTATATGTGGTAATGTGTAGGTATATCGCTTAAACTATACTCTGTTTCATTTAAGTTTGCAGTGGTTGCCGGGGTTTTTGACCGTACGAATCGTGAATCGTACCGTCAAAAACCCCGACAACCACAACGAACTTAAATGAAACAGAGTTATAAGTTAATATATCGGTTTAGATTATAAATTTTGTTCTACATCTACAATATGTATTTTTGAAATTGTCCTTTGAAGCTTTTTAATTTGATACCCATCATGGTGGATTTTGATGATTTTTTTTCATTTCTTGAAATCTATCAAGTAGATACTTAAGGCACTGGAAGGGAACACATGAAAAATTATAATCCTCCTTTTGGCTTCGCCTAGTCGGATAAAAACAATGTCAACATTACAATTGAATTATAATATATCAAAGTCATACCTTTATGTATTGTCAAATAAATAGGTATATAAGTAACTTAAGATAACTTATATAATACAATTAAGATATTATCTGTTTAGAAAATACATTTCTATGTATAAGGCATGTGTACCTATGTATATACAAAGTACGTAGTACTCGTATAACATGTTTGTATTAATTTCATATTAATTACGAAATTGCAGTTACGATATCACTTAGAAATAATGAAAGTTAATAAATGATCATATAACAGTATAGTGCATTCTAGTTTCAATGACAAATATTTAGATGAAATCTTATATTGCTGTAAGAAGCTTTCAGCTGACGTTAATTATTATTTACAATAATACAAAATCTATTCCATTTATAAGACGATCGAATAAGCTTAGTGGTGACAAAACGATCTCTAAGGACGAAAGTTATGAAATTGAATTTAATTGGACGTCTAAGCTCTTTATAATGACTAGTGTGTGTATAGATTATGATAACTATTTTGTGTTTTGAATTATTGGAGAAGAAGTAATTTGTTAGTAGAACTTATTATTGAAATGTAATGTACTTTAAATAGATTAACATCAACATATTATTATAAGCTTTAAAAGTTCTGATGTTAAACAATTATAATATAAATTAAGAATACGTGTGTGTATTTGGGATTTTATTTTTATTTTCTACATATTGTTAGAAACAAATATACTTTAAGGTTATTCGATCATAAGAGTAATGTATAGATAAAAGTCTAAAATTTTAATATGTTATTTATGGATAGCTCATAGATTTTACTAATTTTTTAAAAGAATATTGGACGTATGGCTTTTGAGTAATTGGATATTAAAAATAGAGTTTTTAAAACACGGTAAATGAGAGAACTCGCTCTATTTATTGAAATTCTACATAAAAATTCCATACAAAGACGTTTTAAACACTGATTATTCGAAACGTCAATCCTTTTAAATACTATAAATATTATAAAACACATATATTCACGTGTAGTTTCAGTACCAGGTTTATTTAAAGTAATGAAAAACTGGAAATACAACACTTTCATTACAGAATGTTTGTAATGTTGTTAATAAAGTGCGACTTATAAACAAACAACGTGTGCGTGTGCAACAACTAGAGTTGGCGAGACCATAGTATATATTAAAGATATAGTCTATATGTACTGTGGGAAAGAGATAGTGAGTTGGAAATATACACATATAGATATTTCCATTCCATTTGTCTGAAATATACTGCGATGCCAAATTATATTTAATTTTTTACTTTTAATTATGAACAAAGTAAAAAATTATATTTAATGTAATGTGTTCTGCATATAAATTAAAAATTATTTTTTTCGAAATCAAATCTTTTTTATCAAAAATAATACGGATAGTTCACAACTAAAGGGGTGCTAGGCCAATAACCTTAAAACACAAAAAACAATTATAATTCGTTTCACTATTACATTTTAAACATGAAAACGAAATGTAGAAGTATCGATATAATAACTTGAACAATATATACTGTCTACTAAAAAATATTTGGTACACATTTACAGTCAATTCGAATAAACAAATAATAAATGCAAAATCGATACATAAAAGAAAGTTGAATAAAATCATATCTCAATCCACGCTCAGAGAAGTTATAATAAAGCTGTAAAATTGTTTTCATATTAAGAAATCTGGTGCAGAAAACTTTCAGCCGGGTTTGTCGAAACATAATCTGAATAAAAAGCGCTACGGATTCCGTCACGTTTACTAATTTAACTTGAGTTTAATTCAAAATCAAAGCGCTCGATAGATTACATAGAAATCGTTTTATCTAAAGAAGTACGGCTGAACTTGCGACACGTATTTCCCCGTTTATAAATAACGGTGCATTTTTATGTGTCTGACTACAAAAAGATAATAAATACATAATATAAATTAAACTATATTAATAGTAATAATATCGGGGTTGGGGTGCGTAGAGTCCCTACAATGTAATGAAAGAGAAGTTAATACTAAAAACTATCAAATATTGAAAAAAATACTACGTTTTGTGACTGCACTTTTTTTAAATCATAAACAATTTTTTTAATAATAAAAAATATAGGTATTGAATAAATAGTTTCAAGTAAAAATTAAAAATTTGCACTTTGTATATATTGTGATTTTTATTATTTTCTATATTTTAACCTAACAAAAACTAACCAACCTCCTTTCACCCCAATATATTGCTCTAACCAAGGACTTAATACCCCGACCCCCCCTTCAAAATGATTATATATTCGCCTTATGCATAATTACTTAAATTTCTCTTTATAGATATTTTTGATTTTTTTTTTAATATTGGTTTTATTAGTTTTTATTTTATTTAAAACAATACGAGTTAAAATTTAGCAAAATATTAAAATTCATGTTCGAGTGCACAAAGTGCATACTATAAAATATTTAGTGCAATTATACATATTACCCTTTATTAAATAAGATAATTTTTAAATTCTAGTGTTGTAATTTGTAACTTTAATAATACATTAAAAAATAATCATAATACAATTAATTTTCTGTGATTCCATACATAGGCATACCGCACGCATATGGTATAAAAATCAGCTACGCTGTAATTTCGTATATGTCGTACATAATATAAAACAACGTGAGCAGTTTGAAACGTGCCTTAGCATAAGGATCTAGTGGCAGGCTGAAGTGTAATGAAGTGAGACACTTATCGAGGAACCGTGGATCCATCAGACCCGCATCTCCCGGGACTTCCGTTATTAGTATTCACTAAACGTATTATATTACACGGGTAGTACAAAAGGTGAACTGAGCAATCTACATTTTTAATTCTTCCTATGCTGTATGGTCAACTTCGTATCAACCAGTGACGGACACTGAACAAAAATAGATTGATATTGGGCCGTAGATTTATCAAATATAGTCTACGCAGTCTGTTTTTACACACATTTATAGTTTCCCCAGTAATATGTTAATTTTCTAGAAATTATAACAAAAAGCATGCAAAAACTATGGTTATTTGACAACCTCAAATCCCCCAAACATAAAAGTTGTAAGGATTTAGACTTACACGTGTTTCAATAACAAGAATCTTTAAGATTCTGATAATGATAGCATTAAAAAAACTTGCAGTTTATATGTGTACATAATTGTATTGGGTCACTTTTTAGTATAGTATAAAAAAATACTTACAAATACGATATAAATGTGAAAAAGTAAGAATATGTAATGTAACGCCACTGACGTATCCATTTGTAAAATTCATATCGGGACAGATAGAACTATAAAAGTCAAATAAAATGTTCTCTGTTCATTGTCGTTGATGAAATTTGTTATTAATAAAATATAGTTTTACCCGTGTCTAGAATAGTGACATACACATGTCGTAATATGTTGTAAATGACTTGTATATTGTATATATGAATCACACAACAAAGTACATTTTTCGTACGTATTGTGATTAAATTACAATACAAGGTGAGTAAAAAATATGGAATATAGCTTATATTTTCTAAAATATTAATTATTTAAAGGTAATACTAATCTTCAAAGAAATTGGTGCTATCAATTACGTTGCTATGGCAATCAACTATTTTTTTTAAATGACAAAATATATTTTTATTGATTTATAATAAATATTTCTCTATAAACTTTTACTAAAACATTTTTTGGCTATATAATAAAATATAGTAACTGATTTTTGTTTTGATTGTTCTATATATATGGAGCATATAAAAACAAACAACTTTTCATTTACTAATTATCATAAATAACAACCATTAATTAAAAATAAAACCTCCTATATAAATTTTAGATCGCTTAATATTTCTTTCGGCGAAAAAACAATGTCTTTTGAATCCTTCTGAAAGTACTGAAACTAATTAAACCCTAATTACAGTATCATTTTCGAAAACAACTCTTTGTGAAACGTGTTTTTGAACATTTTTGTGTGAGTATATGTATATGTAATACATATAATGGGAAAGACAGTTTTTGCCCGAGATAAATAATTAATGTCATTCTAGACGATCCATTAAGGGTCATTTAGTTGTTGTCGGTCCCGCTCGCTAAAAGCGAACCACTTTATGTATCCACTTCATTTCATACCTCAAATTTTCAGTTAACGTCGATTCACATAATCTATATTTTGATAGTTTTTGTAGATTAAACAAAGTCTGGAGATAAAAAAGTAGCTTAATAGCTACTTTAAATTATAATAGATTATAATAGTCTGCACTCAATTTATAAATGTTATTTATATACATAGGTAATTTTACTATTTAATTTCTCTTTTACTGTGAATTAAAAGTTTTGGTAAAATAATTTTGTTGTATGACCGACAGTCTCGTTCTGGTCTCGTCTCGTATACATGCATAATTAACGTATATCATAATAATATATTCATATACTTACAATATTGCATCCACGAAGATACGAGAAGCTTTGTGATCGTTTTAAAATGAGAAAAAAAAATTGTCCTCTAATTTCAAAATTTTAACTTCTTTCCGTTTCAGGTCAAGATAAACACATTTCGCTTCGTGTTTGTCTATCTGTCTGTAGATGAGTCTGTGTGTCTGACTGAATCCTTGTCACACGCATAACTCATGGACTACTGAACCGATATTGATGAAACTTGGTTGAATGGTTGTGTCTGGCTTGAGGACAGTCTCATTTCAACATTTTAAGTGTCATTTTGACCTATTTATAAATTTAGATTTAAATTGAAATTGTTAAAAAGTTAAAAATATACAAAAAATAATCAGGTGCGTCTTAAGAAAAAATTCAAACTAATATTTTTTAGTAAAATTATATAATAATTAAAAGGCAATTTATCTGTACACTTTTTCGGTTATTTAAATTGTTCAATAATATAATTAACTACCTTTGGTGAATTAAGTGCAAGGAAGCACTGTGTATTTATTTGGCAGATTTTTTTTACATTTTACAATTCTTTCCATTTAAATATTATGACAAATATATTTTAGATCGTATTTACTATAATAAAAAAAAAATTCTCGGTGTGGAACTTATTATTAGCTAAAATTGTTTCCCAAGTACATACCATAGATCCTGGTCCCGTTTTTTGAAAACCTGCTATGATAGACCCATTAACAACATCCTAATCCTTCTGATACGCCGAAAAACACACATCCACAAATACTTAACCCACCCAGAAATGCTCACCGACATTAATAATAAGTGTAAAAAAAGTTTTTAATTAATTTCTATGCTTTTTAATTACGTATTTTTAACTTGATACTAATTATATCACGTCGTTATTACCTATTAACTCAGTATTAATTTTTCTTTAGTAACTGATTAAAACATAAATGAATAAAAATTTTCTCTACGCATATTCCTTTTTTAATATAACTCTATAACTAATACATGTATATTTGTATATAGTATATGTATGTATTACATAACAAAGCAGTAAAAACTTTGCCGCATGCAAATTGAGAAACAAAGAACAAGCAATTATGATCTTCAAACGCTCATTTGAATAATTCAACATTTTCTTTGTAACCACTTTTAGCGTGCATGCTAGGGAATTCATTTTGCATTTATTACACTCTATGTTTACTGTACTAATTACAGCTTTTTTATGATTCCAAACGAACTGTTAAATGCCGTTTTTTTCACATATTTGAATCAAGCATAACTGTATGCCTCGTTTTTAATGACATTTGTTGTTGCTGTATTTTTTTTTTGTCTTTATCGTTGGCGACCGTTATTCCGAATACTTTGTTTATATAATTGTCATTCAGAATTTTGTGTGTAATTAAATATAAGCCGGCTTTGTTTTCTTCCACGCGCGATTGTTGTTGTTTTGTTTTTGAATTAATTATTGTTTTAAGCTAATGGGTTCGGTTGGAGATTATGAATTAATATTTTTTGTCTTGTATTAGTTATTTAACCTTTTCATTGCCACATACTTCTGATTGACAAATTAATGTAATTTTTTTTTATTCAAGATATTTAAGATAAGAAAATACATATATTTTTTATTTATTTAAGTTCTTGGCCACCGGGTGCAGCCCCTCAATTAGACATAGAACTGCATAAACACATATTTTATTTAATAAATTTTAATTAAAACAATATTGTGCATAATTTAGTTTATAGTACGTAGTAATATTATAAAAATACTTATTCGACGGATAATAACTGTCTATTTTCCATTATCATCTCTTATATAGCCTAAGTTAAACTTAAATTTTTAAGTTCATATATATGCAGTTTACATCATATAAATTTACAACGTACGTCTGTAGGATGTAAACATACTAAGATGGTCCTTATTAAGGGTATTTTCAAATTTTAAAGCCCTAAATCGCCTCCAAATATATTTTTTATTGGTACAAAGTCTTAGCTTTCCCCCCAATCGAAATCTGTGATAATGAGAAAGATCTTTTGTGATTTTTCGATTTTCTAAAATTAAGTTTGTCTTTTAATTTAACTGATCTAAATAATATTTATGTAGTTGTTTGGACAGCAATTCAGCGATTAGTTTCAATTTTAGAGCGGACAGATCATTGATTTGTTCTATGAACCATTAACCGATGAAATTTTTATTATTGATCTCGTCTCGCTATTTTGAAAATTGGATAATCTATTTATAGTGAAATATCAAAGAATCGCTAATTGTTTTATCCCACTAACTAAACATTTGATGTTAATATGACCTCAAATATAGAATTTATATTTCACTTACAGATCAATTTAAATTGATATATTTTTTAAAGTTTAAATAAAATCAAGTTTGTACTGTATTTATAATTAAGTATTAAAAGCTCTTAAAGTAGTTGTCGTGTTACAGATGGTATTATAAAAAGGTTATGTTCATAATACCCATTGTAAAATATTGGAAAAATTGGGTTACTACCAAGGTTAGTAAATATATACATAGGTTACCCCATAACGACTGTACGGAGAGTGGCATGAGAGGAGAGACGCGTCATTAAGAATCCTTTTGGTATTTCGGGTCCTTAGGCGCTGATTGGTCAAAAGTTACGAGATAACCTATGCATTAATTAATCTTGGATTCCTATAGACATTTTATTATTAAATCTATACTATACTTCCAGCTGCATGCATCTTCAAACAACTGCTTTTAGCTAGCTGTGCATAGTGTTGCCAGATTGCATCTACTCAAACCGTCAAAGTGTCGATTATTTGTTAAAATTTAATACTTTCTGTGATTATATTTCGAAAACAGAACGGTCTATCATTTTGATTTTTTTTCCCCCAACTTGTTGTTTTGTAGTTTTTTTTTATAAATAAACAACAGTCATAGAAGGTACATTGTATAGCATATACGTACAAAAAATGCAAACTTTGATTACAATTATCTCGAGTTTAAAACGGTCAATCTTTACGTTCGGTAAGAATCATTGTTCCTTTTATTCAGTGATTTTTTAAATTCTACAGAAATCAGCTTTTGCATGACAACTACCTTAAAACATTTACCAACCCGAAATATGTACTCAAATGTACACTAGACTCACATCCAAAATACCGGTACTAGTATTTCCTATAGCAACACCGAAATCAAAGAAACTCTCCAGCTGATGCGATGTAATGAAATTCCATCCACTCCAGCCCTGTCCGCACGTACGTACTATCTCTTTGTAAAAACCTTGAATATGATCTCTCGCGCTCGCGCTAAGACAATATCACGTGACACACAAGACGTGTAACAAAACACTGCCGCGTGTGTGATTTATGTACAAGTGCACTCTCCGGTAAGCAGGAATTATATTCCACCGGAGCTGGAAGCGCGCGAGGCACATGTATGCTCGCGTATATAACCACCCGAGTGATGTTCTTTCGTACTGGATATTGTAAAATTTGTACAGGGGTGGAAATAGTTTAAATCTTACTTTGTAATTATTCCACGTTAGTAAAAAAAAAGGTTTTAATTCTTACTTAATCTGAGCATTTTTGGGTTTTAACTAGAGGTGTACCGGAATTCCGGTAGAACTCACGATGTAGAATTAAAGTGAATATTTTCACGACTATTTTATTATTATTATTTTTATATTATATTATTGTAGCGACGTTCCTACGCTAAAATATTAGATTTCCAAAATTTTAATGTAAATATTTCATACGCACATTTATTTTTAAGAAACAACTTTATTTGCAGTCAGCCGACAACATTCTTTAGTTTTTTCAATATTATAAAAAAAATTAATTTCTTAAACCTGTTCATTTAGTTTTAAACACGTTCGATTTGGATATCCCAGGATCGGCGGTAAAGGCCCAATAAAGATTGCGGTAAAGGTCCAATACAGCTTAAGGTTTCAAACATGCCGACCGGGGTTTTCCCAAACTTTCTAATTACGCTCTGAATTTTTCCCCCTCTCTAAATATCTATCGCTATCCTTTTCTAACCGCTCTAAAATAGGATCATTCATTTTTCGAAACAAGACATTCTGTCCGGTCTCGCTCTAATCAAATATAAATAAACAATAAATAATGAAATCATACACACATAGTTATGTATCGGTCAGGTCTCGGTTCAATCTCGTTCCAATACAGCATAGTGCAAAGAATATTTTATTGGATTGTGATCGAACCTGGCATGGATTGTATCCATAGTGTGAATAGGAACTTCAGTTCGTCTTTGATCACTCTAGTATTGATCACCCAGTAAAGTGTGATCTAAACTTGCGCGATAATGTAAATATCATAAGATTTGATTGGAGCGAAACTGGTCCGAGACCGGCTCGATAGTCTGGATCGACCTAATCATTCAAAACCTAACTTCAATGAATATAATTTATGGAAAAATCAAAATTAATGAAAAACGTTTCTTGTTAACACTAAATAAATAAAATAATCTAGAACAACTGATCCAAACCTAACTCTAAACCATTACATAATCCTATAACCATGTTTATATTTAACTCCTTCTCCCCATTTTAAATAATTAATTAAATGAAACAAAAATTATATTATTGATACATACAACAATAAAATAAAAACCACGGAACCCTTAAATTTATTCAAGGAACCCCGAGGTTCTAGAATATCCTAGAATTTTTTTTCTTGTATAGAGTATATTCTACTAATTGTAGAAGTACTATATACATGAGTATAATACAGTTTTAAAATAAATACAAATAAATTACGATCATAAAACCTACATGAATCTGATTAAAATATATGAATATTAAATATGAAAGCATTTTGCAATAAGTTTTTAGGTATTTATTTGTAATATTATATAGTATGCATTACGTTCAGTAGTTTCGAATTTTTACTGCACAAAAAATCAACTTTCCTCTCTTTTTCCCATACGTAATTTTCACCTTACGAAACAGTAAAATATTTAAAAGTAAAATCAATTAATTAGAAGGACACCAAAATGAATTTAAATTCCATGTGCTGTATTTTCTTTCACATAAAAAAAAACATGCACACACACGTATCTATACATATACTATAATCTATCTCTCTTGCACTGTAGATACACAGGTTCGGTCTTTCAGGATTGTTTATATCTCTATCTCTATTTGATACCCGTGCTCTTGTAGTACACGCCATGTTACAAGGATCATTATGTTCTGTAAATGTTGTTACTGTATTGGATATTATTTACGAGAAATCCGCTATGAGGATTAAAATGTGTGAAAATAAAATCTAATGTTTTTTATTTGAATGGATTATTACGTAATAGATTTTGTTTCGTTGACATTTTTTCAGATTTGTTGAACAGAATATTTGCCATGTATTAAAAAATAATATTAGTCATTCTTGTATAATGGTCAATATAAATTAATATACATATAAGAGGAATTGTTGTACCTCGAGTCTGTTTTTCTATTTTTTTTATAAATTTTATTTTTTCTAACTAATACATTATTAAATATTGTTGTCTTGAATAATTATTTTCAAACATATTTTATTATTAAGGAGAGACTTGTACCTTGGGTCACTGATATGTTTCTTATATCGAACCGAACTGAAATACACAAATAAAAAATGTACTTTATTATTGTTGAACGAGACAGTAACATAGATGGATTAAGAAAATATCGTTTTCGTTATATATGTATAAAACAATAGATTGTTCATAATTTTGTATGTTACTTTTAAAACGAATTAAAAAAATATTTAATTCTTTCAGATAATTTTTAATATACTAGTAAAGTATTTCTAGCATAAAAAAAAACTCCAGTATTTATTCGTTCGTAATAATAATCTTTTCAAAACTTGGCGAGAGTTTTGAACTCACCTCTTCATTTATTCTATTTTAGTGCTGTTTTCAATTGCGCTCACGTTTTTTTAAATTGTAAGCTAGGTATTTGAATAAAATATTTATTTTATAAAAGTTTGTTTCATTTTTTTTAAAACTAATCCGAGATTACTAAAGTATGTTTTTTTTACAAAATTTAAATTATAATACAAAATAAATTAGCTAGTATAATGATCAGTATGTTAATTTTCATAGCAATTTTTTTATAGTATTTGAAAATGAATTTATTGAAAAATATAAAAATTGACCCACAGTACAACACCTTTCTATATTAACTATAAAACGTTTCGCCATAAGAACGACCTTCTGCGTTAAATAACATAAATGTTTTTGAAAAAAATCTGAAAATTAAATGTTATATAATTCAACAATAGCCAAGGCGCCGAAAATGTAAATTAAAAAATAATTTATTGATCTTATAATTCGAGATAAACAAAATTAAAACACTCCAGTGTTATATTAAAGAATCAATATGTTTTTAATTATTTATTAATTAATTAACTTACAATTAAAAAAACCATGACAAGCAAGATTAAATTACGATGTAAATACAAAAATTATAAATTAACTTCACTGGTAAAATTCATTATATGCACCATTAATTAAAATATAAATTAATATTTTGCTTTATTTACCTAGAAAATTATAAATTCATTTTAATTACATGATATAGACTATGCAGATTACTAAAATAAATATTCTTTTAACTAGAGATGGTATTAAAAACGAAATGTAGTTAATTTTCATAGAGTAGATAATTTTCCTCCGTTTTGATTTTATTTCATCTAGAGATCTCATTTGAAATTAAAGATGAAAGAAGGAAAATAATCCATAGTACAAAGTTGTAAGTTTTTCATTCTTAATCTTTGTTTTAAGCTAACATCGAAAATTTGTTTTATTGGAGACGTAATGATACAGAAGAATAAAACTTTTAATCTCTCGGATTATTGAGATAAAGTTGTTTCTTTACATTTTGTATAAAAGTAATCTAACTGGTGTAAAATTCAGAGATAGAATTCAGGCGCGCATTTATATTTTTATATTGAAAATTATTAAATAAATTGGTTACAAAATAATAATAAAGCATATGTTCAAAATCTGAAATTATTTTTTTTAATTAAACCTATTGAAAACACAAATGTATTTTTGTACGATATATTCTAAAAATAGCCTTTTCAACAAATAATTTATTATTATGATAATTTCGAGGTTATTACATTACTCTCTTATATACTCAAATTAAATGAATAATTAATTTTAACAAAGAATTCTTTACTACTTTAATTAAATAAAACGGTGTCTTATAACAACTTAAAACAATCCCCTCTTCACCCCGCCACTAAATCCGACACTGTACTTGTGTAAAATACAGAGACGAGATTGGTTCTTCGTGTTTCTTATTATGTAATGTAAAGGGAACCAGGGATTAGTGGACGACATTAACGATAAAAGATGAAAGTGAGGCAAAGCTTTGTTTCTGGGCTTCTGTATTATCTCTATCACTCTCTTTCTCGTTCTACTGTACAACGCATCTCCACTACTTGTACTGCGTTTGTTTTCTTCTTGTAAACGGAATTTAAATATGATTTAGTCGGTACTTTTTTTTCAAGATGCGTTATTTTATAAGAAAGTTATGAATATGTGTTTTTAAATACCTGAATAAAAATATTAATTTATAGTCGACTAATATATATTTGTTTAGTCTTTTTTTGGTTTTTGATATTTATTTATTATTTATATAATACTTTTAGATACATCTATATTTTATAAAATCAAATATCATTTGTACTGAACAATTTTTTTACACCTAAAATGTGAAATATCGCAATACATTTTTTTTAATAATAGAAGATTATTTTGCCTGAAATTCACATTTATAATATGTATGAGCAGTTAAATGCATATAAAAAAAATAACACCCTCTTTTATTTTTTTTATAAAGATATCCACTGCAATGTGTGATGATAACACGACCAAACCGACGCGGCATACACCCAGAAGCCAAGATCCATACTGTTTATATATAGAAGAATAATAAATTACAATTTACGAGTTTCCATTCTTTTTTAAATATTTAAAAATAAAATTAAAAACACTCAACAAATGTTATGTTTATTGCTGAACATTTTTTAAATAGAAAAATAAATATGTATGATATTATTACTTCTACGTTATTATTTTTATAATCATTGACATGTATAGCAAAACTCTATATATGGGATTTGTCTTATGTGCTATGCGTTACAGTTTTTTTTACTTTTACTTTACTTTTTTTATCTAGATTAGATTCATATTTATATAAGTTCTAGCTTTAAAATGTAATATGTTACATGTTTCCACTTACTTATTTTATATATGTATAGAATAAAGTTTCTCAGAATTGTACATATATTATATACTTATTATAAGTTTTAAAATAATCATAAATAATACATTTCCAGTACCTTATCCTATTCCTATAAAATATATAATAACTGGAAAGATAACTGTGTTGTACCTACTCAAAAGTTTATTTAACTTTATAATTTTATATATTATAAGGTATCTACATAAATCAAAAGTATCGGATGTATCTACACATAGATTTGTCGATTGGTTCACCTACATTTACTTTTTTGTATACAAGAAATGATTGTTTGACTTTTATATCACTTAATAATACTCAGCGTAATGGCGTCGGTGTATAAATCGCAAGGAACTGTGATTTAAAGAGCAATAAAAGTCATGGGGAACCGTAAACTCCATTGTTGTGGCGAGCTGAAGTGTGAGTTGGCGCGAACAACAATTAGAGGATAAATCTTGTGCAGCGCTTGTGGTAGCATAAACTTGAATGTTGCGTATAAATAGTCAAACTAAATAGAAAAATTGTTTTTATAAGTATCGATGGTAATGCCATCTTGATTACTTAACTGTTTAATAATTTTTGTAAACATTTTTTCCTTTTTTATATATACATAAAATGTATATTATTGCCCGCTATTATCAACGAATTTAAAGCTCCTTTAGCGCTAAATGTCCTTTCACCCAAATTTTGTATATTGCAAACGAGATTTAAATCAATATCAATGAAAAATGTACATAATTTGGGTTGTAAAAACAGCGCAGAAAATTAAAAATACATTTAATAAAATTCTGTTAATAATAATACAGTTAGTTACAGGAACATTTTGTTAAACTTGATAATACCAGGCATATATGTATTAAATATGCATCTAGTAATCATAAAAGATTCAAGTTCGAGATTTCAATGGAATTACACGTTTTGAAGATACGGTCATTATTTCAATGGCACCTGTGAGTCTGTCTATTGGTCTTTGAACGCTCTATAGCCAAAACGGTGACACATATAAAATTTTAATATTAATGTAATGTAATACAGTATTTAAGTAAAACGCAATTTTACAGTATAGAAATCATTAAGCATTTAATTTAATTTAATAATAAAATATTTTTTTCTTTTTTAAGCAGATTTCGTTTGTATTCGACCTAGAACCTTTATGGGTTTTTGGCTGCCTCTATACAATGTGTATTATGTAGGCCTTAGATTAAAATAAAATATTACAACATTGTAATAATAAACTATTGACAACGAAATCATTAAAAATAAATTTTATATACATATATACTTAGACCTAGTACCTAATTAAATGATATAAAATATACAAGAAAAAAGCAGTAGATAATAATAATATGATTGCATAAGATGTACTTCGGGCTAAATTTTTAAGAACTAGCTTTTAACTGCTTTAGTTATACAACAGTACAAGTTTTTCTTTTACTTTAATCCAGTTAAAAAGAATTTAAACTTACTGATACTTTTGAATACTTCATTATTACAAATTATTCACAGTTACACTACTGTCCGTAAATATTTAGACACTATTTTCTATAAAATTAGGATATTATTTTGTCTTCGTAAGATAGTAATTACTACTTTTCTTCTTAGATGTATTCATTTCTTGATTGTGTTTAAAAAAAGTTGTTTTTGGGCATGCGGGCGATACGTTTTATAACAGATATCAAGGCATTATATTTTGACTATTTTACTTTGTTTTAGTATTACGTCACTGTTATTTTTGTTAAATAACTCGTGTTTAACAAGATGCTCATATTCCAGTACTTTTTTTTTTAAAAGAATTGATACTTTTAGTCGATTGACTTGATATATAAAGATAATTTAGTCGATATTTGTATGACGAATTGAAGTTCACTGCAGGAAATTTCACTAAAAAATTTCAAATTTTTGATTTCGTTAGAAGTATGTTTATTGTATAGAAAATGACGTGAAAAGTTGTCTGTTTCAAACCGCAGGTCTGTATCTCGAACCGTTCTCGAGATTTAGCCTCTCAAAGTTTTAGTTTTTTTCAAATTTTTGGAGAAAAAAGGCCATAACTTTTGAACGCGTGATCGGAATTGATTTTAGTTGACGGATTTGTAATCAGCGTGTCAAAATCTATGTAATGACATATATAATACTTTAAAATCCAAAAAAAAAATTTTGGTCAAAAATCGACATTTTTTTAAGGTATACCCCTTTGAATTTTTTCGATTTTTCGCGAAATTTTTTTTTCCAAGTTTTAAGGTATTATACATGTTATTATATAGATTTTGACACGTTGATTTCAAATCCGTCAACTAAAATCAATTCCGACCACACGTTCAAAAGTTATGGCCTTTTTTCTCCAAAAATTTGAAAAACTAAAAATTTGAGAAGCTATATCTCGAGAACGGTTTGAGATACAGACCTGCGGTTTGAAACAAATAACTTTTCACGTCATTTTCTATACAATAAACATACTTTTAACGAAATAAAAAATTTGAAATTTTTTAGTGAAATTTCCTGCAATGAATTTCAACTCGTCATACAAATATCGACTAAAAAACAAGAAAATAAGACGTAGAGGTATTATATAGAAAAATCCACATTCACAAATTATTTCATACCAAAAAAATATATATACACACGTATAAACCCATTTAAACCTACCATACCACATATGGTACAGCAGAATAAGCAAATATTTTCAAGTACGTACCCACAAATTGTAAATCACATTAAAACACGAATAAAAAAAATTAAAAAAAAAAAGCGTGTCTAAATGGGTTAATAAACTAAACATTTAAATTAATTAATTAAATATCCTACAGCAATTATTCAAATACTCAATACACATACATTGTTTACATACCTAATAAAGATCGCATACAAATGCAGATCTGCGAACAATTGTTTATTTATACAGCGATACAAACTTGTAAACAACTATAAATATTGTTACATGTATGTGAGAGCGTTTCACACAAGACTGTGGTTTTCTTCCGTATTTGTTACGCGTAGTGGGGTAGAGGGAGGCAGAAGGCGAGGTATGTGTGTTGTCAATATGCACAGCACGCCTACAATGATCTTTATCGTAAACAGTGAAATACAAATTGATCATGATGTTTAGATTAATTTGTGTGTATTATGTAGCGATTAATACTATTATATCTGCCATATGTGATTTAGAATGTGTTTGGGATGTAGGTCGGTCGGTGATGATCTATATATTTATATATCTATAAATATGTCGACGGAAATTGTTAATAAAGTGTATATTGTATATTAGGGTGGAGTGAAAAAATGTTTTTTTCGAATCTTCGAAACGCTATATGCGCAAAATGTGCATTTGTATATCCTTAAAACACCTTATGAAGGAATTTGAAATTGGATATCATCCTGAGGTTCCTAAATTATTTTCTTTATTAGAAAAAAACATAAATTTTTGGGCATAATATTTCGGTAACGGGGTAAGATATTTGAATGCGCAATAGTTTAAATTAAAGAGACATTCAGTACCTTGAAAATGATATATAATAGTCAAACATTTATTATAGTTAATCGTTTGAAAAATGCTCTCAAAATAAGATTATTTTTATAAAAAAACCAAAAAATAAACATCATTTAAAAAAAAATGATTAACTATAAAAAAAAATTACAGTTACATATTATTTTAAAGATACTGGATTGCTCTTTAATTTAAATTATTGCGCATTCAAATATCTTTCCCCGTTACCGAGATATTATACTCTTAATTCTGTAAATTTAATGAAATTAAGGTGTTATATCTCGATAACGGGGAAAGATATTTGAATGCGCAATAATTTAAATTAAAGAGCAATCCAGTTTTTTATAGTTAATCATTTTTTTTTTAAATGATGTTTATTTTTTAGTTTTTTTATAAAAATAATCTTATTTTAAGAGCATTTTTCAAACGATTAACTATAATAAATGTTTGACTATTATATATCATTTTAAAGGTACTGAATGTCTCTTTAATTTAAACTATTACGCATTCAAATATCTTACCCCGTTACCGAGATATAATGCCCAAAAATTTATATTTTTTTCTAATAAAGAAAATAATTTAGGAATCTCAGGATGATATCCAATTACTAATTCCTTCATAAGGTGTTTTAAGGATATACAAATGCACATTTTGCGCATATAGCGTCTTAAAGATTCAAAAAAAAATGTTTTTCACTCCACCCTAGTATATACCTATGAACAGTCGACTCTCGATAATTTAAATCTCTCAATAATTTGAAGTTTTTTCCGGCCCCTTGAAAAACACTCGATAAATTAAATAAATCCATGTATCATCGTCCCCTCGGTAATTTGAAGTTGTAGTACCGGCATCTTGCTCTATAATTTGAAGTCAGTGCTCCTCAACTCTCTATAATTTGAAGTCTTTTGAATCACTTCTGTAATTCGTTTAATCATGGATGATCATGCACAGACTTGTTCTTTGTTTACGTACATAATTGAGTTTTTAGTTTTCGTTCAAACAAAAAAAAAATTACGGACTTATTTTTGAAATAAACATTTATGTAGTTTTAATATTTTCATTTTCTTATTTTTCATAAGTGTATGTATCAATTGAACCATATATGTACAATATTGTACAAAGTATGTGTATTACTTTTTAAATAAAGACCACTTTGCACATATGTACTTACTTTTAGTCAAACTCTTGTTTATTTGATTTTTTCCTAACTTCTTCTTGGTTAATTGAACTCTTATTATTTTGAATTCTCGGTAATTTGAACTTTTTCTCTGGTCCATTGAGTTTCAAATTATCGAGAGTCAACTGTACATATATCTATGAAGGCAAATAAAATAAATAAAAATAAGTTTATTTAAATCTTTATTAACCCATTACCAAAATAATTCCGTAACTCTCAAATTAAACAACCGATTTCGATGTGTTTTTATTTATACATTTGGAAATTTGAATGCCGTATGAACTTCTTACATTTTTTTTCGATTAATGTAAAATTGAAAATTTTTAGTCAGTTTTGGTAGATATTATTTAGGGCCTGTTTTGGATTCAACACTTCTGGCTCAAGCGCGGCATATAAATTTTAATTGTAGTTTAGAACCACTTAAATAAAAAAAAAATGTTTTCTATAAGAAACAATCAATTAATTTCTAAAAACTGTTTTTTTATGCTTGTTTGAAATGGTGAACTAAACCGATTTATTATAACTAAATATATTATTTTATATAAATACGTTCACCAAATAATACATAACTTGTTCATTGCAAAATATGTATATGTAAACTTATAGACCAATCAAATTAGATTTTTAAATGGAATTAATATTCGCCTCGATTATTTTAGCGCTAATCGATGGCAAATGATGTCCCTAAACATATCAAAAATGCAAGACCTCAGGGAAATACACTAACAAAAAAAAATTGAGTGCTGGTTATGCTTAAATCGTCGATGCAGTGAAAACGATGTAAGATAGAGCAAAAATGAACAGAATTAATTTTACAGATAAGAAAATTTCCTATAAAAATGGTACTTCGGTTGATAACTAAAACTAAACTAAGTCAGGAGTGAGAGTCGTTCAAATCTTGAGACCAAAATGTAGTTTTTTGAAAATGTCACAGTTTTTGATATTTTATTGGCGCGAAAATAATCGAGGCGAGTATTAATTTCATTTGTCACCTATAGGAAATTTCTAATTTGAGTGGACTGTTATGATAATTTTTTAATGTATACAGTAGTGACAAAGTGAAGAATTAGTTATTTTATTGACAGAATGATATATTACTAACTGATATTTTATTTAATTATGTCGTATTAATTTTGTTAATATTACGCACATGTTTTTATTTGTTACATATTACAATCTATAAAAAAAAGACTTTATGATTTTGTAATGGCATACATTTCTCTATACTTTAAATTGAATTGACGTGTATTTACATATTCTTGACATATGATTGCTTGAAACAACATTAAGTTAGTAACATGTTTCATTTTCTTGTTCTCAAGTTGTTAATAAATATAGATCGAGTTTGTTAAATTGGTGTTGCGTTACATACATTATGTGATACTGGTTTAGAATTCTCGGTTGACATAATATAAAATATGTATAGATTTAATTAACTTCCATTTAAAGTTATATTGGAGTTGAAATTTTCTGTTGTTCTTGCACTGTTAAAATAACTATTGTAATTGTGACATGCATATATGGTATAAGCTATTTTAATGAATGAAAAATAATGAACTACAAAATTTCTAATTAGATTACCATTAATTATTCTTAGTGACAATAAGCGAGTTAAATAAAGAATTTGAAATAAAACAATTTAGTAGTATTTAATACCAGTTTGTGTAAAAAAAACACTGTGTTTGTAAATAACATAATTCTTTAAATGGGAGGGGTGCTTTTGGATTGTTTTTAATAAACATATTGTATACGTATATGAATTTAATAATCCTGTCAATATGGCTGCCCTGTATGTCTTATCCTGCGATTATCGGCCCATCAGCAACATCCTACATCCATCTTGTTACCCCGTGAAAAAAATTATCTTGATTTAGCCCCTTCGCGCCCTCTCGGAAAATTATATTTTACTAGAGGGTGCCATTTTACATGTACAGTAAAAATTTCAAGTTTCTAACTTATATAGTTTACGAGATATTTTGCTTTGACTGAAAAGGACGGACGGACGGACGACAAACCCTAAAAAGGAGTTAATTTTATCACCTTTTGAACGGATCGTAAAATACAAGAATACCTACTTGTTATGTATACACGTAGGTATACAGAAATCCTATAAAAAATAAATATAAAACCTATAACACACAAACTTTAAATTAGTATAAGAAAACTAAAACCAAAATGAAAACATACGAGTGTAACATTTTCCCCACACGAATCAATGGAGCAATCGTTTCGAATAAAAGCCCAAGCTTAACAAATCTGGTAGTCCATAACATGTGTGTTCAAACTACTACTTCAATATTTACATTGAAAAATTTGGCACGATCAGGCTGGCGCTGGGAAACGATGGATAGATGAAAGGGTGGTGGTGCATCACCGTTGGTACGGGGCCGCACTACCGCTGTCTGTTTGATTGATTACCCGCATCTTCTATTCTGTAGCTGTAATGGGGCGTATCACGAGCAAATAGTGAACAACTAAGAAGATAATTTGATAGCAGAAAACATTCTTTTTCTTACGACGAAAATAAATGGTTATATGATTGATTCCGAAAACAATAACAAAGTAAACATTATATCGGCTCATCGTTTATCACATATTGTTTGCTCCAATACGTCATCTGCTAGATTTTTTCACTACTATTATTATTTTTTTACAAATGTTATGATTTTAATTCGTTTTTTATACATGAATGCATTTATTTACTGTAACTATTTTATACTAATAATCAGTGTCTTGAACCGGAATTTATTTATGATTCAGGTTCGGGTTCAAGTTTGTAACTGAAAGAAAATTATTTTGTTTGAAAAAATATATATAATTAACAAATAAAACATTTTTTGAAAAGAAAAAAACAATAATAGCCATTAAAATATTGCTAAAAAAATTACATTTTAAAGATTGAAATCTTAACTTTTCGATTTTTTTTGCAAATTGAAATGTAATTCAGTTATACACTTAAAAAATATAGTAAAAAATATATAAATTTTAGTAGTTGACTTGATAAGTCACATCATATTATAAAATTCAAACAGATTTCTAGTTTTAGTACATTTTATAAAATCTTTTAAAATTCATTGGAGAAAAATATTAAAAATAATTTATTGAACCTTTTAAAAGTAAATGGTTATCGGTTATCCAAGAAAAGGTTCGAATTCAGGTTCAGTTTCGTTGACTTTGAAAAATAGCGATTCCAGTTCAGGTTCAGGTTCCTGCTAATAATACTTTTATATTGATTTTACATACAAATATTTATTTAATTTTATTTATTGTAAATAATAAATTATATTAAGTTTATTGGATAAAAATCAGCTAAACGAAATAATCTATATTTTCAACGATAAGGTAATATTTTTATCTACCAACTAATTCTGAACGTTTACTTAAAAATAAAAAACTCGTATCTATAAAATTATTAACATAAAATTGGTATGGGACTTTATTTTTTTTAGTTATATAAAACAAATATTATTTCTGTCTTACTGAAAAACGATATAAAAAAATTAATTGAATATAAATAATAGAAAATAACGTTATCTAAAAATAATATAATAGTAGTGACGTTAAATATAAATAAAAACAAACTTGTTTGTTTAAACGTCAAAATTTATTAAAGAAGAGGAAACCGCATGAATTTTATTGAGATAACGACATCTTTCTCAACTTTAAATCTTTATTAATAGCCTGACGATGATTCTGTGAATCGAAAGCTTGCGGTTTCCTCTTCTTTAATAAATTTTGACGTTTAAACAAACAAGTTTGTTTTTAGTTATCTAAAAATTATATATTTTTTAATATTTTTATTTTTTAATTATAAAACACTTTTTTTGTTTAGTTGATAGGAGATAGAAAAAATTAATGATTACATTATAAAAATAACGTTCTCTTTTACTTTTGTTTTAAAACGGGCGATCTAAATAACTTAAATGACAACAAATCACTATTTTACCTTCCATTTCTAAAATCATTGGAATTATTACAGCTAATAGACTTTATAACACGTCACAATTCAGTAACGATCAGTATAGCTTTACAAAGGGTAGAAATATTAACCAAGCTATCTTTAAGTCCCTTACACATGTACTAAATACTTGGAACAAAGGTGAATATTCAGTCACGATGTATTTTGATATCTCTAAACCTTTAAATTGTGTCGACAGATCAGTCTTATGTCACAAATTATATTTTTATGGTATCTTGTCATCCTATATAACAGAAAGACAACAATGCGTAACAATTAGCACTTATAATAGAGATTTTTTTTCCTCATGGAAAACATTAGATAGAGGCGTGCCACAAGGGTCAGTTTTAGGGCCCTTGTTATTTATCTTATATATTAATGACGTATCAAAAATTATCATGGATCCGTTGACATTTTTTGCAGACGATACTTCAAGTATACAGGATGTCTCGTTTTAAAAACTCCTCACGAATATTTCCTAAGATAAAAACGCAAGCAGAAAATTTTTCAGACAGTTGTCACATTTTAAGAATTTTTAGAATTTTTTTTTAAATTAGCAAAATTTGCAGAAACTTGGATTTTCATGAATTAATATTTTGTTATTTATACCTTATTTCATTTTTTTTTTTTATTATATTCTATTTTTCTGTAACGTATTCTATGTACAATTGTATCAACCAAACTTTAATAAATTTATTGTTATTATTATATAATAAACATTTTTTTTCTGTAATGAACCATTTCAAATGTATATTTTTTTAAATCGAATAAGTATAGTTATATCCTGAATTTTTTTTGGTGAACAGAATATAAATTATTACTAATTAATAATTTAAAATAATTATTATAATTATTCTAATAATATTATCTAGGTACAGTTTGTATTTAAAACATTTGTTTTTAATACGTATCATTTCAAAAATTATAAGACAAATTAAAAATTCCGGTTGTAAGATTTTTTTCAAAAATAGCATGTTTTCGTCTTTTTATAGCTACATGTCTACAGACTGACAGACATACAGACACCATGGCAAAAATAATAATTAGAATGGATCCAGGAAAGTCAAAATGGATATTTCAAAGTTCTCCTAATTAAATAACTTTAATTTAAAAAACTTATCCACGCTTTTATATTTCCCTTAAAAAACTATATCTAAGTTAAGAACATTAAACTGTCAAAAATAGATGAAAATTCAATTAAAATGAGTTGTAGTGAAATAATATGTGCAAATTTCATTTGATCTATGCGTTTTGAAAGTGTATTCGAAAGACGCGTTCAAATATTAAGTGAGAAATTCATTGTGATATACAGTGTGGTCATATTTGCGTAACGGAGTAGATCCATGAATATGAATTCGGGTAACTAGATTTATAACTGATAGAAGGGAAGTGAGACAGAGCCTGCCGGCGAAACATTACTTATGGAAATTGACTTGGTTAATTTATTCCAGCAACTAACTTTAAATCATGCTCCAATTATGTAGATTTTATTTTGTTTTGCTATCTTCTGAACCGCTCACTAAATTTTATATTGTACGACTTGCACTGAATATTTTTTTACTTTGAAAAATTTGTGATAAAATACTTTTAGGCACAATTTTTAAACGGAGGCTGTGTAAAGTTAGAAGATTATTATTAGAAGTGTCTTGATGATTATTAGATTTTCTATATTTTATTTTAGATTGAAATTAAATTCGTATTAATATTAAATATGTAAATGCTTTTATCCGAGGTAAAAAAATAATATATGACTCTGATTTAATTTCTTTTCAGGTCTATACAGTGGTATAATATTTTTGAAAGACATTGAGGGCTTAATGAGATAAAAATATTTTTATATAATATATTAATTACGTTTTCAGATATTTTGCAGATTTATTCTTACGTTTTTTTGTTGTAGTACCTTATTTATACTATGATCCACCTATAATCTATGTAAGTTTAATTATTTTATACAGGTTACCATTAAAAAATGTAAACTTAAAAAAATTCCATGTCACAAAAATCATTTTTTATGGTACACCCTATATTTTTTATTTTAAAGTATATAACTTTTAATTCCATACAAATTCGTACCTACAGTTTTTTTAGATATCATTAATGTGTATCATAATAGATATCATATGTATTTTCGGTACTTGTTTATTCTATTTCCAATGACATTTTGAGTCCGCTATTTTGAATTTTTGAGTTCTGACTACAAAAACTTCCAAAACCCATTAGCTTGGACTAAGAGGCGAAGTTAAAGGTTGAATAAACCAGCTCCCGTCGGGGGTGAAAAGCCCATAGAATGGAAGAATCATCGAAGGGGGGTGCCGACAATACCAAAAAAAAAAACCCTAGCTACGCCCCTGATTTTAAGTGTAGGTAGTTACCTGACTTCTTTTTATGATAATGTAAAAGAAAAAGTTGAAATGCACTTTAACCCAATTACACTTACATAACGAAACAAGAGTATTTGTAAATATATATTTACACCAAATCAGAAAAATTTATGTACTTGCGTGAAACACATATGGACGATTCAAAATCCAAAGCGACTCTCGACAAAACAAAATTAATGTTTTTTATAAACAGATTTATAGGAAGTCACACATGTATAAGAAACAAAAAAATCTGTAATTTATTAGCCAATAAATGATATATCGAGCGATTTGTTTAATTTCCGGAAAAAAATATATTACTAATCAAATACCTAAATCAGAAGTGGCCAAAGTGTTTTCTAAACGGTTCATTCACTTCTAGTTATTTATAGAAATTGTAATCAATAAAGTATATTATAAAATATAAATATAAAATATAAAATATAAATTGTATAAATATTTCTAATTCTGTGGAAACATTCTCACGAAATAAATGATAAATTATCTTTTAAATAGAACTATTTTACAGTGAAAATGTACCTTATATTGTAGCAATATATTTTGCATATAAATCATTATATACCAGTTCAAAACTTTCTTTACATTAAGATAATATTTAGAATCATATATCATTGCAGTGACTTACATGATAATACTGCTTGTTAAATTCAAATTTCTAAAGATATATATTATACAACAAATTTTGAAAATTAAAAACATTGTTTATATCTACTGATTTCACTTAATATGCAGATAGGTATTTGCAAACCAATTTTTATTTTACGTAGTTATTAAATTCATCTGAAGAATACATTGGTACGATTTGGAATTAAAATTCATATTGGACTGTTTTCGCTAATAAAACATTTATTTATTGATCATATATACAGAATGATTAAAAAAAACTGTCATTAGGTATATCCTCGAAAAAACATTTGTTTATACAGGATATCCCAGATAAGCATGAAATGCATGGGGATTTCCTTTTCCTAAACGGTAAAAGATACAGATTCGGTGAAAAGAGATAAATTATTTGTAAGGAAGGGGTGAGTATTACTGCATTAAAAAATATTAATAATTTTATGTGGTTTTGGTAGTATACCCAAAAATCTTAAAAATCCGAATTTCTATAAATGGCTATAACTTTTTTGTCAAAGAAGATATGTACTTTTTGTTTATGGTTTCTTAAAGTACCTATGGTGTAGAATTGATTGGTGTATTTAGAATTTTTACATCACTTTTAGTTTCCGAGTTACAAGCACTAACTTTAGTATTTTTTATGGGCCACACTAAAGTTGTCTGTAGCATATTTGAACATGTTCTTTACTCTACTTTACAACGATATGTCACTTGTCATATTTATTTTTTACTTTACATATCCATGTAAAGTAAAAAAAATACGTTCAGATATGTTATAACTAACATAGTGGCCCATAAGAAAAACTAAAGTTAGTGCTTGTAACTCGAAAACTAAAAGTTATATAAAAATTCTAAATATACTAATCAATTCTACACAAAAAGGGCTTTATGAAACCGCAAACAAAAAGTACCTATCTACTTTGACAAAAAAGTTATAGCCATTTAAAGAAGTTCCGAATTTTCAGATTTTTTGATATACTGTCTAAACCACATAGAATTATTAATATTTTTTGATGTAGTACTACTCACTCCTTTCTTACAAATATTTCATCTCATTTAACTGAATCTCTATCTCTTACCGTTTAGGAAAAGAATTTCACACTTATCTTGGACATTTTTGCCTAAAATAATTTTCTCAATTTACTTTTAATGTTTGGATCGTTAATTCTAAATTACCTAATAATATTATATTTGATGCAAATTAGAAGTCTAGTTGTTATCACAATCAATTATTCTATTGACCCTATAGAGATTTTGCACAATTAAAGACACTACAAAAAATCATGTCCTATTTTTTCAGTTAAATATGCACATATATTAAAACAAAATATTCAGATCGATAAAGAATAAATAAAAAGTGAATTCTACGTAACAAAAAACTACAAAAAAACTTGTCCGAACTGGCCGGGTAATGTAACATGGCTTGCATGCGACATCCGAGCCTGCGGGCCCGGTTTTGCTCCACTTAACACAAATGAACAACATTTAAAATATTTACGTTTTTTAAATCGTTATTAGGTATTTACTGATAATTGCAATGTAATTTTACATAGTCTTTGTAAATTATTTTTTATGGAATGTTTGATTTTGTTTCGTAATAGGTATTTCCGTGAAACAAAATGTTCCTATGAAATGTTTTACACATTTTTTTAAAATATACATGTAAAATATACCAGCAGACAAAGATGTTTGAAGAAGAAGAATACATGTATTTGAAATTTTTCAACAACTTATGTAACCACGGTATATAATACGAATATTTATTGTCAATATTACAGAAAACTTGTAAATATTTTTTTCTTGTAAAAAAACTTGACCTAAAATAATAAATTTTGACTTTCATCTTCGAATTTGGCCATAAACTTCAAGAGAAGTTTTAACAAATTATTTAAAAAATTCTAAAGAAAAGAATGTTTTTGATTGTTTTATATTTTAATTTCATTTTTAGATTTGATAATTCTTAATAACTTAATTTTTAACTTTTAAAGTATAAATAATTTTATTAAAAATACTTTTATAACTTAAATTATAAAAAAAAATATTTTTGTTTATTTTTTTATTAATTATTTATAAAAAACTTGTTATGGTGTTTACAGGATGAAATTTAAACTAATATTTAAATCTTATTAAGCTTTAAATTTACGAGAAAAATAATATTTTATAATATATAATATTCTGTTAATATTAACAGAAGAGAAATAACATTGATTGTTACATTCTATATCAGTATGGAGGTTTTTAAACATAACAATATTTTTATATACGCGCGACTATACTACAATGTTATTCATTACTGATAAAAAAAATCTTGTACATACTACAAAACAACAGTTATATATTATATTATTAAATTGAAATGTCAGTTCAAATAAAAAATGAATATCATATTAATTTTCCACACTAATGAATCAATTGATAAACATATTACGTTCGCTGTTCTAATTGTCATTTATTATATTAAAATTACATACAATTTAAAGTACACATAGCTTATATAATCTCCAATGTATAGTAGTTTCATTAAGGCATTTAATTTCAACAAGGTATACTAATAGAGTGACTAGGTATATGTATATTCTGAATAAACATATGCATAGACAGTTGAATTACTTTCTACAAGACGTATCTATTTTCAACTACAAGTAACGTTATTATGTGACACTAGTTTTTGCTACATGTTATTCAATCTGTCAAGACAGTATTAGATTTGCTCCATATAGCATGTGGGTGCCAATACTAGCACCAAGAACTCGTTGCTTAAAAATAAATTAATTACGCGTTGCATAATACGAAGAAAGTGAATGCGGAATAACCTTGATCTGCGACAAAAGTATGTGTAACTTGTTATACAAATGTAGAGCAGTAGCCGTTTGGAGAAAGGAGCCGCCCATTCAATACCCAAACAAACCAACAGGTATAAAATGCCGGCGCAATTTTCAAAATAGTATCACAAAACAAATTGTGTTTGTACAGTTAAGTGTTGTATAGTAGAACTATCAAACCAACGTTATCAAAATGTTCAATATCATCGTTATCGCTTTGTGCGCTACAGGAGCTTTTGCTCAATATGGACACTATGCCCAACACGGTCTGATTGCCGCTCAGCCAGTGTATGCCCATGGACACAACGATCACTACGAACACGCTCCAGCTAAGTACCACTTCGAATACGCTGTCCATGATCCCCATACCGGAGATGTTAAGGAACAAGCCGAACAACGCGAAGGAGATGCTGTCCAGGGACACTACAGTCTTGTCCAACCAGACGGTGTCCGTCGTATTGTACACTACACCGCTGACAAACACAATGGATTCAACGCCCATGTTCAATATGAAGGAAAGGCCGTCCATCACGCACCCCAACAACACCACGTCGCTGTTGCCCCAGTTCACCACGTCGCTCCAGTCCATCACGTTGCCCCAGTACATCACGTTGCTGCTGTTCACCACGTAGCTCCAGTTCACCACGTTGCCCCAGTACACCATGTTGCCGCTGTCCACCACGTCGCTCCAGTCCACCATGTTGCCGCTCCAGTTTACCATCATCAACCACTCCATAGTGCTCATCATGGTGCCACATCCCACATTAGCTTCTCTGGACCAATCCATAATGTTGGACACCACTATTAAATTTTAAAGACTGTTTGATTTTTTCGCCTTTCACACATAAACTGCATCTTTTTCATATTGTATATAAAACTCATAATTATTATGTATATATATTGAAAATATTTTTTATACTTCATTATTTTTTTGCACAATAAAATGTAGATGTGTTTTATTTAAAACAAACTATTTTAATTAATTACCTTTACCAACATTCTAATAGATCATTAATTTATTACCGATCAAAATTTTGACTATAATAAATAAATAAACTTTCACAAAAAAACAACAACGTTTAATTGGAAATGGATACTTCTAGAGGAAGAAGAGAAAGAAATATACACATAATCCTCGTTGCTCTTTTATTTTATTCTCATTCTCAAGAAACAGCCATCGTTCAAATAGTAAATGATCCAAAACTTGAGTTTTATTTTTTGTATTACGCAAAGCTTTATAAGAAATTACATAAATTGGTTCAGATTTTTAGTAAAGATAACATATTGTTAATATAATAAAAAGAATGTTTCCGCTTAGATTAAATATATAATATATGATATTCATTTTATTTCATAAACGTCGCCGTTGCCTACTTTTGTTTCTTTTTCATTTTAATTTCGATAGTTTAACATTATTTAATAATGTGTATTTAAAAAAAAAAAACTTCATTTTTATTTTTAATATACTTCTACATACGGGTATATAATAATTTTTTATCTACTTTATGAAATGCTATAAATTATTGAAAAATATCCTCGTATCATATTATTTTTAATTAAGATTTTTTTACACGACGAACTATTAATAAAAATACACATTTATTATCTTATATTAATCTTAGTGACATTTCAATATCTTTATCAGATTATTTTCTTGTTTTTCTTTAGTATTATATATTTTCTAACGTGTATATGTCATATCATATCTTATAACATTATTTTGTCATTTTTATTTTAAATTTTTGGTAATTGAATAAATAAAACGAAATACTCTGCAGGTGCCTTACGCAGTACGTTGGAGACAGTACGCGACGGTTCTGATAGGTTAAGGACCTTGAAATATTGGGTCCAATATGGGACCTAAATCATACAAAGTTACAGTTTTATATAAAAAAAACATACAAATAAATGTAAGGTCTAAACACATTACCTCCTTCTTTTGATAGAGGGTTAAAAAATAACCACAAGGAACAAAAGCAACACTGTCGAAGTTATTCATACCCTATAGTAGGTATTTCAATAAAGTTGTGACCCATTTTCATTGATATCACATCAAAGTTATCCACAAACCTTTAACCTCAATAAGCAATTACAAACTATATAATATACATTATACGTATAATATTTCAGAACAAGTTCGCTGAAAGGAGTAAATAGACCATCTACGTATATATATAGTTAAACCTATAGCATGATACAAATTTCTAACAAATAACCACCTGTTGGCCACGTTTCACGTAAATAATCAAAACATTTATAAATAATATATATTTTTATTACGTTGATGTAATTGGCACCACATTTGATACGTATGCAAACGCATAAATCCTGACAAAAGGACCTGTCAGTGTGATAAATTGTTTGATTGCTAGTATTATACAAATATATGTATGCATGCGCGATTTCCACCGGTTCAATCACACAGATTTGTCTCCATAATGTGACCAATTGCAGCATTTGTCAACTTGACGTTTTCCTTTCACTGTAATTTTATTTGTACTCTCAGTGGTGGTCCTTGCGAGTTGATATCTAGGCTCAATAGTTAGTAAGAAATGTGGATTGTGATTTTATAAAATTTAAACCATAATTCTGGTTTGGTTACTAGAAATAGTGTCTTATTTAAAGTATTAAGTATGTAATTGAGCCAAGACAATCATTATCATATTATAATCTTAATACTACTATATTATTATTTCTTTTTGAAGCAATATTATCTGACAAAAAATAATAAAAATTCTCTTTTGACTTGAATAACGTATAATATTTTACGTCAGATACTGGGTGGGCATTTCAGAATCTTGATGTAACGCGCTGTAATCAGTTTGCGCGCTAGCGTAAATTTACAATCAGTATATCTCGACACTCAGAACAGCTACTACACGTATTATGATATTAAACTGATATTTATTATCAAATAAAATTGTTTGGTATCAGTTTTAAAATTTAATAATTACATTATCAAGTCCGTTAATTAACCATTTCTGCAAACCTTGCTCAGCAGCGGTGTGCAATGTTGACATTGCCCGGGCAGTGTCGACTTTGCACATCCCGCGGGCTTTGTCCGTAACATATACGTCGTATTGATATTTTTTTAAAGTTTTGTTTATATGTTTGTTTGTTCCAGCTTGACACGTAAACTACTGAACAGATTTTGATGGACCTTTCACTGTAAGAAATTTCAGGAAACTTAATTAGTTTAAGATAAGGAAAATATGAAATTGATATTCTCTAAATAAAAATCAAAAGTGGTTATAATGTTGATGTACTTAAACCAACAAATTATATTAAATAATTACGTCAAGTACGTAATAAGGGAAATTTACAAATGACAGTTTTTAAATGAAAATGACAATCAAAAGCGGACAGTTATGTGAATACTGTAAATAATAAAAAAATTGTTGACGTGTGTATAAAGCACTTAAAAGATTCATTCTATATTAAATGTTTGTAATTAGCGATGGTTCGTGGAGCTAATTCCTGAAGGAATCTAAATTTTAAACTTGACAACAAGATTTTGTGAATTAATTTCATTCTGCCTAATTACATCCAATCATTCGATGATTTCAAAACAACCTGCAAGGAAATGGCAATTTACCTTTAATAAAATTCTTGATGAAAAATATAGCTTGAAAATTTTGCATTTAAATATATTATATTATTTAAATTTAAACTGATCTGATACAATTAATCTACTGCATATGAATAACGAAAGTAATAAAGAAAATGATCCTGTACAATAAACATATAAAAATAAAGGGAACAAATTATATGCGCACTTTTTTAAATGAAATGAGAAATAGTGAAGAGCATTTAATTAACTATTCTAACACTTAATAAACTATTATAGAATTTATAAACAGTATTTTTTGTGTTTTAGCAATAGTTAAGATAAACTAGCGTTAATAAAATACTTTTTTTCGTTAAAGAAATAAAATGGTACATAGAAAAAAAATGCTCCTTAAAATGGCTAAATGAATACTAGGTTGGTGAGATTTGTACTAAATGAGCAATATCTTGTATTTATATAATATTTTATAAATCATACAGAGTTGATGCTCTAATAAATACAAGTAAATTGTCCTTGGTAAAAGCAATTTATTAGAAAGAAATCGATTTGATTAGTTTTGGGTTGGTTAGTTCTCGTTAGATTAGGTTATAAAACTAAAGCAAATTGAACAATACAACTATTTTATTTTATTTGGGGGTGGGGGGGTAATGGAACATCTCCTCCCCGCCAAAAAAAGTTATAATATTAAAGCAAATGAAATTATACAATAATAATGAACGCAAATATTAATACTCAAAACGGAAAATGTTAATGCTCAAAAAATTATTTTTAATGTCACACTTTATATTTAGTATAATGCTCAGCATTCAAAATGTTATTGTTCAAATACAATATATTTAATGCTCAAAGTATATAAAATATTGCGCACTTAAATACTACCCAAAAATAAATAATATACTCATAGTCAGTGAAAAACCTACGTTTCTCAACAAACGACAAATTATAAATAAAATCAACTGGCACAGCTGACTCTAACGACTTAATAAAAAAAATACAATATACGAATATGTGTAGGTAGAAGTAAAAGTGTTACACATATACAATATACATAGTTAGATAACAATATCTTAGCGCGTTGTTTGCGGCGGAAGTCTGATGGCAGTGCTGCCAATAAACGACCTTCAATATCCGGTGTGCTTCTATCTTACACGCTCTGGTTGCAAACTGACAATCGACATGGACATTGATTACTTGACCATTTTATTTTGGTATTCGTATATTAACTCATTTTTAGAAATTGTTTTATTTTATCGGATAGTCAATTTATGTGTTTTCTTTAAAATAATATATTATAACCTAATGTATTTCATCATTTAATTGAAAGCGAAAAATAATTCATTGCGGATAATTATTGATTCAATATTTTAAGATTAATTTTTGTCTGGGAAGAAAACCTCCTATTTTTGAAAACAATCTTTCAACCAGATACGGATGTTTACTGAGGTCGATTTTTGAATTGTTCAAATTACTTTGAAACGGTGCAAATTAGAGAAAAATGGTCGAGTTAAAAATTGTAGGTTATATTATTATCTACAATTTATGTCCTATTAATTTTTTTCGAAAAAATTTTTTTTATTATGTTTCAAATGGTTCATTACAAAATTAATTTAATACATGTAGTAAACAATTTTATTACCTATAATTTATGTGCCACTCATTTTATTCTATCTTTTATTAGTTCGTCGGAAATTTGTTTTAATAGAATAAGAATCACGTGCACTATTCACTGCCAGTATTACGTATAAGAAAGTCCCGTGGTTCCCATGGCAGATATTTTTTATCTGTTTTAAGTTAACTGATTTGGTACCTAACCGATTCATATAAAATATTTATCAATACATCAATATTTTCCATGTATCCATAATTTAATTTTAGAAAGTCACAGTATAATTTTATTTATCTAAAAATGTCAGATAAAATAAGGAAAAGTTTTCCGGAATTATGTCAATCTGAGACATGTGTAAGTGTCGAGATTTTATCAAAACATCGTAAATATTTCAATTCCTGTTTAAAAACAACCCTTAGGCTTGAATAATGGCAACATAATATTTTTTGAATAGAAAAACATTCCAGGTTTTTAAAGATACGATTACAGGAAAAATCAAAAAGGAGCTATAGTTAAAAATAAAAAATAGAATTCTATAAAATTTGAAAATTACATTTTAATTCATATCATATTTTACTTTTAATTAATTATTTTGCTTTCTCGCAATATCGAAGATAGAATGAGACAAAAAAATTGTTCTCCGATTTCAAAACACAAAGCCTGTCTGTCTGTGTGTGTGTCTGTCCCCTGAATCCTTGTCGCACGAATAACTCATGAACCACTAAACCGATATTAATGAAACTTGGTTGAATGATTGGATCTGGTTTGAGGACGGTCCTATTTCAAAGTTATTAAAATTGGTGACATCCCAAAATATTTATTTTTTCAGGATATCTCAAATATGACACATGTAACGTGAAAATTTTATATAATCTTTTTTGTAGAGCATTCAATTTTTTATAATATAGGTAGGTTACCACAGCGTTTGTTGTTAGATATTCCCTTACAAAGATTAATCACAGTTTGCTTTAAAAAATTGTTAAATGTCATGTTGACGTTTGTATATTTAGATTGCGATTAAAATTGTTAAAAAATTAAAAATATACGAAAAATGTCGAACTAATATTTTTAAGTAAAACTGTATAAAAATTCAATGGTTAATCAATCTCAGCAAATTTATCTAAACATTATTTAAATTGTTCAATTGTTTTGTTTAAAAATACCTACTCGTAATATAAATTTATTATTAAATGATTTATAAAAAAACCTACCATTTCTAGAAATATTTAAACTTATTATCGCATGACATAGACTTATATTCAAAATCTTTTTCAACAAATTTTTTTATATTCTTAAAGTAAACGGAAAGCCCGCACCTATTAGTCACGAATCCTTGGCGAAAGAAAGAAAGAGCGGTAAAAAATCCACGCGGACAACAAAAAATAATAAAATAATCAACTGAAATTAATCGACAGTGACAACGGCATCCAGCAGACGAACGAGGCGGTATGTCAGAGCAACATTTATCATTGTTTTATCCGGGAAACAGATATATATGGACCGAGACATAATCTGCTGTTTGCCGCCTGGGATGAACATGCTTTTTGCATCACGGTATCTCATTACGGGCCACGTATAAAAATGGCGCACACCCCGACTTCTTTCATATTCCTTGCCGTAAATATATGCACAGACAAGATTAATGTCAATCTCATATTTTAAATTGTATTATGCCACGTGGAACACTCTCTCTCGCCACCCAAAATATCTGTGTGGAAAACAGAAGCGATGTACTGATATTTATTTGCCGAGTTTTTGTTTCATATGTGAATGGGGTTGCGACGCCATATGCTACCAACCGTTTTATATCATTTAAACTCGTACTGCTTTTTCTCAGAATATAAAAAATTTCTTTCTCTTATTTTATTCAAACAGCTTATAATTATATTAAATTATCTTCATTTCAATTTGGTTATTCATTTTAAATTATATAATTTTCTTTCCTTTTTCGAGATTAATTAGCAATCATGTGATATGGGATGATATAAATATACATATGTATATTATAGGTATGTGTATTTTGTGTATCTATTATAAAATTAATGTTCGTTTGTATGAGACTTATAGACTCTGAACCGATTTCAATGCGGTTTTCACCAATAGTTAGATAATTTTTCTGTGAAGTATCGTGGCTATTAATATTTGATGAAAATCTAATATTTAACATCAATAGACTAAGAAAATCTTAGTCGTGTTTTGTTTAGTCGGAAAAAAACAATTCATGGTAAACCGTGTGTTGTGGGCATATTGGGTGGGCATGTCGGATGGGCATGTTGAATATTTTAGGTCACTATGATTTTGTGGATATTTACCCGGGTAACACCTGGTCCAATGCGTTAGTATTATATAAAATAATAACAATTTGATTGTCTAACCGTCAAAATTTATTAAATAAAAATTCGATTCACAGAATCATCGCCAGGCTTTTAGAAGGAAATAAAATTTGAGACAGATATCTTAATCTCAATAATATTTTTAAAAATTTAAATTCGTTTTATGGAAAAAAAATGTATATTATACATATAATATATATATTTATATATATATAACGATACATCTCAGATTCTGTATTCTGGTATTTCAACTCTGCGAGATTTATGGAGAAGCTCACTTTGGGGTAATGAAGAGCTATGTGTGCCTGGAGATGAGCTTCAACATGCGAAACTACAATAAATACTGCAATATACGTCCTCGTAAGTGTAACTGTGTATGTGTGAGATTGTTCCTCACATATACAAGCTCTGAACATTCATTGGATCTTAAATAGCAAAGACGATTTGAAATATATATTATTAATTATTCTTCTTATGTATGTATTTAAAATATTAATTACTAAAAAAATAACATAAAAACAAATTAATAAAAATAATTTTAGAATAATTAAAAGATACAAAATAAAGGCTATAATTTAAATATATATATATATATATATGTATATTTGCTGACTTTGGTAATTAAATTGATTAAATAAAGAGTTACTTGTTTTATTAGTAAATAATTGTAACATGAGTTCATGAGAATTACAAAAAGGAAATCCGGCAATTACAAAAACAGTAAACCTTGCTCTTATAGCAGCCATAACTGGTGCCAGTACCTTATATTGTTCAAATACATATGTATGTTTGTATACTAAAGTTCTCTCAATTTTCTACATTCATTACATAGTCAATATCATTCATAGATCGATACTACGCAAAGTAAGGGTAGATTGATAGAGAGGCTGTATGTCGAAGTAGTAAGGGAATGAGGGAGTAATAGGGAGGTAGTAACGCGCCTGTCATATACACGGATTAACGCCTACGGACAGGCCTCATATTTTATGCGTTCTGGGAACGAAAGCATCTATAAAATAAATTGCAGAAAAACGTGGAAGATTAAATACCTATCTAATTTTTGTGCTACGTCACCGGGCCTGTAAATACAGTCCATCATCACCTGCCGGCGGTAGACTCGTGTTCCCGCCATTCATCTCTTGCGAGCGGGGATTTGTTGACGGACGACCTCGAAAGGTTATGCGGGATGTGGGAAATTGTGTAGTCTGTTTTCGGAAATGGCTGATTGTATAATTGTTACTTATTGTTTGTAGTAAGTAGACGTTATCACATTTTAGTTTTTATAACATATACATATATATGTGGAGGTTATAAATACAATTTTGTTTTTTAAAAGGAGTGTATAAAAAAGTATTTGTCTTGATCTGGAACGGGAAGATCAATTTAAAATTTTGAAATCGGAGAACAATTTTTTATCTCTTTCTAAAACGATCACAAAGCTTCTCGTATATTCGATATTGCGAGGAAGCAAAATTTATAAATAATTAATAAATAATTTTCCTCAGGAGATTAGGTTATGTTATTATCATAATAATGAGCTTTAGTTGCTCTAAGCTTGCATACAGTTTCACCATGTGTGGTTATTATGCTTCAATAATGATTTATAAAAAAAATAACTTTTTCATAAAAAAACATAAAAAAATACACAATCTTACGTTAAAATTATACGTTATAATAAAATATATTATATCATCTATGTTACTTTTTGTTACATTTGCGGACATTTTCCTCTGATCATTAGGATTCTCTTTGCGATTCTCGATAAAGCTTTGATAAGTCTAACACCAGAGGATTCCGCGCACTAGGTTTTAACGAACAAAGATTATTATTTTCGTTTTGTATGTGCGAAGTGTTCTGTCTCCAGTATTCACAGACAGGTATAAATTACGAGCAGGGCCGGTTTGTGGCACTTTGGAGGAAGATTGGCAATAGAACCTTTACTCTATTGTAAATAATGTGTTTGTTTTGTCCATCGCGTGCACTATTTTCATTAAAAATGGGTTTGACTATGTCGGGATGCACAGTCGAGGGATTGGCGTGAATACGTAGAAGTGGGGTTAAATAAAACTCAGACTCATGGAGAGAATATATTCTAATATACTGTTTAATTAATTATTATTTACAAGCGCAATCGTGGATATACAAAATTTAATTTTTTGTTGTTTTTTTATATGAAGTTTTTTACTCATCAAAACTGGTTAAATGTTTTAATTTTTACTTGTACCTCATAGATCTAATCGAGATCTATAATTTAAGACCAAAACTCGCGTGGTAGCTGCTCTGAGTGTCGAGATATACTGATTTTAAATTTGAGCCAGCGCGCAAAACTTATCTCTGCGCATTACAAGTTTCTGAAATGCCTACCCAGTATCTAAAACACTAGACGTTATTCACGTCAAAAAACTATGAGATAAATATTTATAAAATGGAATTTGATTAAAAATAAATTCACTTCAAAATCGTAATTTTCCGCTGGTTTTTCATGTTTAATATGATAATATTTTTCTTATTTTATTTTCAGAAATTATCATTATGTATTTTCCAAAATTCTGTACACGACAAATAAATATTAAAAATATATTTTACATTCGGTCATAATTAAAACTCAACTTTTATAAATAAATACAATATTAATGTTTCCGTTATTATTGAATATTATTTTACTCTCAAATTTTGATAGAATATGAAATCAAAATGAATATGCAGTCAAAAATTCAGTTTCCAAATAATAACCAATTCTTTACAATCGTTATTTCCAGACAGGCCATGCACAACAATAAACGTGAGCTGTCAATATTCGCTGTATCAGGTACAGTTGTAGATGGGGATTCCTACAATTACCTATACGAACATACGTTGATTCATTCCAACATCAATCTTGGTCTGTTCTTGCAGTTCTTTCAATAATTTCTTTTGTCTCGTACGATTGCCGTGATGCTTAGAATGTGAATTATGTTCTACGAGTTTGTATGTTCTTTTGTTAACAACGCTTTTATTATATTTTTCTCTTGTGCAGTATTTTCTTAAATGTAAAACATACTGAACCTATTTGTGAAAATAAGAGACCATTGAAATATTATTCCAGGTGTTTACTTTCAACGTAAGTATGTTATTTATAACATTGATAGTTAAAGACTGATTATAAATAGTTAATTTCATATATTATATATCATATATTTATATCAATAAACTACCTTGGTCGGCACACAGACAGATAGACACACACACACACATATATATACACAGACGTCATTGCAATAATGGTCGTACGTGATTCAGAAACCCCCAATATGTGTAATTCCGTTAAAATCTCGAGTTTGAATTTTTTCATGATGATGTTATACAGTACATTTCATGTATGTATGTATAAAAAAGTAAAAATCGATTGTTTCAAAGCACGTAAAAATTTTATAAAAAATCAATATAAACGTCGCATTCTAAAAGTTAAATAAAATTTAAAGCTTCTACAATGATTGTTAGACTTCTGACTTGTGTCATTTACAAAGAAAACCTATTCATCTTTATAAAGTATCTCAGAATTCTTTAGATTCTTAAAAAGGATACAAGAACAACATATACCCTTTTTTGAAAGAGATACTTTTATTTTAACAAAATTCAATAGATATAATGAAACACGCGTTAGAAACATGCGAAACAAAACGATAAGATCAACGGAAATGATTTATTTTAATCTTGATTCAATATTTGAACTCCTTGGAGATAAAACATCACAAAGCATGATATATTATGTAGTGATGACTGTAGAAGAAACAGCTTTAAGTCGGAATAATTTCCGCACTGACTTCCTGTTTACAACGAACGGCAAGAAATGCTTTGTTTGCTTTTTCCGGAAATTTTCTGCCTCTTAAAATAATAATAGATTGCGGGACACTAACTTCACAAAGATAATATTCTCGTAATTCAAAAGTATGTATATATAAGTAGGTAATCTTTTAATCTCAAAGATGCTGTGTACATGTACCCAACCTACGCATTTATTATTGTCTGCATTGCTACTGTCCGTTGATCGTTATTGTCCAGCCTCTCACATTATTATTGCTCAATTGTTTACCACCTTCTGATCAATCATAGTAATATTCGCCGAACCCGCGCCTGCACGTTTGACATTTTGTGATCTGCGTAATAAATCCACAATAATAAAAACTGCTATCAAAGCACACGTGTCTAATTTTATATGTATTCTACACATGTAAAAGCGCATATGTATTCGTATACACTCTATGCGCGTGAGGGGAAAAACTCGGAGTGGGAAAAAATACAAGGAACTAGGTTTTTTCCCGCGTTAGTTCTACTGTATTGTAATATTAGCACTGTTTTTATTTTAAGTGGTTGAAGTTTGTACTTCTTTCAATAGGGTAGAAATAAAAGAAAAGAAAGAGTATTCCATAACTGAGTACTATTTTTACTATTATAACTTCATATGGAATGTACAACTTACAGCTTCCTTAGAGGTCCTGTAAAATGTATTTTAAACAGATTCAGAAATATGTTATGTAGATAGTCTCAAATATTTATTATAAAATCATAAAATTACTAATACTACATTCATATTCATAAAGGTAATATGTAGTTTCTAAATAATTTGTACTAGTTTACCTAAATTTTCTTCCACACAATACACAACACACATCTAGTAGTATCTCAAGAGATGCTACCAACAACATTTTCAAATGTACGAAGCATACACCGCGAGCAATTAAAGAAATAACAATGATAAACGCTAACAACCCGCGCTCCACATTTATTGAATGGGACAAGAAACAAAAGCGGTAAGTGATTTATGTGAGAGTGCACTCTCTGCTAACTAAGAATTATATTCGCGCGGCACGCTAGCGGGTCGCGCGCGCGGATGGCGTGATATCGCCGCGAGAACGCTTCCGTGCTCAAGACGCTAAGAACAGCGCAAGCGGATGGTACTTTTATTCGTTTCATTCAGTAGATGTGAGTGTGTGTGTCTGTCTGTGTATGTATACAGGATTAATCTGAAGTAAGGACCGGGCGATTTATTTGCATAACTTATTCTTTATAAATATAAAACTCAATGTCCGTTAGTGCGCTTATTACTCGAGAAACATTTATCCGAATTACGTGTGTGTGTTTTTTTTAATTCATAGATTCATAGATATGTTCTCTGGCCAGGTTAAAGGATATATTTTGTCACGTAAGGTAACATAAGGAATAAGTAGACGATAATAGTAAATCAAGTTGGAAAAAAGTTTGCCGCCAGCACATTTTTTTGCAATATACTGCCTAAACCGTTAAATATTAAACAAAATAATATAGTAAATAACTGTATAGGAGGTATAGCTAATGATACCGAGATCTTACGTTTGTTTTTTCAATAATAGTTAAAAATAAAAATTTATTGAAAATCTTAATTCCTTGCGCACTACTACCTTTTTGATAATATTTAAACTCCTACTAATTGCATTTTTTTGTATAAAATGGTTCTTAACTTTGCTAAAAATTAAAATCTCATTCTAACGTTTATAAAATAAAACGTCAATAAAAAAAAATGTAAAACTATAAGGAACGCGACACTAATACGCGAAGCTCACCTTGCACATGCCAAGTTTTTGTTCTATAGTCGAATATATAAATATAAAATAATAACTTTATGTCAGCTACAAAACTTATACAGTTAAAATAAAATAAAAAACAAGGAAAACTAAATTGGTTATTTAAGAAGGAAAAAAAATCAAATTAAACTCGAAACACCGACTTTTTTCCAACCGCAAAGAAGATTGTCTCTACACTAATGACTTGTAGAAACTAAGTGTCAATGACAAGACATAAAAAATAATAATAAAGTCTATATACCCATCTCCATCTAAGAAAATCACCCGAAAAGGAATAATATTCCATCGAGTCCGACAAACGCAACTCTGAAAATTACACAAAGAAGATTCGCCAAGTCTCATCTTCTTTGTAGAGATAATTATGTTTTCCCCTCATTACAATCTTTGTATGTTGGCGTTTCATAGTCAGAAATGAGATGACAGTCGTACAAATAGTATATTTTCCATAGATGTAATGTTGTGTTATAGATTTAGCATAGATTATAAGATTTATTCCTGGTATTTTCAATCAATTTAAAGATAATATAGCGTTAAATACTCCTGTAATGTAGATATCAACGTGATTTAAATGACATCTATATACATATATATATATTATTATAAAACACAACGTCTCTCTGTCTGTCGATTAGTGCGCTTATCACTCGAGAACTACTTATCCGATTTACGTGTTTTTTTAATTCATTTATATTATGTTCTTTTCCCAGGTTTAAGTCTATATTTTGTAACGTTAGGTAATATAAGAAATTAGCAGGGACGATAATAGTAAATCAAGAAGGGAAAAAAGTTTGCCGCCAGAGCATTCTTTTGCAATACGCTGCCAAAACTGTTAAATATTGAACAATATAATGTAGTAAAGAACTATGTAGAATAAAAAGATTTAAAATAATTCAACTTGATTTTTCTAAAATTCTAAATAATAATTCCGTAGTCCACGCGAGCGAAGCCGCGGGCACAGCTAGTATGATATATAATTGAAATCATATTTAGTTAAATGCAAGGCTCTCATAGAAAAATGTACCAATATAAAACGCGTTGTAAAAACATTGTGCAGAAAATTAAAAATCCTTTAAATCAAATGTATTATGCTTGGTTTTGTTGATAATACAATTCAAAATTTAATAAAACTTGGTAATACCGGACGATAATCGGATAAGTATAATTGATTTGATCAATATATTATAAATATATACATTTATTACAAATAGTCCAGTTAATATAGACAAAACAAAGGCTCTTGGGTAACAAACATTAAATTCAAGAGTTTTTATATAGATGCGAACCTCAAAAAATCAAATCCGTTCGTGATACATCTATGCATGTATGTTAGATCTACGAACTCGCCACTATTTACTATGTCTCTCAATTTTTACATCTCTCTGCATGTGCGTTGGTGTTCAGAAACAGTTGAAAGACCGTTTTCTATTACATTTGTTGTTGTTTTAATTTACATTTTTATGGAATCGCAAAATCACATACGTTTTATTACATTCCAAAGTTTCTTGTCAAATTAGATTTTGTACTTGTTTTAATCAATAACAAGCTGCATCTAATTTAAGAGCCCATTGAACTAAAGCTACGATAAAAAATTGACTTTGATTAACTTGTGTTATGTTAGTATTGTCTGTAAAAAAATTCATTAAAATTTTAAAATATTAATAAATTATTATTAGAGATTGGAAAAATAGTTGTTATTTTCAATGAAATAGTTACTAGTTGAATTGTTTTTCGGAAAATAGTTGATAAATAGTTTTTTTACGATTTAATAATAATTAGTGCAAACGAAGCAGTAAAAAGTGTCGCAAATAGTTGGAAAGGTAGTTGCAAATAGTTGATTTCAAATTGTGTTCAATCAAACCAGTTTTCTGAAAACGGTGGAGATATGTAATAAAAATTACAATAAATGCATTTTTACGCAATAGTTGAAAAACTATTTTTTCAATCTCTAATTATTATATAACAAAATGTTGCCTGGTCTGCTAAGAAACGAAAGTCATTTTTTGACGACGAAAAAAAAACTTGTTGACTAACCACGTCGGGCCTCCCTTAAACCTGGGCCCCATGTTAGAGACCTGTTAGTCCCCATAATTCATAATACATTTTGTATGACCATTATGATTTATAATAGTTCATATTAACTTAAACATGCAGAATTTTGTAAAGATCATATAAGTATAATTGTACTTAATATATTATATGTAATTATAAATAATCATGATATTTTTCACATAAATTTATCATCTTTAGTTCCTATAAAATCGTTTATGTCTTGAAAATTCTTGTAATTTGGAGACACTCATAAAATATTTTATTTATAACCAAACTTCCCGTTCCGTCACAAAACATGTTAAATATTTAATAAACATAAAATCACCATTACACAGCAAATATAAACCACGACAGCAATATTCGTACATAATAAAATTCTCATCAAAATCTACGCACAGAAAGGGACATTATGTAATAACAAATTAATCCAAGGTATTAATTAAAGGTACATCGGTCCATTTAAGTTAGCGGTCGACATGAGCGATGTCGGCTAATGGCAAACAATAGAAGATCACCAGCCCCCTATTCCTATGTAATTAACTATACCCAGGGACACAATGCACACCCATCTCTGTATGAATATTAATGGATATATGTACTGGCTTAATAGGTTATGTGTTGAATAGAAACTCGAGTTAAAGTCAATAACTGTTGTGTGAAGACGAGGCGATAGGTGATAACTTTTCAATTAAACAATTATCGCTTTATTAAATTCTCAGTTGACTCGATGTTGTCATAATAAAATCTGTCAGTTACTACGTTGTATATATGGGTAATTGTTTTTGGCTTTGTTATTATAAGATAACTATAATATACAGTATGTAGTTAAAGTGACATAGGTACTAAACATACCTTACCTATGTTTACAAATAAAAATATATAGATACCTACTATACTTAAAAAAGACATTAATAATATTTAATATTTGATTGCATTTGTCGTTATAAACAATTTCGTAACGGAAATAAAAATATTAAACTAACTCAAGAGTAGCATATCAAACTTTAACAGTTTTAAAGCAATATTGATAAAAAAACATAGAATCTTAGTTAATTCTTATGGATGTAGAAGAGTATACAATATTTTTTTAAACAGACAAATTTTTATACCGATTTAAAATATATCTCAAACATTAACAAAAACAACAATTAATGTCATACAATTTACATTCAATTTCTTAGTAGAAAGTATATCTTGAATATACTCGTATAAAAAAAGTCTTGTGCCGAACAGGGCAATTTATTATAATAAATTGCTGCAAAATTATTCAAAATAAATTTTTCGTTTAAATATATTAATAATACCACAACTACTTTTTATTTCTTTATGTATTTTTATTATAAACTAGCAATAATAAAGACCTGACCTAATTCAATTAACATAATATATACCTAGTCTAAAATAATTTTACAATCTTCAGCTTTCTACAGTGACAGTCTCATTAAAATCGGTTCAGTAGTTTTCGTGTCAAATACTAATACATTTTGAATATAAATCGCGTCGTATACAAGACTCAAAAAATTAAAAATATTTTAACTGTATATATCGAGCCTACAGACTTATTAGCAAGTATTGATTATTATCAGATGATAGAAACATTGCACCTATGTATATTTATATACCACATTAATTAAAAATACAAAAATATACAATGTAATTACCTATATTCGTTTACAAAAAAACAATCACAATAACACATTACAAATTGCACACCTCTATACAAGCAATAATATATCATCGTCCATTGGGCCACACAAACAAGGATTATAACTAAATGTTCTGCTGTCACATAACGTAATGATCGTTATACGGTAATCCATCATTTCAGAGATCTTGCACCGGCTGGACAGTGAACTGACGACTATCATTAATTGCGTTTAAACATGTCTAAACTATTTTGACCTAGCGTGCATAGATAAACTTGTGTACGTTATAATATGTTCTGTGTAATTGATTCTGATGTATTAATACACTCAAAATATTATATACATACATGCTGTTCTAGTTTGCTTATCTGGTCACTTTAATTCTCTCTCGAACATTTGTTATAATTAAAATTATATATTTCATAAACTAATGGAATTGATTGCGGAGCATTATCGATCTATTTTGCAACATTATTATGCTACAATAAAGAACCTGAACAGCAAAATCCATATCAAGTTCCTACGCATCATGAGAATCCATATTGTTCGAATATTATTTTTTTTAAATTACTACAATTTCCAGAACACGGATAATTGAACTTATTTTGTTGTTATTATTAGTGTACATTAATGAACTGTGAAAAACAATATAACAGTTATCAATAGACAAGGAATTGAAATTTCTAACACATCATGAAGTTTTAAGCTTTAGACATTATTCCATTAAAATTTTTCATATACATACATATTAAAAAAATTATTCACATAAACTATATGGAAAAATGTCATATCGTGTTGGGAAGTTGGTTGTGTGGCCCTCAAGGGTTAAACCCACGGCTTGTTTCTAAATGTATATAACTGTGTCGAAGAAAACATTTATATAATATATTTTCAAAAGTTTCTTGCTTATTAGATTAGAAAAATGTATCATTATTAAATCACAATCCCTACTTTTCTTTAGAACTTCTGTAATTTTTATTCGTAAAGGGGTAGTTTCCACAATATGTACACGAAATAAAGGAAATGTATGAATACAATACAAAACTATACATAAAAATAAACAACTTATTCTTTTGATACAAAACCTTTAAAGAAATGTAATATAAAATGCATTGCAGAAACTAGAATAATTGCTACAATTTGTTGATCCAAAGTTGAAAAGGATATTACCGGAGTGATGTAAAGTAAACCGTATAAAGAATAATATTATTATAAGTTTGAAAGAGTAATAAAAACCAAACCGTTGTGAAGACGCAGGTTGTTAATATCTTTCCCAGTAGAAACAGTAGTGACTCCAGGACCAGTTCAAGGGTTAGAACTACACGTAGTAGAATATGCCAACTCGAACGTAATAAAAAACATTTGAATTATAATATATATATTTAATGAATTAAATACCAATATTATTTTTGAAGATATCTAATTAGATACCTGTATTGGTACTTTATAGCTTTTGTACTATTTAATGACCAGAAATAAATCATTTAGCCATAGAGAATCTCGGAACCTGCAGTTTGTTTCGGTCCTTTTAGGATATAGTTTTAAAGTAGGTATCCAAAATACATTATTAAAAAAATGAAATTAACTATCCAACCAATTTCCAGCACTTTCATAAAACATTTGAAACTATATTTAATATGCAACAAATTATTTAAAAAAAACTCTAATATTGTATTTTTAATGTAATTTTCAATTTTTTTGCTTTCACCAGGTACTTACATCAACTTTAATATATAAAAAAGTTTAATAATGTTTCAATTATGCTGATATTTATAATGTGTGGTCTGATGAGTTTTCATTAACCAAAAATTGGTAAAAAAAAAACCACTGATATAGACAATATTTTTATCGTAATTTCAATTGTTTTCATTTAATCTGTTACACATTCCAACGCTTTCAATTATCAAGTAACTGAATTAATTTAAACTCATTTTAAAACCATGTGTGTGTAAACATTTAAAAACGAGTATTACAAACTTTTAAACAAATGTGTCACACAATTTAACCAAATGTCGAGTTGAAATTTTCCAAACACGAAAATATTTTTTCAATCTATGTTATACTTTATTAAGTATATGTACACTTGTACACGTACAATGAGTACATATAGGTAAGTATGTGAAAAAATAGTCTACTCATCCAGAAATAATAAAAGAGTTCAGAACATATCGAGTAGCATAGTTTACTATTATTACTAGAAAAATGGTAAATTATGTAGAATCAAAACATGCCAATTCCGCCCTAAACCACATTGAGATACTTATGATTTGTTTTATATTTATAAAGGAAAAGTTTGATATACAATTCCGACCAGCGCTTAAGCGGTTTAAAAAATATGGCTATTTTTCACCAAAACTTTGAAAAAATTTAAAATTTGAGACGCCAAATCTTGAGAACGATTAAAGATACAAATCTGCGCTTTAAAAATTTCTACTTTTCACGTCGTTTTCTATATAACCAACGCTTAAGCTTAAGCAATTTAAAAGATATGGCTATTTTTCTCCAAAACTTTGAAAAAATATAAACTTTGAGACCATATATCTTGAGAACGATCAAAGATATAGATCTGCGATTTAAAAATTTCAACTTTTCACGTCATTTTTTATATAACAAACATACTTTTAAAGAAATCTATACTTCGAAATTATACTTAAAAATTTTATTAACTTAAATATAAGAAAATAAGAAAGAAAATCAAAAACGTATAATCACGTCGAGTTGAGCGTTCGCCCCATCCCCCCTCCCGGAGTCGGCGCTTATGGACATAACAATCAATTCAGACTAAACATTATACAGAACAGTGTATTATTCATAATAATATCAAATCGGTAAGAATTTTTTGTGATTCCGAAATGCCTACGTGTCGAATGGCAATGCTTATGGTTTTGATTTTAGATATAATTTATTTTCTTGTAAAATTAACCACACATAAAAATATCATGATAAACACATACAATTGTTTTCAAAGAACCACCTGGCTTTTTCCAGGCCGGTCCTGATCAGTGTCGGCAGCACAAACGCGCTATCTGGTGCCGGGAGAGCGCAGTATTGTTTGTAACCGGGTATATTTTTGTTTTCCTTACAAACACCTATATTGTTTATCTTGTGCCGGTGTATAAGCATAACAAACGATGTAGGCGGTGACAAATTTAGCAGAAGGAGTTTAGAATTCAGCTGTGTGTATGTGCAGTAAATACGACGGAATGTCAATGTTATGATAAGTAGCAGACAATTTTAACTCGGTATCGAATATTTTCAATATTTTTCTATATCGCTTTGAAAAGGATATTGTATAGAAAAATTTTCTATAGAAATTCATTCTTATATTCTTGATCATTATTTACTTCTTCAAAAATTGATTATTATAGATTAAAGATTTTAACCCTCCGTTAGTTGCAATACTTTAAGTTAAAAACCAGGTTTAAAAAAAAAATATATTGATTTTGAGGAATAGGGTGGCAATTAAGTTATTCTACATTGTTTTAAAGTAATTTATTCAAAATTTCGAAAATCCTTCCTTTCAGATCATATTCACGTCAAGTTGCTTCAATTGACACCCCAACGAAGTCAATAGCATTTTTTATTTGCGAGAATTCGTGCACGTAAAAAATGGCTCGAATGTACGTACATACAGGCATACATACACGTACATCATTTTGAAAATAGTGTAAATATACTATAGTGGCCATGAAACACAAATAAATTTTTTGAGGCAGGAACAAAATGGCATGATTAGATAGTTTAAGTAAGAATTTTTTTTAATGGGAACATTTTTTTAGTATGGGATCTTATTTCGTGAGAAAAAAAAACAAGTAACTTTTATCTTATTGTTAAATAGTTTTTTGCAATTCAAGTTTGCAAGATATTTAAAAATTATTGGTTATTTTTAAACTGTTATTATTTTTTATACTCGGAAACTAATAACTGTCGAGAAAAAGTAGAAAAAATGTTTATTTTTATCTATTAAAACTCTAGTTAAAATTTTTTATATTTGATTTTTTTAAGACAAAAGTTTGTTTTTCTCCATATAATATATTTTGAAAAATTCCACCAACTCAAAAAAACAATACAAAATCAATTAATTTTTTTTTAAATACTTACAATTAGTTTAAAAAATATTAAGATGAAAAATTTTCAAATGAACACATGATATAATATATAAAAAAAGATAACAAACTTTTTAACATCCATATTCTTTCCCTTCAACACTTCCATCTAGTAGCGAACGAAACTTGAAACTTGATAAAAATTGGTTACGAAAATATAAAAGAAACTCATGAAACTATATAGAAAGAGAGATCGTTTAAAACAAAGATTTTTATATATATAGAAAGGAATAGTATTTTTTAAAGCACGTGCATTTGTTAATATACTACGAAAACAGCGAGAAAAGAAATAAAATCACTTAAAAACTTTTGTGTGAGTCACGTCCAAGAGCTGGGCGGAATCAGAAGAGTTGAGAAGTTAATGGAACGTTAGCGGAGTTTGCTAGGATTACGTGAGTTAAGATGGAAGGAGGAGGGGCTGACGGTTATCAGCAAAATATCGTAATTAAATCAATCAACGGCCAATCAAACGTAGAAACGCGCGCCTGTCGAATCATAGATACGAAACAACTTTACTCTTGGCTAATACTTTGGAGTTCAAATGGAGTTTTATTATTTTCACTCAATGTACATATGTATAATATTAAATGTATTTAATATTTAAAAGAACTTGATAATTCTTATCAGTTTATTTTATTATATCAATAAGGCAAAACTTTTAATTATGAGAGAGTTATATATAGGGAGAGATACGCTAGTATCATTAAGCTCCATAGACTACACCATAAAGATAGAATTTGCCTAGTTCCATGTGCTATGTTTGTATTGACAATATAATTTTTCGTCTTAAAAAACTAAAAAAATAGTTTCTTGAAAAATATTCTAAAGTGAGGTATTATACTTATTGTATTTTTGTTGTTTTGTGTAATATTACATATATTTGAGTCAAACATTATTGGTAAGTTATTTGGTAAAAATGTATTGACCAAATGGGTGCATACTTTGATGAATAAATCTATTCCTTGTATTTATAAAACATTAACAAACATTGTTGTTTTTTTGTCTACAACTTTCATGTTCAACGACTTAATAATTAAAATTTTATTTAATTTGCATTAAATTATATTTAATAAATACCACTTATGTACCCCAGTCCGTTTAATCACACCGACTGTCTTTTTCAATTCGAACAGTGCCATGAAAAGGACAAAAATGACTTTTTTAAAACTATTTTTTGTGGTAAAAAAAGATTCAGTTTAAGAATCTCAATTATTTAGAAATATGTATAACGTAGTTGATTTTCTATAATGTTTATTGTTTTATAATATTATTTTAATAAAAAATATGGGTATCTTCCTAATCTAAACATAAATATAATATAGAAAACATAATGTGGATTACAAAATAGAGAAAAATATATTTATAATTTTTAAAAGTTTATATAAATGTTTAATAAAACTAACCCATTAATTACAAAGTTATATACTATATATAGGTATATCATCAATAACGTTTCAACTTTACTGCAGAAATGCAATAAAATATCAAAAAGCTCCTACATAAAGCTAAAAGAGCGTATAAGAAACCACTTTACTAGAGGAAGAATTTCTACAATTGGTTACACTTTTATAACCGTATACTGTACATTTTACTTAAACACGCGAATGACAAAAAATTCTACCAATTTTAAAACAAATGACTCTTTTTATGAAAACATTTATAAACCGCTCCAATTTATTTAAGAGAAATTTTTAATTCTTTTGGAACATTTGAAATATACCTCATTCTTTTATTGTCACTCCCAACTGTCTTCAAGAAAGCTGCTAATTTTTTCCATTTATTGTAGGTTATTTGTCATAACTGATATTATAATATTAACGTCATATTTTTCTCACAAAAGAAGAAAATGTGTATTAAATTCAAGTCAAATTACGAAGAAAAGACAGTTATAATTTAACATCAGTTTTATAGAAATTCTCAGGTAGATATGCGTTTATATTCCATTCTTTTAAAAGCAGGGGTCGGCAATTTTTTGGGGTAACGGATCAAATGAAACAATATAATTTTAAATAAGTGTGAGCGATGATTTTAATACTGAAACTTTGTTGTCTAGTAAATTTTTTCAACTTCTTGAAAACGGTTTCTTCATTATTCTATATAACTATCAGATATATCGAAAAACTTAAATTAAAAATCTTTGATATTGTCATTTTCAAGGGATGATTATTTCATTTCTATATTGTAAAATGTAAGTAAATACAAAACGAGCCAGATAGCTAACGTTTATTTATTTCTAATGCGAGTTAAGAGTTTGAGATTTACTATAATAAAACCTTAGACTTGTGCTTTTATAAAATCCATTTTATCTTTTAAGTCGGTAGTACATTGAAGTTAAATCGTCCAACTAACTTACAAAAATTATAAATTTGTGATAACAAAAAAATAAATTACTCTTTCGAGAACATCATTCACATTCTAAAAGTTGAAAGCATGCATCTAATTTAAAAATTCTTGTAAATTTCACTGAAATATATGAATTAAAATAGTCTTATCTCTCTCACCTTAAAGCCCCAACAATTTCTCGCTATTCAGACACATTTATTTCAAAAGGATTGCAGACTTTAGCTTGACTCCTCGTTCAATTTACAGCTTTTCTTTAGTTTAATAGCTCTAATGCAGTTGTAGGAGAAAAAACTCCATAAAATGAGTGTCCTTTCAGATCGATAATAAAACGACGACGGGCTAGGTAACGCCTTTGTTGGAATTTATCGCACTGGAGGATTGCCATCTACAACTGGAACGTTTCTTCTTTCGCGATTCACTTTCTGAACAGGCACCTGGGATATCAAACGCCATGTGCAACCGCTCAACTCGACTTTTCCAAATCAAAATATATGTCTGCTACATTTTTCTATACAATTTAACCCTAATTTAAATTTATAGTAACAAAGTATGAGTTTTTATTTAAGGTTATTTAATATATTGTGAATTACATTTGTAAGAAACGGTATAAGAATGTATGGAGAAGTATTTCTTATTTCATAATTTCGATACTAGACTTTGACAATATCAAATAACTAATATTCTTCATTTAATAAAAATTGATTATTAACATAACATATTTTTGCTTTTTTATACCCATGTATATGAAATATACAAATAATTATTGTGAAGGCGATTTTTTTCACCATGATGTCTGTGTGTTTGTCGGTCTGTCTGTAAGCATTGTAACTTAAATACGACAAATCGTAGAATGGTGAAATTTTATATTTACGATTAATTTTTGTCTGGAACGAAAACCTCCTATTTTTGAAAACGATCTTTCAACCTGATACGAATGTTTACTGACGTCGATTTTTGAATTTTTTGAATTATTTTGAAACGTGTTGAATATTTAAATCTGTCGAGGTCATTCCATTTCAATACTTTCGCTAAAGAAGTTTCACTTCAATAAATACATATATGTATATTTTCCTATATACTAACGCAGTGAAAGTACATGTTTAATAAAATAAAAATACTTGTAAAGATTTCTGAATTTTTGTTCAAGAAAAGTTTTAAAAGATTAAAAGAAAGTCAAGACTATCTTGAAAGAAAAACGGTTGTTAAAGAAGAATAATTCCATTTAAATCTTAGCAACTTATCAACATATGTCCTGGTATAATATACGTATTAAAAGATTCGAAAGCTATTTTCGCTTTCTTTTGATGTACTTATGTACATTAGATTTCAACAAAGATCACTATGAAACTAAAATCAGATTATTTTAAATAAATGTTCTATTTATATATTGTACTCCAAAATTACAGTAAAATACTGTAATATGTTTATATTAAATTTATTATTTTTGGGTATTACAAAATTTATATTAAATATATACATTTATTAGCATACATATCGGAAACAACTGTTCCTACCTCAATGCAGTTTTTAAATAAAATAATAAAAATGCACTATATTTTTCTTATTTTTATTAAAATATGTAAATAAAATCTCGAATTTTAAAAATAAGAAAAATATTGTGCATTGATAATTTCATTTAAAAACTGCACTGAAGAAGAAACAGTTGTTTCCAAAACTAATGATATATGCTGATAAATTTATATAAATATTTAATATAAAATTTGTTTCTATTGACCAAAAAACCCAATTAGTATAAAGGCAATATTCATAAACTCAAATCGGTGTTTATATACCTATATACATATAAGATATTAATGTGAAATTAGAATTTAGACACTTGTATAATATCTTCTACAAAATAGTGTTTTCTAATATTGTTTGTCAACTAAAACATTTAAAAAAAACTTTGTCAATAAAGTAATATTTATACATACATATATAAAACATTAATATAAGTAGAATTTTAATTGTATAAGTAAGTATTAAGAGTCAGAGTTGTTCAAGTTTGAAGGTTATTCTCAACGGCTTAGAGGACATTTTGATTTTAAAGGTTAATATAATGATAAAAGAAAGATTAATTTAAATGATTCAATTAATTTTAGTCAGAGCATTTTAAACTTGGGTCGATATACATATATCCACATATATATTTTAAAATGTTGAGATCTATTTAAAAAATAAAAATCTTGTCCGCGAAATCTATGCGGTAAGCGAATGTTCTTTAAAAAAAAGAGCCACTGATTTTTTTTATTTTTTATATATATTATAATTTTTTATTCTGCAATACAAAAAAAAAATTCGATTTTTTGTCATGAGAGTGATATGTGCCTACTGGGAAATTCGCTTGGATAAAAATATAGATCGACACCCCCAAGGAAAATCAACATAAAGCTGAAGGGGTGATAATGGCTTTAAGAATTTCAATTTTGGCGGGAGTACTGGAGAGAGGTTAACCAAAAATGTAATTTTATATGAAATGTTTTAAAAATAAAAACGGCCAAGTGCGTGTTGGGCACGCACATTATAGGGCTCCGTAGTCGTTCTCACTAGCATTCTCTACTTGATAATACGTATGTATCAAAAGCTTTTGCATGTAGGCGAAAGATATAATCTTCATAAAAAAGTATGTGTTCGTTTCATGATTGAAGGGTTAAAATCAAAAGGTCTTAAAACATTTTTTGTTGTATTTTAGGAGAGTTATCTAAAAATACCCCAATCAGTGGGGAAAGAGAAAATACATTTTTGAATATACTTTTCAGTCTATGGGAAGAGGGGCCAAAAATTGTTTTTTCAAAAATCTCATCATTTCTATTTTTGGGTCATCAACCTACGTCCGTATACCAAAATTCATCTTAATAGGTATAGTATTTATATAGACAGACAGACGGATGGACAGAGCGAAACTATAAGTAATATAAATTGTGCATGCAACAATAAAGCAAAGGAATTTGAATCATATATTATTTTCATGCAAAAATTATGATAAGATATATAGTAATTAACGGCAAAAACAACTCGCATATAATATAATTTCTAAGTTGAGCTATACTTATAGATTTAGAAAATAATTCTATAGTTAAATCAGATTTACAATTATACACTACAGTGACAGCTGTAAGTATAATTAGCTTCATCTAATATTTAGTTACAGACGGGACTGTATGTGAGCGATTTGTAAATAAATGTATAATTTTAGAAACTATCATGTGTACCTAGGATGATACCTGTGGACAAAATGCGCCTCACGACTATTTACTACCCTGATTGCCCCAGGGTACTTCTGACCCTCCAGTTATCCATGCTTAATCTTGCTTCAGTGACGTAAATATCTGCCTGTATATTTTAATTATTATAAAATTTTAATAGTAGTAGATAAATTAACAATGAATTAATTTTTTATGGTAAATATTATTAGAATGAAAATCAATACGAAAGTAAAAGGAAATGATAATACAATGAAATGTTATTCCCGCAGCTAATCGAAAAATTATTATTCAAAAGTTTTTAACGTTGGCAGAAAATTGCCGAGTTTGTGAATAAGATTACTAGAATAATCCCGTTATCTTTTTAAATGGAATGAAATCGTTCTCAATTACTTCAAGGAGGGAATTATACCATGTGTAGGTTTCAACTTTATTACGAAGATTTAACACTGAAACGAAAACAATGTTGTATTTATATTAGAAAATAGTTTTTGGGTATGAAAACAATTTGTTATCTATTTTAATTATTGATTTAATGTAATTATTTTCTACTACCCCCCCCCCCCCCCCAGCCTTAGCCCACTACTGGGTAAAGACACTCAGTTAGTCATTAATAATAAGTAGAGGTTGGAAAAATAATTGTTATTTTCAATGAAATAGTTACTAGTTGAATTTTTTTTAGAAAATAGTATGGTAAATAGTTTTTTTACGATTTAATAATAATAAATGCAAACGAATCAGTAAAAAGTGTCGCAAATAGTTTTAAAATAGTTGGAAAGGTAGTTGCAAATAGTTGATTTCAAATTGTGTTCAATCAAACCAGTTTTCTGAAAACGGTGGAGATATAAATTATATTAAATGCATTTTTACGCAATAGTTGAAAAACTATTTTTCCAATCTCTAATAATAAGTAACTTCTGCCTATGAGTCATGTATTTATTATTTGTATTACAATTGATAAATATTGAATAGGTATTTTGTTTTTCCTTGCATACTAATTTGAAAACTGATGTTATTATGAAAGATATTAATATTTAACGTATCATTATTAATATAGGTAATTATAACGACTAATTGTTTTAATTGTAACACATTGTTATACGAAACAATTACATATAAACACATCAAAAACAGCAATTATAGAAGAGCTTCAAATCCTGTTATATTTTGTGATATATTACATTCTATTCTCCAATATTTGTTTTTCCACACACACACGCCAATCCCCATACGTGTATTTATACACACAATACAATATTTGTGCCTTGAAGCGTAACTAAGAAAAAATATTTCTTCCGAGAGTTTGACTGACGTGCCGTCAAATAAAAATAATATTGTAGTTTAATTTGAAAACAATATGAACAAAAGGTTCGCGGGGATATAATATTATTACCTCTCGCCAATATCCGTTGACAGCTCTACTGGACATCTGAGTTGAAACCCAATAATGTTCCAACATCAGAGTTGAACTTTAGCAGAAACCTGTCGTAAAGGAAGACTCGGAAACTTCTCTTGGATAATCTTTTACGACATCTTCGTTATTTCCTGTAAGATATACATTCTTTGTTTTCTTTACAATATCATAATGTTTTTATACGGTTTGTTAACACATCTATTCACAGTGTTATTTTATTTGATTGGACGTTATATGTGTCTCATCCTTGTTTTATTTATATCTATGTGTAAGATAATAAAGTTTCAGATACGAGTGTATTTATTTTATTCTCGAATGTAATTGCTTTTTGTTACATGTGTACTACGTCGGTGTAATTTGCTAACGCTAAAGCGCTATGACTTTTAAAGTACACGTGCCTTGACAAAATTAAATTACCTATTTTATATTTTCTTTTTTTAAAGTAGCGTTACATATTGGATTCTTTTTGGCGACGTTGGCGTTCTTTTAGCTATCTTGTGTACTATACTTTAACGCGAGGATAGATTCTTATTAGATACATTTTGGTAACGATTTCTTTCATTTCATTGTGGTAAAAATTTTATAGCAGCGTACAGATGGCATTTGATGTTAGAGAATATATTAAAATTTATCTTGTGATACATTTTGTAATTACAATGAAATAAAATTAATAGTGTACTTTTTTATCTATTATATATGTGTACACCGTGATAATTATATTCTGATACAACTCTTTATCGACGATGTGCCATTATTTTTAGCAACCCATTCTTTATAATAAAAAAAACAATTAAAATATTATCTAGTATATCATGTAAAATAACTATGCAATTTAAATTAGTTATAATAATAATTAATAAATAATGGTATATCGTACTATCAATTGATTTCTGGAAACAGGTACTAATAATGACCACCCAATAATGGGACGTAAACTCATCGTAACGACCCTAGCAACCACTTAAGTCATCAGAGAGCGAGTTCGCCGAAATTGTGCTCGATCTGCAAAGAAAGCAGCTAGGGAACTGGAAATCAACCGTGAAACTGTTCGAAAAATATTCAAAGATTATTTAAAACTAAAGCCTTTCAAAAAACGTAAACTTCATACTTTCATTTTATATTTTCTAATGAGAAGTTATTTGTTCTGGAGCAATCCCACAACTCCCAGAATGACAGATTTTGGTCTGCTAGGATTGAGGACATCCTGGAAGACAAAATACACGTTCCAAGATTCCAGAATGCTCCGTCGGTCATAGTTTGGGTTGCCATCAGCCTAAGATAAAATTACCCTTAATTTTTAGCGAAAAAAGCATCAAAATCAATGCAAATACTACTTGGAGGAAGAATTGAAGATAAATGTCATGCCAAATGCCAAACATTTATTTAGAGATGATTATTATTGTTGAAAAATGAATGGCCTCCCGATTATAAACCTCAGATTATTTTGTATGATCAAATATATTGTCTAAGTTCCCAGATTACAAATTCTAAAATTTGCAGCAATTTAAGAATGTTATTTTCAAAATTTGGGACAAAATGACAAAGAAAACAGTGCATGCCGCTTGCAATGACTGAATGAAGATTGGAGCTAGTTATCAAAGTTAAAGGATGAATTATTCCTAAACACTTATTATAAATTTTCAATAAATATGTCTTTTTAAGAATTTGAGAAAAACTTAACTGAAACTTTATTATAAAAATATTTAAGCGTTTTCATTTGTTTATAATTATCACGGTGTAATTAAAATTATGTTCGTATTATTCGATGTGTTATATATTGTAGATACATTTATCCTACCGTATATTTTAGAATATACATGCACAATATAGCACATTCCTTGGCATCAGGTATGTCTAGGTATGTAAGTTTATTTGACTGTACAAATCCAGTTTGAACATTCTAAAAACTTTTACCAACTCACGTTACATAACTTTCCATACATATACCCAATAGTGTGCGTGTGTATATGAACCATCTAAAAGTTAAACCTTCAACGTATTTTTATATTATTCTCCTACGCTACCAAAAAGAAAACTCGAAGGAAAAAATATATTTCAAGTTACTCTAACTTCGCAAATTCAAACATTTTAATCGAATGTTACAGTGTGTAAAAATGTATCTAATAGCTAGTAATTCAGTAAGAAAAAATAATGTGGTTGAAAAATGTTCTTAATTATTTTATGGGACGTCGATTGATCTAACCTCCCTCTTGTAAGGATTCGTGGTATAAAAAAATTTAATTGGCTTAATGAAATTTAAGAAATTTAAGCTAATTTTAAAAAAATTATCAACATAAGTTTACCAGATAATAAGTATTTGGAAAAAAAATAATCATATCTTTTTCACCTCGAGACTAATTGTAAGACAAATAATTGAAAAATTGTATTTCTTTTCTTTGTTTTAATTGCTTTTCTAATCAAAAAATATAAATAATTTCAAATTTATATATTAAATATTTGTATAAAAATGATACAAGCATTTGTTGTTTGTTTTAGAACCTTATGTTATCCCATTTACTTTTCGCAGCTCTGATAACACTGTCACTGCTACATAAATATCACTCAGCAGATGATCTTTCAGATTCCATTCGGCATCCAGAAGACAAAAATTTAATATATTTTAACAACAAAAGCTCAAATGCATATAAAAATATATTACAAAAATAATACCAAGTCCAGACGATGTAAGAACAGTACAAAAACATTCGTGCTGTGTAACTCTTCTTCAAAATTTAAATTGGGGAAAATTTCCATAAAGAATAAAGCATTTCACGTTTCGTCAAAATAAACAAAGTTCTGTGTGGTTTGTGTTAAAATATTAAATATTAAATACAGCCCTCAAGCTTGCCTTACTTAGTTGTTATTTTAGTTTTTTAAATATATATTATAACATGTGTGTACAATACCTATATTTTAATAAGGCTTGTGAAAACATACATACCTATCCGGTCGTTTTATTTCAATATTAATTTTCCTACTCCAGTAAAATTACAAAAAAATTTAATTTATAATTTATGTATGTATATAAAAAAAGTCCGTATTATATACCTATATGTATGTATGTACGTATTTTCCAGAAAAAGTGTGGGCACTTCAAGAACAGCTAGAAATATGAAATTATAGTCATAAGGTTTTAAGATTATCGAAATTTAAAGAAAATCGGAAAAATGAATTCAAATGTATGTTAATTAAAATTTAAGTTCAATAACATAAATAATAATGTTTTAGTAAGTTTAAGCATCCCTAGTACATCAGATATATTAACACACGGGTTGAGGTCTAATAGGTTGTACCTTGCGTCATTCTACGGCGAGAAAATTGCAAAGTTATAACCAAAGGCGTTTTGTGAAATGAATAATATCGTGGCTTCGAGGTTGTGAAGAGACGCCCTTTAATAAAATGCGGAATATTTGTGAATGGCCTAAGGGTAAGGATTATTTGTCCTCTCTTCTACACTTGGCTTGTATTTTATACCATAAAAACTGTCTGAAAGGATATTTTCTGTCTTTGATTTGCCGAGTAGAGCAGTCAACATTGTGTACAAAAAATATGTCCATTATTTGATTTTCTTTCATTTAATATTTATTTACTTATAAGTATATATTGTATTTATCCATCATATTTTTTAATTGTTTAGACTCCAGATCAGCTTTTTGTATACTGGGATTAGCGGACCTCAAGGAATACACGATAGCAATAAAAATATATAAGTTCTAATAAAAATAAAATTTCAGGATATTTATAATTAAATATTTTTTATGTATTTTTGTGGGTATCCAATGTTTTTTTAATACACATACTTTCATTTTTGACATGAATAACGTCTAGTGTTTTACGCTAGATAATGGATGGGCTTTTCAAAAACGTGATGTAACGCGCTGAGATCAGTTTGTGCGTTAGCATAAATTTATAAGCAGTATATCTCGAGACTCAGAGCAACTACCACGCGGGTTTTGGTCTCAAATTATAGTTATCGATTAGATCTACGTGATACAAGTACAAATAAAAATAGATAATTACTTTTAATGAGTGAAAAAATTCATACCTACTAGAAAAAAAAATTAAATTTTGCATTTCCATTTTGCTTGTAAATATTAATTAATTAAATTGGCACAAAAATAATAGTATATAAAAATATATTCACTACGCAGTCATGTTTTTAATTTTTTTAATAAACAATGCAAATCATAATATTTATTACATATGATTTTTTTTCATAATTCAAAGAATATTAAAATAACATTTTCGTAATTTTTTTTTAAGTTTTTTCTTGTAATTTGACGACGGTAAAAAAGCTTGTTGAGTCGTTGCACCAGGGCCCTCACGCTAGTGTCCTGTCAGCCCTGCCCATTTTGTGGGGGCCATAATATTAGAAAGAAACTCAATTTTGCCCAATTAAACAGGAACCAAAATATAATAATTAATAACATAATACATCACTAATAAGGTAATTATAAATCTCAAAATAATAAATAAATCAAAATAAAATCAATACGACCCCTATAAATTGATTCTGTTTTATTTTAGTACAATTGTTATTTTAAAAAAATACGTTTAAACATTTACAGTTTAAAAAATGTACAATAAATTCTTTGAAATTCCATAGCAAATAATAATATAGCAATAAATTATTGTAGAACAGAAGTAAATGTTAATTATAAATGTCGATTTAAATAATTCCAAATGAATAATTAGCTGTAATACGATATTTCCAAGAGACGCGCTTCTCAAAACGCTGTAATTAAAACCCACACAAGAATGGCGGAATAGCAACTTTGTTAAGTATACACGATATAAGAAGATAATGTTGTTTATATTTAGCAGACATTCTACCCTTGATTATCACATCAATTTAACAAATTGATATCTTTGTTTTGCTGTATGTTTGATGCTGTTTAATAGAAATTACATTTCTTGTTAATTGTGCATGTGTCTGTATGTGTGTGAAATTGTACACTAAGTACGACAACTTTGTTTTATTATAATTATTTGTTTTAATTAGTTACATACAAATGTTTAATTACTAAGACCTTTTATAACCTTTATGATTCTGCTATAAAATTTATCTGTAAATATTTGTTAAAATAGTATTAAGAAAATAAAGCATCTAACTTTATGTACATAGGTATAGGGGTTTATAAAATGGTTTGAAGGATTAAAAAATTCGATTGAAAAAAATGAGGTTTATCGATATTATTTTGAAAAATCATTTTGGGTTTTTTTTTGTCTTTTGGTGTTAGATAAAGAGGGGGTGGAGCGAGGCTCCTGCACTTAGGCCGCTAGGGCCCATTGTGCTTTTTTTGTCTTTTGGTGTACTTAAAGACAAAAAAATTCGGTCAAGACACACAAGTGTGTGCCATAAGGGTTCCGAAGTACGTACTACGTGGGCTGTTTGGAGCCACTTACAGGTGCATTTTTGATTAAGAAAAAAAAATAGTGTCATATTCTATTAATTGAGATTTACATTTTGACAACCCAGTTGCCTAGAAATAAAAATAAAAATAAAAAATTCTATGACGTTCCTCCCTATTTCTCCTAAATTTGAATTGATATTATTGACTTTAGCATTTGTCATTGGTAGTCCCACCAATTATAAAATTTTTTTCAGCCATAAGTTACCGAGCTAGAGGAGGAGGGACAAAATAAATTACTGCTTTGAGCCCTCTGCAGGTGCCATTTTTGACGTAGAAACAAAATAAAAATAGGGTCTAATTCCACTGGTTTGGTTATACATACATTTTGACGTACCACATTCCTTGGTTTAAAAAATATATTAGCTTTATCTCCTTAGCGCCCCCCCCCCCCCAACCCCGAAAAATTATTTTTTCAACAAATTTGTACATTTATTACTAGAGGGCATCATTTTACATGATGAGTAGCAATTATGTTATTATTTAATGGAAACAAAACACGACTTGATAAAGATTTTTTTACTCTTTTGATGTTAAATCTTAGGTTTTCATAAAATATTAATAGCCACGAACATGCCCAGAAAAATTATCTAACTACTGATGAAAACCGTACTAAAATCGGTTCAGTAATTGCCGAGTCAATAAACGAACATTCATTTTTATAAATAGAGATAAATGGTATCAAAAACAAATCTAAAAGAAGTTAATTTAATCGTGTTGGCATCTGATCGGCTTACACACGTAAGTATCTCACTAAACGTAACCTTAAACCTCATTCCCAAATAATCTTCACTTGAAATAAAAGCCTGGAATCGGAAACAAGCCAGCCTGCTACATACATAGTACTAAATTCCGCTTCTGTATTCTCAACCCCGGCCGCCCGCGCCGCACCACACCGCGCCCGCGTCCGATACACCGCTATTCATCATTCTGTAATCGAATCAACGGTACCTGGATATTAGCAGAGCACACCTGATATATACTTTTATTGTTTTATGTATCATAAACGTGGAGCGTTAGCTTAACGTTTGTTTATTGCATTATCTATAAAAATATGTCATTTAATAGGATTCTGTAAAGTGATGATACAACGGAAAATGTGTTGTTATAATAAAACATAACATTGTATAATCTCGTTAATTATATATTTGTATGTTTTCATATAATAGTCAGTTTAGGTGTCAAATGTCAATTTTTATTATTTGTCATCATGTTATACATAATATTGAATATCTAATTTGATTGATATCTAGGGTTGCACGCTGACCTAGGAGAATTTGTATTAAATTTAAACGAGACGAGTTTGGCTTCAATTCGAACGAGATCAAATCGAGACGAGATCGTTAGAAATTTATGTCTCGTTGGGAGTCTCGGTTTTAAAAATATAGTTAGTTAATTTTTTTATAACACGTCCTGCCGCAGTGTCCGATAAGTAATAAGAAATAAAAAATATTGTAAAATTAAAAAATAATTGACTTCTTCTAGAAAAAAAATTTAAACAAATCAATTAAAATCGGACAGTTCTATTAGAGACATTATTTTGTGTTATAAACGAACGTTATCTTCTTTACTCAATTTAATGTCGACACATGAGCGTACCAAAAGCATTAATTGAGCTAATAGCAGTTCTAAAACGTGGGACTCGTTTTTAAAATTTTGATTTGAATTAATTATATCTTATCATATACAACATCACAAAAAATGTTTACAGTTCATGTCTCACACATTTTTCAAGGTTTTTCATAATCTTAAAGGAAATAATTAAATATTGTGATAAAATGCTGATGATGATAGCATTACTATTGAAATACGTGGGTTTCAATATTAATTCTTACATGTTGTAAGTCTTAAACTCTTACAATTTTTGTGGCCAGGGGATTTGTATATTATTATGATATTTTTCTTTGTTTGTTGTTTATATTAATTAAATCTATCAGTAAAATAAAACGGCGTAGTCATTACGATTTGTAAAAAAAAAAAAAATTCATAAACTATTATTGCTACAGTGTTCGTAATTTAAAGTACAGATTTTTTGAATTGATAGTTTAGAAATTAGAGGAGAGGCGCTCTATAACGACATTTTAAAACAAATAATTCGTGACAATTTTTTGTTGTATTTTAGGAGACCTATCCAAAGACACTCTACTAAATGGGATAAGTGAAAAAAAAATTTTCTATGAGAAGGGGTTCCAAAAAACTTTTTTTTAATCTCTTCATTTCTGTTTTTAGATCATCAATCTACGACCGTAGACCAAATTACATCTTAATATGTATAAAATTTTTATAGACAGACGGACAGACAGTTCCTAGTTTTCTACAGAACCTTAGTAACAACAAATGTTAATGTTTTATATAAATCATAAAATATTTATTATGTCAAATTCAAAATGAAACCCATTTTTGGTTATTTAGAATCTAGACCTTTCAAAAGAAATGAAGAAACTTATTTGCTGGAAAAATTACAAGCAAAGTAAAATGATACATCCTCCCTTCGATACTGGATATGGGGGCCGTCACTGTACACAGGCATCTGAGGCTCGTGTCAGATAAAGTAGCTGTCAGAGGGAGTGAGATAGTTGATATAAACAACTAACCCTAATTTGTATCAATTAATGTTCTGCCTACAGAACTATGCGACAAGACACAGAGTTAGTTATGAATTACATTTTTCATTGTGCGCACTTTTGTGTTTGTTTGTTAAGTATGAAATATTAACAAGGATTATAAATATTTAAAAAAAACTTTTTTAAAGTTATGAATATTTAATATTTTATTCGCGACATTTCATATTATCAAAGTTTTCGTAGAACATTTTTGTGGGGAGAAGAATAATTCTGGTGTTTTGGTGAACTTCGATTAAAAATTTAATTATTAATTATAAAGTTCTCGAACTAAGTGTACCTTAACAAATTAAATGTTATACTTAGGAAGGACTGTAAGTATCAAATTCGAATATTCAAATATGGCTTTGTTAGTTTTGTTAATAAATGATTTTAAACTTTTACATTTTTATACATCCATATGTATTTTAAAGCTCAACGTCTCTCTGTCTGTCTGTCTGTGCGCTTATAACTCGAGAACCACTTATCCGATTTACGTGTTTTTTTTAATTCATAGATAATATGTTCTCTAACCAGGTTGTAGGATATGTTTTGTTACGTTAGGTAACATAAGGAATAAGCAGTGACGATAATAATAAATCAAGTCGGGAAAAATCGTAAATATCTCGGTTATTATGCGAGATAGGGGATTATTTTTTCCCCCAGAGTTCTCACCCACGTGGTATTTTTCCCGCCGGATCTAATGAAACTAATTACAACTTTCCATACGTGACAGGGAGTGAAATATTAACTTCCGTACGAAACCGGGGTAGGTCCGCTAGAAAATTATAAAATATTTTATATTTTAGTACGTATAGCATGACAATTCGGATAAAACTACCCAATATTATTTTCTGTTGAGACATTCTAAATAACATAATTCATATAATTATTAATTAACAAGTGAAACCTTATTAGCTATTTAAAAATGAAACAGCAACATCGTGTCTTTTCAACAAAACTGCAACAAACCCTATACATTTTTAAATACGAATGCCCGGTATTATAAAGAAAATAGTGCAAATACAAATTAGCTTCCAGCTAAAGCTATCTGCTAGGTGTAAAATTGTTATGAAATTGCTAGATATTTTAAAGCAGTGCTAATTAATCTATAATAATGTAAATGCTATGCATTTTATGAGGTACACTTGGCAGCACTTATTTTAAGTCGCTGATTGTACTTATCGCGTATACGTCAAGGTTATGCTATGTACGATTTTACTCGCTACATCTGTGAGTGTGTTGTCATTTATATTAAATACCTAGCAGATAGCTTTAGCTGGAAGCTAATTTGCATTTGCACTCAAACAAATTCACACGGTATAATACCATTAGTTGCATTTTACAATCAAGCATTGTTGAATCAGCACACAATTTGCAACAACTTGCTTTATTTATCAACAGAATTATACATATATTTAACTTATTTAACATACATAGTATTTATTTCATTTATAGTATTATTGACATAAATAGACATGGATACTTTGAAATCATAATTTTGACGATAACAATTACAACATTTGCAATTCAATTCTACTATTTGTTAACTAATATGCATATATTAACGCATTATGTTGTACGTTTACAAAAGGTTACACAAACAAATATGTTCTGTATTTCGAATAACAATGAAGAGCAATTTGTCTTCATTACGATTTATTAATATTGATTTATTATATTGATATAGACATGTGTGCTAACAGTTTCATAATTCAATACTGTTTCTGTTCCAAACTTTCTTATAATCAATTCAACAATATTTTCTTTATAACGTATCTGTTGAACTTACCTGGAAATAAAAAGTTTTAATTTTTAATTTTATTTATATTTAAGTATATTATTTTTTGATGCTGATTTTTAAAATGTCCTTTTACATTCTGGCTTGGTAAATTTCATTATTATGAAAAATTTTGGATATGTATGTAAGCATGTACCCTATATCATAATTTCCCTATTTTTACAATGTTTTACTCACAATGAACCAAGGAATTAGGTCCTAAAATATATGTTTCCCAAATCGGACCACCCTGTATATACGTGTACATTTTTTCTAAAAAATACAAATATACCGGTATTACTGATTGACCGCTAAAGAAATACTGATATATGTCAGTATTGAAGAAATACTGAATAATTGGTTTAGTAAATACCGAACATATAATATGAAAAAAGAAACTTATTTTCAGTTCTATAAATTTGATAATCATTGGTAAAACTTTAAATATATTGAATGTTTAACAAAATAACTTTATTTAATGAATTCTTAAATAAATAAACCGATGAAATATCAAGGATTTAAATTTAAGATATCCTTTAAGAATATAATATTAATTTCGTCAAAACTTTTTATTTGTCTTAATAAAAGTTCATATTTTCTTAAATTAAAAATACATTAACTTTACATTTTAGCTTTGTGACGATAAGTTAAAAAAATAAAATATAAAAGAAAATCACAATATGAGGTATTTTTTTTTTGTTCGTTAATGTGACTGTTTATATTTAAATATCTTACTAATCTATAACTAAAGTTAATTTTAATATCAAAATTAAATATTTAATAATGTTAATCATTTTAATAAATGTGCATCAACATTGTTAACTAGAAAAACTTATATTTTAAATATTCCATTTTTAGTTACCAAAATAAAACCTTTGAATATCTTAGGCTTGAATATTAAATAATAAATGTTTACTTCATCTGCGCGCAGTATGAAAGAAAATCCAGAGGGCGCGTTGGGAAGTGGAGGTGTTCAATTGCTAGGATACTGCAGGATGTACTCATTTACAGTATTAAACCCTAGGGAGAATACGTACTAATGCCAAAGATTTCACACCGAACATAATACAAACATTAATGCAGTGTATCCATGGAACACGCCAGTGAAGAAGATACAGCCCCCTTATTTTGTATTATTCGAGGGTTGGCAACCATGTAATTCCCCCTGGGCCGCGTTTAAAATGTAATCAGATTATTGAAGAAACTTATGAACTTAGGCAGAAAAAAATAATTGGTTATTTTTAAGTAAAAAATAAATAAACAAGAGCATTTTGTATACAGACAGTAAGTTTTTGTTCGTAAATATTACTGGATAGGTATTAAAAACATTTTATAGCTGATATTTTAAAACTGCTTTTTAATTTCATAAATATCATTCTCTATTTATAAAAATAAAAGCAATTATCAATTTGATATAAAAATTTTAACTTTAAAATATTAATATTAGATTCCCGGTATAATAAATAATTTACTTTAGAGCAAAAACGAAGCAAACCCTTATTACAAGGTATTAAATATAAATGACAGCTAATTGACAGCTAGAATCAATCATATAGTATGTATGTATTAAAAACCCTAATGTGACTGAGCGCATGCGCGTTAAGTAGAAATCAGCGATTTAAAAGCAGTGGTGACAAGTGAACAGTAAAACGCATATATACTCTAAAATCCCAAGCAAATCGTCTTACCCGGTATTTAATAACAAAAAAAACACTCTTAAGAAGATTACAGTCTCTGAAAAATTATTAAAATTTAAATAAGATAAATCCCGAAAAATAAAAAGTAGGTATAAAATTTTTTTGCATTTCTTATCATTATTCTTAACAAATAAAATACATAATTTAATTTAACAAATTAAAGAAATAAATAAACTCCAAAAATTATTTACTAGTATATTAGTACCTATACCGTGTTTTTTAAAGACTTTCCAGTGGATTATTTCTAAAATAACGAATTTTCAGAAAAAATGTTTCCGGCAAAAGGTTCATAATTTCGAGGACGCTAAATATTGACATTATGGGTTGATCTTAGAAAGGTTCCTTCTATGGGTAAACCCATAGATATTTTATTATTATTATTATTTTTTTTTATTGTTTATTATTATTTATGTCAATATTTATCGGCCACGAAACCATTAAACTTTTGTCTGAAACATTTTTTCTGAAAATTCGTTATTTAAAAAATAATCTACTGGAAAGTCTTTAAAAAAACATCCTGTATATACATTATATCTACATATGTACTATGGGCTTCAGAAGTCGTCTGCCACCCTAAAGGTCAGAATCGCTTACAACAGATTCTGAAATATTAAGACAAACATCATCTGTTATCTTTTTCTTTGACAGAGCTTATATACATACTATAGTTACACCATTTTAAATAAAAACACTTTACGTCCATTTCATTAATTTTATATCAAGTTTAACATATTTGAATACTAAAATTCGGAATATCAAATATTTATTGCCACAAAATTTACTAATACAATTTTCAATAGATTACACAATAATTTAATCGCACAAATATATATGAGTACTACAAACGAAGAGTACTTCTTTATCTAGCAAATGAGTTTCAAAATATCCGTCTTTGTTTGGCACATGGATAAACGATTGAAAAATTATAATAATCAAATGGGAGAAACTTACTAATTTTGTGATAAGCAAATTTGAATGAAAACTAGTCGACCACTTCTGCATGCGAGTACGTATTTATACTATAATCACTAATAGTATTTGTAGAAGCAACATCCGTATGTTCTTTTATCTTACGCAACCGCAGACAACTATATAGTGTTAGAACATTTAACTGATGAAAATTATAGCCAGTTGTTATCAATTTATGTACTTATGCGTAATTTTAGATCCGTCTTCTCAAACTGGTCGACAGTTAATCAACTAGGCTGGAATTAAATGATATGATTCATGATGTGTATGATTTTTTTTAATTTAAAATGATACAGTCACGCGAACACAAGCTTTATGAAAATGATATTACTTGTGGAACATTTAATGGAATGAAAGAAAAATGTTGTGAATTGAAATATGTTTTTATAAAAAAATTTATGTTCCTTATGTATGTATTTTTAAAATTCATTTAAAATGTTTTTAACAGAACTTTATTATGTATTTATTAATTAATAATAATAAAGTTTTCAATTAGATACGCTCACGTTGTATTCATTTGAACATTAATATAATTTGTAAAATCTAATATCATTTTCACTGTTATTCTAGAACAATATTTTATCCCTAACCTCTATATTAGGGTTAAAATTTGAAACATAGCGGTACACGTACATTTTAATATTAATAGAAGGTTATTTTGCTAGAAATTTATTACTTTTACAAAACAATAAGTCATGTAGATAAACAAAAAGAAGTTTAACATCCTTTTTCCTTCATTAGGGATTGAATTTCAATTTAGGTTAGGCGTTGATGAGTCAGTCACTCAGGATTTATTTTTATATATTGTGTTACCGGCAATGTATGAAATCCGAAATGTATAAAATTTCTAGGTATTTTGTAGAATGCTTTAAATAACCAAACAATGTATGAAATGAATTTAATTATATACATTTCCTAGGCATTGTATAGACTACCTAACTGATAGCCGGCAATGTATAAAATATAAACTTAAAGAGGGTGAATCGATCCATTTTGATTCAGATACAGATATTCCCTTACTTTATGTTATAAAATACTTCAGACGCAAATAAATAATTTTAAAATCTTTGATCATTCTCGATAGCTGTAGATTTGTACCGATAATTCTGAATTATATATCCTACTTAATACACGTCTGGACTAATGATTAAATAATATCTAAGATTTATACATGTTTTTGATTTTGACAATGTCAAATCATATACCTATTTAATATGCGTTTGATCTAATATTTCATTTTATTTATTATAATTAATATAATATGAATTTAATTAATATATTAATACCTATCTGCTTTAATAATATCATTTTGTCTTTTATTTATTACATAACCTAATATTATCTTGACGTTCTATAGAATTCATTGGTTCTATATTATATAATATAATGCCTCAGGAAAGTATCGTTAGGCATTGTATAGAATTCCTAGAATGCATGAATTACATACTTTGCCGGTAACATATAGAGATATAAACAGCTAAGTACCTATACACGTATATTATTAGATTTAATCTTAATATTTATTGTTATTGGTACATGTGACAGTCATGTTTCCTATTTTTACTATACATATTACCTACAACTGTTAACATGCACGTTTACGCACAAAACGGTATATACCGTCAACACTTTTCGAAACAAAAGACGACATATGCCGCACTGAATGTTTGTATTATAGGGACAAAACTGCGAACGTCGACAAGAAACGCATATAGAAGACTTGTTAGTACTTAAATGTGTCCCTATAAAATTAACTTTTTTATTTTCTTTTGTCCTATATACATTGATTTATTCTTCAAATAGTTTTACACTAACAAGTGCGCAAGAACAATATTAGTTTTTTGTATCATATTATACCACTAAAATGTTCCCATTACGTGTTAATAATGGTATAGTTTTTATAACGATATAATTATTTATTTAAAACATTATGTACAAATTTAGTTTTACTATATTAAATTCGAAACTCACAATTTCTTCGAAAGAGTTGTTCTGAATAACAAATATTTAATTTGTCCGTATTTTTTTTAAGTTAAGACATACCAATGAAGGAAATGCCAGCCAAAACGATGGGCCCAAGCTTGGCCTAATATTGCGAGCTTTGGTCACCTATTCTTTACCCAAGATTGGACCAACCTTCAAATAGTAAGTCTCGATTATCATATTTTACCCAAGCCTGAACCATTCAACCAATAATAATGTTGATACGCAACTTAACTCTCGCTAATGGCGTGATTCATCTTTGGTTCAGTATATATACAACATTTTAGGTAATGTTAATGTTATTACTCAATAAACATGATATTTAATTAGATATACATATATGATTTTATAAATCTAATACAAATATAGCAAGTCTCGGTATCAAGCTTTGTACCAAGACTCAACACTTATATTGACTGATATAGCATGGTTGGACCAACCTTGGTACTATATTGGTCGACAAGCCTTGGTCGAGTCTTGAGTGAAGTTATCATCTGTATGTTGGCCCAGTGTTAGGTGCCAGGTTTGGTCCAGATGTGGTTAGCATTGGTATAAGCCTGGGCCAACCGTGGTCACTTTGTAATATTGTACAGGGGTCAGGGGTAGTCGAAGAATATAATAAACAACTCTATGTGGGAAATTATAATCATAAAATAATCCCATGTCAAAGTACGTCAGATACAAAGAGGTTTGTAATATCACAATATAGGTACATATCATATAATTAACAGCTTTCCCTTTAATAAATAAATAAATGTAATAAATGTCAAAGTTCAAAAATCATACAATTACTAATCAATTATAAAATATCGATACACATACATTAAAAAAAGTTGTCAACCCTAGACAACATGAAAAGTTCTCATCTTGTACTTTTCCACCCTGTTTGATTAGGGGCGAGTGTTGCGCGCAGGACGCCCGAGGGCGCAACGGTTTCGCAACTGAGTTCAGTTCAGTCTCTCCGCGTCTGTTGCCGACTTCATACCGATTGGAGCGCTAAACATATGCCGTCGTGTGTGTGTTTGTGTGAGTTACCGCCGGCTACCGGACCGACTGTTTATACGGTATATTAATTAACCCGCGTATACGGTACGTGTATTACACAGTTCTGCAAGTGATTAAGTGTGCACTGATACGTGTGTTCAAAAACATGTGAATAGTTTCAAGAGTCATGTTTAAATTATTTTAGAAAAGGTCGATTGTTGCTGGATTTTTGTATTGTTGGATTTTTCGGGGAAAATTTAGGTATTGTTCTTATTAAGTTATTTATAAACCTACATTGTTTTCTACATTCAGATATCATAGCTAGAAAGATGAGAACTTAAAAATATTTTTCATTCTAAGCTTTTGAATATGTTACCATAAAGTTATGACCGTTATATTTACAACAAATTTGTTAAATGATATTTATGATTCCATGAATAAAAACAATTAGAATAGTAGTTCTTAACCAGTGTTTCTCAAACTTTTCATAACAGAAATCACGAAAGTTCAAACAAAAAAACAAAATTTTTGTGTTGAACTTCAAAATTGTTTCATATAAGTATAATATAATTTGAAGGCTCTCAAACTAATTTAAACCAAATTCTAGATTAAAAGATACAAATTAATATTTAAAAAAATAGATTTTTTTAGTTAAATATCTACATTATTTTTGGTGTTCATTGTAGCCACCAGCTTAACTAAAAAATAGTCTTATAGTAAAAAAATATTTTTATTTTTAAGACTGTTTGAAAAAGTTAAGAACTAACCATTAGAGTCATAAATATTTAATTCTCGATTAAATAAATAAATAAATTGAATATTATTTATGATTATTTTAACTCATTATAAAAGAATAAAAACAAATAAGTTTTCTATGAAGAAATAATCTCAGACAAATAAACAGTCAATAAAAACAAATGGATCAGTATTCAAATAACATAAAATAAATACACCTTGTTTGACCAAAATATTTGTTCACCACTATTACAACAAATATTTATTTGATCCAGTTGACTTCCTCTCACTGAATGTACATACAAACATAACGGAATAGGATATTATTCTTGGTCCATAAATTGTACAAGATTACTTTTATTGTACAATAGGAAAATATGAATTTATATTCAATTATTATAAATATATTATTCCGACAGATAAATCCAAACCCTTCTTCAATGTAATGCCAAATATAAAACATTTATATTTGTTGTTCCAAAGTTCCAATGCGTGAACGGATTATAAAAACTTGAAGAAAAACTTAACTTGCCTGATGCACCCCTAGTCTAAATATTTATTAGTTCATACTGAAAATCAATAGCACTTAATAATACTGACCTACTCGGTTAGCAAATTTTATAATTGTACCGCAACGCGCTCTCCAAATAATGAATAAATACAATCTTTGAAGGGCTGTAGTTCCTCCACGAAGAATTTCCATACACATGCCCCTTTTTTGCTTGAAATAATTTTTTTGAAAAATTTTTTTGCTTCCATTAGACTGAAAAGTATATTCAAATTTTTTTTCACTTATCCCATTGGGGTGTGTGTTTCGATCGGTCTCCTAACATGCAAAAAAAAAATTAGAACCTTTTGATTTTAACCTTTCAGTCACGATATATTTGCGTTCAAAATAGTTATCAGAGCCCCCCCCCCCACCTCTCCATTTTCTAAACTATCTGAAATAATTCAAAAATGGAACTTTTAATTTGTACTTTCACTAAAAATTATAACGAACACTGTCAAAAAAATGTTTGACCCCTCTAGACTGAAAAGTGTACTCACATATTTTTTTCACTTACTCCATTGAGTGGGGTGTTTTTAGATAGGTCTCCTAAAACAAAATAAAAAATATCGAATGATCTTTTGATTTTAACCCTTCAGTCATGATATATTCGCTTTTCAATATCTTTTCAGAGCGTCCCCTCTCTCTAATTTCTAAACTATAAAAAAAACTATGAAAATTCCATAACTAAAAATTCTAGAATCTAGCTTTTAATTAGTACTTCACTGAAAATTAAAACGAACACTATCAAACATATTTTTTCCATAGACTGGAAAGTGGAATGACATTTTTAACTTACCCCATTGAGTGGGATGACCATTTGATTTTAACCCTTCAGTCACGATATATATTTGCTTTTTCAATGTGGTTATCAGAAAATTTCAGAATGTAGTTTTTAATTAGTACTTTCAATAAAAATATAACAAACATTACAATAGTTTATGAAACATTTTGGAATATCTCTTTTTAATAAATCATAGTGAGAATGACTACAGAACCTTATCATGTGCGTGCCCAACACGCATTTGGCCATTTTTATTATTATTAGGTATTATTATAAGTTATTAATCTATGCATCTCTGGCTTAGGTTTCATCGAATAAATTAAATTTCACAACGAATTAATCAACATACCGAAATTATCTGATTCGCCCCAACATTTGGGGTGAAACGGATCATTATATAAAAAAAATTGTATAACGAGCTGTAAAAGTTACTTTAATAACATATTTCCGTTTGTATCACTAGCCAGCATTAAATTTGCGCAAAATGGTTCTTTGATTGATGGAGATAGAAAAAATTTTTTTTTGAAATCACACGAGACCGAAACTTTTTTTGGAATAAGTGACCGAAACCAAAACGAGAAAATTTTTTTTTTCAAGACGAAACGGTTTCAATTTCCATGAGAAAAAATCGAAACGACACAGTCAGTTGTTAAAATCCGAGACAGAGACGAAACAAGTTTAATTTTTTGCAAGACAAACGGTTTCAATTTCCATAAGAAAAGATTGAGAAGAGACAGTCAGTTGTAAAATCCGAAACAGAGACGAGACCAGTTAAATTTTTTGCAAGACAACACGGTTTCAATTTCCATGAGAAAAGATTGAAACGAGACAGTCAGTTGTAAAATCTGAGACAAGGATGAGATGAGGCATACCTCACTCTCGTCTCATATTGTGAGAATTTTAATTATCTTTACAAAACTAACCAAAATCAATACATTTTAATCCATCACACATTTGAAAGGATAACATTTTCCACGATATATCCAGGCAATCTGTGAATTTTCCACATATTACACATCGCTCACATATGCAATGTGATATTGACCTTCCTAAAAGCACCGTAGTTAAAGTTTGCCCATTTGTTTGACGGTAGGGCTTGAATTAATAATACAAATACACTCGTGGGGTTATACATCGAATGTACACATATAGTAACTACTTGTTTGGTCACCCCTTTCCACGAATTTTGATACATGTTTCATTTTTAATATATATAATTTTGGTTAGTAATAATAGTTGGCACTAATTGGCCAATATGGCTTTTAGTTTGAGCATATATATTAATTATATAAAATCAAAGGCTGCCATTAGTGTAAGTTTAAGTTATATGTACATAAAATGAATGGATATAGCATAATTAGAGATAATTATAAATTATTAGGAATATTGGAGTAAATTTTTATTAATGTATTGTTCAGGAGGTTACTTTCAGATTTTGTTATTAGTTTAGCAATAAACAATTTATAAACAGGGCCGTAACTACCGCTGTGCCATGGGGCCCCCAAGCATAGGGGGCATCCGAAAAAGGAAGGTATTTTTTACAAAATCGGATTTAAAAAGTTTTGAGTTAAACTCATTTTGATTTAACACGGAGAAAATTTTTCAAAAATAAAAACTCAAAAAAACCATTTGTTGCTCACAAGATATCAACGAATCAATTTTTATTTTTAAATGTGTTTTTTAGCCGTTTTGATTTGGAACTTGTCACACTTACAAAATTTTGGTGAAATATATTCCCTATGATTATAAATATAATCATAAGGGAATCATATAGGGAAATTCATAACATGAATTTTAAAATGATTTTTGTTATTTTTGCAATCCGGCCAATAGAATTGGAGATACGAATCCCGTAAAAAGGGTCGTTTTTTCAACAAGGTACAAAAAATTACGCTGATTTGACTGCACTATAAATCGAGTTTTATGCAGCTCGATATGAGAAATTATTGTTTGTTTTTTCAAAAAAATTATTTACTGGTGTAGTTTTCATTGTTTACAAAAAATATCAATAATTAATGAAAAAAATTATAAATTTCATAATATTGAATAGGGTAGACTGACGTGAATCGGATCAAACAACATTTGAAACCATTTTAAGTTTTTTCAACGTGCTTTGATAGAACACATCATACTTTTCCGTGAATTGTAAAATTCTTCTGTGCACTCAAGCCTTTCGGGCTGGCCCACACTAGATATTGCGCAATGTGCCACTGCTAGCGATAGTTTTCAATGCGTGGAGAGAACACAATTGTAATGGTGTGCTTATACTAAAAAACTTTTTTTTTTTAATTCCTATTATTTAACGTATACGTTTTGTTGCCATTTTGTCAAGATGGCTCCTCATATTGCGCAATATCTAGTACTGACCAGACGAAAGATTCTTAAATGCACAAATAGAGCTTACAGCTCACGTAAAAATAATAAATTTATCAATTTCTATGATATTTTAAATGGTGAATAGGATAAATCTCGTATTTTGATAATTTTGTAGGGAAAAGAGAAATTGTATGTTTGCATATTATTTAATTGCATGAAAGATGCATATATAGATTAGTAGAATATATAAATAGAATATTAGAATATATAAACAAAACTTACATTTGATTATTTTTTGTCATTGATTCGATTTGCATCGGTTTACCCTACTAATTTACTCATTCTGTAATTCTCGCTCGAATACCTATATCATACAGTTGTATTTATATGCATATACATACATTATGTACTCATATCTACTGTTCTACATGAATGTATTTAAAAAACAGTTTTATTTTTTCATACACTTATTATTTACATTCAGTGTACAGTAAAAAATGAATTGTATACTTAAAAAATATATATATAATATGAATACAAGTCGTAATTTCAAAAACAATATTTTCTATTCATCAAAACTTCATCATTCAGTAGAAATACCATACTACATAGACGTATACATAATGTAAAATATTGTACATTGTGCTTAGATGCTAATGTTCGATCAATTAATATAGAAATCGTTTATTTATATTTATAATCATTAACACACCCTATAAATTTAATATTCCGGAAAACTATTGATAAAAATAGTATACAATAATATTTACTTCACAGAAACTGTGAAGTTCTTGAAGTTATTCTCCATAACAATAAATAACTAATTAGTTATTATTATTGATTGATAGAGATCTTTAAAAACCAATAATTGAACTAAAATACATAAGTCACATACAGGCTGACGATAAGTCAAATCGAGTGAAATAAACTTAAACAGTCGACTGAAAAAATATTCATATATGAACAAATGAACATGTGTTCAGAAATTCTTCGTGAAGGAACTACAGACTCCCAAAGATTTTGCCTAAAATTAGTGTTTATTTAATTTCTTGAGAACCAATTGTGGTACTATTACGAAATTTTATAATCGGTTTAGTATTAATATGTCTTATCGATTTTCAATATCAATTAATGATTATTTAGACCAGGAATGATTAAATATTTTTTTCGATGGACTGTTTCAAGTTTGTTAAATAATTTAAGAATAGGAAATTCACACTGATTTCTTTTATATAATTAAAAAAACATACATTTGATGAGTTGGACTATCAATAATTCAAAATTGTTTAAAATTCTGTAATTTAAATTACTTTAACGAGGTAATAATATATACGTATTTATTATTACGAAATACAACTCTGCCACAAACGACTATATACAATTTCAACTCTCACTACAATATATATAATACCAGTACTTAGCATGTTTATAATCTTCACTTGACATTTTCAGAAGACTACTAGTTACAAATTACAAACAGATAAACATATCATTTTATGATTGCTTCATTGAATTTAATGTAATTAAATCAGAATATTATTATTATAAATAAAAATACTTTACATACATATAAAGTAAAATAAGAACTAAATAATTTCTCTTCTTTCACGTTCTTTTCATACGATTCAAAATATAACTCAATAGGTTAAATATTTTTATCAATATTTATTCAACCATCAATTTTCTACCTGTATGTTATGATTGCTTACATTTAGGTAAAATTATCGTTTATTATAGAATAATAAAATAAAATTTATAACATATTTGTACCTACATCTATTCTTTACGGCCTATGATAATATTTAGTTAGACATAACGATCCATTAAATTAAAATAGTTCATTATAGTAATTTAAATAGACTGTGAACATAAAACTTGTTATAAAACACCAGAACAATTATTAATAGCCAATTAAAACAAGTGTAAAGTTTCAGTATTTGTGAAATATAATATAGGTAACTGTCAACTGCAAATATCTATATTAATGTAAGTGCTTTTAATTTTTATATTAAAATAAACATTATGAAATAATTCGTAAGTTCAGGGCCGTACCTAAACACTTTGAGACCCTAGGCAATTACCTTATTTGCCTATAATGTGCCAGTGTCACTCATGAGGCTCCCGTAGCTAGCATCTATACACCTGTTTATAAATACGAGGATTCGGTTTCAGAACGCCAAAATACTCCTAAATCACTTATTGAAGTAGAGACACCAATGCAAAAATATTTTTTTGTCGGCCTGTGTAATTGATTCCCCATAGATTTATGATTTAGCTGAATATTTTTTTAATAATTAATTAGAATCACCCACACTGTTCACAGTAGTTCTCAGTATTACGTATACGAAAGTCCCAAGGCACACACGTACACTATTTAATCTCTGTTATGAACCATTTGAAATATAATTAATTTTTTTTCAAAATTTATTCTTTTGAAAAAATTAATAGTACATAAATTATAGATACTAATAATACCTACAACTTTTAACTTGAACATTTTTCTCTATTTCGCATTGTTTAAAAAAATTCAAAAATTGACATCAGTAAACATCCGATTCCGGTTGAAAAATCGTTTTCAAAAATAGGAGGTTTTCTTCCCAGACAAAAATTAATCTTAAATATAAAATTTCACCATTCTACGATTTGTCGTATTTAAGTTAGAGCCAGACCGACCGACATATATAGACAAATAGTCAGAATAGATTCAGGGAAGGTCAAAATGGATAATTCCATAAAAATACTTATACTGTATGTATATTTCATATATACATGGGTATAAGAAAGTAAAAATATTGGAAAATTTATTTTAATATTAAATACTTTATAAAAGTATAAACAAATTTAAATACAATTACAAAACCATAAAAGTAGGACGTATTTAAAAGTATTTAAATTATCAAATACTTGACAGCTCTATGTACTTTTACGACCTATCAAACTTGTACAAATCGGATAACAATAAAATTTTACCAAAGAAATACTTTATTCAAAATAAACAAAAACGCGTGATTTGGTTATGAAAATACGGATTACCCTCTCTTGAATAAATCTTCGTTTTTAATTAAATAATGTGAAATTTATGGTCGCTCGGGATTATAATTGTAAAATTGTTGCTTTGTTTTGCATGTAAACTTTTATATTGATTCCATAAAGATCATTGTGTATTACTTGAATTTTAACGAGATAATCTCTGACGTTATTTTATTACTCATACATTTTTATGTGTTCCTATTTGCTTATACATTTTGGTTTATTTATTTTATTCAAATTTATCCACACCCTTTGTTCTCCTTTATATTTTTTCATTCGTTTTAAATTGTGATTAACTCCTCATTTAATCGTTTTTTTTTTTAAATTGTGAAACATGATTTTTACCAGCTTTTTAGAAAACGAGAACATTTAATACTGAAATTATTTTTAATAAAATAAATATTAAAATTGTTTGGTCGCATTAGCTTACCAAATAATCATTTATATTTATTTTAAAATTTAATGTTTTAACAAAATCTGTCATTTTAAACATGGGTATCTATAGGTACAAGTTAAGCTTGGTTCGTGACATTTTAGTCTTCATTAACCTTTACTGATACCTAATAACCAGAAGAAAATATTTATGATATTTATTTATTAATAAAATAATCTTTGAGAAGCAAAAACATTTATGTCCAAAACATTCAATTTAATGATGGCTTAAGTTTTGAACAAATATAAATGGAAAATCAATACGGCAATAAATATATATTATTACCTTTTACTGATCGTTGAAAAGCTGATTTTTTTGCTGAATATAATTTAAATCAAGCTATTCAAATCAGATATATTTTATGCTCAATTCTTGTGATAAAATTATTTTTTTCACCCAATGCAAAATTTGATTGCCTGGCGGCTTATATTAACAATGAGTAATTATCTTTACTAAAAATATTAAATTTACACGTTTAGGTTGAATAATAGAAGACACAAATATGTACGTTATTTTCTATTTCTATCTGCCCGCATTCTCTCATTGTAGTTATTATCCCTCTGGTAATATTATAGCATCTCTATGAACATAGCAAACGTTGCCTAGCAACGGAATTATAATTATCAGATTTAGTAGGCTATGCTTGATAATAATTATATGTTTATCTCAGGAATTGGAAATTAAATATCTCCGAAGTTAATAACCCGATTTAAATTATATTAGTGCAATTATATTCAGCAAATAATCATTTTTTTAATGAGTTGATGCAATTAACTCTTCCGCAGAACCAAAAAAATATTTGTCTTCAAATTCAGAACAAAAATTTTTATAAAAAAATATTTGCTTTTATTCCGTTTTTTAGAAAAAAGTATTTGAGAATAAATAAATCAAAATTTGTATTCTCGTAATTGAAAAATATGTTATACAAATGGTGTAGTTAATTTTTGTATCGACAAAAAGTATCTATACTTAATAGCTTTGGCATCTGAGCCCCTCAATATTATTTCAGAAGATAAGTCTAATATTGAAATACGATGCTCGTAAAATAAATATCATGTTCAGTAAATAATTTATAGCCGATATTTTAAAACCCCGAATTACAAATGTATTTCTTTGTTACAGATACATTGAATGTGTATTTTGAGTGCAAAAACCTAAGAAGCAATTTCTATAATGGATAGATGATAAACAGAACTTTAAAAATGAAGTTGAATATGGATTTATACTTTCTTATCATCGCTTTTATTTTTGGTAAGTACAAAATTAAAATATACATATTTAAAACATCATAATTAAATGCAACACAGTTAAATTAAAAAAACGAAACCTTAATTAACTACATGAAGAATTGTTGTTGACAAAACAAGATGAAGTATACAGGATGTCCAAGTTAAGCATGAAATGCATGGGGATTTCCTAAACGGTAAAAGATACAGATTCGGTTAAATGAGATGAATTATTTGTAAGGAAGGGATGAGTATTACATCAAAAAATATTAATAATTGTATGTAGTTTAGGCGGTATACCCAAAAATCTGAAATTTTGAAAATTGTTTAAATGGCTATAACTGTTTTGTTAAAGTAGATAGGTACTTTTTGTTGGCGGTTTCTTAAAGCACTTTTTGTGAATAATTGATTGGCGTGTTTAGAATTTTTATATCACTTTTAGTTTCCGAGTTACAAGCCTTTTCTTATGGGTCAGTTTTTTACTCTACTTTACAACGATATGTCACTTGTCATATTTATTTTCGAAAATAAGTCGAAATACAAAATATTATTATACTAAAACACGTTCAAATATGCTATAGCCAACTTACAATTAGTGGTCCATAAGAAAAACTAAAGTTAGTGCTTGTTACTCTGAAACTAAAAGTGATATAAAAATTTTAAATACGCCAATTAGATCTACAAAAAGTTCCTAAAGAAACTACAAACAAAAAATACCTATCTACATTGACAAAAAATTTATAGTCATTTAAAGAATTTCCGAATTTTCAGATTTTTTGGTAAACCACCTAAAACCACATACAATTATTAAAAATAATTCATCTCATTTAACCGAAATTTCCATGCATTTCACGCATATCTTGGACATCCTGTATCGTATTACAAAAAATAAAAACTTCATAATAAGAACAATTGCATCAAACACTATACGTTTTAAATGCATATTGTCGAGCTGTATTTAAACAAAAACAATTACAAAGAATTCATACAAATCTAGTGTTGTAATGGAGAAAGAAGCTTTGTTATACTGAACTTATTGTATAAAACTAAAGTAACAAACTTTAACATATTTAGTACAAGTTTTGAACAATTGAACAACTACCTATACAATGCAAATCTTAGTATTGTGTATTATTTGTGTTCAAAGGAAAAAAGCTTCTTACAATGTAGGTACTGCACATTATTATACATAATAATAAATATTCAAGTAGGTATATAAGAATATTACAGAACCCACATAATTCGAGTTGATATAAATTGAAACAGACTCTTTTTATGTACCTATAATATTATTGATTCTATTTTTAATGTTGATTATTTATATTGAAAAAATTAATTAAATAACAGCTCGACAAAAAATAAAGTCTTGTACTTTTTACGAATACTGAAAACATTGATAATAAAATAGCCCAATGACCCCCCAAAATTTGTAGTGGTCTTATAGCAATAAAATAATGAAGTGGACATCAGGATTTTTTTTTAAAATAATGTATTTTTTCATGACTTAGCAACCATATTTAAAATATTATGTTTATAAATGGTCAAAAAATAAATCAGTTTTAATGTCATCATATGTGTGTATTGGTAATTTTAATTATCATAATTTTGATAAATAATCGCATTTATTTAAATTGTAAAAAAGTAAATATTTAAAATATTCAGAACATAATCATGCAAACAAATAATTTTATTCCCACATAAATGTCGGAACAACGACTACACTGACAAATTAAAAATTTAATATTGTATAAATATGAATATTAAAATTTAGTAGTCATTAACTTCGCCGAACGGCCGAAGTCGTGATATAAAATAATAAAAAATTGTGTTTTATTAATTATTCGGTCATGAAAACTGCGTGGTTATGAGTGTAAAATATATGTTAAAATTGTTCATTAATATTTTTGCTTTATTAGCGATTTATATCACAATATTAAAAGTAAATTTAATTCATTGTAGGTAAAATATTTAAGGGAACAAATTAAACGCGCACTATTTTAAATTTAAATGAAATGAGAAATAGTGAAGAGCATTTAATTAACTATTCTACCACTTAATACACTATTATAGCATTTGTGAACAGTATTTTTTTGTGTTTTAGCAATAGTTAATACTTATAAATTAGCGTTAAGAAAATACTTTTTGTTCATTAAAGAAATAAAATGACACATAGAAAAAAAGGGGGGAGTAATAGAACATCCCCGTCCCCAAAGAAATAAAAGTTATAAAATTTAAGCAAATTTAACTATACAATAATAATGAACACAAATATTATTGCGCAAAACAAAATTTAATACTCAAAACGAAAAATATTATTGCTCAAATACAATATATTTTAAAATTATTATTTATTATTATAAAATATTTCGCGTTTAAGTACTACCCAGTATTTAATAATACTACATTATCTCTATAAAATATAATTTACAAAATAATAGTTATTTTGTTGATAAAGCATACCTTTGTTTATTGGAAAACAATATGTAGTAGCAGAATCAATAATATTTCAAAAATATATATTCATAATAAGATAACTACTATTCCTGGTTTAACTGGTTATCTTGAGTATCTGCAGCATCTTCGATTAAGATGTCTACTATCATATGTAGATCTGAAAAAAATGTAAATATAAATTGCAAATATTTATAGAAAACGCGAGCAAAAGTTTCGCGATATACGAAATTTATTGCATAATTTTATTGCCCACCATTACACATGCAAGCTTTGTAAATTTTCGTCGTTATGTGACTTTTTATAGAATCGCGGTCTTGTATTATAATTATTACGACTGAGAAACATAATTTTTTATATTCTAAGAATTATGGCGCACATTTTCAGTGAGATCGTATTTTAAATTTAGAAATTAAACAGTCTCTGAAAAAATAAAAACCGCAAGGTAGTAAAATTATTAAATGTAAAGTTGTCTGAACTTTAATTTCTTATGTTTACATATTTATAAAATGTTTTATATGTACCGTCTATATGCTTCCATATCAAAATTTAAATTAGTATGTCATATGGGGTTAGTGCCCACTTTTAATAGAGTCAATAGCAATCATGTCATGTAACAGTAGTGGTAGATAAACTATTTTATTATATGATATTTAAAAGAGCATATACCTACAATACGCCATAATACTTTCCAGATCACATTAAAAAGCTGATAAAACAATTTTTTATCAAAATAAATTAGTATTGGTAAATTAAAACTCGTATTAAAGTTCAGGAAACGTGTGCAAAAGTAGTAAATAATTCCAATAGTTATGAAATTTTCCAGGGATTTAGAGATAGTTGTGAGGAGTATTTTTTTGAAAAATCCCCATTCCTAGGTGTTGAGCAAACCCTGCAATCAGGGTTGAAAAACAATTTTGAGAGTTAGAGATATCTCCAAAACAATAAAGACGCAGAACTAAGTTCTACATAGACAAAAAGTACATTTTTTTATTATTTTCCATCATAATTAATACTTATGAGTTACAAAATATTTTTTAAATTATGTATTCAGTTAGCCCTGAATTTTTTTTTGGAATCATATCCTTACACAGCCACACATACATACATATTACGCGTTGTCAGACCGTTAAGCTTGCGTATGCCTTATACACTTTTATAAACACTAACTAAAGTTTTTAATTTATATTTTTTAAACGAGACAGACGAAAAATGTGGTTTACAAGCAAAATCATAAAAGCATGAAAGAGTATTAAAAATATATTGTTTGAACATTTATGTAAACTTTGTAGACACGTTACTTTTTTAAGTTCTACAGTTCATATCATATAACAGACCAGCCTCTTTTGACATACAGAAAAATATAAAATAAATAAAATTTTAATAATACCACAAGAAATTCATATTTCAAAAAAATCTTTCTGATATATTAAAACTATATTGCTTTAGAAGTTGTTAAAAAAAAGAATACGTTTTTTCCACATCCACTTTTAATATATACAAAACCAAGGATGCGTTTTTCTTGATATAACATTGCGTATGAATTTAAATTATTCAAGAAGGAGTCAGAAAAACCCGACAGGGCAAGTTTTATGGGCCTGACAATGCCAACGCAGTAGCTGTACTTATATATTTTATGAACTGAAGTGTTGTTTCACCGAAAAAATCTCGAGAGAACAACTTGTTTTAATTATCTTAAGTTTTTAAAGCAAATTTTTTGAAGACTATACGAAATCATTGTTTCGTCGTTAAATATTAATTACCTAAACGTTGAAAATATCCAAAATTAAAAACGATCTATAAATGTGATTTAAATGATTTACATGAAAAGTAATTAACATTACTATTTATAATTTATATAATATTAATAACAATATTTATTCAAAGTTAATCATATATAATAATATAGTATAATACATATCAACAACAAAATTAAATAAATTCAAATAAAATACAAACCAAAAATTCACTCAATGAATAGAAACGCTTATCACTCGAGAACCACTTATCCGATTTACGTGTTTTTTTTTTATTCATAGATATGTTCTTTTCCCAGGTTTTAGTATATATTAAAAAATATATAAAAAAATTTAAAATAAATCAACTATATTTTTCAAAAATCCTAAACAATAATTCCATAGTTCACGCAAACGAATCCGCGGGCACAACTAGATTTCTATATAAAAAAACATACTTTTAACGAAAACTAAAGTTCAAAAAATTAAAGTAATATTTTTTACATCAAACTTCAATTTGTTATATAAATATTTAAGAAAATAAGAAGGAAAATCAAAAATTACTAAATAAACCGGTGTGGGCGATGCGATTTTTTTGTATCACTGTACGACAATTTTTATCCGAGTAATTTGCGATCAAAGCAAAACTACACTTTTAACTTTGAACACATAAAAAAAATCCAAGCGGAGATTTGGAAAACTTTTCTTTATAACTCGGTCAAAAACAATCAATATATCGAATATCCAAACATAAATAATCATTTAATAAGAAGGAATTGTCAGCAAAAATTCTTCTCTAGTCGACAACAAAATCATGAAAAATAAATATTAATTTCATAAATTCTACACTTACAATAATAATACTTCCCATAAAATTAATAAAAAACGGTGATTAAAATATAAAATATGTACACTGTTTCAACATTATGTAATTAATATTAAATGAAAATCTCCGGATAAAACTCTAATAGTAAATTAATAGTACATAAAAACATAATTAAAACCAAACACCAGTAATGAATATGAAATAGCATAATTATACATAGCCGACAGCTTACAATGAGAAAAACGGTCGATAAAATAATAATATGGATAATGGAATAAAATTTCAGTTAATTAACATTTAATAATTTCTTATATTACACTACGATATATGCATGATAATTATTACACGATTTTATTACATTCATCAACAACTTCCTTAACCTTCCGTCATTTTACCGGCCGGAGCGGCCGTATCCTTTTTTACCTGGCTGTATCTTTTACCAAAATTATCTACCGTGAAAAAGTATTTCAATAATCTCTTATTTCCTTGAAGGATATATTTTGTTGAAATTTTTTTCATTTTATAAATAAACCACGACTTAGATGTATTTAAAAAAAAAACTTCGTTATCTTTTCTCTACCGGCCGCCGCGGCCGTACGCAAATCAACTGTTATTCGACCGTGTGATCACACGCCATATTATATTCAGGTATATACAGTAGGATCTCTTTTTACGCGAATTTTTTTATGCGGATTTGAAGTTCCGCGGTGCGATTTTTGATGCAAATTCAGATATTTCCCGTTTCGACGACTGGGGTATCAAACGAAAGCTTACAACTCAAGGAATTGAAATATGTAAATGTTTTGTTATTATTAAAAAAAAAATTCAACAAATTTTCAAAAAAACCGTAAAAATATATCATCGAAAATTTTCAAAAAAATCCAATTGTTGTTATATAACTAATTAATACACTTTTATTTAATGAAAATCAAATAAAATACAACCCAGATATCTAAGTTTTAATTAAAAATATCATAATTGATAGTTGCATTACAATTAATCGTCTTAAAATTTCGAAAAATTGATGTCGGCCTCACAGGCCGCTAGACGTAGGATGTACTGAACTTAAATTCGTGCATTTTTATTTTAGATGATATTTTACTCTTAAAAAACTTAAGCAGTGAATAGTTAGTGATATTATCACTGATTTTCAGTGACTTTTACGTTCAGTGGAATTCTCACTGATTCAGTTTAAGAGAGTAAGTACAATTTATAAAAGATACACAATATACCAGCTAATGTAACGATTTTGTTTCGATATGACGAAAAAAGAACTGTGAATAAACGAAAATAATGTAAGGCTTTTAAGATGATTGCTAAATAATCTGAACTCTTATGTGCAAAATTTATTTTACTGTTGGAAAGAATCCTTAATAATAATGTACGACGTTAGGTTTTATTCTTAAAAAAATATATAGAATGAGCCGATGGGTGTTATGTCAATATTAATAATTTTTTTTAAATTAACGCATAAATTAATTAGCATAAACACATGTATTCGAATTGATACATTGATTGTCCTTTTTTGTGCATTGGTGTTTTTTATAAATAACAAAAAAGTAAGGGCCAACTGGTCCCATACAGCCTTGATCCAAATTACAATTGTTCAATACTGGAAATCGTTAACACTTATTAATACTAAACCGGTTATCAAATTTCATAACTGTATCACAATGGGTTCACCGTTATAAAGATATATCTCCATTATCTTCCTAAAATTAAAAAAATCGTCAATTGTTTTTTCTATCTCCAGTATTAATTAAAGTTATTCGATAATAATTTACTACCTTTGGTGTATTTAGTAAGAGGAAACACTGCGAAATCACTTAGTAGATGTTTTTTATATATATGTACATATTTCGACCTATAAATTTTTCCTTGGGGGTTAAATTATATGACAAATTAAATAATAATTTTTTATTTGATTCGCAAATAATGAAAAAGTTACTCAACCGAATGAAATTACAGATTAAACGAAATTTAAAAATCTACCAATCCAATATTCATCTCTGTCTACAAAAGAATTACTACCGTGAAATGAAATTTTATATTTTCAAGTATTGCATTTACTTGAAAATCTTTCATTTTAATTCATACAACACAAACATATTCTGTACTTATCAATTTTATAGAAATGACTGAATACAAAGACGTGAACGTATTGAGAAAAGATGAAATGTTATTCAGAAAATATGAATTATGACAGGTCGTCATTTTCTACCATACAATTTCAATACACATTTCATACTCATGTGCATTATATGCCTCTTTGGAAATATAAGAAATACCCTTTACTTTTATTTGCAGTTTTATAAGAAATAAGATTTTTTTGTTATTTAGTTCTAATGTATTTTCAATAATTCAATATGCTGATGAAGATACGTAGCTCATTTTTTCGATGCGTGAAAATAAAAATACATTTGTGATTTTGCTGAAAAAAGTATTTTGGCGTTTGGTTGATTAATTAGTAACATCTTTCAATAAAACCTAAAAAACATTTTTAGGGTTCCAAAGAAACCCTCTCACTTTGTCGTCCGTCCTTTTCACTCAAAGCAAAATATCACGTAAACTATATAATCTAGAAACTTGAAATTTTTACTGAACATGTAAAATGATGCCCTCTAGTAAAAGATGTACAAATTTGTTGAAACAATAATTTTTCGGGAGGGGGGGCGCTAAGAAGCTAATGCTAGGTAAAAAAATATGTTTTTATTCCAAGGCATGTGGCACATCAAAATGTGTAACCAAACTAGTGAAACTTGATTCTCTTAAAATTAAAGCAAATAAAAAAAATGTATACCAAAGCGTGTGAGGTGTCAAAACGTAGATTTCAATCAGATTTGACCCTATATTTTTTTCTAACTTAAAAATGGTGCCAGAAGGGAACTCCAAGCAGACTCAAAACTAACGACAAATATTAAACTCAGCAATAACAATTCAAATTTTGAAGAAATAGGGAAGGGCGTCATAGAATTTTTTATTTTTATATCTAAGCAAGTGGGGTGTCAAAATGTAGATTTCAATTAGTAGAATATAACACTATTTTTATATATTTTTCTAATTCAAATTGCACCTGTAAGTGACTCCAAACAGTTCACGTAGTACGTACTTCGGAACCCTTAAGGCCTTAAGGCATACACTCGTGTGTGTCTTAACCGAATTATTTATAATTACCCAGTCATCAACCATACCGCAAATATTTGTTAAATTATAATTATAGTAAAAATTTTATAGCCATGAACAATTTTCTAAAATGATATAAACTTTATTTTGAATGAAACTGTATTAATAACTAAACAATATATTTTTGTGGGTTGATACCTTAGTAGAGTATAACACAATCCATATACTTACATTTCAAATATGTTGAGTGAATAACTGTAACAAGATTTAAGGCTTTTGTAATGGATTTATTCTTGGCTTTTGAATACAAACCTTTACCATTGATTCTGATCCCAATAAAGTTATTTGTATAGCTATATTTAAGGTTATTTTTTAAAACGTTATAATATTTATTCTTTTTTTATCATCAAAATGGAAATTAATTAATTTCACTAATAAATTGTGGAAAACAGTGTAAAAAATGGACTAACATAACTTTAAATATAAGTGACTGTTTGTATTATACTAATTCATAAACAATTCAAATATTCATAAAAAAATATTTCCCAAAAAATCGATTAATTAAAATTCTTCATGATATCTTTCCTTAAGTGAATTGACGATACAACGAAATAATAAATATTAACAAATAAATAAAGTTTGTTTGATTCATTAATCAAGTATGTAGGTATGTTTTAAAGAAATCTTCAGAGAGAAAAAAACTAGAAGGTCGATCGAACCGCAATCATAGTGTTCATTCGTGTGAAAAAACAAATAAAAACACGAGAAACAACAGAACACTACTCAATTCTTCTACAGAAAATCGTGTATACAGAAACGCTCAAGAAATCTGGAATAAGCACCACACTTGAAAAATCATTCAATCAAATATAATCAGTTATTTGGATAGCTATGATTTAAAAGATTTAACATTGCATTGAATGGAAGAATTTGAATTATTTTCTTTACTTTATTTTTATTGATTTTGTCAAGAATAAATCGCAATATTGTATATGGTTTTGTGAATAGTATTTGTAAAAAAACATCAACCATAATTTAAATGTTAATTAGTTTAATTATTACTTACTCAAATACCTACAGAAATTTAGAGTAAAGTCGGTATATATGGAACATCATTCTTGTTATAGGTAATAAAACTGGTTTATTATTTCAAATCAGCCCTTATCATTTCTTTAAACAGAAAAAAATATATATAAAAAATAATAATACAGCAGAAAATCAGCTTCTTCAAAAAATTGAATGTATTATGGACCAGAATTGTCTATAATACACGCATAATATACGATCATTTACATTAGGTGGTTAAAACATTTATTTTTTAAATGTATTTAGTTGACTATTTTTATTTCAAACTTATTTGTTACCACTGTAAAAAATAGTAGTGGAGTGGCATGGAATATACGGACAGAACCTCCGTAATAGGTACCCCATTTAGAGGGCATCATCATGAAGATTTTGTTATGAAGTACTCAGTGTTTAATATACTTTTCACACTTTTTGCCTAATCACAATTCATATATATTTTTAAAAAATTATTAATGTCGAGGCAACAGTTATTACGTGGATTAAAAGCACTTTCCATACGGCCAAACCCTATGCCTACATTTTTAAACAGCAATATAAACAATTTGATACAATAAAACTTTGAGCTAATATACCTTTTAATCAAAAATGGAAAATTTCATTAAAATTCTCTCAATGACATATCAGTACTCCAAACACTGACATGCCAACTGACGTAGTAAGTCAGAGGTGTATATGTTTAAATACATATTAATTTTGTGTATTATAAAATTAAAAAAAGAACAGCAAAAAGGGGTGTCAATATTACCCTCCTGTTCCATATATACCGACTTTACTCTACTCTAGTGTACACCATTTATTCATTATACCAAAATGAAAAACATTATGACATCTTTTTTCATCAAAAATTAATCAGTAGTATTTTGGTAATTGCAAGATTACAAATGTTTAAAAAATCCCAAAGCTGGAACAATGCTGTCGTTGATATATTAGAGTACACATAATACATATTACGTATCGTATCACAGAGGGATCGGTTTGCGCGTGTGTTATACAATATACTATTAATATTATACCATTCGAGTCATTACACAGGAGCCTATTTAATAATACATATTATAACTTAAGTATTCTGTTTAATGAAAATTTTAATTAAAGGAAAAAACACCTGCACAAATTTGTAATAAACAAACACTGAGCTGTCGGAAATGGAGTAATCCAGCTGACAACAATTGCATCTTCATCATCATCAAAATTTTAATTAATTAATAAATTCATTAACATTAATATACTACAAATCATCATTATAAAAATACCTTCTGATTGTAATTAAAAAATGTATTTTATATTTATTATTACATATTTGAATTAAATTATTCTTCTTCTTCTTCTTCCTCGGTTGGTTTTCTTTTCTTATTGTTAGTATTAAATTATTATTATTTACTTTCTTTTGATTTTGGCATCATTATTAATATTACCAATTTTTCAGATTTTTCTTATTGTAACTTTCGAAGACAAGAATAGTAGATTTTTTTGAAAATTTGTTAAGCGATGATTTCAATTATAACAAAACGTTTCCATATTTAAATTTATTTTACTAAACTATCTTCTACGAAGGATCAAAATTAATTGATATTTTTAGGAACCTACTATATATTTTTTCTTATCTAATATGAACTAATTAAGCACAAAAAATCATGTTTATTTGTCTCTAATTAACAATTGGAAAAAATAAACTGGTATCGTGGGGTCGGCTGGCCCTTAACATGCACATACCTCCGTCCCTGAAAGTGTTAAAGTATCGAACATCCGGCACCCGACGCGAGTCGCGACGTAATGAGATTACTTAAAATGGCGGGTGCGCACGGTGCTTAGATTTTTAGAAAAACATTAAAACATAACCTGTGAGAACTGATTGACCCCCACGAAACCAGTTAAAGGCTAGAAGTCTGTGCAGACAGACAGACATATAGACAGATTCCATAAATGTTTTTTTCTTATTTGGGTATGGAATACTAAAACAATAAAATAATTAAATTTTCGATTACAATGTAGACATTACGCATTCAAAGAAAATAATTGAAATGATAGTATGTAAGATAATTCTTAATCAAAGATTCTTTCAGAAAGGAAAGAGTAGCTTTTAATTCGATAATTACTTATGCTCGCCTATAGTCTTAATTAATATCGGCATTCTTAAAAACGAAATCTATTATATTGTAATTGGACCGTGTAAAACTACCCTCAAACATTTATCATTTGTAATTCAAAAACTCTATGCTCTATGATATCGTACACGCAGTTACTAGTTATTTTACGTTGTAATACGCAGGATTAGGGGAGAATTTGCTTATTTAATTCAATTATAACTTGAATGCATAAGTTAGTTGAATACATAATGACTATCCGAGCTGTAACGCGAATGCATACATATCTAAAGTATGCGTGGAGTGTATATATGTATCTATATTTATTTGTTTGGATTTATCAAGAAGCCTCATAAAGCTCCACTTATTAAATTATTAATTACGAGTAGGATTAATATTTATATGTTTGTTTTGCAAACTGTTTCGTCTGATGATTTTTTTTTGAGATAAATATACATATGTTATATAGAGTATATTGAACTTGAAAGTTTGAAATGTTTTTGATTAAAAATGTTCAACTTTAATTGTGTTTACTGAACACTTCAACCAACATCTCGTAATCAAATACAAAATTATATAATATTTTGGAAGGATATGATAGATTTGAGTTCTTGTTGTTTTAACCAATTTAATTCAGTGCCAGTTTTTTTTTCAAAGTTTTGGAGAAAAATCGTCGTAACTTTTGAATGGGTGGTCGGATTTGATTTTAGTTGACATATTTGAAATCAGCGTGTAAAAATCTATATTTTATTAGTATCGAAAGTGAATATCAAATGTCAATAAGACGATTTTTGTGCCATGACAAAAAATAATCATTTTCAAATAGTTATCCACACAACTTAGATTTTGAATCGTTTTTTCTTATTAGTTAATTAAATAGTAGAATGACGATAATTACACAATACAATATTTGACACATAAAAAGATAGTTTTTGGTTAAGTCTAAAACTAGAGCTTATTCAGTACAATGTTAGTTAAATTTAAAAAAAAAACTTATTGACGCCCCTCCTTTAAAAAATTTGTTAGAAAAGTTGATTTCACAATTATATTTTTCATGTAAAAAATACACAAATGTTTTACATTTTAAAAATATTTTGTAGCAAAAACAAACAATATGTTTTAAAAAACTGCTTTAAAAGCATTTTTAATTAGCCATAATTATAACGAATCATATCTAAACCAACAATATACAAAAATAAAACATAAAACAACAACCATATTTCCCTAAAAAACGAATTAAACATAAAGGGTTATCTAATTCGCAACCCTTACAAAAGGAACACAAGAAAAATTGGCGCACGTTAATCCGGTACCATAATTAGTAACAACAATCTCCTTCCTTCCAACACAACACAAACGGGGACATTAATAACTGGAGCGTAAGACAATTAAGGCGAACGTGACAAGATGTTGTAATCTTTTAGATCTTGTGTTGGCTGTGAAGGTGACCGAGGTGGTTCTGCTGAGATACGAAGACTTCCACAAAACGGTCACATTGGAGCGTGAGCTTGACATCGGCACCCAGGTGTTAAGCTCTGATAAGATTTTTATTTAAAAAGTCCCGACAAAATTATTTAATACTTTTTAAGGAGAAACAAGCAATGTCATTTAAAAAAAGATATTTTTTTACAGAAAGAAATATTATCATTTTGAAAAAAATTGTTAAAATTTGCAAAAAACTAAACAGTCTTTCATTGACTCGTTATAGATTTTTGCAATTTGTTTTTTCGGCGCTTCATCAAAAAAGATGTTATCCTGAAGGACAAAAAAAAGGTCAAACAAGAACGCTTAAGATTTAAAACCTGTATGAAAATTTTTCGCGGAGAAACAGGAAAAAATATGAGCAATTCAGGGTTTTGCAGAATTTTTAACTTAAAAAAAACATAGACACTTGATTCCATGATTTTCCCCAAAGTTCCCCCGTATTTTATGAAAAATATAAAATATGCAATTTTTTAGGTCACTTTCAATTGGATTTTACAGAATGATTTTTTTTATCATATAAACAACTGAAAGGCGTTAATGAAAAAACTTTCAGTTTTCCAAATCTGTCTGAATTTTTTTTTACGATTATTTATTTCCTAGCTATAGACGCTCAAAGTGAAGTATGTGATTTTTACTTTGACAAAAAAATTTCAAGTCCTGTAGAGTCTGTCAAAATCGGTGTACATTTTTGAAAAAAAAATTTTAGCGTTAAGAGTATTAAAATTTTCAATAAATAATTTGAAAACTGGAACGTTCAGACTTTACAATTGTTTTTTTAAACTATTCCACGACCATTTTTTGTGGAGATGCAGTCATTCAAAAATACTTAAAAATATTTTAAAAATTTAGCGATCTCTTAATTTTGGATTCTAGTGTATTTTCTTCCAACATAAACATTAAACTAGTATTTAATATAAAAAACAATATCAATATTATTTAAATCTTACAGATCTTTCTTCGGCCGTCGAAGTGACCGAAGTGGTTGTGCCAGAGTATGCAGACTTCCGTGACACGGCGACGTTATCGTGCACTTTTGACATCGGCACGGAAGAACTGCACTCGGTCAAGTGGTACAAGGATGAGCAGGAGTTCTTCAGATACGTGCCGAGAGGTCGGCCATCAATACGAAATTTTTTAGTGCTTGGAGTTAGAGTGCCAATTGAGCATCCTTCAGTTAAGTGAGTATAAATTGATGTTAAGAGTGTTGTGTTTGAATTTTAGAGTTAATGTTTGTTATTATTTATTGAATTTTATGATAAGGAAATACATCTTACATAACACAGTTTCACAAAAAAAGTGTGTGATACTAAAAAAGTGACCTTGGTCGAATATAGTCGAAATACAAATGTTTTGAATTTTCTACTTACCGGTTTTTTTTTATTTGAGCTTGAACTTTAGGTTTAGGTTAAACCAAAAATTCAAACTCAAATTAAAAAAACTGGTAAGTAGAAAATTCCAAAAATTTGGATTTCGACTAAGCTCGACCAATACTACAATGTTATATAGGTTACTTTTTTGGTATCGCCTACTTTTTTGGAAAAATTCAACCTAAACCCAAAACTCAAGCTCAATTTTAAAAGAATGGCCAGGAGACTCGATTCTGTTGCCAACTTTTACAGCTTGCAGAGAACCATTATAAAATGGGATTTACGAATATCGGATAATTTTTTTGGTCACATTTTAGATCCGCCACTATGATTTTTAAATTTTTGTAAGAAATTTTAAATCATAAAAAGCGAATTTTATTTAAATCAGTTAACTTTTGATAACAGAATGGAATATAATGTGGCACATCCCAGCTCTAATATGTGTATACAGAATATACAATATACATAGTATAGCTATTTATAACCCAAATTTCAAATACATCATTATTAATTTACAATCTCTCCATCTTTCTAGATGCGATCTTCAGCGTTGCCAAGTAATCCTAACACAGCTGAGCAGAAGTTTCTCGTCAGGGGTGTACAAATGTGAAATATCCTCTGAGGCACCGACATTTGCAATAGCAATGAAATCTGCCAACATGACAGTTATAGGTAGGTGGATGAAAATCAAATTAGAACTAATTTAATATAGAATAATGTTCTGCGGTCATAGACGGTCTGGTTGAATTTCACTGATTTATTATCCTATTTATTAGATTCCACATAACCGCATGTCAGTTAATAGTTAATCGTCATAAAAAATAAAATTTGGGAATTTAATAAACTGATGTTAATATAATTGTTAATTGAAAATTGAAAATGTTTGTACAAGTGCATTTATAATTATAAATTAATAATTAATAAACTGTTTTATAAACATAAATATCCATTGTAACGATGGTTTTTGAAAACCCATTTGATCTATTTTAAAACGTAGGTAGGTTTGTTCATAATATATGAAAACGAAAAATGTATAACTCGATTAATGGTGCAACATGAAATTAAATATTTTTTGTATTTGGGAATTATATATTTGCCAGAGGTATTCATCACAAACATTCAAGAATAATTATAAATAATATATTTTCATCTAACTATAAATTAGCAATAGTTGTCAGCAATCTTAAAATGAGTAAATTAATAATTTTATAAATAAACTCTTTCAAATAGTGAACAACAAATTTAATATTACTTTTTATAAATTATCTATAAGTTATACCTAATTACAATATATTATCTCAAATATTCAAGATGTGTATATTGAATTGAATAATTTAAAAATATTAGTTTACCGAACTTTATGAAAACTAATAAAGACAAAACTCGTATAAAAGAAAAAAACGATTGAAAATAAAAAACGCATTAATAAATTCTCAAATTCAGTTATGTTGTTACATTTGAATTCACCCAAGTCATATAAATCATGATTAAAATCGGAAAAATTACGATAGTTTTCTCGGAATGAACACATAAAACCCCATTTATCTTACCTTACTTTTGTCACCTGATAAAAATATTATTTATTTAATGAGATATTTCCTTATTTTTTAAAATCACACTAAATTATGAATTCTTTAAAGTAACACAAATTTCAAAGAATTTAAAACATTTACGATTTAAATTAATTTTAAAAATACTAGTAAAAATTATTATTATTTGATAAATTGCAAGATTTATGATATTTAAACGTGAAATAGCAATTTATGTTTATAGCGATTATTTTTATTGACTAAAATATAATATACGATATACGGTTATACATCATTTGATCGTTATTTTCGCTATCACAAGAAGTAAGTTCAAGTTGTGCTTTTTTATACACCATCGTTAAATGTCATTCTTAACATATAAATTAAATTTATGTTTTTCTATACCATTTTTATAAAATATTATCCTGCATTTGTTGAAAATTTAACTCTCAATAAATCTGCAAGTAAATCATTTATACATTACGCAATCATCAAATTTTCCCCATGAAAATATTGTAACTCGATATTCTTCACTGTCAAAGACGTGCTCTGCATTTTTATACATCTACAAAGTTTTTCTCTTTATAAAGATAGTAACTGATCAATCTCAACTAGGCAGAAAAATATAGTCACATTCTTTATTCATTCTGATGAAGTAAAACGATGACTAAATTTATTGAAAGAAAGAAAATCTCTTTATTTATTGACATATATATGATAAAAAAAGAAACATTTTTATTAAGTAAATATTTAGATATTTTGTGTAACAAAATATACACACATATCATGTTTTAATTATATGAAACATGTGTAACTGGGTCAAATTAATATTCTAGCAAATCAAAATTATAAAAACATCAATCAGTACTTTCTCAAAAAAAAAAAACACTTTTTTTCACATACAAAATATAACGTAACATAACATGTGTCGTTCTTGAAATATCTTGAAAAGATAAATATTTTGAGATGTTACCTCTCCCCCTTACATTTTGATGATTTTGAAATGGGACCGTTCAAAAGCCAAGCCCAACCATCCAACCAAGTTTCATTAATATCGGTTCAGTGGTTCATGGGTTATGCGTGTGACAAGGATTCAGAGGACAGACAAACAAACAGACACGGAACGAAAAGTGTTTGTCTTGACCTGAAATGGAAAAATCAATTTAAATTTTGAAATCGGAAAACAATTTTTTTGTCTTATTCTAAAACGATCACAAAGCTTCTCGTATCTTCGATATTGCGAGGAAGCATAACACCTGATTTTTACCCAACATTTTTTTTAAATGTCAAATTTATATTGAACATCATTCATATCATGTATTTTATATTATTTGGGAAGTATTTTTTTTTATTCTTAGGTATTTTCTAAATAAATTTACTTTTCTACCTTTTTCAAGATGACCACGATGTTCTGGAAAATTTGATAAAGCAATTCAATATTTATACGGCTTTATATTGAGTCTATTTCTTTGAATAGGGATTCATGTGTTTTTTATTTACTTATATCTACTGATAATACGTTTTTATATTTTGTATTTTCAATCTGTTTACTGTTTGAATCTTATAATTAAGAAATATATTAAATGGTGAGTTTGCCAAAATAATTATTGTCATTGAAAAATAGAAAACAATATCTTCACGCGAAAAAATACAAATCATTTACCAAGAAGTACTAAAACACAAAAATTGAAATGGACCAATTTTGGATCAATCAAGTTCTTTTCTCTTAATTCACATTCAAGGAAATATGATGAAAAAAATGACATGTTAAAAGTTGTATATGGCTTTTAAATTAAAATGGCTCTTATTTTGTATTTCACTGAGCAATTCATTGCACGTATAAGTGCAACATGCAATCAGTTGAAACAGTATTGCAAAGTGTAATGTAGAAATTGCTCACTTCAGTGTAACATAGGCATTAGAGAAAAACGACTATCTAATATTATTTAATTAAAACGTTTTATAATTACAAATCTATATATACCTACGGCTACCTATAAAAGAGTTTGCCCTTCACTTACTCAATCATTTGAAGTTATAATGGTAAATTCCGGCAAAATAGTTTTCAATAAAAATAAAAATTTTACGAGTTAAGTTAAGATTATATTTAATAATTAAAGAGCAAAAAAAATAAAAATTTTATGCTTCACCCCCAATCACATATGAAGGGTTGTAATTGGTTTCATTCGGTAAGGAAATATCATGGGGTGGGGGTTTAAGGGGGGGGGGACAACCTCCTATCTCGCTAGGAGCTGAGATATTTACGTTTTGTATTTAATGAATAAAAAACAAACAAAAAAAAACTTTTAATATTTCATTCCCTGTCACATATACATATATTAACTTAATTCAAATATAACTTAAAATAATATTATATTAAAAATGTATACATAATAAACCGAGAATTTATTTTTACTGAATAGTAGAGTAAAAATATAAAAAAATAAAAAAATAATTCTTTCATCAACAAAAATTGGAACATATTTAGTTTTATACCACCTTTTTAAGAAACCGTCGAGCGTAGTCGACTAAGGGTCAGGGATAGTTTTATAGGAGGTGAAAGGGATGTGTTTTTTCGCGACTAATTTCATTTAAAAATACTCCGTGTATTTTTGTATCTCTTTTTTACACCCTTAATTTGATTTTCATTTTATTTCAATACAATAAAAATGTTGGTTGGCAATTTTTTCAATTAATTTTTTTAAGGATGTTTTTTAAAAAAATCGGAATTATTTTTATATCTTTAACTAATATTTTGTTCACAATAGATATTACTAGTAATAATAGTGATTATGTAAGTTTATTAGAAAATAATAAATAACATAATCTCACTTAATAATTATATTAATTAATGTAAAAAAAAAATTAATGTAAAAATTATTTTATTACGTCTAAACCGGACATTAGATAGGGCTATTATTTTAGATATGAATAAACATCCGAACAAAAGTATTAAATATGTAAAAATATTCTGGGCATTACATTTAAAAAAAAATTACCTTAAGCGTGCCACACTTTTTTGTAACAGACTATAGTATATTTGAAAATAATTTCTCTACATGCGCCGCATTTACCCACAGTTTACATCTGCATTAGAAAGATCTTTTTATCTGTTATGGTGTACGAGCTATCGAACTTCCACGCACTATTACCCCACCCTGTATATCTATATAACATACATACATCAAAAATAAATCCAAAGAACTATCCTCAAGAGCTACAACAAGTTATTGACAATCGTAATCTTTTAGTAGCACTTGAAAGTTGCAACACAGTGCTTTTCTTGTTCCGAAAGTTTGTGAAAAGTTGACTGGTGTTACAGGCCTTCCCAAGGAGGATCCCAAGCTGCTCGGCTTACGTGACATGTACACGGAAGGGGATGTTGTAGCTGTCAATTGTACAGCAGCGCCCTCTGACCCACCGTCAAATATTAAGTTCTACATCAACGATAAACAGGTACGTACTTAGTCAAATATTTATTTCGTAAACGAGCGAAACTGAAGATTTCATTTGGTATTGATTATTAATTACAAGGTATATTTTAACTAAATTTCTAGCTGCTTAATTTGAGCAAAAAAATGTTATATTAGAGAAAAAATTATATTATTATTACTTAATCGGTTCTTCTCCTATTAACAAAAACAAAACTAGTTATGAAACACCTTAAATTCAAGCTTTTACTTTTTTAAATAAATTCTTATATATATTTATATAGTTACTAAATGATTCTACGTCTTATTTTCTTGTATTTTAGTCGATATTTATATGACAAGTTGAAGTTCACAGCAGGAAATTTCATTAAAAAATTTCGAATTTTTGATTTCGTTAAAAATATGTTTATTGTATAGAAAATAACGTGGAAAGTTGAAATTTTCAAACCGCAGGTTTGTATCTCAAACCGTTATCGAAATATAGCCTTTTAAAGTTTTAGTTTTTTCAAATTTTTGGAGAAAAAAGGCCATAACTTTTGAACGCGTGGTCGGAATTGATTTTAGTTGACGGATTTGAAATCAGCGTGTCAAAATCTATATAATGACATGTATAATACTTTAAAATCCGACAAAAAAAATTTGGCCAAAAATCGACATTTTTTTAAGGTATACCCCTTTGAATTTTTTCGATTTTTCGCAAAAAATTTTTATTCGAGTTTTAAGGTAATATACATGTCATTATATAGATTTTGAAACGCTGATTCCAAATCCGTCAACTAAAATCAATTCCGATCATGCGTTCAAAAGTTAGAGCCATTTTTCTTCTTTAAAAAAAAACTGAAACTTTGAGAGGTTATATCTCGAGAACGGTTTCATACAAATATCGACTAAAATACAAAAAACTAAGACGTAGAGGTATTATAGTTTTATAATTGAGCGTGTAAATTAATATTAAATGCTATTGTTGTTTTTTGGTTAAAATATTTAAGTTGCGCATAAAGATGAATATTCTAATAATATTTTTAAATTATTTATTAACTAAAAACACAGATTTGTATAAATTAACCCATAAAGTAAGGGAAACACTGCTTCTCCTGCTTCCATGAACGCTTCGCCACTGTTATGTACAAATGTAATATGTAGTGTTTTGATTTAAAACTGTCCGTAAATGAATTCCCTTCACTAGATAATCTGGCCACTGGTGAAGTTATGTATTATAAACTAAATTACCTAAGAAAACAAATAAAAGAACATCCCCATGGTGTATTTTGTGATCTATATCTTCCACTTGCTAAAATCCATAGATATTCTTATGATTTTTGTTTAGTTTGGAAAAATGTGTTTATAATACTTGGCATCAATATTTAATTTACACGTGCTACAAGCAAATTCAATTATAATTCTACCAGACTCATGTTTAACCCTGTCTCACTGACCCAACGGATTTTATTTTATTTTTAATAATTTATTGGTGGAGGGTGAACACTAGGTATTCTCGGTAGCTTTTTTATGGTTAGTTTCATTGTGATATTTTTGTTGTGTTACTTTTTTATTATTTATGAAAATTCAACTTGACGATACTGCTCTCGCTAGCGTCTTACTATAGAGTTATAATAATGACAGAATAACATATTTAAAACATTCTAAAGTGATAAAAACTATTTGATGTTACTACAATATTTTATGTAAAAATTGATTTTAAATTTATAATACTAACTTAGTACTTTTTTAACCACCCCTAAAATTTCAAATTACCTTTTAATCAGGGCGTCACTACTGTAGGGTTAATAAATGGTTTTTTTACAACAATATAGAAACAATCTACTCTACCAAACGATAAAGAAAATATCCCCAATTAAATACAAAAATGTGTTATTCTCTAGGCTTGGCCCCAGCTGATAGTTGCTCAAAGGGACTCAACGCCCGATCTGATGGGACTTGTGACACGATCTGTATCACTGCGCATGCTCGCAGACCGGAAACTGTTTAGTCCGCGGATGCGCTTGCGCTGTGAATCCGAGGTACTAACATCGCCCGTTAGGACTGTCGTGCAGTCAGCTGCGCTTAAAGTCGATGGTTCCTACCAACTTAGAAATCAAAAGTTAGAGTGGCCCAGTAGTAGAGGTAACGTATTTTATATTTCTTATTGTCACTTGAAAGTTTCAGATAAGGTTTATTATTAATCGTATTAAAAAGATATAGAAATTCTTTAATAACTAATAAATTATAAACCTTTTTATTGAATTTTCAACCGTTTCATATATTTTTCTACAGCCATTAAGAAAAGTCAATAAAAGTGTAAAATAATACACTTACAGTAAGACTACCCAACTGTAACTCACCGATTTGAATGAAACTTAACATACTTATTAAACACCGAAAAATATTAAATACGTGTTTTTTTTGTTTCGGCTAAATACGCTTTTTAGGGGTAGAAATCACCCCTCAACCACTGGAGGTGGAAACAGTTATGGCTAATTATTTCTGAAACGATACATTTTCTGAAAAATGTGCTTATAACCAAAGTTGTAGAGTTCAAAGTGATGCACTTGATGGCGATCTTGAGGTCGATTTTCAAGGTGAATAAAACATGAAATGATTTTCAAATGACCTTGAAAATCGACCTCAAGGTCGCCATCAAGTGCATCACTTTGAACTCTACAACTTTGGTCCTAAGCACTTTTTTCAGAAAATGTATCGTTTCAGAAATAATTAGCCATAACTGTTTCCACCTCCAGTGGTTGAGGGGTGATTTCTACCCCTAAAAAGCGTATTTAGCCGAAACAAAAAAACACGTATTTAATATTTTTCGGTGTTTAATAAGTATGTTAAGTTTCATTCAAATCGGTGAGTTACAGTTGGGTAGTGTTACTTGTTAGTATGTTACGTAAAATGTGTTTTTCACAATCGATTGGAATCTCACTTTCGTGTGAAAAGTCCGGTACCACTATTAAAATGTTTTTTATATTTTTTAAACGCAAATCTTGAGAGATAAGATTAAGATTTTCAATAGTGGTACCGGACCTATCCCAACTTCAGTCCTTCTAGACCTTGCAGTTAATTGGTCAGAATCATTGAAGCGAGATAAGCCCTTTTAGTATAAATATAGGTTTGACCAAGACTGTATCAATCTGGAACTGTTAGGCTCCTGATAAAGACTTCTTGTGAATTCGAAACCTGTATTGTTTTATTGTGGTTAGTTAAAGTATTTGTTAATATATTCATAAACATCATCATTTTTGATACTTTTAGGTTAGGATATCTGAGAAGGGTAATTTTATTGACTCGTTCTCAAATCTCTTTCTAAGTCGTTAAATATATATTTAAGTATATATGTTTATTTCAGGTGTAAGTTCCACGGCGCCTTCGCTTATGGCTCTCTTGTGTATATTTATAATATTAATTCGAGAAAAAATGTGAATTTCAAAATCAGTGTTTACATGTGATAAACTATTTATTTATGTACATTTGAACATAATTTTCACATATATTTAATAACAAAGAATATTGTTAACCTGTGTTGATTATCGAAAATTGAATGAATAAAAAACATTATGTATATATGCATTCCACTATTGCTTTTGTTTAAAATTGAAATGAAAATCGATTTATAATATCATAATTTATATCAAAATTTTTATATATAATATACATATATATTAACAATTCGTAAATAATATTGTACAGTTTGGGATTGTTGTTTTTGTGACTTGGTACAAAAATATTTAATCAAAATAAAAAGTATTGGACCTAGTCACAAAAATTTAAGAGTTATAAAATTTAAACACAAAATTTCGTGTATGTAATTACGTATTTTTTTACTGTTATTAATATCGAATATACCGAAAATACTTTATCGACTCACAAGGCACAGGAAATACGGGTTGATTTATAGCAACTTTTACAATAAATGTTAGTTTAAAAATTACAAATATATCAACTATTCCTAACATGTAAATTCTTGATATAGTGTGATATACGTTGAAGCGACCTATTGTGACAATTTCGTGTAAAGTAAAATGTTAGTGTAAGTCTTTGTATTTAAATTTAATCATTGAAAAAGTACGTGGAATTTACTTTTGTTAAATATTCTTGTAAATATGATTGTTTTTTATTCATTCATTAAATTATATTCATGGGTCTGTAAATAAGTATAGTTGGCATTAAAATTTTACTGTATTTTATAATTTTTCTTGATTTTTTAGCAAAAAAAAATACTAAAATTTCTTATATGTAAAAAAATATAAAAAGGAACAAAAATTATAAAGTACAGCATTTTTTATAAATTTAATTTAGCAATAAATGATAGTAGATGAATCTCAACTTATTCGATATATTTTCTAAAAGAAAAGCGATAAATTATTACCAAAGAAAAATATTAAGTAAAAATATTTATAAACAAACCAAAGATCATTTAATATTTCATATTTTATAAAGAGTTAAGTAAATAATTGTATATACTTGAAGTTACTAAAACCTAACCTCAAAATATTAGTCACAAGTAAATGTAATAAATATAAAATCTTATATTAAAATAGAAAACATTAAAAATATCAATGTATCCATCCAAAAATACAAATCTATCTAAATCATTGATTGTTTATTGCACCTTATCCCGAAACGCAGTTTTCAATAAATGTATACTGTAAAATCATTACAAAACAATTTAACTGTATCTATATAAGAGATGGACGATGTTGTATTTTTTTCTACATTACAAAAAAAAACAATACAAAATTTAAATGTACAATTTCTAGATTAATTAAAAAGTTTATAATTAAAAAATCTGTTATTTACTTTTTATAATAATGAGTTTTCAATACTTCGTTATAAAATATATTTAATATACCTGTTCAAATCAAATTATTTAGGTACATACTATTACTCATTTAATTTAAATGTCAATAACATGAGATTCATATTTTGGTAATAAAAACTAAAAATGAATACAAAGAGTGACATGACAAATAACAAACAAGTCTATTAGTCTGGGGGGCAGCCGACATATGATGCAATTGAATAATATCCTTCTATAACTTCTTGCTTGGCTTAATTATGCCTAGCCTACCACCTTTTTACTCTGCGAAAGTTTTTGTAATCGTGAATTTCCTTCTCTGATTTTTCCGGAACACGTGCGAGAAAAAAATTGTCTGATATAAATTTTGGGAAATCTATCACTTCCAATCTGTCAAAATAACGACTTCTGATAATTTATTGATAATCAGCTGATTTTTTCAGGATTGTTTATTGAAAATGACTAAAACCCAATAATTACTTTATCGGACAAAATATATTTTCTGATTTTTCAGTCCGACGCGTGGAATGTTCCGGAAAAATCAGAAAGGGAAATCCGCGATTACAAAAATTTTCGCAGAGGAAAAAGGTGGTAGACTAGGCATAATTAATTCACACAAGAAGTTATAGATGGATCTTATACAATTGTGTTATATGTCAGCGGACCCCCAGACTATACTGTTAGTGTCAAAATGAAATATATTCGTTTTTATACTCATTTTGTTATTATTTGTAAGTTTCAATGAAGTCACATCTCTTATAAATAATATTTGGAATTGTTAGAATATTTGTTTAATATATAAATACTATGTGTAAAGAGGTATATGTAATATCATGTACATTGCACAGCAATTGAAATAAATAAATTGTTATGAGCACCATTTTAATAAAACATGATTACAATATCCTTTTTTCTTATAACCTTCCATTCCTTTACTCTTTTATCGTGTTTGCAATTAGAGCGTTGCAAGTTTTCTCATAAGACATATACAATAAAAAGACGTCTTATGAAAACTATAAATGAATAATAATTATTACTACTGCTTTACTTTTCTACTGAAAGTTTAATAAGGTAAATTGAATTAACTTTTAAAACGACACTGAATTTTTCTCATATTACGTTTCAAACATTTTTTTTATGAAGATTCTATAGATACTAATTTACGTCACTATTATTTCATATAAAAATATTCATCAAGATAACTTATTACGGTCTGATATCGTATTCCTTCTTGCTCCCAGAATTTAATACCATCTGAAGCAACAATGTTTAATCATAACCTTAGAAATGCAATTCCATAAAATTAATACGAAGCACATGATATAAGGAGATGCAAAGTTATTGCCAATTTATTGCGCACAGCCTGTATATACGTATGTATTTAATTTATTATTTAGTTTTAGTTGCAGATTTTGACCAAAAACTAGAATTGATGGTAAGTTCTTATTTCAATATTATTTAAACATTTCGTTTGTACATCTTCAACAAACTAATAACTGTTTCTATTTTATATTATTTTGTAAAACAGTATTTATTAATTTTTTACAATTTTTTTACCCAACAATTTCTCAAATACGGCTCAAAAATCAATTTATTAACAAGCCGTGGAGTGCGACCCTTGAGGTCCACACAACCGACTTTCCAACGTGGTTTATCTTGAACTATCAATACTTGAATACTGATTATTAATTATTTCCATATAGTTTATGCGAATATGATGTTTTAACAGATAAAGGCCAAAAATATCACTTAATACGCATCTGGACTCTTTTTTAAATGAATTAAATAATTTAATTATTATTATATCAAAGGTATCGATTGACACCAAAATTATTGTTTTAACAAAAAAACAGCTGGACCGAATTCGATGAAATTTCATTCAGATCATATTCACGTTACGGCGCTTTGATTGGCATCCCAACGAAGTCACTAGCATTTTTTATTTGCCAGATTTCGTGCAGGAAAAAATACATACAAAAACACACACACAAATAGTGTAAAATATACTATGTCAGTATGACTTTAAAATATAAAAATATGTTTTTTTTTCCTGTTGCAAAGTTAATAAATAATTTTGTAGTGTTTATTGACACAAAAAACATTCTATAATTAACAATTTAAATAAAATAATATTTATGTTTAATTTAAGAATAATTACAATTATTCAAAAGAGCGGGAAGTTCTTGGTTCGGTTCTACCAGCCCTTCATTTATTTATATGAAATATCTCGTTCCAACTCGGTTAGTAATTATAAACAATATTTGAAAAACAAAACAGTATAAAATGATTGAATATTCAAAACACTTTACAATTAGATTACCTCGACATTTTTGTTTACTTTTTGTTTATACAAACAAAACAATCGGTTCATCAGTTTATTTTAATTGAAAACACTGTAATAATGAACTCGAAGAAGAACAAAAGTTCTATTCTACAATTTAATATTCATTTAGTGTGTTCCGTGTAAATTTAGCGTTTCCAATCTAACCGATAGTTATTTTTGTTGCAGTTGGCAAAATCATGGTTTAATCGTTGCGAACTGTTTGGTGTTTTTTGTGAAATCCAATTCGTATTAAAATACTTTAATTAAATGTACTATAAAGAACATTGATTGGGTTACACATGTAATAAAAACATAGTACAGTACCACCTGCAAGTAATGAACAAATGTAGAACGAATTGTACATAATATGTTTGTATGGACAATTGTGGAATCACACAAATATTCACAAAATACTAAAAAAAATAATTTGTATCAAAGAGTTTTTTGCTTTATATTTTTGCAAATAATATACCTGATTCTACAGGTTTTTATGTCAATTAGTTTATTTGATTATTTGAATTAAACATTTTTAATGATTCTATGTTATAATATTTCAAGTTTTTTTTTACAAGTAACAAGAAACTTGCATTTTGTTACTTTAAAACTAAACCAACTTCAAAAATTAATTAAAAATGAAATCATAATTAAAAACTACGAAAATGTTTTAATTTATGTTAGCCTAAATTTAAATGAAAGAGTTTTCTTTGTTCTGTTTTTAAACATAATTACTCGAAGAGACTCGATGGACAAATGTAGAATTTATTTACATATTCTTTTTTTCAATGCCAGTGATACTTTTTCAATTTTTTTGTATAATTATAATTTAATTAAATTTACGTTGTTGGTTTTTTTCTAGTTTAAAATGTTTTTTTTTAATAAACGTGATTGGTGATATTATAATAATAACACAGCTACACAAAAAAAGTACGGAGCCAAAAAAGCGACCTATATAACATTGCCGTATTGGTCGAAATCCACATTTTTGGAATTTTCTGCTTACATGTTTTTTTTATTTATTTGAATTTTGGAAAAACTCAAACTCAAATAAAAAAAATTGGCGAGCAGAAAATTCCAAAATTTGGATTTTGACTATGCATATAGGTCGCTTTTTTGGCTCCGCACTTTTTTTTGTGTAACTGCGTAATTATAGTAATTATGCAAAATCAAAAAAAAATCGGAAATGGTGTTTTTTCTTTAAATATTAAAAAATATATTATTAACCCTGCAGCCCCAAACATTCAAAGGATTTTCTGTTTTTAAATAATTTAGTGTTGAAGGCTACTAGACACGTGTTCTTCTCAATTGCTGCGTTTATTTTTATATTTATTTGCAGTGATATTTGGTCTCATTTCTTTTAGTATGTATTTATGAAAATATTGCAAAAAAAGACTTGACATTTCCTTTTTCTGATGCCATACTATAATTATGACGACATTGTAACGTACAAAAAAAATCCAAACCTCAATTAATACGTTGGCCACTGGCTTTTGCATTATAATCGCGAATTCACATCTCTCTGCAATGCTATGTTAAGACCAAAAAGACAAAACAGCAACACAGTATTTTTAAAACACTTCGTATTTAAAAATGTATAGGGTTTGTTGCTATATTTTGTAAAAAAAAAAAAAACACCAAATTACTGTACGCCATAATTTTTACCATATGTCAAAAATTAGATACCTACTTTATTTTACAAAACTATATTAATTACTCGATTTTACAAAATAGATAAATAACATAAATCTACCCTTATTTGTATATAAATGAGTTCACAGTTTCCATTCCGCCAAAATATACAGTGCAAAGAAGATTTGAGGATAAATAGGATTTTAAATTGCAGATTACAAACGAATTTCAAACCAACGTACTTCATAAATACACCGACACACACACACATACTACATATTGATTTCGGAGATGTCATATACGTATGTATGTACGAATGATTTTTGCTATAATCCCAACCGGAATTTGGAATACTTCAGTAATTTAATCAACCACTGCATGGCCGCAGATACCGCAAAACTACCCCCACAAATGTTGTATGTATTACTCGCATAACTATTTACGAGATTTTTATGGTGTATTTTGTATTTTTGTGGTTATTTTATTTAAAGCAGTTTTTGATTATTTTCGATATGTGTATGTATATTTGATATGGATTATTGTTGGATTTAAATAGATAATAAATACAGGGTTACATAGAGGTGACTTACTGAAAAGCGTTAAGTAATTCCTATAAATGAATTATTATTTTCCAAAAGATGGATATTCTCAAATCAAAATTTTACAGGAAACAAAAAAAACGGGTTTCTTTCTAATTATTTGAATCAGCAGCGCAGTCAAAATTTGTTTAATTAGTCTTTAAGTTATTTATTTCTCATTTTTTATAGATTCACGATCGATCAAAAATCGATTGATCTCGATCGACAATGTTAATTACATTTAAACTAATTGTTAATAAGAGAAATATACAATTCATTAGTTCAGTCCAATTCTTATCTCATTCTATACCGTTAAAAAATTAAGACAAGTACAAGCTATACTTTCATAATTAATGTTCTATGCCATAACCCCCCCCCCCCCCTTCCACTTAAATTATTTAAAATTGTGTAAAACGTGTAAAAACAAAAGTTGTTCCTTACATCGTGAGAAATATTTTTTGTTGAAAAACTTTTTTTCTAACGCCAATGCTTCACCAGTTCTAAGAAAATAACAATTGGTCGCGCTAGAATTCTTCAATCCTGATATTTTTGGCTTAATTTACACCTTATTCTCATTGTTCGTGAGTTTCTCAGATTTTTATGAGCTATTCTTTTGGTAATAAGGGTGGGGGTATCAAGTTTTAAGTGTTTTTCCCGTAAAAACTTTTAAAAATTTCTTAAAAAATACATCATATACATACATACAATATGCTTCCATTTGACACCCTACACGATGCCCTTTAAAATTTTTTTCATTTTCCAATCTATCCCCAGAATCAAAATTAAACTTTGTATACTTCACGTCTATAATTGAGCTACCATACTCTATCTCTGTGCTTGATTTTAAATTTTAGGTCGAATAATTTCACAGAAAATCGCCTGTGACGGACGGACGCACGAACACCGAAGTGACACTTAAAATGACTTTCACATATAGGCAATGGCATTAGTTTTTTTTTAAGAAAATTTTAAACGGATTTATTGAAAACGTAATAATACTTTCTTCATGTAATTTGGAGACAAAAAAGTTTATAAATATGATTTTTCTAGTTTAACTTTTATGTCTCAGATAGTTTGCCAAGTTATTTTCAAATATATTTTTATCGAACATTTAAATGCATTCAGTTTTTTTAAACGTTTCTTTTTTGATAATAACTTCGAGAAAAACTTATAAAGTTTGATTGCAATGTCGCTAAAAAATGTTGTAAATATAAGCACTTTATATTTAAATTTTATTTTATTTGAAATATATTCACGTAGTTTCAAATAAAGATCAGAACAAAAAACTGTGAAAAAATACTTTTACAGTGATAAAATTGTTAATAAAAATAATAGGTAAGATTTTATTTCATATTCATATTCTTTTGTTTTTATCATACATGATATAAAATATTTTATATATAATTTCACACTTTTACTTACAAGAGAAACCTCTACGAGCAAATTTCGGTGAAAAAATAAATAGTTAACAAAAAAATTCATGAGAAAAACAGCTCTGAACAGTGCAAAATGAAATTCCTGTTTGCAAAAAGAAGCTAAAATTATATTTATTTCGTAGATAACTTTGTTTGAAATACGTGTATTCTCTCGCACTTTTAAATTGCTGCTCTTTTTCGTAAAAATCCTCATCCTGAGGCACTTTATATCCTAGCAACGCCACACGAGGATCATTTGGTGAAAATTTTATGATATTGTCTGTATTTTTTTGTTCTGAATATATATTTTATGCATTAAGCAATGTCTTTCCTATGGAGTGCATATTTTGTTTCAATAAACGTGTACGTAAGACGTACATGAAACCGAGAGCAAACAATGAAATGTCAAATACATTATTGAATGCGACAGAAAAGGAATAAAGTACTGGCACCAGTTATGGCCGCTATAAGAGCAAGGTTACTATTTTTCTGATTGACGGGCTTCTTTTTTGTAATTCTCATGAACTCATGTTATTAATAAAACAAGTAACTCTTTATTTAATCAAAAGACCGCAAAAATAGTTTGTTTTTTAAATTATAGCCTTTCATTTTGTTTATGTTTTTTCGCCAATATTGGATAAAGTAAAACCAGTAATGAGCACGCAGTGATGGACACTTGCTAATGATTACAAAATAATAAGTACTACGACACAAAAGATATAAAAGAAAGAATCGTTAAATTTGAAACAATGTAAAGCAGTTCCTATGATATTAATATAATATAATATATTTAAGGAATAAATAAATTATACTAATAATTAGTTCAAATGTCCACCATTTTGACACCTTCGTTTAATGCATTTTCTTGTCTATTTAGCTAGATTATAATAGTGTAATGGTTCTACTACCGGGTGTTCAAAATATAATGTTAAAATTAATGTAATATACAACCCCAACCGTCATAACGCGTTACTGCGTATGATAAAAATATACATATGGTTATTACATATTATATTATACAATAATATATACATAATATATTATATTATACAATTAATAACAACATATTAATATTAGCAAATCATAAATCCTTATAATTATGTAAATGTAACATAATTAATAATAAAAAAAGAAACTATATTGAACAATCGTAACGAATGTGATACATTCCATTTACGGTTGCTCTACAATATGATAAAAATCCATATGTCTTCAGTTACATAACCCATGACATAAGAAAGTACATTTACAACTACAACACACACTCACAAAAACTTGTTTCAAAAGTGGACACCATATTTATTGTGTATTTTTGGCAAGTGCGTGTGCACTACAAGTGGAATGAAAGTTGTCACAGACATGCTGAGTGATATAACACACGTACATGTGCTTGTTACGGCAGTTAGAATGTGAGCGTGTCGTTGGAATGGCGTTAATCATTTTAACGAGAATACATTTACATGGTAAATCGCTAGACTTCGTCGCGCCGGAAGTAATGCAGTTAATTATAGTTACTTGTTTATAGTTTTGACATTGATGTTATATAATTGTACTTTTTTTATTTGGGTGTGATTAAGTATGTTGCACTTTTTAATTATTTACACATTTAATATGTAGTCCAAATTGAATTGATTTTTTAGATTAATTATATTAATGACATTATTATTGAAAATATGATTCGTTCATTAATAGGTATTAATAGAATAACTATTATTAAGTCCAATTCTTCGTCGGATTTAAGTAATTATATTATTATTTAAGTATGATAGAAATGAACGTTTAATATTTCATTTATAATTAATTCTATTTAATTCAAAATCATTTAACTGCAGTCAACACACGTTGTTGGATTTTTTATTTATAAATTATTTAATTGCATATTGTTTTAAATCTCATATAAAAATTATAATAGAATCCGAAAATATTTTTTTATTAAACAAAAATATATTATTATGCTGCCTAACATAATAATAATAAACTGTTAAGTATTGAACAAAATAATATAGTAAATAATTGTGTAGAATCAAAAGATCTAAAATAAAGTCCGCGATACCATATTATACCATTTATTATACCATAATAATACCATATTATACCATTTATGTTACAAAGAAAATTAAAAATGTTCGAGTTCTGTTTACGTGGACTTATGACCACCAAAACATTAATCCTTACTGAAATAAAAGTACCTAATGTAGATATAATTTGCCCTTTACAGCATCCAGTTTAGTCTTTTATCTTAGGAAATAATTTTAAATAAGTTATATACGGTAAAATATTATTGATAACGCAAAAATAAAGACGTGCCGCGTCGTAGCGGGGCAGAGAAAATGATCACAGGCTGGCATTCGGACTCCTTCGGCTCGGTTATTGTCTATTGATCGTAAATTGTTTATTTTCTTTTCAATAATTGACTTTTTAAAAACAACAAAAATTATTTGTACTTTTTGTTCTGATTCGTTTTTGTTAGGTAATTTAAGTGTTGATTGGTTATTATTACAATCGTGTTTGTACTTAATTCAACTATATTTTTCAAAAATTCTAAACAATAATTCCGTAGTCCACGCGAGCGAAGCCGCGGGTACAGCTAGTGTATCATAAAAATGAATACTTAATTAAAAATAGATTTGTATAATACACTGAAACATTTCACAAAAACGTGATCCCTATACTTTGTGCTTGAATTCAGATTGCGATAATCGAAGAAAGATATAAAAACCAATCAAAAAATACAATGAAACAAAAACAATAGCGAGGCTTTTGTAGAACCGTTCCGATATCAAACAACCGAGGTCGTAAAGAATTCCGATTGAATGGGTATGTTTTCAAGATGAGATCTGCTTCTCCTCTAGTACTACTGCTCGAGATAGATGCCAAAGACACCATCCCCGACGCCAAGTATCGAAACAATGGTCGAACGATATAAATGCAAACACAAAAATGTACGTTGTTAATTTTTATATGTGAAACTGGCGCGGAAAAATCGACTTGTTTAGTTTCATATTTTTATCGATTTTTATTTTAGCTGTGATTTTCATAACTGAATTATTTTATGGTACAAATAACTTAAATGATGAAATAAACATTTCATTTTACCGTACCTTTAAAATAAAACGTTAGAATATTTATTACTGAAAAAAATTGAGACAAAAGTTACTCAGTTTGGAGTGGGTACTTACATGATATTTTTTATTTACGGTTTTTTACTTTTTTATACATATATGAAATGTATTATATAATAAAGTATAGTAATCATAAAAAAAATTGAACTCGAGATTTTAAAAGAAATACTCGTTTTGAGGATCGTATATTGTATGTATGTCTGTCTGTGAACGATCTACAGCCAAAACGACGAGACTTACAAACATGAAATTTTAAACTTAAGGCTATTGAATACTGTAAATGTGCACCTTCTATTTTTAAAGAGCATCACGTGCGTGATAGAAAAAATATTTTTTAAATAAAAGACAGTTAGCATAATGTTCCTTTTTTGAAAGATATACTCTAATTACAGAATGGTACATTATAAAAAAGAAAAAACATACTGTTTATTTATAATTTTATATTTACTATCTATCTCAGTTACACATTTAATTTATCAAATGAGAACCTGTATTTTTTTAATGATTTAGTAAAAGGTGTTTTTTTATATATTTTTAACCATGATTTTCTGTAACTCAAATATGAGAAAATAAATAGAGCAAATTTATATAAGCAAAAGTTTTAGAGTATAATTGTCTAGAATTTATATTTTGTATGATAATAAAATCTACCTATAAAACAAATATAATAAACTATTCACAAAATTGCGATTTAAAATCTCAATTATTGAAAAACATTACAAAAATATTTGTTTTAAAATAAAATATTTACATTCGTTATAATTACTGACAATGAGTTCAAAGTTTTAATACTACGAAATTTTAAATGTTAAAAAATTGGTAATTATTTTAAACTTGATAATTGATTGTATACCATCTGTTAACAAAATATAAATAACATTATATAATTATATTCGACCTTTATCGTATAATAAAACATAAAATTGAAAATCACAGACATGATGTATCAATTTATATTTAAAATTCAAAATAATGTTGTTTTTTTTTTGTTTTTTTTTTTTTTTATTTAAATTATTGGCCATCGGGCGTAGCCCCTCAGCCAGACTTGAACTGTAGTGTATATATATTATTTTATTTTTTTCTTGTGTTTATTTTTATTTTATTTCTGTTGTTATTTTATGTTTTATTTTTTAAATTTTTTTCCTATTTTTGTTTGTTTATTTCTATTCTATTTGCTTACTACTTAATTAGTATAGACATCACTTGGGATTTTTGGATTGATGGATGAAAATAATATGAAGTTATAAAAAGAAATAAAAACAGATTTTACTTTGATAAGATTTTCTTGTATAATTTATTACAACGTACCTTTAAACTATTGCAGTTATAAAACAGTACAGCAAAACTTTTTAAAACAAAAGAAAACAAAATTCTTTTAAATAAATAATTGAAGACAGACTAGACAAAATGAATATAACAAAGAAGATATAATTTAGTTTTTTTTATGAATATTTGACTAAGAAATAAATATATATATTTACGCACAAGAACCGCGGGAAGTGAATTTTCTTTGATGATGAAATTAAATGAATATTAAAATAAAAGGCACTGATTTTTTTTACTACTTAATTATTGTTTATAAATTTTTTACTCTGCATAATTAACAAAAAAAAAATAATAATAAATAAACCATTACAAGATCTGTTATAATTTTGTGTAAATTTTAAATTATAAGTAATTTACTTGGAAAAATCACAAGAGATACAGTAATTTATTTTTCTTGAGAGAATTCCAAAAGATATTTGAGATAATCGATTCAAAATATAGATTTTTTTTCAATTTTAAAATGTAAATCTGTGGTTTATTAAAAAAAAGTGTACTAAATATTAAAGTTGTTTTCCATTAGCAAAATTAAATGATGTTTCAAATCAATTAATTTTACAATGCAATAATTTTTATAAGAACTGCACATGGAATTAGATTAGAAATGATGTTGACCTACAAATAACCTTGAATGCCACGTTAAAATAAAGCCTTGGCACTTTACAGAAACGGTTTCCATCACCGCTTCGACCTTGCAAATCTATTACATGTTAGCTGCGTCAAAACGCAGTGTCGTTTCGACGCAGCTAACATGCCACTTGTATTGAATCACATATAATAGATTTGCAGGGTCGAAATCATTTCTGTGAAGTTCCAAGGCTTAACAAATAAATATTACTATTCGATTACCCCCTCACAACTTAATATTTTTCGTTCTGAGATAAAAAGCTGTAACACTTTAAATGTCCACCCTATTTATATATATACAAAAAGTAAAAATATACTGTTATTCCCAAATCTATCACGTCTTCGAAAACTTTATTATCATTCACAAAATAAATACACAAATAAATTATAGAAAAATATTTGCATGAAATAATCATATTTTGTTTTTATATAACTGTTTCCAAATAGATAGAAACTATAACCATAAAATGTCTAAATCGATTACTATTTCAAAAGACATCACGATCGTTCGCCATCCAAACTGTCAATATAACGCGCCATCCAGTGAAACTGTTATTGGTTGGAAAAGGAAAACGTGACATAAATTGTAATAACAATATTTATATTATATACTCTGTAGTTGAATATAACAGCCACCATGTGAATGTATGTATCTCTAAACAGCCTACATTAATATCAATGAGTACATTCGCCACTTCGGTCACAGAATACTCGTCAAAAATCTATGTTATTTGCAAAAGCTGCTTTTCGAAATATCGTTAACAAAGATCAAACAACAAGAATCATTTTGAACTCACATTGATTTTATTTTCTTTATCTATTATAAGTATAATCATTTGTTTACTGTTCAAGTTCGGGTATGCAATATTGATTTCACAAGAGTGTATTATATGGAGAAAACTTTTCTTTAAAAATGATTGTAAAATTCACAGTATCGAGAGCATGTAGAATATGTTAATATTAGGAATTTAAATACCTTAAAAAATGAGGGTACAGTGACTTGTAGATCATAAGTTACCATGGGCACAATGTCCAAAGATGAACAGTTTTTTTTATTTATTCAGGTTCAAAAGTCAGGAATTTAAATATCTGAAAAATAAAGGTTACATGTCAAAATAAAAAATAATTACTATTTTTAACTAAAAAATTATTTTGAGTTTTAAGAAAAATTTATAATTAATATTATTTAATAAAAATGCATAATGGGTTTGATTTGATAAAATCATATGTATTAAAATAAAAATATACGTATAAATACACTATCAAAAATAATAGATTCAAAAGTTATATGGGCTTCAGAAGTCGTCTAGCAACGTAAAGGGCAAAATCGCTTACAACAAATTAAAAAATATTAAGACGAACATCATTGGTTATCTTTTTTTAGGGCGGAGCTTATATAGTTACATCATTTAAAATAAAAATTCATTCATTTCATTAATTAAGTTTAACATATTTAAATATTAAAATTCGGATTATAAAATATTTATTGCCACAAAATTTACATAAACAATTTTCAATATATGAAATAATAATTTAATCGCACAAATATATATGAGTACTATAAACGAAGAGTACTTCTTTATCTATTATTATATATTCTCTATCTTATTTCAAAATATCTGTCTTTGTTTGGTATTATATTATATTATAATAATCAAATGAGAGGAGTCTACTAAGTTTGTTATAAACGAATTTTAAATGAAAACTGGTCGACCACTTCTGCATGCGACTCTACATAAAATAAATGTAACATCAATACTGTTCATAATAAAATAATACTAATAAAAGAATGAAATGACAAAATAAAAATATTCTGTTAAAAGTATAAACGAAAATAAAAAAAATAAAGTAGGATAGGCTGTCTTAAAAAATCAAGAGGAGCTAGAAGACAAAAATAAATTAATAAAAAAAATTTGTTAAAATATCTACATCATAACTTATTTAAATGAAAAAACTCGTATACTCAACAAGTCTCATATTATATCTAATGTATTATACAAAATATAATTTTCTTCAGATACGCGGTAGGAATTGAAACAAAAACAGTCAATAAACATAATATGTGAACAAAGGAAATTCGGTATAAAAAATAATGGCATTCAGTTATTTTCAGTTCTGATGAAATACTCTATTTAACGATATCGAATTTGAGAAAAACGAACTTTACTTCTAAATTTTAAATACTGAAGGTTTTATAACATAATTCTATTATTTTTATGTTTTGTGCATTATTATATATTGTATGGTTTCTTATAATTTATCGATACTAGAAGGAACTAATTGTAAGAAGTTGACATATTCTCTTTTGCAATATTCCTGCCTATATAAAAAGAAAATATTACGTTTTTTTCGCCTGTCTGGCTGAACCGATTTTGACGGGATTTTCATTGTTAGAATATTTAAAGCTCTAGATTATATTGTATTATTAGTATTAGTATTAGGTTAAGCAGTACATACTTAGACAAATTTAAACATAATAATTTTTAATAAACATAAAAATGACGATGGCAGATGTGATTTTGATAAATTAAATCATAATTGCCATTGTGATAGAGATGTGGTATCTACGTTTTTAGAAAAAAAAAGTCGCGCAGGCATTCACTACTATTGAAATTCAAAGCTCCAGGAAAATTGTAAAATTTAATAACAAACCTTCCTGCTTCCTTTGAAACATACTGACAAAGATTGAATTAAATTTAAGGTTAATCTCAAAACCTATTTGAATTTTTAATTTAAAATAAATATCGCCAAGAAACTTTATAAAACAGATAGTGGAGAATAATTCTGTAGATTATCAAGCTATTTATGTTGTTACTCGAAAAAAAAACTTAAATGATAATGACTAATAAAAAATGTATAATAAACGAATATAACAGAAAAAACAAATGATATAGAAAATAATGAGACAAAAAGTTTTAATATTCCGAGTATCAAAAGTTTCCTCCATATAACATATTTAGATAAATCAGAACTAACCACATTGCGCTTATAGTTATTCTTTGAATATGCAATATTCCTCCCTTACTAGATTCCCTAACTGTTATTACTAGTCATATAGAACACGCTTTTATGTATGTAAAGCCAAGGTATGAACTACAAGAGAAACTAGAATAAACAGCGATATGTTTTATAACTTTAATTTCGAGATGAAAATATGAACTATAATTTTACAAGTTTCTACTATATTTTTCTTTGAAGTAACTACTACATTGTTTTATTTATTACAAGATTTAAAAGACATGCCTAACTTTTATTTTATATAACATTAGATTTTCTTTATTTTGATAAGTGTGTATTTCTATGGTTATATTTATATTTATTATTATATATTTGATCTTATATTAATTTAGTGTTTTATTTTACGAGTACAAGATAAGTAGTTACTGTAAGTACCTACATTTGCTAAATTATTAATACTTTAAATAAAAACTGTAATGCCGTGTTTTATATATATATTTAATATTAAAATTTAGTTGATCATAAAAAAACATCTGCCAAATAAATGCACACTGCTTCCTCTTGTTAAATTCACCAAAGGTAGTTAATTATTGTACAGTTTAAATAAAAACCGATAAAGTGTTCAAATAAATTGCCTAGCATGGTTAACCAAATTTTATACAATTTTACTAAAAAAATATTAGTAGAAATTTTTCTAAAGACGTACCTGATAGTTTTTTTGTTTATTTTTAATTTTTTAACAATTTCAATCTAAATCTAAACATATGCAAACGTCAAAACGACATTTAATATGTCAAAGTAAATATCAATTTAAAAAAAAAACACGATTTTTTAAAACAAATTGAGATAAATCTTTGTAAGGGAATATTTTACTACAAACGTTATAAACTTCATTATAAGAAATTGAATGCTCTACAAAAAATATTCTATAAAATTTTCACGTAACATGTGTCGTTCTTGAGATATCTTGAAAAAATAAATATTTTGTGATGTCACCCCTCCTCATTACACACGATTTTGAAATGGGACCGTCCTCAAGCCAAACACAACCAAGTTTCATTAATATAGGTTGAGTGGTTCATCAGTTATGCGTGTGACAAGGATTCAGGGTACAGACAGACAGACAGATAGTAATAAAATTGTTAATTCATTAAGATTTGTCTTGTAACTCTTCCAAAACCTACACCACAACAAAAGTAACTACTTCTATTTAGTAAACACTACACACTCTTGTATAGTAATGCTTTTTAATAAAACAACTACTTTTGTATGTTTTATACATCTTCACCATATGTATATGTGTGAGTAACTATTCATACAGAATAGTTACATAACGTTTGATAACCAATAAAAAGAATGATAAATGTCTTGTTCGTGCGGATCGTATTTACGTGAAAACTTATCCGAGAATCTTATATTCTAGATTAATGGTATTGTTATACGTAACATTTCAATAATATATAAATCTTTAAATGGTATAATAAAATGTATGTTAATGGTGCACATTGTTGGAAGAATAATTCTTCATTTATTATATTATTCATGGGAGACAGTTATCGTCTAAAGTGTCAAAAGGATAATTGCCTTTCAAATTAAATAGTTATTTTTTTTATAACATGGTAAATGTATGTTTGAAAGGCACTGAAAATTCCCCGCGACTTCGCCCGTGTTTATTTCGAAATCAAATAATTAAGATTATAATAAATTAATACCATTTTTTTCTTAACGCATGCCTCACTTAATTTCTCAATATAAATTGTTTTAATTATACGTATAATATGTATTGTCTTTTCACAACTTTTAATTTCAGAAAGAGGGGGGGGGGGGGGTCAGGTAATATTTCTAATTATTGGTAAAAAAACCGCATTGAAATCGATTCAGTAATTCGAACATTCATTTTTATACATGTTTAGAGATTAATATAAAACATATTCTCAACACTTTTTTAAATTTAATTTTAAATAATAAAAAGAACATCTCAATACAAATTGGTATATGAATAAATATTAACAGTACACAAGACATATTCTTTTTTAATTATCTGAAAGATTTCATAAAAGAAACCAATTCAATACAAGGTAAAATATTTGTCAAGCATTAAACAAAAGGCTAATTGAAACATAACTCACGAAGAGACAACCTGAACCTTTTGAAGTTCACATATAAAAAGAAATTTCTATAATTTTTTTCCTAAAAAGCTACATTGTTTCGATACTCCCTTATTAGAGTGAACATGGAAGGGAGGGTATAATATACAATCAAAAAGGATAAAGGAAACGGAAGCTATTGCTCGCAGCCTGTGTGATATCAAACGCGTAAAGGAAGTCTATTGGTCGAAAGATGCGTGTCTCTATAGAATTTCTCGGTGGAGATAGATCCCACACGTGGAACTATAAAAACATATACAAGCGATAATATGAACCGTTTAACAGTCAAACGAACTGACTACACTTATTGCCACTTTTCTAGATATCGGAATATTATTATTATATTATAAAAACATTTACTTAAAAAGCATTTGCTGTTTAGTTTTTTGATTCTAAAGTACTACAAAAAAATATATATTCTATGTACTATAATTGTGAAGCAACTACACGAAATTTATAAAAAATATGTACCTATAGCCTATAACTATGATAGCTTAATATATTATATTTAGATTTAAATATCAGACAATTTAAAAAATGTAACATCAAATAATACTAGTATGACACTAACAGTAATGTCAAGTCTGACAAACTTTTCCAGCAATAATTTTATAAATGTAAAAAGTAACAGTAAGAATATATCACAATGAAGTTACCCATAAAAATAAACAGCAACTGCGAAGAACAGGTGCCTAGCACCCCCACCACTAAATTATTTATAAAAAGAAAATCCGTTGGGTCTGTTAGACTTGGCGTCAGAGCTGCAGCTGCAGGGTTAACAAATACCCAACATATATTTACTTGTTACGTTAGATATGTATTAAAGAAAAAAAGATTTTACTTTTACTTATAGCCAATTTGTAATAAAATATACAGTGATATATTTCAATCAATAATTAGTATAATATACAATAAGTAAGTAATTAAGTACATTCTACATCCTCTAAAAAATAGCATTTAAAAAATTAATAATATTTCCATGCGTTATGTTTTTATAGTTCCATGACTTTATCACATATCAGACATACGTCGTAGATCACATGACTCATCAATTTATTTAGAAGTATCCATGAAAAAGTTATTAGCTTCGGTTTCTCCCCTATGGAGAAACTTTTAAAGAAAGTATTAAAGTAAATAGAAGCAATAACCAATGCATGTACCGTGCAATATTTTATAGATTATTTTTTTATTTCCTTTAGTGATGTTTAGTGAAGCATGTATTAGATATAATTATACTTTTTTTGTTTTATTTTTAAGAAAAATTAATTTGGAAAGTTAAAAATGTTATACAGAATTTAATTAAATTTTTTTTTCATTACTTATGCTTTCTAAATTTACTTTTTCGCAAGTTAATTTTGGGTTTGTAATAACACTTTTTTACGCCGCCCCATTTCGCCTTCATAGAGATTGAATTTCGAAAAACTCTTTATTAGAGGATCTTAAAGACATGAAAGGAAGGCACTCATAAGATTTCAAAAATGTTTCCAGGGATTTGAAGAGTCAGTGAATTATTGAGGACAAACTCTTTGAAACAATTTTTACCCCGTTTAAGGTTAAAATCTGAAATATTGCATACAAATTTATTTTTATATTGATAGAATATCTTGCCAAAACTTCACGTAAATCAGTTATGCAGATAAACGTATTAAAAGTTAAAATATATTTTGTTTTCTACCTTAGGTGTTAAATTTCAGAAAATCTCTATTGTGAGTGATTTTCATAAAAGAAAGACATTCCTAAAATTTCACGTTACTAGATTCAGGGGTTTGAACTGGGCGTTGAGGACGTCTCTCTTTCTCTATAAGTCCCAACAGTAAAAGCTTTTTTTGAAAATTATAAGTTAAACAAAATATTAGTTACGTATTATGTACATAAATATAAGTATTATTTATTATTTGTGGAATACGTTTTTCAGTTTTTGTATTTATTAATTCAATTTAAAAAAATAAAATTATTAAGAGAGGTTATGTCATTTATTTATTATGTTTCCAAATTAATATACTTACATAAGTATTCACTATTATTACTCAAATTGACAAAGTTGACAACCTTATTAAACATTTTAAAAACTTTAAGAGGTGTACATTTTATAGCCAAACCATGCTGTTTATCTATTATGTTGCCCTAGACAACAACAAAAGGTCAAATACCACCACTTTCTTTAACGAACTTTAAAAAGTTGCACATTCTACTTACGCATAAGCATTTTACCATAAATGAATATTTTTTACATACTTTCAACAAAATATAATTCTAAACAGACAAAACAAAGTTCTGCTCGACATAGAACAAGTTTGCTGAGGGCACAAACTTTTGTATCATTTATATTCACATAAGTATCGTGTATAGAGGAATCTACAGTTACACAACTTTCTAAATTTAAATTTCCTGACTTCAGGTTAGTATGAATATAGTTTCAAAATTTTAGATACGTTTATTATAATATAATAAGCAATGTTACAAATTTCATCCACATTTAACCACCAAGTATAAAGTTATTTTACGAAAATTATACTGGAAATTATTGTAATTATACTCGAGCATTATGTTTTCTAATTTGTTTATAATTAGATTCTATTTTTCATATCTCTCACTTCCTTTTTGTACCTGTTTGTATTTTTGTGTATCTATTTATACGTTAACTATATGCTTATTGTAAAAGTTATTTTAATTATTATAATTATTGTAAATATAAATAAGCTTTTATAACATAACATTATTTTTTTATATATTATCTGTTACTGTGTAGTTTTAGACTGACAACTATTGAAAAGAAAAAACTAATAGAATTATCATGCGATAGAAAAATTTCAGAGTGAAACTCTAGTTCAATTTTAATTGAATCGAAATGAAGAATATAATACTTCAAGCAAAGCAATGCAAGTACTACAGCCATTCGTAACATCATATTTATGAGAAGCGGGAGTTTCTGCATTAGTTGCAATGAAATCCAAATATCGAGATTGTTTAGTAGTAGAGAAAGAGATACGATAACACCTAGATTTAATTAAGTTCGTACTAATAAACAAGCACATCTATCAATTACGTTTTTTTTAATTAATACATTTTATACCTTTTTAAAACGTGACTTTATTATTTTATAAAATAAAGGGGGTTGGGGCAAGATTAGATTTTTCTTAAAGGAGGCGTAGTAACAAAGTTTGGAAACCACTGGTCTAAAGTATACATTTTAATGAAATAATAAAAAAAAAATTCGTTTAAAATTTTTTTATAATTGAATTGATTTTCATACCGCTCTACTTCGTATAACCTTAACCCCTATGACCCGGGAATAAGGAATACACCACCGCCGCCGCCGCCGCCACTGCCTTTCGCTGTACCTTATGTTACTCTCCACGCGCACATAACTCCTGCTCGCCCGAGAGTGTATTCTCACATAATTTACGCAAACAAGAATAAACAATCTTGTTCGTTCTCCAGACGCTTAGTTCCATCTTCATACTAGTTCTGGGAATATGCATGTGTCTTACGGGTATGTTTGTGTGTGTGTGTGTGTGTGTATGTGTAGTAAAGATTCTTAAATATGAGATATTAGTTATACTATATATTAATACTGTTATATGTTTTTTATCAAAGTTATAACACCAAACTAAAATAGTATACCATGATGTTGTTAGAAGTCATTGCACTCCCGGAGAAAATTTAAAAAAGCGCCTCCCTGTTATTATTGAGGTCTTTTTTTCGTAACACTAAGTTTTGCACCTTCTTGGACTAGGTCTTTTTTAGTTTTGCTAAACCCTAACTATGCCACTGACATTACAAATAAAGTATGTAAGATTTACTCTACCGAGTATGGTTTGAAGCCCGAGCATAGCAAAGGCTGCAACAGGCGAGGTATTTTTGTTTGTTAACCTAATACTTTCAACAAAATGTATTTGTCAATTTTAATTAAAAAAATCGATTTGTTGTATTATTATGTAAAAAAGTTATGACTTACTACCAAAAAAAAATTCCACAACCATTGATAAACACTTTAGTAGCCTCCAAAAGTATTTATTGGGTACAGGTGGGTTAAGTAATATAACCTTTAACCTATACAGCGGGCGTGGACTGTTTTGAGCGGGGAATGGTACATTTTTATAATGATTTAAAATTTTACTTACAGTTGTCTTTCTTGGTGGTTTGTCCCTTGACTGCCTCCAGTGAACTGTACGTGTGGTTAGTATAATAAAGGGATAATGGACATACAGTTTCACTTTCACAATACACAAAACACATAAAGTACAAAAAAAGATAACTTAAAAGATATTCACTTTAAATTTTAATATTAAATTAAGGAATATCACAGCGGTGTGATAAATACATTATATATGTATTCTATTAAATGCACAGCGGGTGCATAACTATAAAGATCAGTTATATTTATATGTATAACATATATGTATATGTTAGCAAACGTTATTCAATACTTACTAAATTAATTTAAACTATTACACGAAAACTAACATGTTTATTCATAACAAGAACGAACAAGAAAAATTGTAAAATAAAATTATTCTAGACGTTTCTAATCAGTGGCGCCACCAGTATTAAAATTAGAAAACAATAAATACAATTAAAAATTGAGCAACATAAATAAGTTCAATATTTTAAATATAATTAATAGATCAACTTTAAGAAGTTACACTGTATTCAGACACAGACAACACGGCATTACGAAAATACAGACATTCTTCGATGTACGTATTTACTTTATAATATATAAACTCCACAGTGAGAATTTAAGATATGTTAGTATTAAAGGACTCATAACTTTATTTGTGTTCTCTTTGTTTTTTAATTTAATATACCCACTTATCAAATTTATTATATCATAATTTAATTTTACAAAGAGCATATAAATAGGAGTAATTTCAGACAAAAGTGTGGTTTTTGTTGCATAATTTATCATGACCGTATTTAGTTTTTCATTATTTTACAGATGTATAATTTGAGTTAATTATGTGTGTTGAATTACTTACATACATGAAGAATTGTTTTTTTTATGTCCGGTATTATAAAAGCACTTTTTCAAACCTATCTGACAGTTCTCTTGAAATTTCATGAAGTGATTGACAAGTTTCGTGCACGCGTGGTAAATAAACACCAAGGGTATTAAAACAGTGGTGATTTTGTGATAATTATTTTGTACGGTCACAGTCGTCAACTGTGTTATAATAAGTTGAAGTATCACTGCTCTAAATTCCATAACTAATCCATAGATACAATTACAGAATTAATATCCCATTTGAAAGTGCTTGCAAACTTGCAAATTTTAGAATCAATAATGCGTCTGTCTATCTATCTGTGTTTGTCACAGCCTTCTAACTACTAAACCATTTGACTTAGAAATCTGATATTTGAGACCTGAGTCACAAAAATAAAATTTTAGGATATCAATAGTTTTATTAAAATCATCGTCAACTGTGTTATAATAAGTTGAAGTATCACTGCTCTAAATTCCATAACTAATCCATAGATACTATCACAGAATTGTGCTTAGTTGGCTAGCAAATTTTCCAGCTTCTTTATTAACATAACAAAATATCAAACGTAATTTATTTTTACTTAAATATTTACATAAACGTCACGTTTGTACATTATACATACATACATACATATATGTTTTGAGCCTTCGTTATTTTATTGCAAGCCGTACCTGATAATGCACTTGAAATTATTTTCAAAAGAAAATTAATGAATGCTAACAAACTCACCGTATAACTCAAAATATCATAATTACTAAAGTAAACATAGAATTTAATGAATGAAAAATATATTCTCTGACACGTACGCATGAAAAAAGATGTAGAATTTTAAATGAGCGTTTTACGGATCATATTGGCTTTGAAAATATTTTATTTTTTGTTAATTTGCATGCGAGAAGGTAGAAATTTATTTTAATATGATATTTTTAATTAATGGATTTTTTTATGAATTCATTTATACATTATATAAATATAAATTATTTAATAATTTTGTATTGTTGCACATTTTTGTATTTTTAAATAAACTCGATAAATGTTTCATATAGGTGTACAGCTCTATTTTTTTACTTAACAACTATGAAGGTTAAAACTGCACTTACAATAATGGTAATTAAATAGCAGATTTTAGAAAAAGAATGTTATAATAAATTGTATAAAATAAAATTTTTATTGACTTTTAACAACAAAATGAAACATACTACTAATATAAAGAATATTTTTCAATTGGTTCAAAACATTAAAAATTTATTAAGAAAAGTTAACCAATAATATAAAAGTGTACCTTGCACACAAAAATATTTTCAAAATGATTTGATAAATTATGACAAAATTAAAACTAATAAAACTTCCGTAATGTCAACAGAAAAAACCCGTTAGAAGGGTAAACAAACTCCTGAAATAAAACTTTAGAAATATATACTTCCAGCTGAAAATTGTCTCAAAGTATTTTACAGATTTTCTTTTATCTTAGGCAGCGTGTAGTTGACGTATCCACAAATCACTTACACAAAGAGTTTTCAATAATTTTTCAAGAATAAGGGAAAATAAGTTTTCTTCTTTAGTTTTTAATTCTGTTCTGTTCTTGATATCTTAAAGTAACAAATTATAATTATTTTATTTGCATGGAATCGAAATAATTAAAATGTATATTAACCATTTTTTCTATGCATCATGTAAGCAGATAATATTAAGGGGTTACATATTACATACCTCCAGAATTTTCAAAAAAAACGTTTTTATGTTTATTATTCTAGATGGAAATTGTCAAAAAATTAAATAAACTAATTTTTTTTTTAAATTGTATAAAAATAAAATGGTTTACCAATGTCAGGCAATTTATCTGAATACACACGGTTTTTATTTAAATTGTTCAATAATTAACTAACTTTGGTGAATTTAGCACGAGGAAAAGTTATCAATTATTGAAAATCTTTTAAAATCGAGACTTATAATTGTCTCGTCCAAATTTAAGGCACTTTCGTCTCGGTATCGATCTCGTTTGAGACCGAAAAAAGTGCAGCCCAAATAAAAATTAAAATAAATTTTATATTTTTTAGCTTAAAACAATATATTAACGATAATATGCAAAAAAAACAATATCCATCATAAAATTGATTAATCCAGGCAATTCAATAACGGAATATTGTAATAATTGCTATCGATATATTAATATTTCAAAAGAATCATTTCTGCTAATATCAAATGAAAGTACAAATAAATTTAAGCAGTGACAAATTACACCATTATATCACTCTATATTAAAAAAAAAACTAGAAATATTGTTCACTGACTCTCTGCATACAATGATAATTTAGATTAATTGAATGCAATTTGTCCAAAGCTGGAGTAATATGTTTACATATTTTATGTCACATTTTCCAATATTTTTATTACGTGAGATACGCTTGTATTTGCACTTCTCCAGATTTTTATTTTAAAATAAAATACGATCTCTATAAATTAACAGTATTTTCTTTTCAATTATACAATAAAAAGTTAAATGACTAGATTTCATTTTCTAACAGTTTCAAGTTTAGAAGATTCATTGTTATTTACTATTAAATTATTATCTATTTTATAATAATTAATAATCTTAAAATTTTATTTATAATGAATATTATTTATAAAATAAATTTTTCCCGAATTTGCCTGCATATTTTTCAATATCGATTAATTCTGGTGTGATTATAGGTTCTAAAAACGTAGGCATCATAGACATAGAGCATGGACCGCGCATTCTGTATTAACATAATGATGTAACATTTCTTCAAAACAGTTAGAGAAATGCGGTGACGTTTGGGATATATCTATCTCTGTTTCTAAGAAGAAAGAAGAAATAGTTACTCCTGTTTAAATAAGGATAAGTATATCCCAAACTCTATCTCTTTCTTTGACACGACTCTCTTTTCGAGTCAGATACGCGGTCCATGCTCTATGTCTATGGAAGGCATCATATTTTCAACATAACGGTAATGATGAGAGTTTAATTTTTCATTTTTAAATATTGATTTTTTTTAAAGGAGTCTGTAGGATGACGCCAAGCTGAAATATCAACTATTCAGCTTATTTGTTAATTCATCAATTTTAATTTGTTAATAATAGGAGAAGGGGGTCTCGACGGTCTTAGAGCATTTGATAGTCTTAAATTAGTTATATTTTTTTAAAGTTGGAGTCTGTAAGATCGCGCCAAGCTGAAATATTAACTGTTCAACTTATTTGTTAATTTATCAATTATAATTGACATTTTCGGTGATTTTTTTAGGGGGAAAGAGGACGGAAAAATAAATTTCGCATACAAGACAAATAAAAAAATTAAGATTTTTTTTTTATTTATGCACAATATTACAATCTATGACATGAAAGTAATGTGTGTATACAAAATCGACCCAAAAAGTTTGGTGGCTATAAACAAGACACGCATAAATTTTAAACAATAAATACAACTCATGATTTATATAATATATAACATACAAATTAACTTATATAAAAACGATTCGCATAAAAATCTACCACATTTCTGCGGTGAGAGAAATGAGTAAGCTAAAACTTTTCCTCCAGTGTGTTCATAACCGTAACAAAGGTAATATGAGTATGGTAGGTGCAGCATAATTAAAAATACATAACTAAGTTATTAGGTAAAACATAAATCGTTTCTGCTTTAATTAAAACCGTTTTTTACATTATAAAAGTTGCAGCAAGTTATTGTTTTAAAACGAGGGTAAGAATAATGTAATATTACGTTAGTAAATAAATATATTATGTCAGTAAAATGCTTTAATGGCGTATATTGGTGAAAATGAACAAAATACAAAACATAATGACAATTCAAATGAGTATCACTTTGAACAAAAAATCACGTTTCTGACTAAAAAAAACAACCTTACATTGTTTATAAAAACCGCAATTGTTAACCAATCTTAAAAATTATATCTTTGATGTAAAATCTATCTAAGAAGTTACAGTTAAAGATCGGATGGAAAACGGCCAAGATATGTTTTCCGCAGTTTTTAAAAACGTGGTTTCGATGAAAATTAGTTTATAGTTTGGAAACTGTTTTACTACATGCAAACGTCCATGTTAGTTTCGACTTTTTTTCGAGACTATGTCGGTTTGGCTAGGTTGTTTCGTTCGTTCAGAGACACTTTGGAAAATGAGCTCTAAAAATTTAAAAAAAAATTGCTTATAATTCCTTTTAAATATCATTTTTAAGATGTTTATACATCATTTAAGCCAATAAATTTTTTTTTAAAATTAGTTATTTTTTTCACTTTTATAAAATAGTACGTACTTATTTATAATGAACTAATTTAAGAATTTATAGCTATTCTCACAAATTATTTAGTTTTATTATTTTATTCGAATTTTCATCATATACAATAAGAATATATTTTATAGCTAAAAGTTATATTAATATTAAGAACGAAATATTAAAAATCTATTTTTATACATTTTGATAATGTTATGATTAAATATATGTATACAAAAAATATATGTTTATTTTCTGTTTATTTTCTCTAACCAAAAACAAGTAGTTTTAATAGCTCTACCAATTAAATAGACCTTTAAATTCTGATAGCTAGTTCAAAGTACTGATAAAACATTTACAATAAAAATCAAGACTAGACTAAAAGTTTTTATCTAACAAACTAAATGTCAGGATCTAATGTTAAAATATGTAATAGCACCGCTGAATATAAAGACATTCTCTCTTCTAACGATTTTATATGCTTGTGAATTGTCAAGCTGATAATAGGGCAAAACTGCATAATTTTATGAAATTAATATACACATATACACTTGCAAATGTTAAAATACTCCCAACAAATCATTTTTTCGAAATATTTTTTTTATTTTACTTATAATTTTCAAATCGAAAAGGGATTGATTCATAAATATAATTTCGATGTCTTTATTCGAAGATTTTTTGAGAATATCGACATCAGCGTAAACTGAAGCCTCGTGCCTCATTATATACATTTATTTTATTATCAAAATCCTTATAGAAAGATTTCAGAAATAAACAAGATCATTTATTCAATAAATGTAGGTAATTCGAAATGGAATTAAAAAAAAACTTTCTTTGGTTGCTGATTATTTCTTGTTAAAATAACTGTAGATATCTCTTCAAAAACTACATTATCATATCGTCTATGGGCACATTTACCTTATTTTCACCCCAACCTACTTGGCAATTGTACCAACCGCTTAATACTTTCTTTTTACAACACGTTCTATCGCTTTTTTACGGATTTCGTTAGACCGATATATGTATGTTAAAAATCGATTCCCGCAAGAAAATCTGGTTTTCTTACCATTTACGGTCCATTTGTGTATTCCTTAGTACTGTACAAAAGAATTAAATGCTCAAAAGGAAATAGTATATCTTTGTAGGGCTATAAGAGCTAACTTGTGAATAGTGCTTTGTGTTTCTTCGTATATTTTTTGAATTGCCATAAATCTTTATAAAAATTATTTAACTTTATAATATTATGACCTGCAAAGCGTTAATCCTTATCGAAATAAGTGATTTCATTGTTATAAGTACTTAATATAGATATAATTTGTCTTTTACAACATCCAATTTGGTCGTATAGTTTAGGAAATAACTTTAAATAAGTTATATACGGTAAAATATTATTAATAATGCTTGAACTAATGAAGTACCACGTCGTAGCGGGGCAGAAGTATCGATTTACATGCGCTCGGCCGGTATTCGGACTCCCTCAGCTTGGCTATTGTCTTTTGATCGTCAATTGTTCATTTTGTTTTCAAATTTAAACAGAACAAAAATTATTTGTACTTTTTGTTCTGATTCGTTTTTGTTAGGTAATTTAGTTGTTGATTAGTTATTATTACAATGATAACTAAATAACCGTGTTTATACTTAATTCAACTATATTTTTCAAAAATCTTAAATAATAAATGCGAAGCCGCGCACAGCTAGTTTTAAATAAATTTAGGAATGATTAATAGCATTAAAAAATTCAAACCCTAAAAAACTACCTTAGCATTTGTGCGTCGCCAATTATAATTTTTGAGGTTACTTTAGTATGGATTGAAGAAAATTTAAATCAAAATATAATTGATCATTACGTGATCAAGTTTTTCACCCAATTCGGCTGTATTCAAACAACAATTAACCTCAATATTGTCGGAAAATATTTAATTCCTGACTAATGATAAATACGGTAATATTAAATACGAAACCGTAGCAAATATCGATAAATGAATATTAAGGTAGTAGTAAAACAGTGTTCCCGATAAAATCTTCGTTTTAAACTGGGTGATACTGCAAGATATTAAACTACCTTCAATAAAAAGAAAATCAAATAGTTTAGTGCAAAATATCGACAGAGACTAAGTGAATATCCGAATCAACTACCAACAACTGTTGACAAACAGTACTGACAGAAGATTGAAAAGATAGATCACATTTGAAATGGTGAATTGATTTAATTAGCTAAGTAGTCCTTTATATACACTTACATACAATAAGTTTAAGTTAAGTAACTAAAGACGAGCATTGTTACTGAATAATGCCACTTAGGTTCTAACACCGCGTAGCTCAAAATAGACTTCTTTACAGGAAAGCAAAACATCTTCACACTTTTTTTAAAATTTGATTCTGCTTAAAAACAATCGAGTGAAACAATGGGATAGATTCTATGTGATTAAAAGTATACTCTTTCAGATATTTTTGACTATAATTAGAGTTGCTACAATTAAAGTACGATGGCTATATATTAAGAAATTTAAGGCCAAATAAAATTAAGTAGGAATTTACGTTTATTTAATAATGTTTTTGATAAGTAAAACGATGCGTCTATCGATTCTCTTAATAATGATACATATTGCCAATTTTTTTACATACGAGGTGCTAGAACATAAACGACGATATGTCGTTATTTATTAATAAACAATTGACCGAATGTCATTCGAAAAGACGTTGCAAATAATATAAGATACTATGAGATGCATATTAAAAATATATATACACGATAATATTTTTAAATAACCACGTGTATGGATGAAAGTTTAGTTTTATTAATAAGAACAAGTAAATATAATATCACAATAGATCATCGATATTTTCTATTTAATATACTATATAAAAAAAAGTAAGAAGTTCGTAATTAAATAATGTATAAATATAAATAAAAGACAAGTTAGATTATTAAACAAAATAATAAAACTTCTTCGCAGTATCTAAGTGAATCCTGCATAAATGTATAAAACGTTTAAATAGTTTATTGTACATTTTATCTCAAGAAAAACATATATCTTTTTATAGTCTATATTTTAATCTCAGCAATAAAGTTGGACGGATATTGTCATAAAGACACTGCAACGTCCTGCCGCATTGAGACACTTTTATTAATGGAGAGTTGATGGCATCTCCAGAGAGTCGGCGGATGTGACGTAAGGCCGATATCAATATCCGCTGCCGCTCAATTACGTAGCTAACGATTTTACTTTATTTTTATTACCGTTAAAATTATCTGTTTGAATAAACAACGATTTTTTTTTAAATTTAACAATGTCAATTTCATTTTTACTAAACTGAAATATTCTTATGTCAATTTTTTTTATATAATATTATTTTTGGCTCCACTAATTTAATTGTTTACTAAACACCAGTTGACCCGATCGCGTTAGTTTCGATTTTTACCACTGAATGGGTCGCTACCGTCGCGACAAATATCAATATTAACTTATTAATTACTACACCAATTTTCAATTGCGTTCTGAAGACATTAAATAAAAACTAATTTTGCTAAAATAACATCCTCAATGTACACGGAGAGAAAAATCTTAGAAAAATTACTGTGCTCTGCACTATAAACGATGTGCGAAAGTCGAATATGGTCAATTTTATACGGTAAAATAAGAAAAATTAAAATTCATAATATAAAAAGTAAAGGACACAATAGTATTTTTTAAAATACAGGCCAGCGAAATTTATAAAACAGCACAGTAAAAAGTTCCTATCTCGACAAATTTGTATTTTTTAATTGTTTTTCTTAAAAAAAATGCTATTTAAGTTGATGTAAATTATTAGGCGGTCTGATAAATTTTACAATACTGACTTATAAAATTCAATGATATTTAAAAGATATCTGGCAAAAGCAGAAAGAAAGAAAAAGACAGAAGATACCAATTATGTTGAAAACACAAAAACTAAAAATGTGATATCTCATTAACTGTTTATCGTGGAGATGTATGTATGGTTTTATTTTGTTTGTAAAACGATTCTCTAAAAATCATACGCATCATGTCTAGATCTCAGATTTATGGTTTTCGATATATCTTAATAGAAAGTTAGGATATAAAGCAAATTTTACTATCAGCATAAACAAGGTAGTAAGGTTCGAGTACAGTCGGCTATTTTCGATCTTCCGACGGCCTATAAGCTGACAGTTATGTCCGGTATCATAAAGGACCTAACAAATTTGTTAGCTAACAAACACTTTCAACTGAGGTATCAAACATATATGACAGTTCTTTTGGAGTTTGTTGATGACTTTGACAAGTTTCGCGCACGCGTTGAAGGTAAATACAAACGGTATTAAAACAGTGGTGATGTTATGAAAATTATTTTGTACGGTCAAAGATGCCAACTGTGTTACAATTAATTGAAGTGTCACTGCTCTAAATTCCATAACTAATCCATAGATACTAGTACAGTATTAATACCCCATATGAATGTAATTGCTAGCTAACAAATTTTGTTAGGTCCTTTATAATACCGGGCATAAAAGTACATATTGTAATTGTGTAGTGTTTTCTATTTTAAAGATATTTTTCTATGTTATCGTGATTTTAAAGTATTATATTTTAATTTATATTCAAAATTGTTTTTAGTGTGAATAATATTTAAAGCGGGACGTGTAGCATATTTAGATTTAAAATGGCTATGATTGTTTTTATTTTATTAAAATTATTGTTTTGTGCGAATTTTAAATGAAAGTGGGTGATAAATGTTTTACAATAATGTTTTGTTCGGTTTTAATGTGTTATTTTTAGAAGTTTTATTTGTAAAATAAGTTTTGACAGATATAGGTTAGTTTAGATTTTAGATATTGAAAATACGTTATTTTATATTTAATTTGTTCTGTGAATCGGTCTCTTTGCACATGTATTGGTTGTCATATCTTTATGTAAATTGTTCTACAACTATATTTGTAAACTATTATTAGTTGTAAAATTCAAAACAATGTATATTATATAAATAAATCGATAACTTTCTTAAAATAAAATTGCTTTTTATTGTATTATTAGTTGTAAAATTCAAAACAATGTATATTATATAAATAAATCGATAACTTTCTTAAAATAAAATTGCTTTTTTACCTTTCTGTTTGAAAAAAAAAATAATAAGCTATAGAAATTTTACTGAATCGGTAAGGCCGGTAAGGCAGTTTTCTGATACAGCGTTCCAAATATTACCATGCTAGCACCGTAATTTCTACCGTGATAAAAAAGCAATTTATATAATGTAAGCACTGATAATTTTTATATGGACGTATAAATATTTTTTACTTGTATCGTCGATTGCGCACGCATTGGTAGTTTTCCAATTACGGGAGCACAGTGCGACTCAGTGCCGCATAATGTCGCATTAGCAGAGGTTTAGTTGAAACAGATTAGTTTTCAAAGACGACATCTATAAATTTTATGTTAACTTATTGGCATCACTTGCGCATTACACCAGCAAGCAGAGCTTTTCTTAGTGCTCGTCTGTGCGAGGCGTTGCCGACGATGGAACACTCGATGCTGCGCACAATGTCGCATTATGCGCTCTTGTGCGGTAATTGGAAAACTACCATTATAAGAGAGCACAGTAATTTTTCTAAGATTTTCTGTATAAAAATTATCATGACTTTTCTCTCTGTGTACCGTTATTTTTTTATTATTTATATTCGTTGTAAATCATCCTGTGTAGGTAAATAAGAAAATGTAATTTACTACAACGTTAGATTTTCTTATTTAAAATAAAAATATACAAATAGATACGCAATTAGTTGAATATGAGATATTTTAATATTAAATAATAATACATCAATCATATCTGGGTTGCTGCTACTTTGCAGTAAAATGTTAACTACTACGATACCAGTTAAAGGAGAAAGAGATAAATAGAATTAATTATCATCTGACTCATATAGATCTAACATTCACGCTAACATAATTAGATTAATTCTATTTCGAACCATCTTCATCTTAGAACCAACCTCTGTTTAATATTCAGCTTGTGTACACTGACAAATCCAACATTCTAACTACAATTAAGAATGCCATAATCATTTCCATAGAGAATAAAATCAGTAGAAGTGTTGTCATACTATAACTGATTAACTATTCCCCATAATAATATCATATCAGTTTTTTAGTTTAAAATATATATAATCATATTATGTCAGCAGGTAGAAATAAACATCTGCCAAGTAAATGCACAGTGCTTCCTCGTACTAAATTCACCAAAGGTAGTTTAATTATCGAACAACGTAAATAAAAACTGATAAAGTGTTGAGATAAATTCTCTGGCATATTTTATATAATTTTACTAAAAAATATTAGTTCGAAATTTTCTTAAGACGCACCTGATTATTTTTTCGTATATTTTTTTATTTTCTAACAAATATCAATTTTTAAAAAAAAAACAAATGATAATTTTTCAAAAAGTGTTTGTCCTGACCTGAAACAAAAAGATTAATTTAAAATTTTGAAATCGGGGAACAATTTTTTTTGTCTCATTTTAAAACGATCACAAAGGTTTTCGTATCTTCGATAATGCAAGGAAACAATATAAATGCTCATTTCTATATAGACTCCGTTCTCCTTTTTATGTTCTTTATTTCACTTATAGTTGTGTGAACATCGCAAACAGAAAAAATATTGTTTTTCGATCTTCTTCTTTGAGTTCAGGTTTTGATCGGTTAGTCTCGTCATACTCGTCAATTTCCTTTACCTTGTTGTCATGTGTATATCCATATCATAGCGAAAGATATTTATTGTTGTAAGTATTTTCATTTGAAAGAATGATATACAATTTATTATTTTTGTACAGTGAAGTTCTTCTTGTTAAATTTTCCTTTTGAATTTAATAAATATATAAATATGTATTTTTTTACATGGTGATAGGCTGTACGTAACTATCGTACAAAAACAGATTTGGGTGTATTATGTATAGATATATTTTTTTTAGAAATAACCACATTGCTCGCCATATCCAAAGGATATGGCGAGGAATCAAAAAAGCCGAACTAACTAAACTGCAATCAAATGAAAAAATAAACACAGCTACCACTTATCCAGCTGCTCGTTTAAAATTCACATGCTAAACTTTAAATCGCATTGTTTTAACGACACAAACAACGAACTATTAGAACAACGATGACGGCGTACGATGTATATACATATATATCTTTTACTTAAATTCACAGCGTTGATTGCTTTCCGTACAAGAATTGTTTGGGGCCAACTAAATGGCTGTGATGCAGTTACACTCTCCTCTTACCGCACTTTGTTTATGTCCCCGGATTTAACGAGCGTGAAAAAATTAAACTCTTTAAACGTCGGCAGCTTTGCGGTTGGTAAGTACCTATGTGGATATCTACCTTGTTGAATGTTTTTATAATTAGAAATGCGAGTTAATGTGTTTACAGATGTTAGGAAATAAAAAAATAAAATAAGAAGCACGGATGTAGTTGATTAATTTATAATGTTGAAGTTAAAAGATTGATTTAATTAATTATGTATGTGTAATGTTTAAGCTCGCAATAGTTTATATATATACATACTTTGATCATTATATTTGAACAATAAAATTTTGAATTCTGAGCATTACCTATATCTACTAAACATAAAGTGTGACATTTAAAAATTTTTTTTTGAGCAATAATATTTTGCGCTTTGAGAATTAAAATTTTGTTTTGCGCAATAATATTTCCGGCCATTATTATTTTATAATTTAATTTGCTTTAATTTAGAACTTTTATTTTTGGGGGGTGTGCTATTGAAAAAATCATTCAATTTTTTGTAGAGCATAAAATTTTCTTTAAAATAAGTCCAAGCTCATTAATATTGGTTTAATAGTAACACAAATAGTGCCGGTTTTTTAAATCATACATCAAAAACGGAGAAAATAATTTTTCGCGTTTTTTAAACATTTTAACCAAAAGTCAAAAATAACATTTAATATTAATTTACCCGTTCAATTATAAAAGTATAATACCTCTACGTCTTATTTTCTTGTATTTTAGTCGATATTTGTATGACGAGTTGAAGTTCACTGCAGGAAATTTCACTAAAAAATTTAGAACTTTTGATTTCGTTAAAAGTATGTTTATTGTATAGAAAATGACGTGAAAAGTTGTTTGTTTCAAACCGCAGGTCTGTATCTCAAACCGTTCTCGAGATATAGCCTCTCAAAGTTTTAGTTTTTTCAAATTTTTGGAGAAAAATGGCCCTAACTTTTGAACGTGTGGTCGGAATTGATTTTAGTTGACGGATTTGGAATCAGCGTGTCAAAATCTATATAATGACATGTATAATACCTTAAACCTCGAAAAAAAAAATTTCACGAAAAATCGAAAAAATTCAAAGGGGTATACCTTAAAAAAATGTCGATTTTTGACCAAATTTTTTTTTTCGGATTTTAAAGTATTATATATGTCATTATATAGATTCTGACACGCTGATTTCAAATCCGTCAACTAAAATCAATTCCGACCACCCGTTCAAAAGTTATGGCCTTTTTTCTCCAAAAAACTAAAACTTTGAGAGGCTATATCTCGAGAACGGTTTGAGATACAGACCTGCGGTTTGAAACAAACAACTTTTCACGTCATTTTCTATACAATAAACATACTTTTAACGAAATCAAAAGTTCTAAATTTTTTAGTGAAATTTCCTGCAGTGAACTTCAACTCGTCATACAAATATCGACTAAAATACAAGAAAATAAGACGTAGAATCATTTAGTTACTATATAAATATATAAGAATTTATTTAAACAAGTAAAAACTTGAACTAAAGCTGTTTCATAACTAGTTTTTTTTTTGTTAATAGGAATTCCCTTTTAAAAATTTCACGCCTCGCCACTGTTTCACACACTCACAATCCATGATTTCAAAATCACTTCGTGACTCGAAAAATTCACACGCCCATCTCTCAAAGTACCATTGTTAATTTATTATTTAGAGGGGCATGATTTGTGTAAAACCAAATTCGTGTAAATCAGTTCACCAAGTTTCAACTATTCCTGGACTTCAGAAACACACACACACACACACAGTCCAAGGCCAAGAGAGTTTGCGAGAGGTGGTTGGTTATCCGACCCAGGATATGAGGATTCCGTGTCGTGCGCGCGAAGAACCTCATTAGCGCCCCCAACAGACATACTCCCGCATACCATTCGAGATCATTTGTTGCTCAAACAAAGGCGTCCTTAATAAATTCTGGATAAACAACGTTGTACGGCAGTATGTGTATGTGTATTGTATTTGTTTTTCGACTTGCTTCTGATCGCAGAAGTGTACCGAATAAATTATGTAAAAGGTTTTTATTAAAAACCCACTAACTAGTCATTGACGTGATCTGTGCATGACTATAAAATATAATCATCCTTATTATGCGGATATCGATCAAATGGGCGTATTTTAATCGAGTATTCCTTGGGTCCTAATACATATATTGCCCTGCTAAGCACAAATGTGGTATCTGACAATTTTGTCAAAATTGAGTTAAGCACAAAGCCACAAAATAACATTATCTATATCTTCCGGCGCCTTACTAGTGTAAAATATGGTATATATACTTGTTTTCTCTAATAAAAACAACCTTTTTTTGTTTACCGTAATCTGCATTTTAGGCTTGAATTACTAGACTATATTGTTGTATCTGCAGTTTATTAAGAATTGTTTTATATCTACGGTAGATACAATTTTTAATAATCTATTGGCAATGGGTGCGTTTAGCGAAAGTCAGCAGTCAACTATGCTGAGTATGCTGACAGTCAACTGCTTCAAATTCTCTAAACCGTGAGCTTACAGTCATAGTATATTAACATTTCTACGAACGAGCCTGTTGTTTTTAATAACGAAATCCTTTAAAAAAAATTGGTTTGTTCATTTTTTTCGACAAGAACGACTCAGAAAACGCAAACATAACTTACCGAACCAAAAAGTTTTGACGTTTAAATATGAACAAGTCGGAGCCAGCTAATAACTGACCGACGCAGCGTTAATTTGTTGTGCTGACCTGTTTACTCAACAGTTGGAAGTCAGCGTTTGCGCAGCGGCCCGTTTAGCGAAACCGATTTGGTTAACATCTCAGCCGCTGACGTTCGCTAAACGCACTCAATGTGACATAAATTGCTTCATGTCTATTAATTTATAAATGAATATTAACCAGATTTAACGCAGTTTTACTTAATTTTTACAATATTTAATGTAGATACAATAAAAAAAGCAAAGCGAAACAACTAAACTTTACTAAACCGTTTTCACGTAACTATACTAAAGAGTAGTTACAGTAAAGTAGCTTAGTAAAATCAAGTGGATTTACAAATCTGTAAAATGTTAACTGTTTTTTTAATAGGAAATATTCATTCTATCACATTTATAATTTAAAAAATGAATTCACCTAAAGAAAATACTTTAGATAAAAACGTATTCAATGCAGGGCAACAATTTAAAAATACAAATTGAATTTCCTCTACTTTCATCTAAATGCAGATACCACGCCAATTAGCAGAGCAGTATAAAGGAATGTTTCTGTAACTATCTATGTATGTTCGCTTCCAGGAAGAACCGATTTTAATGAAGTCGGTATTTTAGCGAGAATGTTTACAGCTAAAGACCACTAAGGTACATTTTCAGTTACGTAAAATATAGTAAAAATTGAAATAAATTCGTAATTATTAAAATAAAAACAAATTCTTGAGTAACACAGTCTTACCATCTTTAATACGCAACGCTAAGCAATCAAATTAGTATATTATAAAACACCACATTAAATATAAAATCAAATATCAATACTACAGTTTTTAAATAAAATATTTACAAAACTATACATTAATGACAGAGCTTTCAAAATAATTAGATACTAAGCAGATTTATTAATAAAAGGATTGTTAATATTATTGAAACATAATAACATGCATATAGTACATGTTATGTCTATGTAGGACATACGTTTACAAAATTAAATTATGTAGGTAATTTTAGAATTAAACTATTAAATGAATTTTATCTCTTCTGTATGGATTGTTCATAAAATGTAAATATCTGCCATGGGATCCACGGGATTTTCTTATACGTAATACTGAGAGTGAAAGTGTACTTAAGTAAATGACACATTAGTTACATTCTATCAAAAATATTTATGTTAAATTTTAATACCAAAATTAATTTAATCTAAAGTTAATACAGGTTTCTTTAAAGTGGCTATCACTGGAAATAAAGAAGTCTAACTTATATTTTTTTAAATAATAATTCGGTAAAACTTGCATAATTTTAATTATTTCAAGCAACCACATGTTTATTTCAATAAATAACCAAACCAAAACTAAATTCAACCCAAACAAGTTACACCAATTCATTTTAAATAACCATTCCTTTTTCTATATAAACACGATACGAAACGGCAGAATATTAAGTGATGTTTCTGACAGAAACGCTGCGATGGGTTCAACACGGAATGCGTGTGGAATGGGGAACAATTCCTCCCACCTCACTCTATTACCCTGCCGCCTGCTTACGATACGAAACCCTGTGAAATCCAGGCGATGACGCTACAAGATGGATAGCAGGAATGCAGCTGTGAAAACGATACTTGGTGGATTTTGTTCTGGTGTGGGTCTATGTATTCGCATACACTCTCATTTCAAAATTAGATGTAGTTTAAACTTTTATATTAATGCTGTTGTAGATTAATATGAATTCTAATTAGTTCTATTGCAAGCAGTAAACTTTTAAAACGTCAACTGTTCTGAAGTCAAAATGGCGAAATCCACAATCAATCGATAATAAAAAAACATCTACCAAGTAAATGCACAGTGCTACCTCGTGCTAAATTCACCAAAGGTTGTTAATTATTGAACATTGGTTAACCATTTGATTTTTATACAATTTTTCTAAAAAATATTAGTTCGAAATTTTTCTTAAGACGCACCTGATTATTTTTTCGTATATTTTTAATTTTTTGACAATTTCAATAAATGACGATTTTTTTAAAGCAAATTGAGATAAATCTTTGTAAGAGAATATTTTACAACAAATTGAATGCTCTACAAAAAAGATTCTATAAAATTTTCACGTAACATGTGTCGTTCTAGAGATACCTTAAAAATTAAATATTTTGAAATATCACCCCTTCTTCTTACACACGATTTTGTTTATTTTGAAATGAAACCGTCCTCAAGCCAGACCCAACCATCCAACCAAATTTCATTAATATCGGTTCAATGGTTCATGAGTTATGCGTGTGACAAGGATTCAGGGGATGGACAGACACACACACAGACAGACAGACACGGAATGAAAAGTGTTTGTCTTGACCTAAAACGGAAAAATTTCGAAATCGGAGATTAATTTTTTTGTCTCACTCTAAAACGATCACAAAGCTTCTAGTATCTTCGATATTGCGGGGATGCAAAAATTAAACTGATTGTAAACAAAATTATAAATGTCAAAACTTGGAGATACTTGCCTAAGTTTCTAAAATACTCATAAGACTTAATAACAGTTATTTGGGTTTAATTTTTGTAGACATCAATGTCTATTTGTAATTCCTACTCTTTTTGTTCAAGCGTTCGCCACTTACAGAAAACAAATTACATTTAATTATTTTTATTTGACTGAACAACGTGATTTCAGGCTTGTACGAATTTTATTTATTTTTTCCACTAAAATAATAATAAATAATAATTTGTATTTTTCGTTTAATAATAAAATTTTAATTTAATGTTATGAAAATATTAATAAAATCAAGTATTTAGTTACATAGTTTTAAAAACTACTCACTAATTGCAAGCGCTATAACGTTTCATGAATATAAATTATTTTTTGATGGATTAAATATCGAAACAATTAAATTATCTATATGTTAAAATAACTCACAAAACCATGAGCGTTGTCTTAATTATTGCAATGATTTCATGTAGGTACTGAATTATACAGTGTATTCCAAGTTGATTAAGACATTGGTCAAATATAACGATGTGTTATTGGTGCATTTTGAAATGCCGCCACAAAATTTAATAAAATAGTCATTAGTATTTTGTTTTCAAATTTATATCTGCCAAAAAATATTATTATAATTTTATCTAGGATGTTTACTTTAAATAATTTTATTCCTTATTAAAGTTGAAAACAAAATACTGTTGATTAATTTAAAATTTATCATTTAGTTTCGAAGCGGCCTTTTAAAATGCACCAATCACACATCGTTAAATTTGATCAAAGGTTACTACAACATTTCTAATTGTCCCCATGTTAAATTTCCTATGTCTTAATCAACTTGGAATACACTGTATAACAATTTCATATTCGTGTAAACTTTTAATCAAAAATAACTATCCAACATCTGCTATGATAACAATAGACAAAAAAAATCCAAATAACATGGTATTATAACTATTATAGCATACATTACATACGCAATGCATTATAGTTAATTAAAAATACGAAGGTATTTGTACTAAGCCAACCCTGTACAATGACGCGGCACAAATTTTTTTCCTCCGTTTCCAATTTCGTTTTCGGGTAATTTATTACATGGATGAAATATTCCGTTGATTTTAAACTGTTTGTACTAATAACGCAGGTTGGATATTTCGTGATGTGCTGAAAAGGATTTTTTTCATTCATTTCAAGATAGAATACATAATATTTTCATAGTGTTTTTTTTATATGTTTACTTTATGAAGTAAAATATATAGAAACATTGAAATATGAAGCTGGGGGTCTGTGTATAAACCTAATATAATTTTTTCCAATAGCCTAAAGGAGTGTTTTTTAAACTATTTCTTTCGTAACCATGTAAGATACATATAAATACATTATAAACAAGTTTCCACAAAAAGAGACTCCATCTCAACATGAAAATATTTCTATAATGAAAAATAACGTATATGTTGGTGCCCACCTATTTTTAAAATTATTACTTTTATAATTTATTAGTTAATTATTAGTATGTAGGCACAATTACTTTTCAATTAAAGAATTTAAGTATAAATAATTCCGTCATGCATCGATTTTAAAACAATCCTACAATAAAATAGAATAAACTGCAGAAAAGTGATTAAATAACACCACATTCCTACAGCAATTTTTTGATAAAACAAATATTTAAAGGACAATATTTTTTAAAGAAAACTTCTCTCTAAAAATTGTATAGCACGCTCGTATCTCGTATACAAAAGAAATACAATTCAGATTTTATAAATTCAACACAAGAACGAATTCTCGGTCCCTACAAAGGTAGGTAAGGTAGGTAGCGTTCTCTTCGGTATCCATTTCCGAAATGGACCCACGAAATAAAATAACAAAACACTATCGTCCAGTTGTCTACCGTAATGTATTTTATATGATAAATCTGTTGTTGCTATTTCTGAATTCGTTCATCATTTATCACACCCTGCCAAGATTCATATTTCCCGTGACAGGAAAAATTGTAAAATATTACATCGACAATATATGTTATGTACAGGTGTTTCCCCTGTCCTCATCGGATCGGTCTATTGTGAAAACGTAAATTATTGCTTTTACTTTACTGAATACTTTTGTAAAGGGAGAGTTTGAATTTATTTAACTGAAACATTTCATTGTACCTATTATTCAAATTGAACTGTAGATATTTTGAATGTTGTATAGAATATTGAGAGCGTGAAATAACAACTTTGTTTTGCAGGACCTTGAAAAGTTTTAAATATTTTATCAAAATTGATATAAAAGTTGTTCAGACCCCAAAACGAATAAATATAATTTTTGCAATATTTAAATTTGTATAATTTAAACATATATATACTTTCTTTATTGTATTTTTTACCTTATATCTATCATTTCTAATAATCAATCGATTTATTTATAATATGCACACTTATGTCTCATTTTTAAAAAAAAAAACATACCAAAAAAATACCTATAAATTAAAGAAAAGCTGTGAGTGCCTCACCCACATAAGCGCACGGTTGAAATGATTTTTTTTTATTAACACCTCCAAGTATACCTTCAAGTTTACATGTGTAAATAATTAATACTTAATCAATAAGAAATCAATAATTGTAATACATCTCGTAGTTTTCTTCAGAAGTGAAGTGTTGAGTACAGAAGGTGTAGCTGCTTGATTAAATAAGCGTTGACGTTTACTAGAATTAGTTTTCTAGCAAACGTCAACGCTTATTTAATTAAGCAGTTACACCTTCTGTAGTCAACACTTCACTTTTGAAGACCGCGAAATGTTGGTTGAAACGTTAAGTGGCAATATAGTACAACGCGGAATAAAAACCCAATAATCTAAAGTTTATACAATTGAACAACCGCGAAAGTCTACGTTCAAAAATATAATACCTTTTATTCATTTAAAAATATAAATGGAACGTATCTAATTATTACAAATACCTTTATATTCATAGACATAGAGCATGGACCGTGAATTCTGTATTAACATAATAGTGTAACATTTCTCCAAAACAGTGAGAGACATGCGGTGACATTTGGGATATATCTATCTCTTTTTTTAATAAGAATGAAATAAACACTCCTGTTTAAATAAGGACAAGTATATCCCAAACCAGTTTCTATCTCTTTCTTTTGGCACGGCTCTGTTTTCAAGTCAGATGTGGGGTCCATGCTCTATGTCTATGTTTATATTGACTTTCCTGTTGCCTATTTGCTTTGCGATTATTTAATTAATAATCAAACATACCTATTATTTTAACACATAAACCGTATACAAAACACGTAGCTTGATACTGAAGTTAACTGACTTGTACGCATTCATCTTCCTCTTATACATCTACTCATCGCTCTCTCACGTATAACCGACGCAAACAAACTTGTATGCATAATAATTCCCCTTTCAAATTGAGTAACTTATGTCTGAAAAGTATAATATACTAGGAATTACTAATCCTAAAAAAATTGTCTTTTTCCTAACAAAAATATCAAAGTTCCTCGAAAATGCATACTTTTGATACCACTGGCGCATAATAAAAGAAGGTTTGTTCATTATTTTTACCACACGCCTTATATATCATGTCTGGCGAATATAAAAACACTACCATATGGAAGTTATTTAAGTTGGCAAACATGATGTGAATTTAAATGGAAATTTGCTGTTTTTTATTTATTTTTTAATTTATTTTGTTTTACGGGTATTTTATAATTAAAAAGAATACGTATAAAGGATTTCATTTAATTTAATAGTGTTATATAGAAACAAAACGAACCACATTTTAAAATTATTTGATGAATTAAATTTACTGGTTGAAGAACCGAAATTTTAGAAAACTAAAAATGCCCTAGTGTGAAAAAGATAACCATAACTCGTAGTGTGAAACTTCAAAAAAAGAAATAATAATACTGTCTTGTATTGTTAAGGGGGTTAATAAACTATTTTTATTATTTATAAAATGACAATTTTATGCACATTTTATGCAATAAAAAGTATACCAACTCATAAAATAACTGGGACAAGTAATACAATTATTGATATATAGTTTAAAAAATTCTAAAAAACATTGTTCGATTATTATTTATTTATTATTTGACATATTTTTTGAACCGTAAAAATAAATGTAGCCATAATCGGAGACATTTTTATTAATGACCACTAGATGGCAATACAGAAGCGACGAAAAGGAAATGACGTAAAACCGATACCAATAGAATACTGTGTTTCCGATTTCACTCAATTGAACAATGAGCTATTTTTTATCAAATGTACGTTTCACTTTTTTAATATGACTTAATTCAATAGTCACACCTTTCTATTGAATGTACCATTTATTTCCATAAAAATTGTAAAGAAAGTATCAACGCAAATTCAGAAAAAGATATGTCATTTTTATTATAAATAACTGTGTAGAAATACATATATATTATATATGATAATATCAAGCTAGAAACTGAACCCAAACTCGAAATTATATCATATCTAGCTATCATATTAAGTGAAAAATTCTTGTTATCTTCAAAAAAAAAACTAAAAATAAAACACGTCAGTATTTTATGACTTACTTAAATCCGATTAATAAATATAAGCAAAAATACTGAAAATATAAATTGAAAAATATTTTTATATGTAAATCTGTATAAATAAATTTATTTTTAAAGTTATAAAAAGACGATTTTCTATGGAGTTAATCATTTTGACTTCTAAATGTTACTTATTTATAAGAGAGGGTTCATTAATTAAGTAAAACTTTGGGGAGAGAGAGGCGTTGGTCAATAAAACCTTACGAATGCTTACGTGATAGGAGGAGAGGGTCAAAAGCGTTTCTAACATTAGGTATTTTTATAATTAATTATTTAAAAATTAATTGAAACCAGTTTCGGCTCTTGTAATTAGTATCCGACCGAATATTCGACTTCGGCTTCAACCATCTTCGGGCAAAATTAGACCGAAGATTTAGCCGAAGCCCAGTGGCGTTTTCTGTTAAAAAAATGAACTTTTTTTAATTTCAATGTAGAACGATGAGAAATCAACAACAAATGTTTGGACGCAAATAACTCGATCAAAAAGTGGTCGTAAAGTAATACAAAAAAAATTCAATTGAAGAGAAAAGTCTAACCTACAAACATCATTTATCTGATTTCACCAAAAAAATTTATCAAGTTCTGTAGAGCCTTTAAAAATTGATGATAAGTGAAAAATACGTTGAATTGAGAGACATAACTACACTTTTGTAGAGAATTTTAACTTCTACAAAATGACGTCTTTAAAAAATTTTCATCAGTTATCATGAATCAGTAATACCAACTTTAATCTAAAGAATCATTTCCCTGTGTTATTTAAATGGTAAACGGGACCCCCTTGCAGCATCTCTTAAAATTGAACTTCGACAAGAATTTATTTTAAGTTAAAAACTAGCTTATTTCGTAACGAGAGAAAATGTCTATTTTTTTGACACACTCTAATGTATATGTGTACTAAAAATCTATGTACAATACTGACCCCGAAATATATGAAGCAAATAAGAAAGGACGTTGAAAAAAAAACGCAGCAATAATATTTTAAACGTAGAAAATATTATTCGGCCATATATGTGTGAGTAACTTCATTCTATGTCAAATTATATGAAGCAGAAGAGTGTGTGCGTGTGTATACGGAGATCTCGTGGGAAATAGATGTGTATTTTATGTATGAACTAGCACGTCGCTAAGATTTATAGAGCGGGCGGCGATGTTTTGTGGGATCCAGAGTGAATGACGCGCGCCGATATCCGTTTCTTGAGATCATCTTCGTTCGGGGACTTGTTTACATCGATGGAAAACATATGTACGTGATGATAATTATGTTACATGAATTATTGATGTGCCGCCGATTTGGTGAATCAATTTTTGGAGTTGCTGATTTTATTTTTATTTTCTGATAGTTTGGGTTGAGATATTTTTTTCTATCTCAGGATATCGGGGTAATTATCTTGTTTAACTTGTTTGTTTGAATTCTATCTATGCTTTATATTCAAAAATGATTCCATCTTATATACAGAATCTTTTATATATTATTATTTTGCTTCCTCGTAATATCGAAGATACGAGAAGCTTTGTGATCATTATAAAATGAGACAAGAAAATATGTTCTCCGATTTCAAAATTTTAAATTTCAGATCAAGACAAACACTTTTTGTTCACTTGTCTGTGTGTACGTCGTTCCCCTGGTTGAATGGTTGGGTCTTGCCTTTTTTTTTGCTCGTCAACTTAAATTTATACACTTTTTTCTTCTTCACTGACTTCCCAGATATAATAAATTCCCTGACTTTAGGCTTCCCTGACTTTTCCCTGACTTTCCAGAAAGTGGACACCCTGATTGAGTACTGGCAGTAATCAAATATCAACATATATTTCTTTAAACAAGAATTCAACACTGGGGTATGATTCAAGACTGGTGCTAGTACCTTATTTATATGTTTATATATATACCATAACATATATTGTTATATATTTTATACACGCGAATATATACGATATGTACATATATACTCATGCTTTTATACCGACACATAATTCAAATAAATGAATCGAATAAAAGAGAATAGCTTCGTGATAGAAAAAAGCTCGTTCCGTCCATTGTTTCCATTGACAGTATAATGTTCTCGTGTCTTCGGACCCGACACTATCCAAAATCTTCTGTTGTACTCTCTCGAATTATGAAGACCGTTCACACAGGCACGGATTTAAAACATAAAAGATGAGATTTGCAATAAGTACATTTGATTTCTTTTTTTTTCTTTTTTACTTCCATGTTCTAAAAGTATTGTAATACCGTCGAAAAACCGTATCCGAGATTAGAGCGGATTCTAATATGTACTACCTTCAAAACGTAAAGAAAAGTTGATTTTCGCATGGTGGCTGTGCGTGTGTGTGTATCTAGTTGTAGAATTTTCTTACGTTCACGATAATTACTGTAAAAAATATACCGATTTGAATATTCGAAATTGTGTACCTATTATCGTCAAAAAAGTTAAATAAGTATAGTATTATCTCACCAATTTTAACGACTTGGTTGTATACTTATTTTTTTACGTCATTGAAGGAGTGAAAACCACCCTAAAAATTTCAATTTTAAATACTAATAAATGCGTTTATTAATCATAGGTTAGGAAAGACTATGGATACATAACAACCAATGCTAGTCCGTATATGAAACTGTTACCAAAGTTTTACGGCGGCCATTTTTTCTTAAATGTCACTTACGTCATTTTCATGCATATTATCCCACAGGCGTCAGTTGAAAATTTGGTATGTATGAGAGATGATAATTTCAAATAGACGTTTATCTGTTAATCAGTTATCACTGACATACTTTTAAAGACAATATAAAACATTTCTTATTAACTAATATAATAATTCGAAACAACTTATATTTATTTTAAAATCTGTCAGCAAACATAAGTTGTCCTTTGTTATTAGAAGGAATCTGTCTTCATTTCTTTCCATTTGTAGTGCGCAAAATACTGATTACTTTTTTTAATAAGTACTCTACTGAAAAATAACTGAAGACCCCTGTTATAGAGCATCCACATGTTATCCAAACGTAAAATATTAACAACCTATAAACATTTTCAGGCAATCCAGTTTGACCCTGTACATTTCTCGCGATGGTGTGTGTGTAGACGCGGGGTGAATGCCAAAAGGCCGCTGACGTAGACGACGAGGAAATACCGAAAATGATGACATCGACGACACAGGACTGTAAACACCATCGCCGCAGCAACCGTCACGAATCGATAGCTTTCCAAAAGCAATTCTCGCTACTTTTATACGAGATTAGTGGTCAGAGTTTGTGAGGGGAATGCTTCTGTGTGTGTATGTGTGATGTAAATGCTTGATTCTTACTAGTAGCTAGAATTTAGTTGTATTGGATTTGGATGTTTTTTTAAATTATTGTAATCGGTTTAAATACTTATATGTTTTGTGATAAGTTGAGAGAAAGGAGATGTGTATCTGTTTTGTTTAAGTGTGGGGAATGTAAAATTTGGCTTATTTTCTATTGACAGGGTTGTAAAAAAGATTTCAACTCATTGTCATGAATTTAAATGCTGCATTTTTATAATTCCTTACCAGAAAGAATTTTGTTGACTATAAAATTAAAATATGTAGAGTCGCATGCAGAAGTAATCGACCAGTTTTCATTCAAATTCACTTATCACAAACTTAGTAGGCTCCTCCCATTTGATTATTATAATATTTAAATTATTTTTCCATGTATCAAACAAAAAAATTTGGTATACAGACGTAGATTGATGACCCAAAAGCAGAAAAAAAAATTTTCACTTACATACCTTTTTAATTTTTGCAAGGACACTTTAATTTTCATAATTAGTAATAATTTATAGTCCCAATAAACTGGCAGTTACTAAAACAATCATTCTTAATTTAAGATTATCATATTTTTGGAAATAAGTCTGCGATTTCGTTAGAAACTTAGTTTTGAAAGTATCGGAACTAGATTGAAAAATGCAATCATAAAATTTTATGAATCTTAAAGTTATGTTAAACAATAAAGTATGCTTCATCGATATAAATATTTGATTAAATTCAATAATATGGAAATGAAATATCGCTTTTCCGAGCATAAATATATTAAGAAAATAAATTATCAATTTAAATACAGTTCCTATAAAATGAAACTCGAACACTCCATTAAAGTCGAGTTTTGCCAATAAAGTTTTGTTCATGAATTTTTAACAAGAAGCTCAAAGTTCTTTGAAGTTCTATTTTTCAATTTTTGTAATTTAAAAACAATATATATTATTTACTGAAATGACTGGGAAGTTATGAAATATGCATTTTTATTGAAAAAACGTAGAATCTTTAATCTATCGAATACCGCACAGATATTGTATTTGTATAAATTGTACTGATTTTCATCAAATACTAGAGAAATTTAAATTTGTTTTTGCCTTTTTCCTTTCTTGGAACATTTATAGCTATAACATCAACCAACAATTTTTCTTTCTTTAAATTTAAAAATAAAGGAATGTAATGTACAGATATTGAAGAGTAAAGACATATTACATTTTTTTACATTTGTTTTAATATATGTATTTGTAATGCAGTGGTTTTCTAGAGAATTAAGTGCTCAATTCATAAATCCAGTAATTTTAAAGATATAGGTATGTTTGTTTAAACATTATCGTAAAAATTGGTTTCTACTTTTTATGATAATGTTTAAACGAACATATTTCTAAAAATACTGGATCTATAAACTAAGCAATCAAGATCTTTTTTGCAAGAAATTTTATGTTGCTGTAAGAAATTAAAAAAAAAAATTTCAATGAGCTATTCACGCGTAAATAAATATGTTATTTTTCTCATATTAATTAAAAGGCAAAAAGACTCGGTTTGCGCTGTTCACATGAATCTAAAATTTCTGAGAATTTTCATTAGATCAAAAGTTAAAAGATAGGTTAATGGGACTAACAAAAAAAATTTTAATAAAATAAAAAAACACCCTAGTGTATATAATATATAACAGAAAAATATATACTTCGTCTGAATATATATACATAGATACTATCTACATAAGTAAGTTTTATATAATTATATAATTTATTCTAGTTAAAATGAATAACCTTCATTAAATTTAATTCTCTCTACATTTGAAAATATCATTGCCATTAATATTATAAAAAAAATACATAAAAAATAAGTAAACAGTGTCTTTTTCTAGAAACTTACGAGATATTCGTAATAAATAAGATTTCACTCGAAATATATTAGACTTGTTAGGGTGTACTTTACATAATCACATTTTATAATATTCCAGAAATGAAATTTAGTCCATGTACACCTTAATATTAAATTTCCAATAGATTGAAAAATAAATCAATATTTCGTCTGCTAAATTTCGTCACCGGGGAAAATTGAATTTCGGTTGACGTTGTATATAAAGACATGTGCATGAAATTTATACAGTATGACGTTGGGATTATGGTCTTTTCAAAATATTTTACTCAAGTTTAGATATTTTTGCTTATTTCGTTGTTGTGATATTTTGAATCGTATCGACGTTTTAGATTATAAATTCCACATCGAAAATATTTTTGTATTTCTTTGGGTTGAATATGTACAAAAGAATAAGTGAATCAAATATCTATTGCTAGTAAAACGAACATGTATTTTTATAAACAAATAAACTTTCAATCTAAAATTGTATAACCTTTATCTAACGGTAAGAGATTCTTAACAAATGGGAAATCAATTCGCTAACAATAAAGTTAATAATATCAACGGTGGAAGCTGAACTAAATAAGCAATATTTATCAGCGCTGAATTGTATATTCAAATAGCTCTACGCTATAAAATACTCCGATTGAATTGCAGTAAAATGGCTATCATTTTGATATAATTCAATAAAACTATTGCAATAAGTGACATCAAATATTTCAATGAATATTATTTCATTAAATAAAGCTCTAAAAATATCACACATAAAAATAAATTAAAAAATACTGAACAAAATATCGTTTTTTCATCTTAACTAAAATTTTTGAAAAGTGTTTGCTTCAAAAATTAAATAAAATCAGACACTAATTATTGTAAATCCATAATACTGAAGTCTTTTCATACTATTATACTATTTTGTTGATATAAATTTGGTCTTTTTCGTAATTACATTTATGAATCCTTGCCTGCACCATTAAAATAACTTAGATACAAATTATTTAAAAATTCTGTGCAATTGCGAATCAATGTGCTTGCTAGTGGGCATTAATAAAGCTCGAGGTGATACAGTGCAAGACTGTAAACAATCAAAAAGAAAAGGAAGAGGCGAAAGCGATAGCAACGACCACAGTAGTTGTATGGGAGACGTCGATTGGACGCTATCTTCACACGAATTGACTCGCTCAAGCAAACGACCGGCCTGGGAATAAGAAATCTCATCACATAAAACAACGAAAATACGTGCATACTATTCTACAGCGCGCCACAATTACTTTCAAATTGGTTTCCATGTTATCGCTAGATGGCAATCGTTGCAGATGTCATTTTTGTTTGGGATTATTGTCGAGATTTCGTCACGAATTAATTATTGTTAATAAGATTTCTCGGTTTGTTTGGTAATAAATACTCAGAATATTTGGCTGTGGAAGATTAGCAACAGTTACTTTCGAATTGGTTGTAAAATGTCATTTTTGTCTTGGGTTAGAATCTATTGTTAAATAGATGTCCCGATAAATTTGGTGATAAATATGAGAAGGGGATTTTGCAATAATTAGTTGTGTAGTAAATTGTATCGCTAGACAAGACAATCATTATCGGTTGCAGATGTCATTTTTGTCAACGATTATTGTCGAGAATTTAATGATCATTAATAAGATTTCGATTATTTTATCATTAATAATATAACTATAGAAATTGTTCCAATTTACGAACCTAATAAATTGCTTCTTCGCAATATCGAAGATACGAGAAGCTTTATGATCGTTTTAGAATTAGACAAAAAAATTGTTTTCCGATTTCAAAATTTTAAATTGATCATTCTGTTTCAGGCAAGACAAACACTTTTCGTTCAGTGACTATCTGTGTATCTGTCTGTCCCCTGAATCCTTGTCACACGCATAACTCACGAAACCACTGAACCAATATTAATGAAACTTGGTTGGATGTTTGGGTGGGGCATGAGGACGGTCCTATTTCAAAATCGTGTGTAAGAGGAAGAGGTGACATCCCAAAATATTTATTTTTTCAAGATATCTCAAGAACGACACAATATGTTACGTGAAAATTGTATAGAATCTTTTTTGTAGAGCATTCAATTTTCTATAATATAGGTATACAAGGTTTCTTGTAAAATATTCCCTTACAAAAATTTATCTCAATTTGCTTTAAAAGACGTCTTTTGTTTCTTTAAATTGATATTTACTTTGACATATTAAATGTTATTTTGACGTTTGCTTAAATTTAGATTTAGATTGAAATTGTCAAAAATTTTGAAATATACGAAAAAATAATTAGGTGCGTCTTAAGAAAAATTTCGAACTAACATTTTTTAGCAAAATTTTATAAAAATTAAATGGTTAACCAATACCATGCAATTTATCTGAATACGGTTTTTATTTAAATTGTTCAATAATTAACTATCTTTGGTGAATTTAGCACGAGGAAGCACTGTGCATTTACTTGGCAGATGCTTTTTTAAAATATTTTATTGTTTGTTCATACCTACTACTACAGTTTACCGCTCCCGGTTTCCCCTACTAAAATGCTGTGTATGTACATCGTACGTAGGGCAATTACAAAAAATCCATTATTTCGAGTAAATTTAAATCAATGACTATTACGTGCACAAAAGAGAATACAATAGACGTAGTTACAAACATTAACAAATGAAAAGCAGCGTACAAATAACAACACACAAAGTCATCTCCGAAACGTGCCAAACGTGAAACAAAAACAACAAAAAGCGTCAATAAAAAATAAAACAGTCCGGATGCGTTACCCCGCCGATAGATGTCGATACTGTACAATGTACATAAGTTTAGTTCTGTCAGATCGGTTAGCTGGCCGTCGTTTCCGGCAGCTCTAATGAAAATCCGGTACTACTTAATGATCAATACCGTGAAATTAGTTTCCCTGCTATCCGCAACCGTTCGCCGTTCATTGCCTCTTTATTGCTACTTCTGTCCGAAATCTTTGATTTGTTTAGTAGTGCGGGGGTGATCCGTCCAAATAAACTGTTTTCGCTTTCTAGACTTCGGAATGTTTCACACGATTTCTAGATATCTGAGACCGTTATAACTATTAACAGTGTCAATTATTTTTTAAGTTTTTGTTGTTGCCAATAAAGATACGAACATGCCTGACGCATAATTTTGAATGCCCTGTTACAGTTTCCGAAAATAACAACCGAATATGCACTAATTAACTGCCGCTGATCAAACCATATAAAACATGAGACTTGCATATCTGCATTGGCCGAAAAAAGTTTTAAATTTTTAGGAACGCAAAAATAACGATTGGCAGAACTGAGAAAAAAAGCAAAACACGGTATGTAGCGTATGTAGTACAAAGGCTTTATCGATAGAGCATGGAGCCGAACCGAAATCAACAGATACTGCGTGAAAACGAAAACATAAAAATGGTCTGAACTTTTATTCGCGGAATAATTTAACAACCGCTCGCTGATTTTCAAAAATCTTAACAACCGGATCACACGACATATCGGTTACTGATTCGGATACAGATATGAAATTATTTTGGATACAGATTTTTTTAACTTAGTACTTGTTTTGTTTCTTTTTTTTCTCCACAGTTTGAGTCTCAGAACGAGTAGGAACTATTTCAGTTTCAGAGGACAGAATAGTTTCGGGTTCAAATATAAATTATATATACATATACATGTACGTTTTAAGCTAGAACATTCGCAAATATATCTGAAGCTAGGTCATCAACAAAATTGATAATGTCAAGCAATTTTTGCAAAGAACATTAAATATTACCCCAAACTCATGATAATTTTTATTTTATAGGTAATCATATATTTCACTAAAATACGGTATTATCTTCCACTCTACTGAACTGTTTCTGCAAACAAGCTAAACTAGCTTATTATATTATATGAGTCATTGAGAAATCAAAACGGCTATCTCTATAGTTCGCTGACTTTCTAATTTCGATTTACTGAACTACCATTTATTTGCCAATAAAAATTGGAAAAAGAAATTATTATTAATATTTATTTTTACTTTTTAACGGTTAATGCGATAATCGAATAGCCCAACCAGATATTGATAATATATTGTGAAAAGTATATAAAAGTGTTCTTATATACTATAGATACGGGTAGTCCTCGACTTAAGACCAAATTTATTTTCTCCAATTTATTCCTTATTATCTTTATTGTACAATAATCCTCAAACACATATCACAAAATAAATCAAATTCAACAATTGAATCAAATAACAACAATCAACAATTATTTGTCAACAAAAGAACTTTTTGAAAAAATTGCGCGTTTTTTGTTTGTATTTATTTGCAGGACATTTCTTTGCAGAGATACATACCCAAAAATACATTATTTATATGTGTATACTTGAGTTGGATTTTGATATTTTCGAAGTGACTTTTTTTTATGAAAGTCGACTTACGACCGATGTCTAGGAACCTATCTCGGCCGTAAGTCGAGGAATACCTGTGTATATATTACACAAAATATAAATACATATAGTGTTATACAAATAAAAATCTACTAATTAATGTAATCTCATGTATGATAACTATTAGATTTTATTTTAATGCTACTTGTGCTGGTAATAAATACGCATTGTTTGTTTCAGGTTGAAGATATCTGGAGCATTTTACATGGAAATGCACTCGAAGTTTGTTCTTTTTCCGTTTGTTTGAGGAAAAAGCTTTTTCATAGACCGTTAACTTCTGCTTTATTACTTATAAAAACTGATGCCCGAAATACAAGTGTTGTATATTGCTATTCTGCCAAGTCTTGTGTACGGATAAGATATTTAAAAATATTTACCTATAAGTGAATCTCTCGTAGCAAAACATTTATGTTCAACTTGCTGGAAAGAGGAAGATTTTGTAATATTTTGTGTCTATAAAGTTATCCTTATATACAAGAGTATTTTACGTGTTTCACTTTCGTTGAAGCAGTAATATCCTTTTTATTAACTCTATAGATTATTTAATCTTGTATTATATGTTTATAGTACAGTTTGTTCTGAGTTTTATCAATTCGTATTATTTTTAATTAATACAATTAAAATTTTCAATAACTATTATTTTTACTTTGATCCTTTATTCTTTCAACGTTTGAACATGCATTGAATAAGATATTTTTTGACTCACAATCAGAACTGAATATGATGTTTGATTTAAAAATATAAGTAGGGAGAGTAGAGTAATCACGAACGCGGGGTAATCGCGAATTCAGTGGGTTCAGTATATTAGAAGAGGAAAGCTAATATTCTCTCTACACTAACCGAAAGTTGAGCCTACGTCTAGTATCATATTTCATCTATTTTTTTTAGTAAAATAAAAATCATGTAATAACTGATATGTAATTAATATAAATGTGATTAAGTTATCCCCAAGTAATGTCACCCGTATTGTTTATTATATGGTCCTAAACTCAAAAAAATGTATGTTTATTTTTTCAAGCTTGTGGAGTAATGACGAACAAATTAAATGGGGTAATTCCGTACGTTGTAAAAAAAGACTAAAACTGGAAAGAGTGCGAGGAATCGCAGTCATTTTAAAGAAAATAACCCAAAGAAGAAGTGCCGAGTAAAAAAGAAGAAGAAACGAAGTTGTTGATCAAGAAAATAACTATTTTTGTTATTATAATGAAAAATATCAAGATCCTCCTGTTGAAGAGTAGGTAATGTGCTTCAAGTGCAAATTATGGGCACATGATAAGTGTACCAGTGGTCAAAGTACATCCAGAGACTTTTGGTGCGAATTTTGTACTAATTAGGTTTAATTATTCCATTGCGTTCGTGATTACCCCAAGCTAGTCGGGTAATCACGAACACATAGGGTTTTGTTTTTGTCTTTAATTATAATTTTGTTTTTATATTTTAATAAAATTGATACTAAAATGAATAACTTGTAGATTATTTAATAATAATAAATAATACATCTATTGGTTTCTTACACAGGTTTTAATTTATTTGATTTTTCTTTTAGGTGTTCGTAACTACCCCACTCTACTCTACTTATTAGTTGTAGGTACTGTTGAGAGTAACTGTACTAATACTAATAAATGTACTTAATTAATTAAGTTGTATAATTATGCAATTATTTTGTAGTTTTATTTAAATTTTCCATTTATTTAATTTACAGTTTATTCAAAAGTCAAACATTAAATTTCCTAGTCTAATAAGTATCACAAATTCTGATAATTTAAAGCAAACCCCATCTGGCTAGTAATTATACTGAGAGAATTCAAATTTCAGGTTAATTTATTCGCTATCACAAGTACGTCCCAGCACAAAAACCTTACTAGAGTTAGAATTCGAGGACAAGTAAGGTGTCAAGTTGCGTTTGCACTATTAAGTATAGGGAATTGAGATGAGTTCTCATTATTTATACTTTAAGTTTTATTATGGTTGTATATGTAATGAATTTAAAAATTTAAAGAATTTGTATTAGTTATTAAATGTTGTTATATATTACAATTGGTTATAAATACAGAATTTAAGTCCGAAGAATTGTCGTACGAATATCGACACAATTCAGTGGAAAATCTACAATAGCTGCCGAACTCATTGTTTTTTAAATTTTGTATTTCCACGTTTTAATTAATTCATCATAAAAACTATATTATACAATACTAGTTATATACATATTTATTTTTTTAGATTAAGTTTACTGAAACATTTTGTATTTATTTTACAAAAATTCAAACGTTTCTGTGTAACAAAAAAAAAATGTATTAATCCATGAGTCTGAGTCTGACATAGTCACGCCCATTTTCTAATATGTGCAATATGCTATCAAAAATTCATAAATATTAATGCGAATTAAACTTTTTCTTTCTATTAATCGAATCGTGTGTTATTTTCTAAATTCTAAATTAATTGGAATGTGATAAATTTTACTTTTCAGTCTCCGCATTGAAAATACATTGCTGACCAACATATATTGTGAAGAGTGCTTTAGTTGTAGGTATATAAAGTTAGCTGGTCTGCGTATATAAAAGACGACCGACTGTGGTATTCCCTTAGGTGCGCGGAACACATCCGGGGGAATCCCCGGCGACTGTCGCAATCAAGCGCGTACTGTCCAGAGGTGCGTGGGGAGACTGCGGCAACGACCGCGCCGAGAATAGTAGCCTATCATTTTGATGACGCATCGTTTTCTCTAAAAGTGTACGAGGGTATTTGGACATCCCGCGCGTGAGATTTAATAAAAACTGTTTTTATAGGTGGGCGCTGCTCAGGGCCGATGTGATTCCCCTTCGATGTTGCAGTTGTTTCTACGTTAATGTCAGATGCACCACATAGGGCATGGAGTTATGTCATGCGCTTACTGTGAAATTTTTATTGACATATACTATCTACAATATATAGCGAAATGTCCTCACTGACAATAATTTTTGTGACCATATCACTTATCTTAGAACCTTGAAATTTTGTATATATTTTTTCTGGGGTTCAAGATGCCAACTAGTACTACATATAGGTTATTCAGCCCGATATTCAATATTTCATAATTAGGGTTCCGTAGAAAACTAGAAACCCTTGTAGTTTTGCTCGTCCATCCGACTAAACAAATTTTATACCGATTAAGATGAAATTTGGTATAAGGACGTAGATTGATAACCCAAAAACAGAAATGATGAGATTTAAAAAAAGAAATCTTTTTGGATCCTCTTCCAATAGACTGAAAAGTAAATTCAAAATTTTTTTCACTTATCCCATTGAGTGGGGTATATTTAGATAGATAGATTTATAGGCAAATATACTTAAAAGTGAACTAAATTATTTTAGCAAATTAGTGCCTTGTTTTTAGAGATTTCACCATAATTTCAATTTTTAAACAATCAAAATGGAAAATCTTTTATTATAAGAAAAATATTATAATATTATTAAGAACAAAAAACTGATTAATATTAATATTACAGTATAATATACTATATAAAATTATATCAATGTCATTAAAAATTTATACAGATATTCCAATAAGATATACCTACGTATTTAATCACATTTTCGAGTGTAAATATCAAAGATAAATTAGATGGATACTGTTTAATAAACCGAGGGTAAATGTAAATAAAAAAGGTATTGATGTATTATTAATAATGTAATACTTACCCGTCGAGAAATTTTCATTAGCATGGATACTTTTTGATCAACCCTCGTATGTACGTTGTTCAGGTTTGCCGAGAGAAATATTAGGGTTTGAAGCAAAACTTTCAACATGCATGTTCCCCCTCGTTATCCAAAATTATGTTTTACTGAAATGGGAGTCTCTTGTATTCTACCATGAATGTGTATTATATATTATGAGTAGCATTTTTTTCCTCGAACGTATGAAATATAAATTAATGCGTTTAAATTATCGTTTTTCGTATCCTATACAAGGGTCAAATAAATATCCAGGCATAAAATGTGAGTATCAGATGATTATTAATTTAAAAATATAAACAATCCGGATGATTTATTATATCCTTATAAAAAATACGTAGCATAATATTTATATTCAACTCTTAACGAGCATTCCCATTAGTTTTTTTAATGGCGCACGTATGTCACCGATTTTACTCTTGATTTTTTTTTCTAAAAGTACATATCAAAAAAACACGATTCCAAATTTTTCCCGCCACTTTTTTTAAAGTTTTGAAATCGAGCGAAATTAGATTTATTTCAAGAATACCTTATTTTTCGAAATGTTCCTTATGCTTGTTATAAGAATCATTCTCTTCGTTTTTTATAATCTTTCAATTAAAATTGGTTTCAGAGCCGAATATTCAACTTTGGCCGAATGTGGTACCAAAACATTAAGTTTGTTTTTTTTGTAAAAATAATCTATTTTGAAACTGCCGCCAAAAATTTTGGTTTCAACCAAAATACTTCCGATATAGGTCAATTCATTTTATTTTTTATGTAATTTTTAAATATCTACACATTTTTTAATTTAGTGAAAAACTTTTACAATTTACGCTTGTTTAAAACTTTTTTCTCCATACTCCAAATTGCACCAAATTTTTATTTATTTCTATATTTTTGAAGATAGTGTAAACATACTGTACTGACCTTGAAAAATAAAAATATGTTGAAATTTCTATTTTCAGACTCATTAAAAAATCTTTCCTGTGTTGCAAAGTTAAAAATATTATACGTAACCAAATTGTGCGCTTCACAAATAAAAAATGCTTAAAATAATTCATAAGCAGCATTGACTAGCGCGCAGATATTCTGGATTATAAATTATAAATAATAATATGTTATTACATAGTTCTCTGTAAAATCTTTTTTTTTCTCAGGCTTGCATAACTTTTTTACCAATCTCTCATCTGACATGATAGTGTATTAGATTCCAAAGAGTAAATCGTAGTGTTAAAAGACATTAAAAAACGTTATCTTGCCTAACTATTTGTAATGTACGCTTGTGATTCACACATCCTTGCTCTTAAACAGTGAAAGTCTTCTGTGGTGAATATCACATTAAAATTCAGTGGCCAGATATATGCAATGTAGTAATACACTTTGTTGATAAGAGACAAAATGGATAAAATTACTCGACGTCCACATCACTCTCGTAAAAAATAACGTCTATAGCGAGTAGATGTCGAAAACTTTTATGTAGAACTAATTGTACCCACATGATTTTGATATCTCTTATAATTTAGTCATGCATATGACTTGATGTCCCTTGCGTTTATTTTTTTCAACTTGTTATCACTACTTAGCCACCTTTTGAGATAGTGTGTTTCGTTCACATTAATTCAATAAAAACAAACTTCACTTCTTTATTATATTAGTTCGGATACAAAATCGATGAAGTTTAACTTTCATAGAGAAGCCATAAAATTAATATTTCATATAGTTTATTTATACTAGTTGTTGATTAACTTGACCTTGATGTAAGAAAGTGTACGGATATGTTGTATAGTAGGGTAGAGTTGCGTGCGGCTTCACTGGAAGTGTCGAGGGAATGCTGAGAACACGAGTCAGTTAGTGGTAGGCTGATTAAATTACGGACCTCCTTGTTCTGCGGGAACCGAATGTATAAAGGTGTACACGTTTCCTACTATTTATCAATATCGTACGTGGTGAAATAGTAAGTTTTAGTTTCAGATGTAATATGATTGTAATGATCAATGTTTTGTTTCGGTAGTAAAGTAAAGAATGTGAAACGTGTTATATGTTGAATGGTTAAATATAAATGCTTATCGCATATTGTATTTTAAATATGGCGTAACCTGAAAAAATATTGAAAAATGGCATGCCCTAATTAGCCAAATACTATACACTGTAACGTTTTGCTAAATAAATTAAACTGTAGGTTCAATTTTCCTTTATTTGGAAGGTTGGAACCGACGTCAGGAGCCAGAAACGTACATTGAAATAGAAATAGTTATAAGAATATATTTATAAATAAAAATTATTCTATCAAATTTCACTTACATTGAGCATTTTACAATAACTACACTAAACATTCGCGACCTCCTTCCCTTTTTAAAAACAAATTAAAACTCATAAATAAGCTAACAAAGAAGTAAATTGAATAGTTAAAATCTCAGCTTGGCGCGATCCTACAGACTCGAATTTTTTTTTAATGTAGCTTTTACTATTATCTTTAAGCGTATTACGCACTTTAAGACCCTCGCGACCTCCTTCCCTTTTTAAAAACAAATTAAAACTCATAAGCTAAGAAAGAATAAATTGAATAATTAATATCTCAGCTTGGCGCGATCCTACAGACTCAATTTTTTTTTTAAATGTATTATCGTTAAGCGTATCACGCACTTAAAGACCCTCGCGAAACATTAACTTTCTACTTACACAATTACAAAATTTTTCACTAACACTTATACATTACACTTAATTTATTAACCTATACGTGAATTAAAGCGTTAAAGGGCAGAAATAATCAAAAACAGTTTTAGATTTTAACTTTGAGCACTTTTTAAAATTAATGAATCTTATCTTCAAGACACCAAAAGCTTCTCAATCTCTCGGTTGTCTCTCTGCCTATATTACATAATGTCCCTTTTTGAAAATATGAATCAACAGAAACTTATAACTAAAGGGATTACTCAATACTAGCTTCCATCGCTTACAAATTATATTATTTGTGCATATCGCTACAACATAGAGAAAACTGGGAATCAAATTTTAGGAAAAAATTCTTAAATAAAAATTTATTGTTGTAGTATTGCAATATAATTTACGAACTTGTTATAAAAATTATAATCTTACTTACTTATAATAATCTTAATCTTACTTATATTTTTATTTGTTAGTTTATCAATTTTAATTTGTTTTTAATAGGGGAAGGGGGTCGCGACGGTCTTTGGGCACATGATACTCTTAAAGATAATAGTGTAAGCTATATTTTAAAAAAAAGTTTGAGTCTGTAGGATCGCGCCAAGCTGAGATATTAACTATTCATATATTAGATATTAACTCCAGTTCTGATTTAATGTTGTTATTTTACAAGCAAATCTTAAAATAAACAAATCTACGAGTATATTGACAGAAACTTGTAACAAACATTGTGATAAACCAAGCATAATACGTCAATTAAGATGAAACCGAACAATGGAAATATGAAAGTACAGAAATCTACGTAAAGTAACATGAATAGTTTGATAAAAACTTTTAACTAACTTTGTAACTATTCGTACGAATTTACCCGAAAGTCATCAATACAAACAGTCGAACTCGTGTTCATCCAAACAATTTCTAAGATCGTCTCTCATTTAATCAAAGTAAAACAGCAGGTGCAGCCGTTGACGTATATTACTTTCTTCTTTCCTATTGACTTTTACTGAGGTCGATTGTGCGACTGTAAATAAAGGGAATAGATTTTCATTGAATTAAATGAACGTTCGGGTATTTTCATTAGTGCGAGCAATTTTTATTCCTTGTGTTGTTTCTGCTTTGACAAGTTGCAAGAAAAGAAAAGAAGTTGACATTAAGTTTGTCATCTTGTGAAAACGGTGAATCTGTTTTGAACTTGTTTCTTTTAATGTGAATCATGTATTTATATCAGTGGCGAAGCGTCCATGGAAGTAGGGGAAGCAGTGTTTCCTTGGATAAATTAATACAAATCTGTATTTTCAGTTAATAAATAATTTAAACATATTATTAGAATATTCATCTCTATGCGCAACTCAAACATTTTAACCAAAAATCAAAAATAGCATTTAATATTAATTTACACGCTCAATTATAAACTATAATACATCTACATCTTATTTTCTTGTATTTTAGTCGATATTTGTATGACGATGACGAGTTGAAAAAAAATTTTATGAATTTTTTGAATCGTAAACATTTTACTATTCCATTAAGTTCTTGTAAAAATACTTTTATTTTATAATATTTGGAAGTTTGAGAATCCATTATATTTATATAATCATTATTTCCAATTCTTCAAACACATTAATTAAACCTCCAAGAATAAACTAACAATATCAAAAAACATAAAACAATATACAGTAGTCCTAGTTTATTTTATTTGGAAATAAATAGATCTTCACACATAAATACATGTATGGCTACTATTGCTTACAAACACGCTGCTTTTAGGAAACTATACAGTGATCAGTACAAAAGGTGTGCTATGCTATTGTGTAAACAACAGAATATAATGTTTATAACTTTGATTACAGAAAGCTTTTCGCTGGAGACGATGGAACAATGAAATACTAATCGCAAAATCTATATCCAATAAACCTAAGATCAGTTTGTGTTTTACTTTGTATACTCTTGATTAATAGATGTCAGATATCTATATCTAGTATACAAAATAATGGCTAGTCAAATGTCTGGCTAAAGTTATGCTAGAATGGTTCGTCACAGTAAGTAAAAGTTCAAAAAATTAAAACCCTCTTACGCAAATACAAGGAACTAACTTATACTAAAAAGTTATAATAAAATTTTATAAAAAATATTTAACATTATTGTTTGTGTAAATAGAAAGTTATGATGTTTCTTCTTTAAGTTGATATTTCTATAACAATTTGAAATTTGAACCGTAAAATTCGACAAAAAATTATTTCATCAAAAGTATGTTTAATATATAAAAAATAACGTAAAAATTTGGAATTTGAGACCGCAAAGTTATGTATCTTAAATCGTTCCCGAGATATGTCCTCTCAAAATTTCAATTTTTTTTTTAATTTCGAAAAAAAAAATTGATATTCCTTTACAGTAAAGATACCCTTTTTAACGAAAAAGTTTTTTGTCAAGTTTTCAAGTATTTTATAAACCATTATTTAAATTTTGTCACGATGATTTCCAATCTATCAACTAAAATCAATTTCGACCAATAGTTGAAAAGTTCAAATTTTGAAAAAATAAATCTCTTGATAACGTTTTGAGATACCTGTCCTCCTGAAGTCGGCGCCTATGGGCATAACAAATTTCATATGGTTCGGTCCTCTACTTTTTGCACGGGCTGGTATTCGGCCCTGCATTCATATCTACATAGAATGCCAAAAATATAACCCTCTTTTGTTTACTCTAGATGGGAATTATGTCACAGAATAAAAGTGTTTTTTCATTTTAGGCCAAAGACTTTTCAGCCCATGCAGTAATATGTTTATTCGCCACACATAATTTAATGAAAATCCAATACAATTAGTTAGTCAGTTGGTCGTAATGTATTATTAATTAGAAAGCAATAATTTAAAACCACCACCATCATAATCTTATTATTTCTTTACATCTCTCTAGAAAATACACCAATTAATATTTCACAACTTAAAACCGAATGAAATTGCTGACTTAAATTTATGCTAAAAGGCTGCAAGAATAAACTGCATCTTTGATCAGCTAAATTGTAAATGTCATAAATTATGAATCGGTCGAAAAATTCAAACATCTGCGCATAAGTTCTAATCCTAGAGGGTGATAAGTTAGTGAGAAATTATATGCGTAGAGAGGAGGGTTGTTGCGTTAGATTACGGAAGGTTCCTCAAGGGAGCACTCTATACGGTTTGTCTAATACATCGCGAAATTACCCAGGACTAACAAACTGTTTAATATTGGGATTTAGGACTTCGTAATAACCACAATAGAGACATATCACATAATACATCAGATATAATTTTCACTTTCGATTTAACCAGTTCATGATGGATGATAAAACAGTGGTAATTTATTTGTTTTAATAGAAATAGATATCTACATGTTATCGCATAATGTGGCAATATATTTCGGTAATATGTATAGGTCATATATGTATGATAGATGAGTATCATAGTTGCAAAATTTTAAAATTAGTGACAAATATTTAAAATTATTTATAAACTAGCTGATATCTGCGACTTCGCGTCATTATATTTAATAAAATGTATATGGTTCGCGTGGAATTTAGGTTAAGTAGGAGCTGTCACCCATGAAGAAGAAGATGATGGTTAGGTAATACAGATTTCTATTATGATAGTTAATAAAACAGGTCGCGTGTACAAATGTCACACTTTCATTTATTTTCTTATCTAATACATTTTGCAGTTACATTTGCAGTTTGTAGATAAAATTAAAATGAGCAAAGAGCCATCAAAGTAAGTGCAGATGAGCCCCCCCCCCTGCATCAAATCTATAATTCAACATGCAAAATAAACAACGGATTGTATTAGACATTAGATCTTTAATACAATAATCGAAAGGAACTACTGGCTCTTAAAGGAGACACAGGGGAACGTTGTTCAAAAGAAACTACTTGCTGTGAAAGGGGGTACAAGGAAGCAGAGCTCCCGTATTAGATTTTTAATCCAACATATAAAAATAAGTATAATAATAACAGCCGTTTCTATAAATATAAAAATATTTTATATATTGTCAAATCCCTGTCAAACATTTTATATAATGTCTATTATTATTCTATGAAAAATAATAATTACATAAATTACATGGATCTTGGCTTCTAGATGTAAACCGTGTCGTTTTGTCACACATTGCAGTGGCCATCTTCAGGACTCTTCTAAAAGTCCACTGAAGATGTCCACTGCAATGTGTGACGAAATGTTGGCCGATAACACGACCAAACTGACGCGGCTTACACCCATAAACAAAGATCCATATCCAGATCATCGCAGAAGTCTCAAAACTTACATAAATTACATTATATTATAATGCAATACGTATATAGATACTATTGATTAGGTTTTATATAAATTGGCTGTAATAGATAGATATTTTACATTTAATAATTTCCACCCTTGAGTTTCCCATTAATACCTCCCTGCTAGGTATTAAAGTTTATTACAATTAAATGTGTATAATTCGAATTACTGTGAATGGAGAAGGTTAATCTCTATCTATTGAAATTGTAGATAACTATTGTTCAGTTTAATTTCTATAAATAACTTTTGTTGTTGTGTTCAATTTAAAGGATTATATTAACGTATTGATAATTATAAACACTCATAAGTGGATTTTATAGTTACAAATTAAAAATATTTACACGTTCGTACGTGTATAGTGAATTAATGTATTTTCAAACTATTTTCAATGTTCTATTGAAGCTGAGGAAACTCCACTTAATTTGAATATTTTTTATTCATTTTATAAAAAAAATGTCCATTTTTTATTTCAAATAATTGTTACATGCCTTAATAATTTTGTAGAACTAAAGTGATCGGCTTAATGTGCCTTCAGTTTCTTCAATTCAAAACTGCTTTACCTACCAAATTAAACTTTTGATATCTAACAATAATATTTGTTCAAACATGTTGGAAAATGTTTTATGAAATTTTCAAATATATAATGTAAACTCATAAAAATCTATATAATGTTTATATAAAGTATACATGTATTAGAAAAATGACTTACGTTTTAAGTGGTGTTATAAAACTTTGGTGTATATTTAAAATTTGCCAATGAACACAAAGATCTAGTTTCTTATGTAAACATAGACAAGTTCAGAGGTTTGCAAATAAAACAAAAACGTGACCTGAAAAATACTTATTCTAGCATGTTCTTGTAAACAACATTTTTAGCATCTTACAAGATCTGATTTTAAAGTTTCAATTTAAATATTTATAATTTCGAATCCTCTATTTAATGACATTTACAAAACAAATATGATTATAGCAATACTCAATGATTGTTTTATCTATTTTTTAACAAAAAAATTTAATCCTACTTTATATTATATAAATAAATAGATATAGTTGCCATTAACAATTCAAAGCAAATAATAGTCCTGACGTTAAGAACGATATTTCGATAAATCTCTGCACTTTTTGATAGGAACATGAAAATTAATATAGTTGTATAGTCACGTGCAGTAGTGGTCGACCAATTTTCATTCAAATTCGCTTATCACAAACTTAGTTCTATTTAATTTAATGTATCAAAGACAGATTTTAAAACTCATTTGCTAGATAAAGAAGTACTTTTCGTTTATAGTACTTATATATATTTATGCGATTAAATTATTATGTAATCTATTGAAAATTGTATAACGGCGACATTTTTAGTTTAATAGAGAAAGATTTAATATACTATCAAAAAGTGTAGAGGAAAAGTTCCTAACGTCCGAATTATAACTCAATATTTAAACAATTTTGGCCAGAATTGTTGTAAAGCTATCGGGTTTTACAAATAAAATAGAACTTTTTTTATAAAAAAAAACAATATTTGTTAATTAATTGTATTATTGACACAATTTTATTTAGTCTTAGAACTTTATGGACACTCGTATGTATACATAGTACATACATTTATAGATATATATATAGTGTTCATACAGGATATGAAAACGACATGTATTTTGAACGAGACGTGGGACCACAACACAGTGGGGTAGGGGGTATCATTTATATTCCCACTTTGCTGCAGAGGTGCAAGCCAGAATACAATATTCTCTCTCCACGCGATCTATCTCGTCACCCGCCAGAATCCCGGATTATCCGAAAGGATTTCGCATGCTCCGTGTAATACGGATCAGTCAATGTTACTTATATGCATATACTATGTCTTGCTTATGATATTCATCGTCAGATTTGTATAGCGGTGTTTCGTCGCCATGTTGTATTAGACGGTAATTAATTCGCTATGGTAGCCAAAGGGTTTAAATCTGTGTTTGATAAACTATTTCGACCGCGACCTACACTAAGAAATGTATTTTAAAGAATCTTTTTTTCCAAACAAAACTTTATTTTTCGCAGTTTAATAAACAAGTCCTTTTTTAAAATGTTTGGCTAACTGACTTACGAATTTTTACATTAATCCGATTGTACTTACAGCTACAAAATAATTAGTGAAAAAGTTCTCTCATTAACATAAAAAAAAACGACATCGAATTATTTTTCGTTTCGTAAAACGCCATAGAAACCAAACCTTGTGAAGAAAAATAATCCGAAAATTTCATACTCTAATATAGGAGTCCCCAACCAAATCCTAGAGTTTTGTTAATTTTTTTTTTAATTATCACAGCTCGCTAAGGAATGATAAAAAATTTGAGTTTTTGATCCAAGAACTAGAAAGTACAAGCTTAGGTTTTTAAAAATCCGAGAATTTCTTTCTTCTTTATCAATAGAACCAATAAATATCAGATTTTTTAATTTTTTTTTATTTCAAACCTAAAAGTGCAAGTGGTGCCATCTGCTGACGCGTCTAAATAATAAATAATGACAAATGACGACCTATTTGAATGACGCTTCTACATATATGTATATATATTCTCTAGGGCACACACCAATTGATCGAAGGGCAAAATAGTGCCCACGGGAATAGGATTGGGAACCTCTGCTCTAATATGATGATTTTTTCTTCATAGCACAAATAAACTTAGAATGGTTAAAATATACAAAGAGTAAAAATTATTACAGATACAATATTTGCATCACTTAACAGATTAATAATATCAATGAAACTGGCAACATATTTTCTTTTTTCCAATTAAATGTTAATCTTTTTGAGATACAAACAAAAATAAATGCGGTACAAGTGCGTATCTACGAATTGATACCAAAAAAGCTTTCCAAAGTCAGTTGCCAAGTTCACATTATTGAAAGTTTTGGCATTTAAATGGCATTAATTGAAAGCAAACTTGCCTAATAAATCGAACTTTCATGCATCGACCTATATCTCCCACCTTCTCTCTCTCTTTCACTCATTCTCTCTTCTCAATGAGATATCTGAAAATATTATCGAAAAATTACCGATACAGAGAAAAAGCTGTTTGTTATTAATTATTCAGTGATATTTTAAAATAAATAAAAAATAACAATAAACACTTATGATTCTTTGTTCATTTTTGTCACAATCTTAGTATTTTATGAATTTTTTAATGTCAAGCGTTTATAAATTTAACAAAGTTTCTAAGTTTAATAATTATTTAAAATCAAACAAAAAAAGTTTCTAAGAACTGAGCTTCAGGGCAATCAGAAGCTGGAGGAAGGGAATATTGTTTGTGTATGAGTCATTTACAAGTTTTAGACAAGAACAAATTGTTGATGCTAAATTTAACCTTTTTATTTGCGAATTTAAATTAAACAATTTTTTTGAAATTCGGTCAAATTTAATGTTGTTTGCTAGAACTCATGAACAATTCTTAAACTAATGAATGACTAAACTGGGTTCATGGCTGATATAAATAAAGGGCTTATAATAAAATTATGACGCTTATCAAATTTTCTAATTTTAATTGAAACAATAAATTAATGAATTTGAATACGTGACAATTATTTTAATGATTTAAATAAAATTATTTTATTTATCTTTATTTATAATTTCGAAACTAATTAAGATTAAAGTACTTGGACTTGTTTTTTGACATTTATATAAATAATAAATTTTTAATTATTATTTTAGCCATGACCTTTTGCCCAAAATATAAAAGGCAGCATGATAATTTTAAACAAAAAATTAAATCCAACGAAATATTACGTATGTAGAATGTATTTTTTTACTAAAAATTTGCCTAGATTTTAAAACTGTCATAATACGAGTGAAAATAATTTAAATACCTAGTTTATGAAATCTTTTTTCAAAATATAACTTGAAATAAACAAAAAATAACATGGATGCTGATAAAAACAAAAAAATATGTTTATTTTTAAATTGAAAAAATAAGATCTATTATTTATAGTCATTGATATTTAAAGATATCGACAGCTATTATCTATTTTCTACAACTAATAAAGCAAAATAAAAGACATCTACCAGCATTACAAGCTAAAAATGGACGTTAAACTTACATTTTTGATTATTGTGTTCATAAACTTTATAATTTTGGCAACAACAGAAGTTAATGTAAGTCAATGTTTAAAAAAATACATACATACATATATGTATTAGTTAGTAGTATGTAATATTTTACAATTAATAATATTCAACTATGATTTAAGGTGTACATATACGAAAATACAAATAAAACGGGCTATACAATAGCACAATGTAATCCAAAGGATTCTAAATCAGAAGGTATATATATTAAATATTTTTTTAATAAAACATTTACACATAATTATTTCAGTAGAACAGAAATATGAAGAATCAGCCATTCCTTACGATTATGAATATTTTTCTGGTTTCAACTACTACAAATATCACAAAACTCCACAAGTATGGGCAGACGCCAGAGACATTTGTAAAAAGGAGGGGGCTTATTTAGCTGTACCAAATTCACAAGAAGAAGCTAACCTTCTGGTTGCTATATTTAATCTTTACCCAATTAATACACATAAATATATATTCATAGGGATAAGTGATTTTGTCAAAAAAGGTGACTTCGTTACTGTATTAGGTAGGTTGCAACAATTTTTTTCAGTATAAAGATGCAAAACTAAATAATGAATAATATATTTTCAATGATTTTTTCACTTTAACATTTATGTATTTTTTATAGGTGAACCAATGCATGATTCTATTGCAAAACTATGGGGTCCTAATGAACCCGATGGTGGCGGTCGCGGATTTTGCTTATCTTTGAATAAACAAACACAACTTATTGACCATCATTGTTTTACTTCATTACATTTTATTTGTGAAAAAGATTATAACAGTAATAAGTAAATAAATTATTGATCTGATAAATTGTATTTATTTTATCTATTAAAATCTCACGTATAAAAAAAATATAAGTTATGACAAAAATAATTAAATATATTTAACTCAATTTTACATTTGTTTGAAAATATTTTTTTTTTATAAAACACTATTTGTCGATTAATTCTAGACCTCTTCTGACAGATCCTCGTGTTATGAAGTGAGTGTTTGTGTGTTCGTATATGAGTATGTGTAGGTAAGGTTAACGGAGATACAAGATGGAAGGTGGAATTTGCTAATGGGCCGATTATAACAAACAAGGTTAAGGTTGTGAATTAATAAAGATAGGTGCTCCATATATTTGAGTTCTTTTATTTTTTTATCGGATTTTAATTTTGAGCTTTGTAATTTTCAGTTATTTTATGAATTATCCATATTTAGATGTGGTTTTTAGTAGGTTAGGTAGTTATTTTATTGCTGTTTCTTTAGCGTTTTCCTAGCGTTAACATTTTAAAAGTATGTGAGTTGTATCAGCTATACTAATGTTATCACCACGACACATATCTTTAGCTGATCTTTTAATTTTATGTGAATATTGTAGAGCGTATGCGTAATTAATTAAAACGCAGTCGAATAATGGCTGTTATTAAAATTATTTAAATGTTATTTATACCGATAGTACATAAGGACTATCGAATGTATATAATATACATGTATATGTAATATTTTTAATAAAATAACGAAGAATATAAAGATTAGTAAAAAATAATTAATTAATTAATTTTATGTAACTGTTATTTTAATGATTTAAATAAATAAAAATTTATCTTTATTTATTATTTCGAAATAAATTGACTTGAACTTGTTTTTTGACATTCATTTAAATAATAATTATAATTATAATTTTTGCCATGACCTTTTGCCCAAAATAAAAAAGACAGTATGATAATTTTAAACAAAAAAATAAATCCAACGAAATATTATGTATGTAGAGTATATTTTTTATTACAAATTTAACTATATTTCAAAACTATCAAAATGCTAGTGAAAATTAACTAAACACTTTCTAAAAAAACATTTTTTATAATATTATTTTTAATAAATAAAAAATGAACATGGAACTCTTAAAATGCAAATTAAAACAACAACAAAACGTATATTTTTAAATTGAAAAAACATAAATCTATTATTTATAGTCATTGATATTTAAAGATATCGATAGCTATTATCTATTTTCTACGATATATAAAACAAAGTAAACGACATCTACCAACATTACAAACTAAAGATGGAAGTAAAACTTACATTTTTGATTATTGTGTTCGTAAACTTTATAATTTTGGCGACAACAGAAATTAATGTAAGTCAATATTTAAAAAAATACTATATTTTATACTTATTTTCTAAAATATGTAGTACTTATGTAATATTTACAATTAATAATATTCAACTATGATTTAAGGTGTACATATACGAAAATACAAATAAAACGGGCTATACAATAGAACAATGTAGTAAAATTCATCCAAAGGATTCTATATTAGAAGGTATGAATATTCCTTAAATTAAATATTTTTTCAATGAAACATTTACACATAATTATTTCAGTAGAACAGAAATATGAAGAATCAGCCATTCCTTACGATTATGAATATTTTTCTGGTTTCAACTACTACAAATATCACAAAACTCCACAAGTATGGGCAGACGCAAGAGATATTTGTAAAAAGGAGGGGGCTTATTTAGCTGTACCAAATTCACAAGAAGAAGCTAACCTTCTGGCTGCTATATTTAATCTTTACCCAAGCAATACACATAAATTTTTATTTATTGGAATTAGTGATTTTGTCAAAAAAGGTGACTTCGTTACTGTATTAGGTAGGTAAAAACGATATTTTCTTAATACAAATATACAACTAAATATTGAACAAAAATAAATCAAATATTCGCTTATGAATATTTTTATTTTTCCAATAGGTGAACCAATGGATAATTCTATTGCAAAACTATGGGCTCCTGATCAACCAGATGGTGGCGGTCGCGGATTTTGCTTAACTTTAAATAAACAAACACAACTTATAGATATTCATTGTTTTACTCCATTGCATTTTATTTGTGAAAGAGATTATAACAGTAATAACTAACTAGTCCGTTGGGACTATCGAATAAATCATATACATGTTACATGTATGTTATTATGTAATATTCATAATAAAATAACGAATGATTCTAAACATTGTACTTTGTAAATATAAGTTTATGTCAGACAAATATATAAAAATATATATTATGTACAATAAAAAAATATGATACGGACCACTCAATTTTGTTCTATAAAAAGTTGCAGTTTAAAAAATTAAAAATAGTATGGGTCGGTTTCGGGTACACAAATTATATATTGCACGATTTCATAAACTTTGGTTTAATAATAAATAAAAATACTTTTATATTCAAAAAAACAATTTTATTAATTATACAATATGCCAATTATACGTTATAACGAATAAATAAAAAATATAATTATTTTTTTTAATGATGTACATTTTATTATTTCGCTAGCTAATTAATCAAATGAATGAACTTGTTTTGACATTCGTTTAAATTATTTTTTTTCCTTGACCAGTTACCCAAAGTAAATGAAGCAGTAATATAAGATAATTTAAAAAAAAAAACAAGTTCAACGAATCATACTGTATAATATGCAGAACATGAAACTTTATTTAATTTAATTACATACTAGAATAAATTTTTTTATAAAAACAGATAAAAATTAAAAAAAAAATTTTATATAGAATCACTAATTGTCTCAAAAATGGTATGATATTTATTACATACCTACGTATTTTTTTTAAATTAATGTTTAATGTAGTTTTAAGTATGTAGATAACGTTTAATGTCGTGTGCATTAAAAAGCCATATTATAAAGAATTTGCTCCAGAGCAAAATCTAATTAGCTTCTGACTAACGCTATCTGCTAGGTATTAAATATAAATGACAAAACACTCACAGATGTAGCGAATGAAATGGTAGGTATATATGAATAACCTTGATGCATGCGCGTTAAGTAGAAATCATAGATTTAAAATAATTTATACATTTATTACCACTGATCAAGAATCCCGACTATAGCCAAAAAAAGTTAATTAACTTTTGGTTTCAAGAAAATTCTTTAAAATACCTGGCATAAAAGAATATATTTTATAAAACAGTCTTTTAAATTAATACATAAACACATCTTTGATATTTAACCTTAATTTTGTAAGTATATAAGACTACATCAGCATTTTATGGTAGTATGGATAGCAAAATGTTTTTATTCTTTACTTTACTGATCAATTTATTATTGTTAGAATTAGTTAGAAGTGACAATAATGTAAGTACTAACAATTATATAATTTTTAATACATCTGATATTTTTAAATTTCATTTTAAGTTTTACCTATACGAAAGTACAGCAAATCAGCAAAATGGACAAGAAAGTGGATTTAATTGTCTTTACTCATCTCAAGAAGGTACTCAAACATTATCGTCTATATATTTATTAAAAATTAAATAAGAAATATAAATAATTACAGCATATAATAAAAAATATGAAAAATCAATACCTCACGATTACGAGCATATTCCTGGATTCAATTATTACAAACATCACAAAACCCAAGCGGTTTGGGCAGATGCAAGAGACACTTGTAAAAAGGAGGGGGCTTATTTAGCTGTCCCGAATACTAAAGAAGAAGCTGACCTACTAGCTGCTATATTTAATCTATATCCACTTAAAAGCGACCATGTGTATATAGGAATAAGCGATTACGTTAAAATAGAACATTTTGTGAGTGTAAAGAGTAAGTATATTATTTATCATGCCATAGATATTAAATATATATGATATCTTCTCTTAGTTATAAAATTTCGGGCCATTATTTTTTTGAACAAATTGCACTGAATTTGTATTTTTTGACGTACAGTACCCGATATTGTTGCCCAAATTGCTCTGTCACATCGTGTTTATTAGATATTTCAACCATAAAAATGTCAAAAACGATTATTTTGGTCACATTTCTGAATATAAATATATTCAAGCTAAATCTTTGTTTATTCCACGGCAACAAATATTAATATTTTTCTTTTTAATATGAAATTTTACTTATTATTATTTTGTTATGTTTGTATAAGTTTAGTCCATTGGCTTCCTTTTTTTTAAACTACTATATATCGTCAAAAAATCGTACAGTTAAAAGTTAAAGTTCATTTTAATATGAAATACTATACGGTTGCGTGAATAAAATGTTTAGAAAAAAATTACTTGTTTGATATAAAATGCATAAATATGACCAAAACCGTTGTTTTTTTACTTTCAAGTTATCATAATTAAAAAACCTGACGTAGTGGAGCAATTACGGCAACGAATTCTGCTTCAGCACGCTTTTTATATTCAGGTATAAAAATTATGTCCACCTATGCACATATGTAATTAATGTAAAATTATAATATATGCTACTTGTATTTACTTGAAAACTATTTTTACATTAAAGTATAAATTTTAGATGAACCAATGGTAGACTTCGTTACAAAGAACTGGGCTCCAGGACAACCACAAGCTGGTGGGCGAGGATATTGCTTATGTTTGGATAAACAAGGACAAGTTGCTGATATTAATTGTTTTACACCTTTATATTTTATTTGTGAAAAAGAAGTTAAGGAAAATTAATTTTTAGTTTAGTGTCGCATAAAATATAAAAAAATTTCAATTGTATATTCTATTTTTTACCATTTATTGATATTTTTATCAATTTTTATATTTGAAAATATATATATTATATATTTATCTATGGATTTTAATTAAATAAATATATACATATTCCTATAAACTGAGAAACTGGATACACATGTTTATACCTGCCATACCAGTCTTTTAAATGAAAATATAAATACATCTTTGATTTTTAACCTTCATTCTTTCAGTATAAATTCAAACCACTATTTTATGTATAGCTTTACATGTTGTTAATTTTAATTTTTAAATCAAATAATAAACTATGGCCAGTAAAAACTATTTAATCATTACTTTGCTCATCAGTTTCTTAATATTAGTTATATCTGACAACCATGTAAGTATTAATACTTAAAATATTTTTTTACCAACTTATTAAAAAATATATTTTAAGTTTTACGTGTATGACAGTACATCAAATCAACAGAATGGACAAGAAAATAAGTTAGGCTGTATTGATTTATCTACAAAAGGTACCCATACTAAACTATTTATTTATTTTTCTAAAAAACTACAACTACTTAGTTTATTTACAGCAGATAAAATAAAATATGAAAAATCTATATCCCACGATTACGAACATTTTCCTGGGTTTAATTATTATAAAGTTCACAAAACAGAAGCGGTTTGGGCAGATGCAAGAGACATTTGTAAAAACGAGGGGGCTTATTTAGCTGTGCCTAATTCTAAAGAAGAAGCTGATCTACTAGCTGCTATATTTAATCTATATCCACTTAAAAGCGGCTGTGTGTGGATTGGAATAAGCGATTTTCTTAAAAGAGAACATTTTGTGAGTGTAAAGAGTAAGTATTACCTACATTTACTCATTACACATATCTACGTACAACTAATGTGGGCCTCGTCAAAGATGCGAATTATATTAATGATTAGCAGTTCCCCACAGATTTTTTTGGAACTCAAATCCTTCTCATGTTTTAACATTTTATTAAGATACATCAATAGCATTTTTCATAATATAAAGATACTTTTCTGTTTTATGTAGTTTTATTATAAAATATCAATTGTAAATTGTCCTTACAATTACCCACAATTTAAAAGTAAACGAATAATTTCTAATACATAGATTAGGTATGAAATCTTTAAAAAAAACTTTAAGCAATAATATACATATATTATTATAAAGATAAACATGTCATATAAAATCACAAATACATTATTATTGTATACCACCCATTTACATTTTTAAGACTAGATTAATGGTATACATATTAAATTAATTTCAGATGAAGTGATGAATGACTTTGTTTCTAAAAACTGGGCCCCAGGAGAACCGGAACAGCACGGACGAGGATTTTGTCTATGTTTAAATAAACAAACACAACTTGGTGATGTACACTGCTATTCAGGTTTACATTTTATTTGTGAAAAAGAATTAATCAACAATTAAGTTTATCAATCAACTTTATTATAAGTCGTTAATATATTTCGAACTAATTATATTTTATATCATGTATAATTTTTAAAATAAAACAATATAAAGAATTAATATTGTATGTGAATTTTTTTATACTATTATATATCTTATTTATAACAATAATCTTCCTAACAAATGTATTAGTAAAGTAACAAATAGATACATGAAATTGGATCGAGTCAGACAATTAAAAAGTCTCAGTTTTCTTAACATTTTTTTAAAGAAATATAATGTTAGGTGATACACCTATTTAGTCAATACCACCATGTAGCGATAAAAATCATTGGTATGATTAACTGACAAGCTGGATAACGAGGAGCAAACATTCAAATAACACACTTTTCAATTTTATGGTAAGTAATATTTAAACCTTTTGATTGATCTACTACATATATAGTTTCATTTGGTAAAATTTAGTCTATTACTGATAATTGTTTGAATAAAATACTATAAATATAGAAATTACAACACAATTTTTGTTTTCTACATACATGAAAGTCTGAACATAATAATAAAATGGTGCTTAAAATAAATTTTATAATTTTTTTCGTATTTTCCTGCTTTTTCCATTTTGTTTTAACTGACGTATTTAATGTAAGTATTAAAAATGTCATCTAACCATATAGTCATGATTTAAGCAATATCTATATTCTATATAATATTATTACACGTACAGGCTGTCCCGTAAACATACCGATACATTTTTTAATTGGAGTTGTCGAGGACATTAAAACAATAGCCTTTTGTTAATGAACCTATGTCCGCAAACGAACCGTTTTAACAGTAGGGAAAAAGAAAGGACTTCGCAAGAATGCAATGAATTTTACTTTTCGGTTGAAATTTTTTATGGAAATGATAGTTCAAAATGTCCTATCTTTTGCTCTACTGTTAAAACAGCTCGTTGCAGACATGAGTTTATTAACAAAAAGCGATTGTTTTAATGCCCTCGACTTACTGTATATACATATTATATAAAATTATTTTTCACTGGTAACTTGATACTAATATTTCAATTTCTTTCATTGACAATTATTGCTTATGACAACTCTACATGATAAAATAATTATTAAAATAATAACAATTACTTAATTTAAGGTTAATGTATATAGCTCAGAACAACTAAGTGTTAATGAAAATAAAGAACAATTATCAAATGGAATAAACGTTCATTACACAATTCAAGGTATTGATAACTTAAATCATAAATATATACCTAGATAGACATATAAAAATATTTAATTTCGAACGTTAAATACATACAACATTATTATTTATAAAAAATAAGAATAAACAAGTTTGGTTTTGCCAATATTAAGATCCTTATTAATATAATATACACGTGTATTTTCAGATACAAGGAAATGTGAAAGTTCTCAGAATTTATCGTCAGAAGTACCGTACGATTATGAACTATATCCAGGATTTAGTTACTATAAACTGCATTACACACCAAAAATTTGGGTGGATGCAAGAGATACGTGTAAAAAAGATGGCGCATATTTAGCTATACCTAATTCTCAAGAAGAAGCTAATCTTTTGGTTAATATATTTAAACTGTATCCACATCATCCAAATTCTACATCAGACAATTACGTATTTATCGGAATAAATGACATTGTCACGAAAGGACATTTTGTTAGCGTTTTAGGTATCTTTTTTATGATTAAATATTTTATTTTATTTAATTGATTAATAAATTATTTTTATTTTTAAGGTGAACCATTGGAAAAATTAGGTTTTATGAAATGGGCGCCAGGTGAACCAGAAATTTCAGGCAGAGGATTTTGTCTCTCCTTGAGTCGGGATGTTTTCCTTGTAGATATTCATTGTTTTAGTCCTCTAGTTTTTATTTGTGAAAAAAAAGTATAACTTACGAAAAATTCTAAAAAATATTTTCTAATTGTAAGAAATGTTTGTTATAAATATAAAGTCAAATATTAAAATATCAACTCATTTGAATGATTTGATCTTACAAGAGTTATACTATACAGCCCTTTAATTAAGTATAGTACATTGTACAATGTACATACATCAAAAACACCAATATCAAAAGAGCAAGTGGGCTAATATAGTAGGTCGATGTTAATATTGCAAATGTTTTTGAGTCCATAAAAGAATATCTTCTCAATTGAGTTCAATCTATTTTTATCTGTACACTGTCAAAAATTTTTTTAGTAATTTTACAAAAATGTGTAGGAAGTTTTTACGCACCACAATTTTCGGAATTATGGAACACAGTTTTGTAAATTTACTATACAATTTATCACAACTCAATTTTAAACTATTACAAATCATCTGTCGCAAAATTACTAATCATTTACTAGACTTATGTTTAGTAATATTACTGTACATTATTCGTAATTTTACTAAGCCAAATGTTTCTAATAATTTTAGTAATTTTACAAAAATTTATTGTAATTATACTAGACAATTTATACCAATTTAGTTTAGAAAAATTACAAACTATTTGTTGCAATATTACTAACCTTTATTAAAAAATTGTTTAGTAATATTACAATACAATAGTCGGAATTTTACTAAACAAATTAGATTAAATACATTTAGTAATTTTACAACCATATATCGTAATTTTTCAACCCAACTAATACCAATTTAGTTTCGAAAAATTACAAACTATTTGTTGCAGTATTGAATTTTTACTACCCAACTTACATCAAGTCAATTTGAAAAAAATACAAACCGCTCGTTGCAATATTACTATGCATCGGGATATAACTTGCATAGCTTTATTTCAATATCAGACTGTAATTTTACTGAAAAAAATTGTTAAATCAATGAATGCTACAACAGCGTATTTTAGTGTTAAATATAAAATATTTATTAAATATTAATTTATTAATTATTTAATTAACAATTAAACATATGTCATTAATTATAACAGTGTTATCAATAATTTATATTATGAAAATAATAACATAATTTAATGCTAACACAAATTTTAAATTTTTTTTGAAGATTATTCTGACGTTTTGATTGCCACATAATTAATTGCCAAATCACGAGTAATGTAGGCACGGAGTATCTTTCCAATATTCTTGGTTATATCTACTGTCTTGTTTATTTAGCATAACAATTTGTAAATCTAAAAAAAGAAAATTATTATTCATGTCTTATAAACGAATTATATAAAATAGGGCTTATATAAAAAAATAATAATTTTATTTGTGATTACTTACCAATTTTTTTTTAAAATCAACATCATTTTTAATTTTATCATTAAATTTAATAAAACTTTCTTCATTTTGTAGTGGAAGAATCATGTCAAATTCACTCTCAGAGTTACTGATTTCGTCACTCAAAATGCTTGTTGAATTATGAAGTTTTTCAATGACATTTTCAAGGCTTTGTAATCTGGTTGAATAATTGGTTAATTGACTTCCTAAATTTGACAAACGTTTGCCGATGCTTACAAAACAGCTCGATATGAATTGATGCAGATCTTCTGTAACAAAAAAAATCACGTTTCCAATACACATTAAAGAAAAAAAAAACGATGTATGTTTTTACCTATTGTCATTGGTTGATTTGCACTGGTCTCGAGTTTTTCTTCAGCTTTTTTTTTTACAATCCTTTTTGGATTTAATATATTGTTTGGATCTAATCCGTTAGTGTTGTCTTCATCACTGGAAAATTCCGTTGAAGTTGACTTAATGTCAGTGTCATCAGATGGGTGACAACTTGGGATTGAAATCGATTTAGAATTCAATTTTTTTCTTTTTGTGTGTTGACTTTTAGGATTAGATGAATCTAACATTAAAAAAAATATATTTGTTGCATATTTATAACAAAAAATTTTACCAAAAAAAATTAAAACTACTTACGAATTTTTATACCAAGATCGTCTGTCCATTTCAATGCTGCTTGACTAAATTGTTTGTTAATGAGCTCTTTATTCTTTGCAACAAATTTGCGCTTCAGAGCCTTCTTATCAGTATCTGCTTTTTTTTTGCAGATTCTTCATTTGCTGTCGAGTATACATATGGTTTTGTTTCTAACTCAACGATTTTATTTTCAGCTTCTTTATAAGTATCTAAAAAATTGATTAATAATATGTCAAAATATTTTTTTTGCTCATAAAAAATTAATAAAATGTAAAAAAATTAATATTGTGGTAAAGAATTTATTTTAAAATAACATATCATTACTTACGAGCACTTCCGCGAATATCCACTAGAAATGTTGGCTATGTAGATTTGGGTGGTTCTAAATTTTTCACCATTTCTTGCAGTTCTTCGCATACATTTGGATCATCAAGCAGGCCTGGCATATATTTGCAATATATCTTATCAGAATCTTCTTCAAAATGAAGCCATGTATATATAATATAATATAATATAAGACGATATTTATGATCCATGTCTATAAAAAACAAAACAAAAAGTGGGTATGTGTACTTATGTACACGCGTTAGAAGTTATACTTATTTGTCGTGAAATTTTAAAACACTTATCAAAATTTGATTACACATTTCAAATATTAAAATCTTAGTTTTGGAAAAAAATTATTTGAAACAAGAAAATATTTCTTTTGCCTTAAAATTTTAACTCCAAAAATAAAAATCATTTGTTTAGACAAATGGCTACAGCTTAAAGATGTAAGTAGGTGAAAAAGTTACCTGAATTATAACAGATATATATTCAATAAACGTTAAAAACAATTATAGGATTAAACAACAGAATTATAAAAAATCACTTGTAGCAGCATCAATCTTTACACAACAAATTTTTAATAACGACTGTTCAAAAATCGTATTATTGCTCATACGCAGTAGCTTAGCATCGTGAGAAAATAAAATGTAACAAAATTTACCCCTTCCGCCAGCGCGTTCACATGAAACTATGTTCTATACCAGTATTTCTCAAACTTTTTGAATTGAATCACTCATAATTGTGATTAATAGCGAAATTTAATATCAATAATAATTAATAACAAGTTAATAACTTATCTCGAGTACATCTTTGAACAAAATATTATTTGTATATTTTTCGACATTAACTTAACTAACTAATTGAGTTTACTTAAAATATTTTAAATTAAATTTAATGTGATGAGCGCGGCTTTGTTTTGATGTTGGTCAGTACTGAAAATACCATTTCGTATAATAGGGCGAGCGGATTACAGCTATTTCGAGTACACTAACCAACCAATCGACGTTCTAGTGGCTAAAAATGATTTTATTAAATTCTTTATATTTTTCTGAGAAAAAACATCTATATACATGATATTTTTTTATGCGGTCCTTCAATAGGTACACACATTTTTTTGTTTAATAAATCTAAATCTGCATTAAAAAATCTGAAAAAATTATGTAAGCTTCATTGGATTAAAATAAACATTTTTTGTCTCATAAACTTTTTTTTTAAAGCTATAGTTTTGAAGATAAAAAATATTTTAACTTTAAAAATAGCGAAAAATTCGTATATTTGTGAATTTTTTTCTCGGTAACTAATTGTTCAATCAGAATAAAACATAAACAAAAAGAATCAGCCAACTTTAAACTATAATTAGATTTTTTTTCATTTTGATTATTACTGTAATTAAATGTAAAAACTTCATTAGAGCCGAACTCACTCCTTGCGCCGTAAATCGATACCATGGCTGGCTACAATTTTCGTTTAATAATTGAAATATTTAAATACTGGGATGAAAGTTTCAATAAAAACACTTTAAAATATTTTTATTGCACATTTATTTGTTACAATTATTTTCTTTATTGTTACACTTATCAAAACATCTACAAACTGAACAACATTTTAAATCTAAATCCAAACAAGAGCATGTTTTAGCTGTACAAGGAAATTTTCCGCAACAAGAACAGAAATATTTTTTGTAGATGTTCTGATAAGTATAATATTATAATAAAGAAAATAATCGTGACAAATAAATGTGCAATAAAAATATTCTAAAGTGTTTTTATTGATGCATTCATCCCAGTATTTAAATATTTCAATTATTATTAAATGAATGTTGTAGCCAGCCATGGTATCGATTTACGGCGCAAAGAGTGAGTTCGGCTCTAATGAAGTTTTTACATTTAATTACAGTAATGATCAAAATGAAAAAAAATATAGTTATAGTTCAAAGTTGGCTGATTCTTTTTGTTTTTGATTTATTTTGATTGAACAATTAGTTTCCGAGAAAAAAAATCACAAATATACGAATTTTTCGCTATTTTTAAAGTATAAATATTTTTTATCTTCAAAACAATTGATTTTAAAAAAAAGTTTATGAGACAAAAAATGTTCATTTTAATCCAATGAAGCTTACATAATTTTTTCAGATTTTTTAATGCAGATTTAGATTTATTAAACAAAAAAATGTGTGTACCTATTGAAGGACCGCATAAAAAAATATCATGTATATAGATGTTTTTTCTCAGAAAAATATAAAGAATTTAATAAAATCATTTTTAGCCACTAGAACGTCGATTGGTCGGTTATTGTCATTTCTAAGCGAGCTAGACTCGATAATCCGCTCGCCTATAAATAAGTTGGTTGCAAATGGCAAGAGAACTGTCATTGTTAATTCAGCGAATAGTGGACACTGTTTTCACACCACCAAGTAAAAAATAATTGTTTGCTTACTAAACTCGGTTTATGTCATCAATTTTTCTGCGACCTTCCTAGGAGTCGCGACCCACACTTTGAGAATCACTGTTCTATACTTGTGTCGGCATGTCAAAAGAAACGCAACAATGATTTTTTCTATGCTGGTCGGGACTTGCAAATTCGAATAAAATTAAAGGTTGTTTTACACCGGCATATGGAGCATTTATAAAGGTTGTTTTAGGCATTTTGACCAGTTTATATATAATTCATAAATAATAATTAGCAAAGATTTACTTACTTTCAAATATAAAAAATGTTGATATGCAGATTTGAACATACCCTATTACACTTACAATTAAATTTTATCACTATTTTTTACACTTGATCGATTCTATGAGGTTTTTTTTATAAAACTAACATATTTCATATTCAGAAACAACATGTATATTAAAACATTTTAATAAAAAAAAAATATTTTTTTATAATCTATACTTCATACTTGCAATTCAAGTATAAATGTTTGCTACTAATTTTACTTAGAACTGCATTCAAATTAAATTTTAAATCTGCATAAGTCACAATTTTATAAAAATGCAAAATAAATATACCAAGTTTTATACTTGAAACTACACAGCAGAATTAGAAGATTACATAAAACTATATGATTGTAAGAGACACTAGTAAAAATATAAACAAATCTAAAGTAATTAAAGTTTTACAATTTTTCAATCACTTTTTGCAATTTGGATTACGTATTTCAGTTAGTCATTTTTTTGATAACTGTAGTAAGATTAGACTACAAATAGGTATAGAAATTTTACAAAATTTTAGACTTGAAATTACAAACAAGAATTGTAAAAATACATAGCGCTCATGACTTGAAAGAAATTTTGTAAAAATGCAAACAGAATTTTCAAAAAAAAAGTAATGATTTGTAAATTTCCTGTAATTGTAACTGCAAGTTTCGGTTAGTAATTTTACTATTAATCTTGGTAAAATCAAAATCCGAATATGTGTAGAAATTTTACAAAGTTTTAGACTTGAAATTACAAATAAGAATTGTAAAAATACATAGCGCTCATGACTTGAATGAATTTTTGTAAAAATGCAAACAGAATTTGAAAAAATAAATAATAATTTGTAAATTTCCAATCACTTCTTGAGATTGTAATTGCAAATTTTGGTTAGTAATTTTACAGATAAATGTGGTAAAATTAAATTCCGAATATGTGTAGAAATTTTACAAAGTTTTAGACTTAAAATTACAAACAAGACTTGTAAAAATACATAGCGCTCATGACTTGAATGAATTTTTGTAAAAATGCAAACAGAATTTGAAAAAATAAATAATGATTTGTAAATTTCCAATCACTTCTTGAGATTGTAATTGCAAATTTTGGTTAGTAATTTTACAGATAATTGTGGTAAAATTAAATTCCGAATATGTATGGAAATTTTACAAAACTTTAGATTTAATTCTACAACTTTGAATGGTAAAATTACAACAAGTTTCTGACGAATACAAAAAATTTGTAAAATTGCAACCTGCTTAGTACTCTTGTTATTACAAATTGCAATATTACTACGAATGCGTTTGAAAATTCCAATACAATACGAGAGTTTGTAATTTTACAAAGCAACTGCTTAGTAAAAATGTAGTAAATTTACAAAAATTTTTAACAGTGTACTAATGTAAAAATAAATAAAATTAATGAAATAACTAAAACTAGACTTTATAATAAATATTTTAAGACCACATCGAATTGTATGTTATTTTTTAACTCCATAGTACTATGTGTAATTGTAACTACTTATATTATTATTTTAATAGAGTTCCTATTAATAGATGCTATTTCTGCTTTATTTTGGTTTTTTATATTCCTTGACTACCCGTATGTTAAATGTATTGATATTTAATATTAAATATGATGCAAACGCAGGAAAAACCCAGTAGAATATGTCTCATAATTAAAATAATTTATTTTCTATTTTAATTAATCTGGGATCAATTGATTTTTATGGTTTAACTGTATTTGCGATTTTTTATCAATTCATATAAATGTATTTAATTAATTTTAAAATATGTCACTTTTGTCAAACATACATATTAATTACTAATTAAAATAAATAATGATTATAATATTTCGCAACTAATTAAAAATCAAGTAGATGAACTTGTTTGACACTCAAATAAATAACAATTTTAATTATTATTTTTGCCATGACCTGATGCTCAAAATAAATAGGGCAGTAAGATAACTTTAAGAAAAAAAAATCCAACGAAATATTGTGTATGTAGACTGTAGAGCATACTATGGTTTTATTAAAAATCAATAAATTTGCAGAATTAGTTTTTTTTATTAATAATTTCTACAAAATTGAACATTAATAAAAAAAAAACAAATAATTACATCTATCAAAAACTTCAGACAACAAAAAAAATAACAGGCTACATTCCTACAGGTGTGCCAACATATTATACACACGTATCCCTGATTTAAGAAAATATTTAGTTTTTCTACTAGTCACAAGTCGTTGATTATTGTCTATATATACATTATTAACGTCTGAGAATATATAAAGTAACGTATTCGCGCAATTAATACTAAAACCAAAAATGGAAGTAAAACATACGTTTTTGATTATTTCTTTTGTAAACTTTATAATAATAGCATCAGCACTTAATGTAAGTAAATATTTATGATTACTTTGTATATTCAATATTTAATAATTAATTAATATAGGTGTACATTTACGAAAGCCCTAACCAAAAAGACTATAAAATAGAACAGCGCAATGATCTAAATCCAAAGCACTCATTTTCAGAAAGTAAGTACCGTATATTTTTTTATTATTATTATGCTTTTGTTCATACGAAAAATATACCTACTTATGTCAGTAGAACAGAAATATGAAGAATCATACCATTATGAACATTTTATTGGTTTCAATTACTACAAGTATTACCAAACACCACGAGTATGGGCAGACGCAAGAGACACTTGTAAAAAAGATGGGGCATATTTGGCTGTACCAAATTCACAAGAAGAAGCTAGACTTCTAGCTGCTATATTTAATCTGTACCCAAGAGGTACACACAGTAATATATTCATAGGAATTAGTGATTTTGTAAAACTGGGTAACTTCGTAACTGTATTAGGTGAGTTACCATGTTCTAAAAAATAATAATTTTTAACTAAATACCTTACAAAAAAAAAAAAATGATGTCAAATTCACAAGCTTGGGTTAATCTTGTTACTTATACATAGTTTTGATGTTTATTTTTAATTCTTTCGCCAAGTAAAATATCTATAATCTAGGGAGGAGTTTTCAACTATGAAATTATAAAAAATAAAATTATTTGCTACGAATATTCAATATGTTTGTTTTAGGTAAACCAATGAATCATTCTATTACTGAACTATGGGGCCCAAATCAACCAGAAACTGGAGGTCGTGGTTTTTGTTTAACTTTAAATAGAGAAACACAACTTGTTGATATTCACTGTTATACACCATTGAATTATATTTGTGAAAAAGATTATAATAGTAATAATTAATTGAATAAAAAATATATATATAAATTTCTAAATTTTATGCCTGTACTTAAATTTACTTAAAAAACTGCATACCTACTATCCTATATACTATAGAAATAGTCATATAATATTTGTTTTATAGTCTAGTTTTACAAATAAAATTTTATAATTATAATTAATAAATAATTACGTTTGACAATTACATTTTTTTTAAAGCACAAAAAATCTATTTAAATCTGTAAATAATATGCCTCTTAATTAATTATTATTTTGCCAAGGCATTCATACATTTTGCTTTAGTTTTCAAACAGAAAACTTAAAAGTTTAAACAGCATTAATTAATATTATTTTACATGTTGTTAAAATATAAAATATTTTAGCCTATATTTGTACACCAGCGTTCAACTTACTAGACACTCGAAAACATGAAAAAAAATACACACTTGAAATCATGAAATAAAACTATACAATACACATATAATGAATATACAATTAAATTAATTGTTGCTAAACAGGAAACAATTTTTGTCAACCTGGTAACTGTAACGATAAAACTAGTATAGTACTTACACATTAAAATGTCGACAGTCTTTTAAGTTAAAACCGAAATACATCTTTAATAATTGAAGTTGATTTTCAGAGTATAAATATCAGCTATTATCTATATAGCTTTTATGTGTTGTCAATTGTGCTATGTTAAAAAATAAAGTATGGAAAGTAAAATGTACTTATTCTTTACTTTTCTGATCAATTTCTTATTGTTAGTATTAGTAACATGTGACAATAACGTAAGTACTATTAATTAAAATAGTAATAATACCTACATTAAAATTTTATTTTAAGTTTAATTTCTACGAAAGTAAACCAAGTCAAAAAAATGAACAAGAAAATAGATATAGTTGTAATGAATCGCCTCAAGAAGGTAATCAAACAAATTATAAAAGTTTTGTGGATTTAAAAAAATACATATTTAAATTAATTACAGCATATAACAAAAAATATGTAACTATACCTTATGACTATGAACATATTCCTGGATTCAATTATTACAAACTCCACAAAACATTGGCGGTTTGGGCAGATGCAAGGGATGCTTGTAAAAAAGAAGGGGCTTATTTAGCTGTGCCTAATACTAAAGAGAAAGCTAACCTTCTAGCTGCTATATTTAATCTATATCCAGGTGATACTTATGTGTTTATAGGAATAAGCGATTACGTTAAAACAGACCATTTTGTGAGTGTAAAAAGTAAGTAATTATTTTAATGTATCTAAATGTACGGGCGCACAGAACCTTGGAGTAGGGTGACCAGGTCTCAGGTTTCCAGTCTGAGGGTTTGTATCCAGTTTCTCCGGGCTCCAGGTTTCGGTATAATTTCTCCGGGTCTTGTAAAAAGGATGACGACTAAAAAAGAAAAAAGGGGTCGCAAAAGTGACGATTTGAATTTAAATAATTATTGAAATAACTTTATTTAAAATAAAATAAAAAGGAGAAAATAAAATAACAAAAAGGGGCTTCATTTACATGTCAGGATTTACAAAAATTAAAATCTGGTTACCCTACTTTTAGTGATGAGATTTTTTTTACTGACACATTCATAAAATAAAAATAAATACAAATTCTGAATCGATTTTTTTAGTAAGATTGCAAACTCCAAGACTCCTTAAGGTCATGTGCGCCCGTACACTTTTAATTTCCATTTTCCAAAATGATTCCAATTACTTAACAATTTTTGTAAATTATAATAAATATGCACTTGGGATATTTTCTGAAAACAATTTATTTAAGTTATATTTGTTAATAATTTAGAAAATGTAGATAAGTGCACTATTTCAGATGAACCAATGACAGACTTTGTTACAAAGAACTGGGCTCCAGGACAACCACAACTTGGTGGGCGAGGATATTGTTTATGTTTAAATAAACAAGGACAAGTTGTGGATATCAACTGTTATACACCATTATTTTTCATTTGTGAAAAAGAATATAGGGGTTAATTATAATTTAAAATAAAATATAATGATCAAATCGTATGGTAATATTTTTGTGAATTTTTATTGATATTTTAATATTATTTTATGTTTTTATTAAAATATTATGCAAAATACAAAAGTGTTATTTTTTCGTAATTTTAATTTTTTTTAAATATAATGTTAAGTTAGTTTTTGAATGATTATATTTTCGAGAATATACACATATAGCATTTTGTTTCATTTAAAATTATAGAAATATAGAAGCGTACCAATTGGTTAAAGAGATAGACAGAAATAGATTGATTTTATGTAAGTATGTACGTATACATATAATGAAAAATTTGTGAAATACTGTTTCGTTTGGTAAAGTAAAGTCAAATATTGACAAAATACAACAAAGTAAATGTTAGCCAATAATTATCTGCAATGTATATTATTTTTTAAAATAGTAAACTTATGTTAATAATGATTTTTTAATAGTCCCCTTGTTTTTTAACGCATATTTTTCATCGTTGCACAAACTTCTTTATACCCTCTGGTAAATTATCTTATATTATATTATCAATATTAACTTTTATCTAGTTTAAGAAACAAAATATGAATCAATTAATAAAATATTTGCTAGGATTATCCATTATGTCTGATTCAGGTAAAGGAGTCGAGATTTTTGTTTAATTTTAAATATATGTAGAAACAATACAACTAATTAAATTAACAATTGCAATACTAGCATCGACATAGTACTGTATCAACAAAGAAAATACTATTTTTATAAACCCGGTAACAGTAACGATAAAATTAATACAATTCATAAACATTTAAATTTCGACAGTCTTTTAAATTAAAACCGAAATACATCTTTGGTAATTAAACTTGATTTTCTTAGTATATATTCCAGAATTTACATAAAATATGTAGATTTAAATGTTGTTACTTTTATTAAGTCAAATATTCAAAGTGTGGAAATTAAAATGTTCTTATTCTTTACTTTGTTGATCAATTTCTTATTGATAGTTTTAGTAACATGTGACAACAACGTAAGTAGATACTAATAATTAAAATATTAATAATACTTATATTAAAATTTTTATTTTAGTTTTACATATGTGAAAGTAAAACAAATCAACAAAATGGACAAGAAAATGGATTTAGTTGTAACGAAGCGCCTCAAGAAGGTAATCAAATACATTATAGAATCTTTGTGGGTATTTTTAACATAGATTAAAATTAATTATAGCATATATTAAAAAATTAGAACAATCCATACCTTACGACTATGAACATATTCCTGGTTTCAATTATTACAAACTTCACAAGACACTGGCGGTGTGGGCTGATGCAAGGGACGCTTGTAAAAAAGATGGAGCTTATTTAGCTGTGCCTAATACTAAAGAGGAGGCTCAACTTTTAGCTGCTATATTTAATCTATATGATCTTAAAAGCAGTTTTGTATATATAGGAATCAGTGATTATGTTAACACAGAACATTTTGTGAGCGTAAACAGTAAGTTTTTATTTTTATATATCTAAAAAATATCATAACTTCAATTACTTGACAATTTTTTAAATCATAATAATTTCAGATGAACCAATGGTGGACTTCGTTACAAAGAACTGGGCTCCAGGACAACCACAAGCTGGTGGACGAGGATATTGCTTATGTTTAAATAAACTAGGACAAGTTGTGGATATCGATTGTTTCACACCTTTATATTTTATTTGTGAAAAAAATTATAAGGGTTAATTATGATATAAATTATAATGTTAATATTTTTCTGATTTATTGATATTTTATTTTTTTAATAAAATATTAGGAGCATAATAAATGTTCTTAATTGTTTTTCATTATTTAAAATTAATACTAAAACATGATGTTGAGTGTAATTTTGAATATGTTAATTAAAACATTTCAATTGATTATTTAGTTTCAGAGTAAATGACGTAAAAAAACACCGGTATAGTAAATAATTTTTTTTTCCATTATACTTTTTAGAACGTTCTTATTAATAATCAAAATTAAGAGTATTTTGTTTAAATATATTAATAATAAAGCCCTTAATAATTCTATCACTAAAAATATATTTACAAATTGTTTCGTTCGAACGTATTTTTAACCGACTTCAAAATTATTAATTCAATCAATATATTATTATAATTTTTATATTATAACTTCAACAAACATGCACCGATTTGAACGATTTTTTTTTATTTGAAAGAATATACTCCCAAAGTGGTCACATATAAATTTCATCAGAATGTGACCATTTTTTTCCTTTACTCGTGCCAAATTCAAGATTTTAGATCAACGGGGACAAGAAGAAATATATAGTTTTGATGATCAGTGAGTCAATCTGTCAGTACCAAATTAGGTTTTAAAAGGCCATATCTTTTTATTACATTTAGTAAGAAACTTGATTTTTTACAGGACTATGAGGCTGTAAATCTTAGTATTTGATATTATTTTAACTTGATGCCTCTAGAGGAAAAGGGTCTTGATGGACAGATAGACAAAAACCAAAATAATCCTATAAGAGTTTCGTTTTTTCATTTTGAGATACGGGACTCTAAAGAAATAGTTTCTTTTTTCTAGATTAATATAATAAATATTTACAACTAATTATAAAATATATCAGTAATGTCAAAAATACAATTTATTTACTAATTAAATTAAACAATGATTACTATATTTCGAAACTAATTAAAAATCAAATGGATGAACTTGTTTTGACAGTCAAATAAATAAATTTTAATTATTATTTTTTTGCGATGACCTCATGTCCAAAATAAGTAAAACAGTAAGATAATTTTGAGAGGAAAAACCCAACGAAATATTATGTATGTAGAGTGTAGATGTGTAAGAAATTAATTAATTTTCAAAATTTGTTAATAGAAACTATTTGAGAAACAAATAATTTTTATGATAAAAGATCATTATTATCTATCAAATAAAACATTAATTAAATAAAAATTAATTTTTTATTTTTTTAAATAATTACATAATTTAACGTAGTTAAACTATCAATACTAAATTTTAAAAAATTGAAGTTAAAAATGCGTGTTTGATAACTTCTTTCATAAACTTTGTTATAGCTAAATGCAATAACACTTATTGTATAAACAATTTTTGCTGCGAATATCAAATATGTTTATTTTAAGTAAACCAATGAATAATTCTTTTAAATTACAACCGAAATACATCTTTAATAATTGAACTCGATTTTCTTTGTATAAATACCAACATTTACATAGCTTGAAATGTTGTTAATTTTATTAAGTCAAATAAACATGGAGAGTAAAATATTCATATTTTTTACTTTGCTGATCAATTTATTATTAGTATTAGTAACATGTGACAATAACGTAAGTACTATTAAATAAAATATTTTTAATATCTACATTTTTAATTTTCATTTTAAGTTTTATCTTTACGAAAGTAAACCAAATCAACAAAATGGACCAGAAAATAGTTGTAATGAATCACCTCAGAAAGGTACTAAAATTTTATAATCTTTGAATTTATTAAGAAATAAAAAAATCCAAGTAATTTAAATTATTACAGCAGATATCAAAAAATATGAAAAATCCATGCCATCCGATTATGAACATATACCTGGATTCAATTATTACAAACTTCACAAAACACTGGCGGTGTGGGCAGATGCAAGAGACGCTTGTAAAAAAGATGGGGCTTATTTAGCTGTGCCTAATACTAAAGAGGAAGCTAGTCTTCTAGCTGCTATATTTAATCTATATCCACTTGAAAGCCATTATGTGTACATAGGAATAAGTGACTACGTTGAAAAAGAACGTTTCGTAAGCGTAAAGTGTAAGTTATTTTTACTTAAATTATTATTTTTTATGAAGATTTTAAAGCTCTCGACCTATCAAAGATACTACCTATATATTTTAACTTCCCGCTTATAGAGTTAGAAAGTTATTATTAATTTCAAGTTTTCATTAAGAATGTGTATGAAAGACATTTAATTTTGTCGTGAATAACGTCTAGAGTTTCAGGCCAAATACTAGGTGGGCATTTAAAAACTTGATGTAACGCACAATGATCAGTTTTGCGCGCTAGCGTAAATTTAAAATCAGTATATCTCGACACTCAAAGCAGCTACCACGCGAGTTTTAGTATCAAATTATAGATCTCAATTAGATCTACGAAGTACGAGTAAAAAATTAAAACAATCAATTTTAATGAGTGATAAATTTTATATTATAAAAAACAAAAGTTAAAATTTGTATTTCCAAGATTACGGTTGTAACCGCACAAAATTAACCATATTTTGAGTACAACTAAAATTTGAATATATTTGGTAATTTTATAATACATATGTACTTATAACCGTATTATTTCAGATGAACCAATGGTAGACTTCGTTACAAAGAACTGGGCTCCAGGAGAACCACAAGCTGGTGGGCGAGGATATTGCCTATGTTTAAATAAACTAGGACAACTTGTTGATATCCATTGTTTTACACCTTTATATTTTATTTGTGAAAAAGAATATAAAGAAAATTAATTTATAATTTTGCGTTTATGTAATCTCTATATATAAAAATGAATGTTCGTTTGTATAAGGCTTATAGACTCGGGAATTACTGAACCGATTTCAATGCGGTGTTCACCAATAGTTAGATAATTTTTCTGGACACGTTTATGGCTATTGATATTTTATGAACATCTGAGATTTAACATCAAAAAACTTTTTAAAAAATTTCATCAAGTCATAGCCATGGAATAAAGTTATTTTCATACAAATTCTAAGATAGGACCTGGTGTTTTCTGCATGGGAGTAAAAATATAATTTTACAAAATTTTCTCAGTAACTGCTAAACGGATTTTAAAATTTTTAAAATACTTTATTTTCTTGTTGTTATCAACATGACTGTCTTATTGAACAGACATTTACATTAGTTATATTGCCTGTCTACTTCAAATCTAGTTTCATTTGTTAATTAATAACAAAAAAAAAATTAATTTCTTATAAATATAAAAATAAACCAAAATTTTTGTTAATAAGGAATTGAATTAAATAAAATGATAAAAATAACTTTAATTATTTTCTTTTTTGTTATTCTAAATCTTCTGAATAGTGAATTGGTGGAAGCTTTTAGCGTAAGTATATTTTTAAATAATATAAATAGATCGAATAAATTCAAAAAACTATTAACTTCGCGATTATAAATAAATAGAATTCTATAACAAAAGTAAATTCTGTATAACAGATAACTTTTCCAACATGGGGATCTCAGTAACTATATTTTTATTTTGTTTAAAAATTACTTTCTTTTGTATCGATATCTCTCATTTGATTCTACGACAAATTAACAAGTACTTTACTAATTATAAGTACTATTTTTTATTAAACTGTCCAGTTAAAGAAAAATAATTAATGATCAAATAATTAAATAAAAAGAAAGACTGACTGACCCTATACACCCTTGGTCTAAATAACTATTTATTTATATAATAAAACGCGAATCAAATTGCATAATTATTTCACATCTTCCTTGATGATTTTCGTAAATTAGTCCAGAAGCACCAATGTTTAATAATATTTTAAGTTTTAACTTTTTTTTGTTTTGTTTTTATATAACGTTGACTCTTGAATTTTGAATGAAAATTAGTTATTTTTAGATAAACATTCATGGCAGCGATTTAAAAAACACCACCGATTACCAACAAAATACAAATAATGGATTAAATGTGTATATAACTATTCAAGGTAATATGTAGTATAGTTAAAAATGTAGTATAAATACCTACATATATCTATATTCAGATTGCGAAGTTTAACATAATCAGTATTGCTATCGTCTTTTTTACTGAAGATTTGTTTATACGTATTTCTAATATTATATTTTTAAATGAAAAAATCATTTCAGATTTAAAAAATTATAACACGTATTTAGTGTTATGGAACACATAACTAATTGTTTGATATATATGAAACATGTTTAATTTATTACTGTAAAAATAAAAATATATCTTTTTTTTTATGTGGAGGTATATTACTTTTATAGACAATTATGAAAATGTTGGAATGTTGCCATACAAAATACAACACATATTAAATACAATAGATATGAGAAAATTGTTCCATGAAGCTATGTATAAATATCGTAAAACGAGCAAAACTTTACATTAAGCTGTTTTAATTAATATAATTATCTCAGCTATGTACAATCATGTGTAAGTATTATTACAGGAAAAACAATATTAATTATTGTTCTTTGTTTTTGTCTATTTTAGTTTTTCGTTTGTGCTTTCATGGCACTTTTGATTTAATAATAAATAATATAATTTTTTATTTAAAACTGACGTGATTTTCTCCCAAAAAATGAAAAATATATAAACAAAATATCTTCAATAATGAAAAGTAAGTGTATATAACAATAGTGGTCAAGTTAAACATAGCAATTAATTTAAACCTAATTAATTTGATACTAATACATAATTTAGATGCGAGAAAAAATGATTCCGAGATTCCTTACGATTATGATACTTATCCAGGATTCGAAAATTATTATAAATTTCATAAACAACCAAAGATTTGGGCAGAGGCAAGAGACATTTGTAAAAAAGAAGGAGCTCATTTAGCTATACCTAATTCTGAACCAGAAGCTAATCTTCTATTTGCTATATTCCATATGTACCCTTTATCCCCGCATTCAACCAATCGAGATCTTATGTTTATCGGAATACATGACATTTTAAATAAAGGGCAATTCATGAGTGTGTTAGGTAAATTATTAAAATATACTTTTATGAATTGTTTTACTCATATTTATTGATAAAAATATTTTTAGGGCAACCATTACATAAGCTGGGCTTCCTGAAATGGGCTCCAGGTGAACCCGATGGTGGAATAAGAGGATTTTGTCTTACACTCAATACAAATGCTGTTTTTGTAGATAGTTACTGTTTTAATACATTGGTATTTATTTGTGAAAGAGGTGTATAATATTTAAAACAATACTTTTTAAATATAGCTGCCAGAAAACAAAATAAGAACGAATCTGTCTGTTGACTCTGTACCTGCAAGGGTGGTAGGCAGTTTAAACACAAAATGTAACATTTAAACCAATCAATAAACCATGTTTCTGTATGCTCTTTTTTTTTTTTTTTGTTCTGTTATGCCGGACACTGTATAATTATATATTATATATATAATTACAATTACAATAAATTTTAATAAATAATTATCTGCAATGTAGTTTATCAAAACAAAAATAGAAAACTTTGATTTTTCTCGGTTCCTCATAAATTTCAATTTAAATAATTCAGTCTAAAAAATAAATACAACAGCCACCATATCTCAAACTATTAATTCCAATTTGTATAGCATCAAAAAAATATTATAAACATCAGGTATTTTAAAGAAAGAAAAAAAGTAATAAAGTTTTAGCAAGATTTACACTGTCAGTATTTTGTGTATAACAACATAATTATGTTCGTTCTCCGAGGAAAAAAACTCCCACGTTTAATCCGTCGGTGTCGGGTTAATCAGAGTCCATCTGAAACCGAGCCAGAATACCAATGGAAAGCCACGCGGGAGATAAACGGCCAACAAATTAGAAAGGCTGCGCTTGCTCCATGAGACTACGTGGTGAAAATGCCGCGCCGTTACAACCACAGACCTTTATAGATTATCGAATTGTTTTATTTATTTTTATAGAAACTTTTGTAACTTTATTACATTTTATTACAATATTATATATTTTAGTGCTATATTTTATCATTACGTTAAATAAATCCCATATCTTAACCTTTAATGTTCACTACCTTGGACGTGCGGTCTCACAGACCGCTGTATATTTATATATAATAATAAAAACTAACTGAAACTTAAACCAATTAAAATATCTAAAGGATCATTTGGATAAATATAATTAAAGATGAAAAGTTATCAACTTTTATTATTAGTCCAGGCTAAGACTTTGGGAACACATGCAAAAAATAAAAGTTTTACAAAAACTTGTATTGTTAATCAAAGACAAGCATTCGATTATTAATAATTTAATAAAACAAAAACAATTGAATTCCTAATTTTCAGTGAATGTTCTGTACTACAAAATGATTATTTCCCAGGGGTATCAACTTAAAAAACAATAAACTTTATTAGTTATTACAGCTTTAAAAAAGTATGTTTTAAGCCATTTTTTGCGTAGCGGATAAACAAATATTTTATTTTTTATTTTTTTCAAAATGGAAGTTGTAGGAAATTTTATAGTTAATAACTTTTATTTGAAACTTTTTTTGTATAGTACTTATTTAGACCGCTATTTAGCAAAAATCAGAAAATCTGAAGAATTTTTCAATTGAACCATTGTTTACCCATGACGCAGACAACTAAAATCGAAGAAAACTTAGGGTATTATTCTAAACCACATTTGTAACAAATCCTGTAAGTAGCAACTGTACCTAAAAATTCCTATTTTAGGTACTTTTTAGCCTAGACAGCCTGAACTATATGTATTATTAATTAATTGTATAAAAAATATAATTATTTATTTCAGTTGGCAATTTGACTGTTTAACTTTTTACTGATTTCGGTATCATACTTTATTGGTAATGTTATTTCCAGAAAACAAAAAATATTTTTTTATTAATAAATTAATAAATTAACAAAGATTCGATGGACTTGTGATATATATAAATGTATGTTAATCTACATATTATAATTTATTTAAAATGATTTGTTTAACGCAATCATATTCCTACTATTACAAAATGTATTTTTTTTTAAGTTTGATACATTGGTATGTCTGAAAAGACATTAACACGGAAGAGTATAAATTCCTACGAAAAGATTTTTTCGTTATAAATTATGGTACTACAAGGTACAGTTAATATATGGAATATATCTCCCTGCATAGTCGTAAACAATGGCTACGTTTTGAAACAGTAAATAACAGTATATTTAAACGTATGATTATAATTTGCATTCATATTCTTATCTCTAGGGATTATAGGTTTTATCGTGTTTAAATTAAGTTTTTGTTCATCGACACTTAAATTAAAATACTTTGTTTTTCTTACTCACGTTTTTTTTTTCTTTGGTTAATAGGTTAATACTATTTTCAATAAAATTCATATAAAGTACTGGCACCAGTCTTGGATATGACCCCAGTAATGGCTATTTTTAAACTAAATGTACTGAATTAAAAATATGTGTTGATATTTGATTACTACCATTTCTGAATATTAATCTATATACATTTAATTGTCTTACAGCGTTAATTTATGACAAAATGGTGGACATTTAAACTAATTATTAGTATAATTTATTTATTCATTATTATATTATCATAGCAACTACTTTACATTGTTTCAATATTGACGATTCTTTCTTATATCTTTTGTGTCGTAGTACCTACTTATCATTTTGTAATCATTAGCAAGTGTCCATCACTGCGTGCTCATTACTGGTTTTACTTTATCCATTACTGGAGAAAAAACATAAACAAAATAAAATTAAAATGATTACATAAAGAGTTACTTGTTTTCTCAGTAACATGAGTTCATGAGAATTACAAAAAAAAAGCCCGTCAATAACAAAAACAGTAAACCTTGCTCTTATAGCGGCCATAACCAGTACCTTAATTGTCTGGCAATTCTAGGAAATTTTAACAAGTCATTTTTATGATCAATTATTTAAAAATGTTTAATTAGTAAATATTTACAACTTCTCTATACTTCCCCATCGCACACAGTTCTAAAATACTACATATTAAATTTCAGCTTTAGTATTTTCATTAATACATATTAAAATGAAATAAAAAGTACATGGTCGTATTCAGCTAATATAGCTAATTTATTATTCATTTTAAAGCTTTTTGAAATTTATTACAATTCACTAACATCAAAGAGAATGGCATATTTCCTAGAAATTAATTTTGAAACGGAGGGATCTTAAATTTGGTATTAATTATTCAGCATATAAAGTGGACAGATGTTTCAGTTATTTATGTTTTATTATAAAAGTTGTTGTTAAACAAACAACATTAAAAATGAGTTATTCGAATCTATTTGCTAATATTTTAACGTACATCGCGTTATGTTACATATGTACCAACATACTTTATCAGTGAAAATATACAGAATGGTCCTTAAGAAGGTTAGTTACATTCTTTGTGGGACCGACGTTAAGAGTAGATCGTCTATGCCAATTCAATTATCATAACCAACTATTCAGAAATCTTTTTTTTATTGTTTCATTTGACTACCTGAAATATATTTTTTAATAACCAATATTTCTTTTGCTGGAAATTATAATAATATATTGATATATTAGTTTTTTTTAAGTTTAATAAATAAATGAAAACAACTGGATGAATGTACATATTTGCCACTTTAAATCTTACGTTAGATTTACAACAATCAATGGTAACGAATTTAAAATAAAAATTTACTGTTACTCCAAAAATCACCAAAACTGTTCTTAAAAATCAGCCTCTATAAACCGTTCAGAAGCAAAAGTAAATTGTTACACACAGTTTGAAAAAATGACCACTAATTTTCTGTGATTTTTACGTTCACTGAAGGAATCAATGAAATTCTCACTGATTCAGTTTAAGATAAAACATACATATATATTGCTAATCAAATTCCTATAAATTATTTTGTTTCAACCCAAATTAATCAAAATTCCGCTAGTTATTAATAATAAAATAAATTAATAATTTCGTTTGATATTGAAACACAAACCACTTAAAGTTAAAATTTATTCATAAAGTATTGAATTCACGATGGTCCAAAATTGCTAATATGTAATCAATACACTTTAGAACTTTGCAATTAAGTATTTGCTGTCATAAATTAATAAGTAGACACAAAATATTGTGCCCTTTGGCCACCGAAAATTATTTTTGAGATGGAGAAGATATTATAAATCCTTTTAGCATTATATATACTTATATATTCGCATAATTTGTTATTAAAATGTAAATTACTTTTAAAGGTTCTCTTAGCTGGCTTATAAAATTTAACATATAAAATATACCCCAAAGATTTTATTAGGATATTAATAAGTGAAAGCATATTACATATTTAATCACATTATACAATACATATATACATATACATACATATATCATTCATTCATTATATATGTATACATGAATACTGTATGTATGTGAAGTTATGTACATTTAGAGATCTTAATTCATGTATGAATTTAATTAGTGATATTTTCTTGAATTTTAAAATCAAATTACCTACATCTATTCTTTAAAAAAATCATAATCATATTCTACTAGTTTTTGACCTAGGGGGAGATGGGGAGGATTCATACACTGGGAGCGTTCATACAGATGGATTAATCAGTGTACTAACGTAACTATGAAAATATATGTAACACCAATAGATGGTACTGATCATGCACCACAACATATCAACAGTTTAAATCTTTAAATTGACATCTTGATGGTCATTTTCATTTTCAATGAGTGGAAGTAATTTTGATGCGTTGTCGAAAATATTTTAAAAACAGTAACAAATTGTGTTATTTTGAATGGATTAGTGTTATTTTATACGTACAACAGTTACTTTTTTTTGTAATGTTGATTTCGTTTTTCTACATTTCCAATCTTTTCAAAACATACAATTTTATAAAATTTTCACCCGGGGACCGTTTATACAATAAAAACGGAGAGGTTTGGTAATATATAATACTGATGGAACCATCCGATATTCTCGTTTCTATCGATCTGATGACTGGCCAACGTCTTTTATTATCGTCCAAAATGTTTTGGTTAATTGGCTAATTTAATAAAATTATTATATTTGCTATTCAGTCATTATAATCTATATTTATAATTTGTTTTTATTTTTGTGCTTCGATCTAACTTGTTTATATGTAAATTATTCCTCACAGACACGTATATCAAGGGTCCCCTGAGTCGGGTAGGTTTAATACAGTTTTCAATTTATTTATTTTTTTCAAAATATGAAATTCATACTTAGTTATGACAATTAATCTCAAATAATGTTGTTATATTATTTACAACGGACCAAACTTCCAGTGAAGACAACTTTTGTTTTGGTTTATTAATGTTTTTATACAGAAAATTTATATTATATTAAAAATGTATGAACCCTCCTCAACTCCCCCTACATACTTCACAGTTATATAAACATTCAACGTTTCATCAGACATTGCTTTTATTTTTCTCGGAGTAACATATTTTCCCAGTAAAAAATATTAAACAGAATCATGGAATATTAGAACAAACCTGAGCATAATTAAACTAAATATTTTTTAAACAATGCAAAATAACTGCACCTACTTCAAACATACTTACATCATGTAAGTGGTGTAATATATTATGTACATTGTACAAATATATTCGTAAATAATTATACGCAAGAAAAATACGAGCTAGCTATGTATATTTCCGTAAGAAAAATCAAGCAATTTTCATAATTATATCTAAACAAACACACTTAAGTCAAGAGTAAATTATAATGTAGGTATTTGCTTTACTAATTTAAATTAGATGTCTACATTAGCTTCTGAATGTATATTGCACACCCAAGCAGAAACCCACTTAAAAGTTTACATTTTTAAAGAGCACATCAAAGTATCCATATGTACTACATGGACTAAAAAGTCTATGACCTAGCAATGAAAAAACTCTTTTATTCTTCGACTAATTTGTTCCAACGAACCTCTAATATTTCGATACCGGTCTTATAGTGGTTCGCGTCAAGTCTCTCAAAATAGACATTTGTTTCCAACTCGACCTCTTCATTAGAGTAAAATCTTTTACCAGGGAGCCACATTTTCAATTTCGAAAAAAGGTAGTAGTTGCTGGAGGAGGCCAAATCAGGAGAATACGGTGGGTGCGGAACCAATTCATAGCGCAATTCCTTCAATTTATCGGTCGTAACGTAAGCCTTGTGAGATGATGCATTGTCTTAGAGGATGAGCATTTTTTTCTTTGCCATTTTTAGCCGTTTTGCTTTGACTTCGTCGTCCAATTAATCCAGTAACGCACAGTAGTATTCTTTGTTGATTGTTCTACCATGTTGAAGGGGAAGCATAAGGATTTTTTGTTTATGTGGGCCCCAATTACCAGGTAAGTCCTACGAGGCATATAAAAAAATTTATATTTTAAGTCTGGTGTCGAGCGAAAAAAGTCATTCACTTACTCTTAAATGGAAGCGAAAAAAAGTATATGGCCCAAAATTTACACTTCACTTCGGGCCCCAACTTTCCTTAGTCCGTCACTGTGTACTTGTATGCACATTGGTGCATTTTTCATTACGAGTTCAGTATATACGTGGGTGTGTGCATGATTACGCATGAATATGAGCGTGGAATGGGAGAAATATATATGTGTGTGGGGGGGGGAGGTGTAGTGTGTATGTGTGCGCGTATGTTTGTTCTCTTCAAATGTTGATCATAAGTACACATACATGTCGAAGAATTTGTTAATTAATCTGCGCAAGAAAAACCAGAACATGCATTATAAAGTTTGAGTTTGTATAATATGCATGTTAAATCCACGTTTGTGTATGTTTTTGTTTGTGTTTGCGTTAGTAGAGTATTAAGGAATTACAGAAATAATTTTCCAGATGTAATTTAATATCGGTTATATTTTATTTATATATAAAATAAATTATGTGTTCATTTTACTTCCATGTTCCTAAAGAAATGGAAGTATTGTGATACCGTCGAAAAATCGTATCCGAGATAAGAACAGATTCTGATTGCACTACCTTCAAAACGTAAAGAAAAGTTCATTTCCGCAAACGGCTGTGTGTGTGTCTGGATGTAGAAATTTCTTTCGTTCGATAATTACTGTAAAAGTGTACCGATTTTAAATATTTTTGGGGAAAATGTTTGTCTCAGTTAGTACTCCAGACCTATTGATTTTGGTGCTAATCGGATTAGGAGTTTTAAAAATATTCGAAGTTTTGTACCTATAATCATCTAGAAAGTTAAATTTACAAAATATTATTTATAAATAAGCATTTAAGGTTGTATTGTTTTTTCCCCAGAAAAAAATTCGTTAAGAAGTTAAATGATTTTCGCGGTTTGAGCTGTAGTTCTATCAAATTTTTTTATAGATATAAAGATGTACGATATTCTAAATATTCTAAACTATAAGACGCTGTATTTAATTCATATGGTTAGAATGATACATGAAATAATGTACCCACCCCATATATGTAACAACACAACAAACACGAGATTCGAGTGTCGTCGAACGACAATTCTATTTTCGTCTTTGTGTACGTGCCCCCATGTCTGTGACTCTGTCAAGTACACAAAATAACAACAACCCCCACCCACCACGCCTACACTAAAAACAGATACGTGTTTAAGTGGTTCATTCATAACATTCGAATAAAATAAAGATCATTTTTATATACATTGTAGTTTCTTTCGTATAGTATTATTATTACCAGTGGCGAGGCGTGAAATGTTTAATAAGGGAAGCATATTTTGTCAATCCTCCCCTTCCTATTAACAAAAAAAACTAGTTATGAAACAGCTTTAGATCAAACTTTTACTTTTTCAAATAAATTATTATTATTATGTTTCTTATTATGTTTATGAGACGATATTTCTACGCCGAGATGAAGTTTACTGCAGGAAATTTCACTAAAAAATTTCGAATTTTTGATTTCGTTAAAAGTATGTTTATTTTATAGAAAATGACGTGAAAAGTTGAAATTTTCAAACCGCAGGTCTGTATCTCAAACCGTTCTCGAGATATGGGCTCTCAAAGTTTCAGTTTTTTCAAAATTTTGTAGAAAAACGGCCCTAACTTTTGAACGTGTGGTCGGAATTGATTTTAGTTGACGGATTTGGAATGAGCGTGTCAAAATCTATATAATGACATGTATAATACCTTGAACCTCGAAAAAAAAATTTTTACGAAAAATCGAAAAAATTCAAAGGGGTATACCTTAAAAAAATGTCGATTTTTGGCCAAAATTTTTTTGTCGGATTTTAAAGTACTATACACGTCATTATATAGATTTTGACTCGCTGATTACAAATCCGTCAACTAAAATCAATTCCGACCACGCGTTCAAAAGTTATGGCCTTTTTTCTCCAAAAATTTGTAAAAACTAAAACTTTGAGAGGCTATATCTCGAGAACGGTTTGAGATACAGACCTGCGGTTTAAAAATTTCAACTTTTCACGCCATTTTCTATACAATAAACATATTTTTAACGAAATCAAAAATTCGAAATTTTTTAGTGAAATTTCCTGCAGTGAACTTCAACTCTTCATACAAATATCGACTAAAATACAAGGAAATAAGACGTAGAGATATTATAGTCTTATAATTGAGCGTGTAAATTAATATTAAATGCTATTTTTGATTAAAATGTTTGAGTTACGCATAAAGATGAATATTCTAATATTATTTTTAAATTATTTATTAACTGAAAACATAGTTTTGTATTAATTTGCCCATAAAGTAAGGGAAGCACTGCTTCCCCTGCTTCCATGGACGCTTCGCCACTGATTATTACTATTCATTACATTAATAACAATGGAATATATATATATACAAAAAAAAGAAAAGACGATCTTTGTTTATAAATTAATTTCACAAAACGTAGTAAGCTATGTTGCAGGTACTTTGTTCTAAAGGAAATAGAAATATTGTAGTAGCGTGGCAAAAATCGTGTCCAACCAAATTTTAATTATTTTCTGCATGGCGGCTATGCGTGTATCTGTCTGGGTGTAGAAATTTCTTTCGTTCGTGATAATTTCTGTAAAATATCTGCCATGAAAGCCACGGAACTTTCTTATACGAATACAGATAATGACAGTGTACGTGTCTCTAATTTTATTGAAAAATATTTCTGACAAATTAATAAAGATACAATAAAATTAATAGGACATAAAATATAGATAATAACATTCTCTATATCTACAGCTTTTGTAATGTAATCACTAAACCGGAAACGGATGTTCACTTTTGTCAATTTTTAAATTATTTCATAAACGGTGCGAATAAGAAAAAAATATTTTAGATAAATAGTCGAGTATATTATTATCTATAATTTATTCCCCATACATGACATCTCGTTTTTTTTAAATAGTACTCACCTCATCATATTAAAAATTACAATAGTAATGTATGGATCTCCATACCGTTTTCATTCAAATAAAATACAGAGAATCTATTCATTTTTTATTTGTTGTATTAAAAAAAGTCGATCAATTGATCATTTGCGGATTGTTTTACATAGGTATTACTGTTATGAGAACATTACGTAAAATAAAAGTGGTTTTATGAAAAATGATCAAACCACAAAAATAATACATATATGAACTATATTTTGAACGATTTCAAACAACTGACAATTAGTGAGATCTACTGTCGACAGAACTGCTAGTAAACAACTGCATATATACACATATCTATTACAAATCATCAATTATTAGAACATCACACAATACAAAGCTAATAAACTAAAAATCCGCAATACCTATCCTTCCACGACCCAATAGCAACCGGGGCAATATTTCATGCATGTACACGGATAGAATTGTTTTTCACCCACCACACAAGTGTAGTACAGCTAGAATGCATGCTATCTGAACGGTATCACACAAGACTATCGAATACATGTCCAATAAATTTCAAACGGTGGCCTGTAGCGAGCATATTTCTGTTTTCACATAAACACGAAAATTGCGGACATTGTTGTGAATAATGAATTAACAAATAATAGAGACGCGGATGGCTTGTATGGTGCATACACAAACACGTCTATACTCTATATGTGTACAGAGGGTGCCACAAGTTATCATACATTCTAGAAAATTGTTATTCTGAATATCTAGCTTTTCTTTGGAAACAAAACTGGCGTATATGAAAAAAAATTAGTGGATATTGAAGACAAAGACTAAATATCTAATAATTTGACTTAAGACTTTAGGAGGGGGGGGGGGGGTTTTCTCCGGGTGTCATCCTCAATGGGGTGACACCCGTGTAATATGTTAAAAAATATAGCCTATTTACTTTTTGAATCAGTTTGGGATTTTGATATGTTGTTCGAGTACATACAAGGTATAATATATAAAAAAAAATTGTGATTGCTTTGCGAATACAAGTTTTTTTATTTTTAAATTTTATAAAACATTTTTTCTGGTTTACTATGTACAGAGGATTATAATAAAATTACATCTAATGAGTCATAAGTACCTCTATAATATATTTCAAGCACCTTCAAATTCGACTGACAGATTATCAAAAAAATATATTTTTTTGAAAACAGAATAGAATGTGACTTCCAAAAAAATAATCAGCCAAATCCATGTAAAGGCATGTTTTGCATGCTTACCCGGCTATAGCCTTTATAAGTTGACAAGCATTTTGAATGGGAAATACATTCTGATGTATTCTCTGTAGATTTGTATTCGAATTTAGAACAGTGGTACTTCTACTAACTAAAATACAGTTATATGTTTTATATGGCATATATGAATAGCACCACTGTTTCAATACCGTTGTTTTTACTTAACTCTGATATCCTGTTCAAAGTGATTGCTAGCTAACAAACTATTCAATTTCTTTATAATACCGGACATTAGTTTTGCTAATTGTAAATCTGAGTATCTTTTCATTGCTCTAGTTTTCGACACACTTAGGAATAAAGAAGCACATTCAGGTTAACTAGAAATACTTGTTACCCCTAGTGTATATACCATAGATACTAAAGAGTCATTACATCTGCATTGAAACACAATTCTCTGTACAATATTTGTAACTGGCACATTCACCAAATCGTAAATATCGTTATCGCATATTATGGACTGCTGTAATTATGTTTTATTGCATCAAACTCACACGTCAATATACGTATATTGTATATAGTATATATACAAATACGCATATACCTTAACTATATTGCGACCATTTCCTTTTAATTATTATTACAATTAGACATATTATGCAATATTAATTATAATATCTGAACGTATATATTTGATTGAATATTATAATGTGAAGCCGGTATTAATACAGTTAAATTAATTGTGTTGCAATTAATTTTTATTTATTCGAACATTAGTGTATTAGATTAGTGGCGCTTTAGTATGTAAGCCATTGGTCACCAAACTACGGCCCTCCAAAGTTTTTCATCCGGCCCCTGATTTTTATATATAAATATTTTTTATACATGTATAAGAAATATTAATTTTATATAATTTAAGGATTTGATATAAATATGGGTATTTATCTACATTTTAATAGATATTTTCCATTATTTTCGATATATACTCTATTTACAAAGCTAATTGCACATATAAATAAATGTTCTAATAGGATTCCAGCAAGAATATTTTTCGTCCGGCCCCCATGTATAAAAAAAAATTCGATCCGGCCCGTTTCTCGAAAAGTTTGGTGACCCCTGGTGTAAGCGAAAAGGATAATTGCATAAAATAAAATTTCTGAATTCAACACTGTTGTACATGAGGCTCAAAAATTTTGATCCAATATGTAACTATAAAAACTAGGTTTGATTATCACTTTAACTAAACATCGAAAAATTATTTATAAATTCGTGCAATTTCTTATCAAATTTTTTTACAGAAAGTTAAAAAACATTGAGCATATACATACATAAATCAAATCTATAAAGTTTTATTTATATTTATATAAAAGTTTAAAGAAAATTACATCAAGGGAGATAAAGTAAAAAAATGTTGACAAAAATTTAACAAAATTCAGCAAATAAGCAAATAAAATTATAAAATCGATAAACACAACGTCAAACAGCATGTCTTACATAACGATATCTTAATAACCGAGGAGAAAAAACATAAAATCTTAAAGTTCATTTTAAAACTGAACATTCAGAAACTTCATTCGAACACAAACAGATTTAACTATGTGAAAAACTCTCAAATAACCCTTTTAATCCACGTTGCTTTCATGCGGATCTCCATAAAACGCTAGAATAATGAAAGAAAAATAACGGAGTTCGAAATAACATCAACTCAGTGGAAAGTCTTGTATGAGGGAAAATGACATCCTTTAATATACAAACTTATTATTTAATAAACAATAAACTTTTAATATAACTACTTTTGCATGTAATTCATACTAATATTATAAATGCGAAAGTGTGTCTGTATGTCTCTCTGTCTGTTTGTTACCTTTTCACAGCTAAGCCGCTTTACCGATCTTGATGAAATTTGGCAGTAACATAGCTTGCATCTCGAGGAAGGCCATAAGCTGCTTTTTGGTTTTGTTCGATCCAACGGGGAAAATATCACGGGGGCGGGAGTTTTAGGGGGGGGGCAACCCTCTATCTCGCATAGGAGCAGAGATATTTATGATTTTGTTTAATGAATGAAAACCAAAAATAAGAAAAATTTAATATTTCACCCCCTGTTCTGGTCTTAAAAAGAACGTTAAATAACATAAAAAATACCCCTTAATTCAAAAAGTAGATACATTTTCTTTCAAAATTTGAATCAATGAATAGTCACTAATTATCAGTGACTATGAACTATTCAGCACTGTGAAAGAGTGAAAAGTAGACAACTGCTTATCAATGGATAATCACTGAACAAATCAATGAATAGTCACTAAACAAATCAGTGAATAGTCACTGAACAAATCAGTGGATCGTTGTTAATATGGCCAAAATCACTGGTTTATCAGTAAAAACTGATATAGCCCACTGTTTTTCAGTGATTTTTAAGTTCACTGAGAAGAGAATATTAGTCTAAAAACGACAAAATTTGATAACTTTAAAATTAAGTAAATTTTTTTTAAATCTTCAGTCGGTTTCTTTTCGATCTCGTTTCCTCTGAAATTTAGTCAATGAAACCTAAGCATGCAGCACTATAATCAGGAGAAAGTGCAGTTAAAACCCCTAATCAATTACGTATCACAACTGGTCCTGAAAAACCTGACAATCACCGCCACTGTCCGAGGATTAGATTTTACTTCAGTGACCCGAACCATTTCTAAAACGCTGATAAATGCGCAAGATTAGCCTAGCCCTGTTGTCGCTGGCGATTAGTTTTATTGTCTCTACTGATTACCGACAGAGTAATTGTTTGCCGAGACACTCTTCAGATGTGTTTCTTTAACAGAGTGTAAATATGAAAAGATAAAAACTTTTATTCAGCGGCCAACTCTAATGGATACCGCATTAAAGAAATTATAACTTCTTAATGGTATTTCAAACTGTGTATAATTAGTTTTTTTCTTATATAACTTTCATGTCTTGAAAATTTCTTTTCTAATTAAGATCAATTTTACACGTTTTTAATTTTTTGGGTTAATTAATATTATCTAAAGAATACTTTTTTTGCTGTATCGTTTTGAATACAATTTATATATATATATTATTTATCTATTTAAAACAATTTTATGTAAGTTTTAATCATTATTTCTGAAATCTTTAAATCAAGTTAATTAATTAAAATAATTTGCAATCTGAAATTTGTGTCTCTAATTCTGATGCTCAAAAGTTTTACATAAGTTAGTACTTTACTATGAGTACGTTTACACAGCGCCGTTATACCGGTTTTACTTTAACCGATGTAGTTAAACTGTTTTAAGCGGTGCTGTTTACACATACGAGAATAAGTTCCGTCAACTGGAATTATAATTCCGATTGGATGTATGCTTTAAGTTTGATAGCGTACCAACAAGAAATCCTTCTTTACGTCCCACGAATCACGTTTTCTTTTGTTTTCAATTTCTTCGTCTCAGGTGTTTAACCATATTTTAACTGACGACGCTATTTCAAATGTTAATGCAAAGTACATTACGATGAAATCCCTATACCTACTCCGTAGATACTTACATTTTTGGGGGTTGGCTAAATAGATATAACTATGTCCACGCATTTTTATTCCGTCTCTATTATGGTTTAGTTATGCTATACTTGTAGGTCAAGAAGAATAGCATAACTAAACCTATGTTAGTTATGTCAGGTGTAATGCGCCATCTACACGCATTTTTAAACCCAGTTTTACTACATCGGTTAAAATAAATACCGGAATAACAGAGATGTGTAAACGTACTCTATATGTATCAATTTTATTATGTATAATAGAAAATGGGGACATAACAATTCCTAATACATTCTCCCTTAATATACCTATGTAGCCTTTATATTTATGAATATAATAATGTACTTTCAATAATTTTCATTTTTTAAACAATGCCATCAAACGTCTGATATTTTATTTTATAAAATATGCATAACACCAACGCTATTTATTTTGAAAACATTATACGAAATAAAAATTTGGAGTTGATTTAATTCACCCTTTTATTATTAACTACCTAACCGTAAATAAAGGATTAAAATTCTTCGAAATTCCCTCACAAAGTGCTGCCTTGTAAATATGTAAACCGAATTTAAAGCTAGTTTCATAAATATTTATTTTCAGATAATGAATAATTAAATAAAAACAAACGATATTTTCCCACCAATTAATTTAATCTTGTTAAAGCGAAAATTGTTTTCACTGTATGGGAATATGCGCACGTTATAAAATATAAAAAATAATATAATTTTCGTTGAAATATAAATTATAAACATACATCACTGTGTGAATATTTTATACTTTGTTTATTTTATATTGAGCCTCCGTCCATACAATGTTTATTTGTGAATTACAGTTATAGTATACTGTTATATTTCTGTTATTATATACATCATTTTAATAATTTAATATTTTATTTCATACCTTTATTACATTTTTATGAAAATTATAAAATAATAATGATGTACAATTAAAAAAACATTATGATAACTAAAATTTCTCAGATCAGTAGTATTTCTAGGGGGGGGGGTGACCCCGAGACGGAAATCGAGAGTGTCACCCCTCCCTCTCCTCTACAAAAGTCAGTAGATTTTATTTTTTGCACATTACCTGTAAATTTTAACGAGAGGAAATAATATCTATTTTTTAATAAATTGAACGGTTGTTACCCTTTATAAATTTTCAATGACCAAAAAAGTCAATTGACTTTAATTTTTTATACATTTTACCCCCTGAAAGCTTTAAAGAACAAAAAAAGAGGTAAATAGGATTTATTTTTTAACATATGAAACGGGTATCACCCCCTTCAGGGTGTTACCTGTGGCGGACTGCCCCCCCCCCACACGGTCCCATTAGTGACGCCACTGAGTAAGATCTTATTGTAACAGTCATATAATATTTATATTAAGAAACATAGTATCAAAAGAAAGAGATAGAAAATGTTTGGGATATACTTGCCCTTTTTTAAACAGGACTGTCTATTTCATTTTTAATAGAAAAAGATATAAATATATCCCAAACGCCACCACATCGTTCTCACTGTTTTGGAGAAATATTACAACATTATGTTAATACAGAATGTGCGGTCCATGTTCTATGTCTATGGATATAACGACATACCTACATATTTATCAATAAAAGTATAGGATAAGCTCATTTTCAGAACCTAAGGTAAAGACTTATCTTTAATTTTCTCCTACCCTGTTTGCTTCTGGTACAAATTAAATTATGTTAACATAAAGAGTCATATAATCTACAAAATTAATCAAAAAAAAGATATAGAGAAATAAAATTTTTTGAAATGAAATAATTCTTTGTGCGTATAAATAAAGTAAAAACACAACCACCGAAATTAAATGAAGTTGTATTAATCTCACGTTAAAATCTAAACTGGTGCTTTTAAATTCACAAGCAAACCTCTTACGGATCTTGCAATCCACTGCATAAGATTCAAGACTTCTGAACTACTACTCCACCTTTATCTTGTAAACATAAACGACTCACGACAGAACTGTCCCAGAAGAGCAGCGACGGCTGCACAGAAACGGTGAAGATGAATCGTACAGGGTGGAAAGGTGTGGAAGAACAACTCAGGGTTTCAGAGAATTCTGTACGTTTTCTATGTGCTGGAATTTACACTTATGAAATATTGATTTTTGTATTCATATTATAATGAAACTAGTAAATTGATAAAACGTATTCATAATAATATAATATAATCATTAATAAGTTATATGAAGATTAATCTAATTAAATAAATTATATTATTTATTTAATATTTAATATTTATTCGATTATTTTATTTCATACCCCAAGCAAGCTTGGAAATGTATTCTACTCTCGGCCTATCATTTTTTCGTATCGAAATTGATAAAATGAGCATTGTATACTAAATTGCTTCAGTAACCCCCTTAAAAGTTTACATTTTCTGAATGAGAACATTACAGTCCCCATATTTATTTAATTTAATATCGATTGGTTTTAATTTTCTATCATAAAAATATAAGCAAAGTTCAATTTGTACATTTTGACCCATTTTTACACCACGGCAACACACTACAGATCGCAAAACGTAATAAATCAACAGCAATCCTTTTAAATTCACTTCATCTACTATCAGAATAGAACCCTATTAAAACTCGGATAACTAGAAGTAAGGAAATTTGCATTTTATGTAATGAAAAAAATAGGATTTTTACGATACAAAATTTATCAATTTTTAGTACTCTGGTAGTTTAAAAATGATCCGCTAGAGTGATAGCGGCGCGATAGTCGCGCGGAGATTACTGACATATTATTATTTAGTATTTTATACACGTTGTTCTTTATTTTAATTATTTTATTCAAGATATGACTTTTTGCAATTTATAATAATTGAATGTTTATCTCGAGTTTTGTTTAATAATGTTACACCAAATCAAGATACAATTTGGTAAGTTTACATTTTTAGGTTGATTAAAGTTTCTTTATACTTTTGTAATAAAAAATGAGGTTGTCATGAAATTAAAAAAATTATTTTTTTGAAAATAAACATTTTGTAATTATTTTAAATCTTGTTTCATGGTCTGGACTATTTATTTTTTTATTTTATGAAATTAAAACACTTGTACAATATATGTTATGATTATTTTTTAAAACCTAACCCTATTTTTTTCTTATTCAAACTTATTGATATTTTTATATTTTAATTTTTATACCGTATTTAATTGAAGATGACAACCTTATTAATTAATGCATTTAAAAGTTAGAGGGGTGTGCATTTTATGGCCAGGCCATGTTATTTTTAATTGCACTTGTGAATATAAGTGATTAAATATAATTATGTTATGTACTTTAGCAAACTCAAGAACTAATTAAAAACATTACAATTAGTAGCAGTTTAAATATTATCGAATAAGTGACAGCACAATATATTCTCAAATAGAATCAATATGTTTGGAATAATACTAACAAACCGAAGTTTGTATAAAAGCGTTTTAGCTAAAAACTTAAAATTTGATTTCATCGATATTTTATATGAACCGTACCAATACCAATTCGGTTTACTTTTATAGATTTATGAATATTATAAACATGAATTGGTACTCAATTGGTGAAATTCTTTTCAGAAAAGAAAACACAAACATTTTATTTTTATCAATATAGGTACTATACAAAACTGTCCTTTTCTTATAACTTCACTAACCTATAAGCTTTTCATAAAAAAAATATGTGGAGAACCATATATGACTTCAATTTTTCATAATCATTTTTTAATATACAAAATGAAAACCCTTAGACAGAGCCAGCCTTAGCAAGTCTGGCGCCCTGGGCGAGATTTAATTTTTTCCCTGGTTTTTAGTATTCTTTACAATCGTGTTATCGTGCTAAGTAACTTCATACTACTATCTTTTTTTTTAAATGGTAGATACCTACTACTTTTTTTAGAGATGTTCTTATTTTGCACACAAAGTACGTATATATATACGCTTTTATGTGTTTACCGGTTTGCAAAACCCTGCATCGAAGAATAACAGGACGGTTTGTTAAACATCAGCGCGGAGTGCTGCTGAATATTAAACATCATTCAACGGCAAACACCAACAAACACCGTACGCTTATTTCCAAGCGCTGCTGTACCGAAAATTTCATTACATCGTGAGACTCGAGTATGTTTGGTTTTAACTCAAATAAACAAATTCATATTTAAGCTCTGCACAAGCTATGATGAGGTATTTTGAATTGGCTTTTGGTTGGTTAATATTTATCGATATATTGCTGGTTGAATAGGTATGCTAGAGATTAGAGATACTACAGTGGAAATTATGACAGCGTGATTTCTAGTCCAACCGTGATGCGATTTATTAAAAAATTCATTTACTTTTTTAATAATAAAATTGATTATACATAATGTAATAATATGAAGTATATTGCACACTTTCAAGCAGGCTCTAAAAAAATCTTATGAAAATTGTTAAAATGAGCATTATATATTCAATTTTTTCAGTAACTCACTTAAAAGTTTACATTTTCTAAAAGAGAACATTACAGTCTCCATATTTACTTAGTTTAATATCGATTGATTTTATTTTTCTGTTATAAAACTATAAATAAACTTAAATTTGTTAATTTCATCCCATTTTTAAGTGACGGCAACACACTACAGGTCGCAAAACATAATAAATCAACAGCAATCCTTTTGAATTCATTTTATCTATTATTAGAATAGAACCCTATTAAAACTCAGCCAAATCGGATAACTAGAAGTAAGGAAATTTGCACTTTATTTTTACTATAACCTGGGAAAAAATTTTCAATCTGAAGTGATCAAATCAGATTTAGGATAGATCTGCATTTTGAAATAAAATCATATTTTTTCACTGGTTTTTTATCTGTGGAGACCTGCAAAGATATACAACGACCTACAAAGATATACAACAATCTACAAAGATCTCTAAAGATCGTTGTAAATCGTGATAGAGATTCAAACGTTTGCAACGATCTTCAGAGATCTTTGTAGATCTTTGCAGGTCTCCACAGATCAAAAACCAGTGAACAAATATGATATTGTCTCAAAATGCAGATCTATCAAGATCTGGTTTGATTACTTCAGATCTTAATTTTTTTCCTGGGAAATATCTCTAATGTTCCTATACATACTAATGTAGAAGATTTTTCGTTCAGTTCGAAGCGGTTAAAGCGAAGCCCTAAATAACAGTGCTGCTACGATGAGCATGTATAAATGTTAGTAGTACAATGTAGTAACAATGTGCCACAGTTGTTTTGCAAGTATTTTGCATCAAATGTTGTCTTTTTGTGTAACTATAGAATCAGATTAACTGCATAAAGTTCTTGTACAGTGGTGGCCGCTGTTATATTATAAAAGAAATATGATCAAATCTCTTTGATGAAAAAGGTTACAGTGTAATTAGTGAACTTTTATAATATTTATCTTCATAATATTTATTTGATCATATAAATTCTCATTGACAGTTGCAGCTATACAATTCTTAATAATTGAATATGAACCTAATCGAGTATTATATGATAATCCTCTTATTAATAATAGAAACCGCAATATTCGGTTGCAAATTCAAACCTAAATCGCGTCAATTGACGAACATGCTCGCATTGATAATCAATACATCAAAAATAATTAAAATGTCCTCAGATAATAATGAGAAAATATTATGAAACATTTTACGTAGTATACACTATATACATCATGGAAACAAAACACGACTTGATAAAGATTTTTTTAGTCTTTTAATGTTAAATCTTAGGTTTTCATAAAATATTAAAAGCCACTAACTACTGGTGAAAACCGCATTGAAATCGGTTCAGTAATTCCCGAGTCTATAAGCCTCATAAAAACGAACATTCATTTTTATACATAGATATAATGTTTCTTACTTTTTATTCATCCTGTATAACAGCAAAGAAGAAACCCAAAGACCACGTTATTAAATTGTTCCCTTTTATTCACTATTTACATATTTCAAATTAATTCATAACATAAAAACTAAAACAAATGAACAAAACATGACAAGGAATATAAATAGCTGGGTACTATTTGCTGAGATACATATTCGTCTGCCATTTATTACACCTTGTTGCAAGTGTTTATAGTGTTTACAGAGGATTACTGACCTTCAAACGTGTCGGGTCGCGGATGATAAAGGAGTTTACAGTTATCCTGGATTACGGAACTGACTCTGGATCAAAAGGACTCTTCTCAAGAATGCCAAAGCTCAGTGTATAACATCTGTAACATTTAATTGAAATGTATATCTGTTTTGATGATATAATTAGATATTATGTGTACTTTGCTAGAATGGTACTGCATCGTATCGTTTACAGAACATTAGGTAGCTTTGGCGCAAAATCTTTAGTTTAGTCTAAGAAGTGTTAGTTTAAATTAAGTTAAATGAGTAAAATCAAATAAGGTACTGACACCAGTCTTGGATATGACCCCAGTAATGGCTATTTTTTAATTAAATGTACTGAATTAGAAATATTTTTTGGTCGACAAATTCCATTAAATTTTTTTATATATGTAATATGAAACAATAAATAATCAGTATTCAAGTATTTATACTCATACCATGTTGGGAAATTGGTTGTGTGGACCTCAAGGGTCGAACCACGGCTTGTTTTATTATTTTTTCATACCGAAATCAGAAAATACGAACACATAACCCATAATAAATAGAGTTTAATTCATTTAAAAAAATATTTATTGCATAGTTTTTTTTTTAAACAAAGCACTTTTGTATTCAATTTAATATCTCAAAATGAAGTTATAATGCATTATGGGTTTAATGCACGTATACGATAAAAAGACAATAAATGTATATTCTAATATCATTTTTATGATGTATTTTAAAATTAAGAAGTTAAAATAGTTTTAAAATAAATAATAAATATAGAGCCATATGCGAATACACATATCACAATTCCTAATAACGCAAAATGGAATATGAATATAAAGCACAAAGGTGGAAACCGCCCCAGGCCAACAATGTTGATGTACAATTTATTGACGAATAATTTCGGAAACGTAATATTAGATAATAATATTGATTTACGAGGCCGGATCTCGTTCCAATATCGGTGAGTTTTTGTACAGGGGGAGTTCTCTCGTGATAAAGATTCATACTTCTATCTCGCTTCTTCCCCCACATTTATTACTGCATTCGAATCATATTAGTTCAAATGCGGTAATTTTTTTATGGACTACGTATTAGATATATGGTTGTCTATAAATTTGGACTATGATTAAGGAAATGAAAAGTATTTTAAAAAAACATTTATATTTTAATTTACATTTATATTGAATAAGTATATGTATTTCTCAAAGAGGCCAGTGCGAAAATATTCACACATTTTCGTAATGACTGTAAAGCTGAGCAGAAAAAAATGTAAAATAGTTAAATATTAAATATTTTCAATTAACTTTATTTAATTGATATTTACTAAACTTTAACTTATTTTTTGTCAACATGTAAACAAAAAAAAAACATTTTATTTTTCTTATTCTAAAGATATAGCGACATAAAGGACCTTTGTTTAGTAAATGAAAGAAAACTAAAATACTAGGAGGTTACATTCCACAAGTAGTACTTTGTCTGCAAACTCCAGTACTTTTACAAAACATATTTGATTCTCTTTCTTTATATTGTTTACATCAATGTTGTCTTTTTCAATCAATATTTGTCTTAGTTAATTAAATTTAGTTGAATTGTTTAGTTATTTTTTATCATTGAAGCATTTTTACTTATATTTTACAATATGTACATTGTACAGTTAAAATTAGATTTTAAAGGAAATTTTCTCGTACCATTTATTTTATTAGCTATTATATTATTTAAGAAGCATAATTGATACATTTAAAAATTAATTCAGTACAGGTGCCATTCCACTGGTTTGGCTATACATTTTGACGTGCCACATGCCTTGGTATAAAAAATAAAAATAAATTTGTTATTGCCAAGCATTAGCTTCTGATCCCCTACCTCTACCCCGTAAAAAATATTTTTTCAAAAAATTTGCACATTTTTACTAGAGGGTATCATTTTAAATGTTCAGTAAAAATTTCAAGTTTCTAGCTTATATAGTTTACGAGATATTTTGCTTTGACTGAAAAGGACAGACGGACGAACGGGCGACAAAGTGAGATTAATAGGGTTTCTTCGGAACCCTAAAAATTAACCTTTATAATTATTATATTTCATTTCATTTTAATCTTACAGTTTATGTTCTAATAAATCAAAGTAAAAAGCGTCAAAAATAAATTTTAATGTTAACGCTAATTTTCTGAGATCATGTCAAATTTAACTCACGCAATAATAATTTATTTAACTCGAGAACTCGAACAAATAACTTTTAGCCAGGAACTCGCCAAAAACTGTAAACCATGTTTTTAATCGTAACTTTTACCAGTGTAGAAGTTAAATAAAGGAACAACGAAGGGCGTCGCGCAAATGACCGGCGGCAATAAGGGGGCAAACAGGGGGCGGAAACAGACAGAGGAAAGAGTAACAACTGCAAGGGAGAGACACTGCCACCACTCTCTCATACCGTCATTGTTGCAAACCTTTAGAAGTCAGATTAAAGTATAAAATGTAAAAAATCTGTTGTGGCCAGTTTGGTCTTTCTTATACAATTCTTTATGTTTCTCTGTTTATTATTTTATTATATACATACAACATAATATAATGTTATATTAAATACATAGAACTGCACATTTGTTTATTCAAAAGACTTACAACAATTAAAGTAAAATTTAAATAAAATCAAATAAGAATAAATATCATTGATCAGCTAATATGAAAATTGATACTCTTTCATTCAAGCTTTCATAAAAAATCACTGATAGGATTTAATCATAATATAAATATGACGTATACTTATATAGTACAGTTGGTAACAATGCACTCCTTTTATTTCGCTCTCTCTCTCTATCCATTTCCCCACCCCCTCACACTCACACTCACTTTTTATCCCACATGAAGAGCACCCGGGAAAGCAGTTTCATAGAGTAATAAACAGATGGCGTGCAAACTTTTAATAAATCAACTGCCCTCATAACATCTTTTTTGATGAACCGAATTTTTTCCTCTCTCTCCTGAAACCACTGCTCGAATGTATATTATGTGAATTTTAATTTATTAGCTTATTTTTTATATCATTTTATATTCCTAGGTAGAGGTTTAGAGTTCATGTTTTCATTTGATTTATTGTTTGCGTTTAAGCATGAGCATTAAATATTTAAAAAATTAAATATAGATAAAATGTACATATACGTATTTTTTTGCTTTATAGGTACGGTACACATTCCATACTGTAAATGTTCGTACCTACTGTTAAACGATATACATACTTTTAAAAAAAGTGACCCCATTATAAATTTTTAATTTTTATGGAAAAGACAAAACTGGTTACAATTAACGTATTTTATACAATTACATAGTTTAAAAAGCCTTACGTAAGTAACACTTTGCATTCGTATGGTTTAACGGACCCCCCTTTCGCCTAAAGCTTTACGTTATTAATAAACTCTCCCTGCAATATGTATACATAAAATATATACCTTCATCTTATTTTATGTTTACAAATACACGTACGAGTAAATTAAAATTTTCAGATGACATCTTATCAGTTCAGAATACAAACAAAATAAATTTAATTAAAAGCGGCTTACCGTATAAGTCTATAACGTCTAAATATACACTCTAAAACAGAATGTATATTAATACGAATAAAATTATAAAATATAAATCTTCCCCCCTCCATTAAAAAAATGTTAAATAACATACAAAAAATAATCTAATCAGAATGTGGAAGCAGATTATTGCTAAATCTTATAATAAACGCAAGTACACTTCCTTAGCGAGAGTTATTAAACTATTCTTACATGAAAGATATACCTACCAAAGAATATACTAAAATATTTTGGATTATTATTTATTATTTTTGTTGGTAATGAAAATCTAATGAAAACCTAATATTCTGTTAATTCGTTTTACATTCAAATGTAATTCCAAAATCCAATTTTACAAATTCCATCATTTCAGAATCACTACATAAAACAATAAGAATAAAAAACATACATTTAAAATCAAAATAGATTTATCTACTGATGTAAAGATTTAAGTAAATTAAATTCTACCTAAACTTAAGTTATTCATCATATGTAGGACCTATTTCAGCAACAAAAACGAGTCCAATTTAATGATCTCTAATAATTATATTCGAGTTTCGGGTTAAGGGAAAACAGTTTCCCTTCCGGTAGATTGTTTTTAAGTTGATTCCCGTCTCCACTACCCACAGAACCTTCAGGGGGTACGCGGTGACAGTGACGGGGGTATATGTAAGGGGATGCAGATCTGGGTGAATGATTCAACGCCAGTGGCACCCGTTGAAATAAAAGCTAAAGTAAGATTTTACCTTCTTAACAACCCGCTTGCAAGATTTCATGAAATTCTACTTTATATCTTGTTCTTACATTTAAGTTCTTAATGTTCTGTACCAAAATTGGAAAAAGGAATACTTATGTCCGGTTTTATAAACGAGCTAACAAAAATTGCAAGCACTTTCAAATGAGATTTCAAACCTATGTGACAGTTATTTTGAAGTTTCATGAAGTGTTTAAGAAGTTTCGCGCACCAACGGTATTAAAACAGTGGTGATATTATAAAAATTATTTTATACGGTCAGAGTCACTAACTGCTCTAAATTCCATAACTAATCCATAGATACTAACACATAATTTATACCCCATTTGATAGTGCTTGCAAGCTTGCAAATTTGTTAGCTCATTTATTTATAATACCGAACATTATAGAATCAATAATGTGTCTGTCTATCTATCTGTGTCTGAGATACAAAAATAAAAATTTAAGTTTTTGACGCTTTTTAAAGGAAGAAAATGGGTAACTAAAAAAATTCTATTCAATCCTGGTGAATTGGGTATCATCGTTCAACGAATTTTCAAAAAAATCGTGAAAACTATTTAAATTTATTTGTCACTTGTCCATTTCTCCGAAAGTAATAATGAGAAAAATCTAAAAAAAAATGGGATTATATCTTGTTATAAATATTTCAAGATCAAAAAGAAAATATCAGCACTCACCTCACTTACAAATTTTTAAATACGTGCTATTTAAAAAGAATTATTATTATGATAGTATTTAAACTGCTTCTACATATTACAATCACAATATTTTAAATTGTTTCTTAACTTTGCTTGTAAAGTTTGTGTTTACTGTCATATGCAACTATAAAAATCGAATAAGTTGAAGAAACTATAAGATACGGAACACTAATACCAAGACTTGACTCGCACTTGACAAATAATCCTTAAAATATTTATTGAAGTTTATGATAAAAACCTGAAAAAAAATGTACACCAAAATTTACTTCAACAGAAAAGCTTTTCAAATCCACTTTAAAACAATTCTTCGATTTATACTTTGTACTAAAGCCGTGTACTTTTCTATACCGAAAAAAAAAACACAGCAAGATATTTTAAAGTTATTAAATGACCAAGAGGGATTCAAACTAAATTAAAATGAATAATATAATATAATATCTACAATATAATATAATACTTAAAACAATTTTTTAATACGCATCTAGTTATTTTTTCGTATATTTTCAACTTTTTGACAATTTTAATATAAATCTAAAATTTTCTGCTATGCAAATGTCAAAATGACATTTAAAACGTCAAAGTGAGATTTAATATGTCAAAATAAATAGCGGTTAAAAATAAATCATGACTTTTTTAAAGCAAATTGAGATAAATCTTTTGAAATAAAACCAAGAGAAATAATTCAGTTCTGCCATTTTTTTTAATTAAAATGTTTATGTCCCTGGACTCAAATGATTCCTTTAGACAGCCATTTTTGTCATTATTTGTAAATAACATAGTATTATCTGAAAATAAAGCTGTAAAGTTGTGAAAAATATAAATATAATATACCCTGAAAAAAATATTGTATATTATATTTGTGAAACGCGTCCAACAACATGAATTCATAATAGTAATGAACGAAAGTAAAAATTCTTTTAACTTTTAATGCACATTAAATATTACAAAATTTTAATTCTCATCATCTGAAACTTTTATCCAAAAACCCCCGCTACCCGGAGGCTGATAAAACATATTTGATATTTTTATTAATGAGCCAAAAATATTCCATTTGATCTTCCACAATGGACGTCACTGTTTTCCGTCGCATAATATCATGTTCCACGAGAATTCGTCCAAACAACGATCGGCTAATTGCGTTAGCTCACGTCGCGGTGCCCTCGATTTCTGTTTAATATTAGTTAAGCTCTATTTACTATGCATGTGATGGAGTACGCGCAAGTTTTACTTAACGATATGTTTAAAAATACACAGCCTTCTAGATCGGCCCGTTTCCGCATTATGGTAATCACATTATTGTTGTTATGCTACAATAAATATTTGTGGATAAAATGCTTAACATGTTTAAATATTCATGAAATTCAAATTTATATTCTTTATCAAATACATAAATTTTATAAGAATGTATTTGGATGTTATTGTTAATCATGATTTAGTGGTTGTATGCAACAGTCATTAGAATAAGAATGTCATAACTAATTTAAATTATATCATTAATATCTTAACTAAAGACTATGGATACATACTCGTAAGAACCAATGCTAGTGTTACCAAAATTTTACGGTGGCAATATTTTCTTAAATGTCACAATCGTCATTTCCATGCATATTATCCCAGAGGCGTCAGATAAAAATTTATAATATGCAAATATGCTTTAAATTACAATTGAATTTAGTATGTATGAGAGATGATAGTTCCAAATAGACGTTTATCTGTTAATCAATTATCATTTAAATACTTTTAAAGACAATACAAAAAATTTATTATTAATTAATTTTATAATTTAAAACAATTGATATTTATTTTAAAATCTGAATGATACGCCAATGACTCGTGGAGCGATATGGTAACAACGCTAGGTTTGTGTTATTTGTCCTTTATCTTTCCTTGTCTTAGATATTCTGCACTAATGTATCAACCGACAGACATATCACTTTTTAATGCAGTTTCAATCAAAATAAAGTTAAAAATATTATAGCAAATAGCTCATAGCTATAATTTAACAAAATACTTTCTGTAAAAAACCCTTTCCGGTTTGGTTGAAAAGAGAATGATTATAATTCTGATTTTATTGAAAACTAGCTGTGCCCGCGGTTTTGTTCGCGTGAACTATGGAATTATTGTTTAAGTGTTTTGAAAACTATAGTTGAATTATTTTAGATCTTTTTATTCTACACAGTTCTTTACTACAGTACCTATATTGTTCAATATTTAACAGTTTAGACAACGTATTGCAAAAGAGCGCGCTGGCGATAAACTTTTTTCCGACTTGAGTTTATTAGATACAAAAGTCGGTATTTTCTTCCTGAACCCATTTTACAAAAAAAGTTTTTTTTTAGAATAAAAAACATATTACTGTATTATTTACGTCATAGTTATAAAATACAGCAGTTTTTTTGGGTAGGTAATTAATGCTTGTAATTTTTCTGTCCCAAAACTAATTTAATTAATTAAACTGTTTTATGTAAAAAGCGCCCTTGGCACTATTTCTACTAATCACAGAACATACATTTACTAGATAATGCAACTAATTTGCATACACGGAACTCTGTCACTATTATGACAAAATTATGTGACATGAAAGTGTGCAATCATAATAAATCATTCAATTTTATTTTCTCCATATTTTTGTAAATGAATTATAATAAACTTATCTAATTTGTACTCCCTATTAAAAAGTAAGAATTAATTAACCGTGCTAGGTTTTACTTAGGGTTGCACACACAGATTAAAATTAGATTAGTCTTGGTTTTTGTAACTCTCGATCTCGTTTTATAAAAAATTAATCCAGTCTCGTACACGTGGCCGTTACTGCGACCAAGAAATGTCTCGGTCACATGTGTATTTTTTATTCATTTAACAAAAATAAGGTACTGGCACCAGTTATGGCCGCTATAAGAGCAAGGTTTACAGTTTTTGTGATTGACGGACTTCTTTTTTGTAATTCTCATGAACTCATCTTACTAATAAAACAAGTAACTCTTTATTATAAATTTTAATAAAGAGTTACTTTATAAAATTTATTATTATAAATTTTAAGTTGGCATCGTATCAGCTCACCCCGATCTTATCTCACCGAGATCGAGAAAAATCTTACTGGCGGGCTCGGCCGCGTAAAACTGTCAAAAATTCGAAATTACGTATTATTGATCAATTTTCAATGATATTTTATAAAAAACTTTTTCATTTTTAACTTAATTTTCTTAAATCATAATTCTTTAGTTATATAAAAAATATAATGTACATAAAAAGTATATAATAGCCATCACATGAAATATAAAGAAACTTTTTATCCTTTAAGAAAACATAAATAACAAGAAAATTGTAAAAAAATAATTTCATAACAAAAACAATATCATCTTCATTATTTGCAAATTTCTAAAGATAATCCTAACCTAAAACTGTTAGAATATATTATTATACAGATTAAAGAAGCTCTCCTGTTAACGTTATAAAATGAAGTGGGGACATAAAGTGCTTCGCTTTTAGCGGACGAAACCGACAACAGCTAAATGACCCTTAATGGATCGTCTAGAATGACATTAATTATTTATCCTGTAACATGAAACACAGACTGTCTATACCAGCGCAATATTTACGCAAATATTATTTTGTGTTTCTCTAAGACAGTAGCGAAATGGTTTATTAAATGTTTATGTTATGTTAAAACATTTTTAGTGTGTTATACTCGTTAATATATACCATAGGGTAAACCTATCTAAATTACGGGACGATGAAATTAATAATATAAAGAAAATAACATGAATGATGATTTCATAAAGTATTTTATAAATAAGCAACATTTTGGCTGATATTGAGTTAAATTTGCTATTAAAATGAGTAATTCAAACCTCGCCGAATTTTATACTCAATATAACTTGACGTTTAAAAATATACCGCTTCTACTACATTAAAACTACTGTTATTTTGATTAAATTGAAGGAATATCACAGTTAACATTATTTCATTATATAAGCTAAAATATGTATATGTATATCAAAGGCGGCTAATTTTATTAGATTTAAAAAGAAAAATGAAAAAGAAAAAATGTTTTTACGTTTTAACAAGATAGTGTAAAAACTTAATTGGCTAAAAATATAATGATACAACAATAAATTGATATTTTCCTAATGGATATAATGTATATATCTATAAATATAATCAATTTATAAATTTCCTTTGGATAAAATCTAATCTCAATACTAAAATAATATTCAACATAATTATCTTAATATTTTTATAAAAATTCTAAGAAAATATCATTATAGAAACGAAAGTCAAAGCTTGACAGAGTGAAAAGTTGATAATTGACTTTTTTATAAATAGTACCTAAGAGAAAGTCAATTAATATGATATTTGCTTCTAAATTACTTAATTAAATAAAAAAGGTTTTTATGAATCCCAAAAAAAAAACTATTTTTATTAACAAGAGATTTTACAATACATTCTTATCTAAATATTATATTTAAAAGTAAAACATGATTCTTTTTATTCTATAAAATAACATTTACCTACTTAAAGTATCATAATTAGTAACACTTAAACATTTCTTTGAACGAAATAAGAAAGAAAATATTATTCTATGTCGCCTACACTTTCTTACACTTAACTTTTCTTGTAACTTGATCTGTCTGGTATTAAATTGTTATTTCAGCTTTTTTTACAAAGCTAACAATATCAAAGTAAAATTAAATACATACTTCGATCCAGACACCGTCTCGGCTAGAGTACTTTAGTGTATTTTCTAGTGTTTATTGAATTTACTTAAATTATTAATGGTTAAAAAGGATTCACTGTCGAAGATTAAATATTATTATATCAATCAAACTTAGTTTAATTGAATTTTCTTTTTATTTTAATATTATATTTCAATATGAAATTAAAGTAAAAATTGTATTATAAAGTTATCAGATTAACATTTATTAACCCTTATCTGACTGAATTAGTACACGTGTACCTTTAGCGTTTTAATAGCGTTTAATAGATAGATTGCCCTAACCAAGTACAGTTCGATTAAATTTATTGCAGTTTTCGAAAATAATAACCGAATATACAATAATTATCTATTTAAAAATATTTAAGTTAATACTACACAGTTTACACACATTGGCACACACTTCATGTCTTTTGCCATCTGCAAATGCCGGGGATATAATAGACAAGTACCCAATCATGAGTTATAATGTAAAAATGTAACCTAGATACATTTATAATATAAACTATTTCAAGAAACTGAAAAAATACAAAGAAAAATCATCTTTCAAACAAAATGAACATTTCTAAAAAATAACTTGTAAATAATTCATGCATTTCACTCCACCCCTCTGATTGACAAGTAAGGCGCACACTTCTTTTCCAATAACGGGGTGAAATAAAAATAAAAAAAAACACACAAACTTTTACATACATACATGCAAGAAGATATTTATTATCCGCGAGGAAAAAAATATTCGTCGTACAAAGAAGAGAGCGTATATGAGCGGAGACAGTTTTATTAATGATCGCTAGATGGCTCTGCGGAAGCGGCGCAAAGGAAACGGCGTAAAACCGATACCAATGTACCGCCGCCACCGACGACTTCCGGTTTCACTCAATTACACTGCTAACCATTATTTGTTATATGCCTCTACTGCTACTATGCTGTTTCCCAACAACATAGTCATCTCTGTATGCTTATAGTATTGTTTCATGTATGTGAAAAATTAAATAAATACCATATATGTATGTATGAGTCGTTCACAATTTCAATACTTTATATTGATGTTATTATACCGCTGCAGTCGTTTTTATAAAATACCATTTTTTTATAGTTCATTTATTAAAAAGTACATTTTGTTACACTTTTTATTTACTAATGTTCGATAAATTTTTTTCAAGACCTTTTTCAATAATTCTTATTCCAATAAATAGTTTCTAAAATTTTAGAAATTATTATGCAAAAATAAGTCAATATTTTCTACTCGAAATACGCTAAATTGGGGAGTCAGACAAGGCAATGAAATTGTGTCACCAGCGATTTCCAAACTAGAAGGCGCGGAAAGTTTAACAGAAGTGTAATTTTTATAACATAATATTTAGGTATAATTATAAATAAAAAATATACATATAAATAAGCGTTTATAACATAACATTTTTTTTATATATATTATCTTAAGCAAAACAATGCAAGTACTGCTTGGATTTTCTGCATTAGTTGTAATGAAATCCAAATATCGAGTCCGTTTAGTAATGGAAAAATGACACCTAGATTTAATGAAGTTTGTGCTAATAAACAAGCACATTCATCTATCAATTACGTTTTTTTTTTAATTTTTTGTATTAATACATTTTATACCTATTTAAAACGTGTCTTTATTATTTTATAAAATAAAGGTGGGAGAAGCCAAGATTAGATTTTTTTAAAGGAAAGCGTAGTAACATACAGTTTGGAAACCACTTATCTGCACTCTCTAAAACTGATTACATGTGACAATTGTATATTCTGCACTGCTAATCAGTGGATAATCACTGAACAAATCAGTGGTCATTGTTAATATGGCCAAAATCACTGATCAGTGAAAACTGGTATATACCACAGATTTTCACTTAATTACGTTCTCTTAAGGAATCAATGGAATTCTCAATAATTCAGTTAAAGAGAGCAATAAAAGCGTAAGCAGATTTAAAAATCTATAGAAAAAAAGGCACCCAAGTGGTCCATATGCCAAGGAGTCTCCACATTTTAAATCCGGCACCTCATAATAATTGGGCTTATCAAAAACCAAAATACATAGTAAACTTCACAAGTGAACAGTTAAATGAAATTATATATTTTTTTAATAATTGAACAATTATTGTTTTTTTATTAATAATTAATAATAATCATATATTTATTATTAATATAAATTTTAAAAATCGATTGATTACTTACTAATACTTAATTATAACATAACACTAAAAGCTTTAAAGCTTCTGTATGATCTTGGCTTCTGGGTAAAGTCGCGTCAATTTAGTTGTTCTGTCGGACAAGGTTTTATCGCACTTTCAATAGAACCGTGAAGATATCCACTGTAATGTGTGACGAGACGTTTTTGGTTTAGGTAGCTCATTTTTATTGAAATGAGAATACATAAAACATAATTTACTGTCTTAATATACTATAGTTACATTACATATTTAACAGTCAGCATCTCGGTATGGGGTTATAGAGGTACAGATTTTTAATATTATTATTTCAGTATAGACAGATGTGAACATTCCATACTATATCGACGCAATACAGACATATGTTCATGTGTGTGTACCTATATATATATAGCTATGTAGGTTTTCACGTCACCTCGCCGAGATTTATAGAGCGGCTTTCTTTGGGGCATTCGGAGTGAGAAAGAGGACGGTCCACTGCCACAAGCGTCGCGTGCACGAATTCTAACACCAAGATTACCCAATCTACTTCATCTAACCCTCTATTGTGTAAAATTAACTCGAGTAAACATATACTTATATAATATATATAAACAAAAACATTTGGTAAAATACACGTATTAAATGTACATACCTTAGTCCTCGGTCCCGGCTTTAAATTTTTAAATAAAAAATACACCTCTGAAACTTCGTGAGTGAATTCGTTTTGGTGTAACCTATAACTTTTTTATTTTCTAAAATTCTGATAATTGGGGCGTTTTTGAAATTTACGAATAACCATAAAAATTATCATCTTTAGTGAATTGTTCATTTAAAAATTTAAATTAAGTTTAGAATTAACTTAATTTAGTTAATTTTGCTTTATGCAACCCAAGTAGTATGTTTTTTTCCGATTTCGGTACACTAAAAACATTTAAATGCATTTTTATATGTGAAAAATAAGTTAAACCTTTAACACCTCAACTCGCTGCTTTAATCTGCATCGATATCCGGTACATTTCACGACACGACCCCAGGGTATAAAGATCCCCTTCCTCTTTGGTGCACTCTTTTATCCTTTACCTTCGCTTTCTAGCCCCTTTTTATCCGGACTATTGGTCGAACGGGAATCACAGAACGTTGCGGAAATTTTTTAACCACATCAAAAAACACAAAGGAAATTTGCATGCCGTTTAGCAGTTATGTATTTTAAGCATGGAAATGTTATTTATTAGAGATATTTGATTTATAGAATTTTTTTCTTTTGTTAGTTCATTGTGAAAGTTATGTAATAATTTTTGTTTCATGTTAGTTAGTATCACGGAATAATTTTACTGACGTTAATTACTTTTTTTAAATGACATGTTAATATATCGTTACAATCAACATCTTTATCAAAATATGGGGTAAGCAATGTGAATAAATAAATTTGGTAAATTTAATATTTCTTAAGGTTATTGGCCAACTATATTTTTTTCAATAAAAAAAAAAGATTTAATTTCGAAAAATTTGGTTCTGAAACTACACGTGAATGTATGTGTTTTATAATTTCTATAGTAATTAAAAGGGTTAAAGTTTCGAATAATCAGTGTTTAATACGTCTCTGTATAGAATTTCAATAAATAGAGCTCTTCCGGTGAGTTCTTCATTTACCGTGTATTAAAAACTCTATTTTTAATATCCAATTACTCAAAAATCATACATCCAATATTTTTTTAAATTTGTAAAATATATGAGCTATCCATAAATAACATATTGAATTTTTAGGCTTTTATCTATACATTGCATTAACGATCGAATAACTTTAAAAGGAAAAGAAAAACGATAGTACTACAAATATAGATTTTCAATTTAGTCGATTATTTTATTTCTCATTGCACTTGTAATGCACTAACAATGACATTAGATAATACAAACATTGCAGATTTAAAACATTAGCATCGTTAAGAATCAATTTAAAACAGTGCAATTAGAAGCAGTTTAAATTTTATCGAAAATTTAAACGAAGGTTTTAATAGTTACAAATCGTTTTCAATTCCTTTTTATAAAAATATTTTGTTTAAATGAATAATTTATTATATCATTCACATAATATCAGATACATATATTATACGAGTACTGTTATAATTTTTAAATCATAATATTAATGTTTATGTAAATTATAATAGGTATCTATATGATATATATAATTAATTATTCTAGTAATATATTTCTCTACAGCAAGAGCTGCCGTTATCATTGTGGAAGATAACTGAAGAAAGGAATTCTTACATTGTAATAAATCATAAAATTTACGATTCGTAAGATAATTCTTATCTTCAATGAATTCGGCTTCTAAAAACTATGTAGATGCCATTTATTAAATTTTAAATGTGGAATTATTTTGTAAGTTCATTAGAAATTTTAATAAACTTCCATTAGATTTTTAGATAATATTATTAACCAGTTGTCTTTTTAATTAAAATAAGAATTGACAATTAAAAATATTAGCATTAGTGGAGTATATTCAGTGACACCGTGGCCGGTAAAGAAGGAGGGTTAGCTTCCCCCCTAAATTTTCAGTGGAGGGCAATGACTACTTTTTGCCCCCCTCTTCAAAATTGGTTCTCTGAGTATATGTATTTGATGTAAATGATACGCAATCAATCACTTTTCTAAAAAAAAATTTTAAATCCAACGTTTATAAATAAAACATTGGATCAATCAAACCTGTAACTTATTAGTGATCATTTTGTACTGCAAATAAAGCTACAATATATAATATGTGTACGCACACAGACATTCAATACATTATGTTCTGTTATTTATATTTATCTTCCATTTGGCAAAATTAGAAAAATACTGTATATATATTTTTGTTAAATTTATGAAAAGCTGGTAAAATTGAACAACACATTTCAATTTATATTGTTTCGTATATTTGGTAGATTGATTGCAAACAATTTTTCCCATTGTCATAAATAATCAAAATTAAAAAACGTTTTTAACAACATTTTTTACGATTGACGTAAAATGCATGTTTATGTGAAATACTGTTATAATGATAAATTCAAAGGCGTTAGCTGAAAAAAATATCAGTTAATTTGAAATTATTCAAATAATTATTTTTTATTATGATGCTGAATAAATTAAAACATAATTTATTTTGTAAAAAAAAAGTGTAGAGGTATTAGATGGTGACGAAGTTTAAATCTTTTAATTGAAATAAGTGTATTGGTTTTTGAATTACTTGTTATAAGATGGTATTTCAATGTTCTCTCACGATCATTTAGATTTTGAAGAGTCTATGTATTTATCAGGTACGGATTCAAAATAATTCCAATGTGATATCGAAACTATAAAACAAATTTCTCGTAGTGAGTATTAACTCAATTCTACTAAATTATTTAAATATTATTAAATTTATTTGTTGTCAGTGTGCATGTCTCAAGTGCATATTTTCAGGAGGAGGGGGGGGGGGGTAAATACATGAATTAAATATTTTGAAGGTATTTTAAACTGATGTTTTCTCAAAACAATCGTTTTTTTTAAGAATACCGAATATTTAATTAATATCAACATTTATTTGTATATAAGGTAGTGGCACCAGTCTTGGCAAGGACCCCAGTAATGGCAAATTTTTAATTGAATATGTACTGAATTAGAAATATGTGTTGATATTTGATTACTATCATTTCTGAATATTAATCTATATACATTTAACTGTCTTACAGCGTGATTTGATGACAATCGGCCAATAGGTGTCAAAATGGTGGACATTTAAATTAATTATTAGTATAATTTATTTATTAATTATTATATTATCATAGCAACTGCTTTAGATTGTTTCAAATTTGACGATAACTTTTGTGTCGTAGTACTTATCATTTTGTAATCATAAGCAAGTGTCCATCACTGCGTGCTCATTACTGGTTTTACCTTTCCATTACTGGAGAAAAAACATGAACAAAAAAAGGCTATAATTAAAAAAAAAAAAACTATATTTTCGGACTTTGATAATTAAATTGATTAAATAAAGAGTTACTTGTTTTATTATTAACATGAGTTCATAAAAATTACAAAAACAAGCCTATTAATCCAAAAAAAAAAAAAAACTTGCTCTTTTAGCGGCCATAACTGGTGCATTAACCTTATGCACTCATATATTCTATCATCAGACATATTTATAACGAAATAAAGACACATATAACATGCACACAATTTCTGTTTCAACCCCTTATATTTTTCCAACTCCTCTGTACGTATTTATAAAAAAGAGATTTCTCATAATCTGTTTTAAAAATAAAACAGTGCTCTTTCTAAAAAGCGGCACGAGATGGCAGGCGGCGCGGCGACGAAAAGAGATGTAGCAATAACATCATATTTGACGGTATCTGACACGTAGTATTTTCATCATTAGTATTCCATTTGCGTTTGGAGAAAGCTCTGATAAATCTGACGCTCGAGGATTACAGGGAGACGCTGTTTCTAGAGAAGATTATTATTTTGTTTGATATGTGTAAGACGTTCTTACATTTACCGTCTTATTAACCATAACAACTAATGTCTGCTCTCGTGTTGCCAAGGTGCGCTGTCCACATCGCTCGCCGCGATTCAAATATAATAGATTGTAGGGTTCACGAAAGTATCAAATCAATCGCAATCATATGGGATTTTATATAAAATTTATTAAATTTTATAATAAAATATTTTAAGATATCAGTGTGATTATTTCTTATTTTTTATTCAAAAATATTTCTCCGGTTCAATTTTTATCGAATCATAAATTTTTTACACTAATTATATATAATCATTATAAATAAGGGAATAACTGAGTCTACGCGTTTTTTAATTCACCCCCAAAATATTGGTTTCTATTTTATTATTATTAAACGGTGAGAGATGTTTCAAAAAATAACAAAAATCACTCAATATGTATATTTATCATTTGGCACCCCCGAAAAACCAATTAGAACAACACATTTCATAAAAAAAATAATTAAGTATAATTTTTATTGATGTATTAAATAGTTCTGAGTAAATATTTAAGATTTTCAAATAATATAATTAAATAACATGTCCCAAAAGTCATGCATTCATATATTTAAAATAAAATAAAACTGTTTTTTTAATATCTCTCACCGTTTCGGAATAATAAAATAAAAGCTAAAAATACTCCAATATTTTGGGGGTGATTTCACCCCCTAACAATGAACGCAGAGACTTCAGTTATTCCCTTATTTATAGGGATTATTAAGAATGGATTATTTTTATTATACGATAAAAATTAAGCCGGAGAAAGATTTTTGAATAAAAAATGAGAAATAATCACACTGTGCGTCGTCTTAAATTCTAACAATTATTTCTCGTGCAAATTATTTCTATATATCAGGGGTGGCCATAGTTCATATAGGAGCCACATTTACACTATAGAAATATTCAACAGCCACAATTAAATTTTTCGGGGTATTAAATATAATATAAATAATAAAAAAACATGATTTTAATACATTAAAAAATCTACAATTAAAAACAAATGCCCCTTTACCATATATTGCACACATATCATTAACGAGTAGTTGGTGTAACAGAAAAATTCATGATATATCAATCCATTAATCTGAGTTTTATTCAACCAAACTTACGTATTCACGTCAATCCCTCGACTGTGCATCCTGACACATTCACAACCATTTTTTAAGATTTTTTATTTTAGTTAAAAGAAATCTACTTATTTTTTAGAAGAAAACTAAATAAGAAATCCATTTACTGTACAAACAAATAAAACCAATGCTTAAACCGAATATAAAAAAGCTTCAAAATTTAAAATTTATGAGAAAAAAAATAATACTTTCAACACTTCACACGATTTATAAAAAAAGCATGCATAATTCATATCATCTTATCATTTGCATAAAGTACAGAAAAACTTGTCACTTACGAATAACGTTGCAAAAAGAAACACGTTCACATATAAACACATATCGTTTTACAATCAAAAAGCCAACAAATATTAATGTTTGGTGTAGATATTATAGGATTTCACAGAGTTCGTTAATAAAGAATAATATTTTAACTAGAGTCGTGTACCCTTTTAACGTCTCCATTCCACGTTACCATGGCAACAAATTAACATGTAAATTAAAATTACTCTTAAAAGGTTTCTGAGGTCTACTCATAAAATTTACTGTCTGAAATTTATTCTGGGGATTAGATAATGTATATAACATTCTTCAACGACGCCAAAATGAAATTTTAATCATATTTTGGAAATTTTCTTTCGCGGCGAAATGGAGCTTGGCGTTTAAAATATTTATTTATTATCATGATAGGCTTTACAATTTAATACTTGTAGGTTTAATAATCAATCATTGAGATTAGGCTGATGTACGATGTTAAAATCATTTGCATACACAGTATGTTTAATATTCAATTTTATTTAATTACATTATAATATATAAAATATAGCCGTACCTTTGAACAAGGAACCAGAAGTTGGTGAATATATTTTAAAGCTATTATTCATAATTGGTTGTAATTTGATTTGTATAATCTTTGCGTGAAATATCTTAAGTACTATACTATAGTGACCAGAAAGTTAATTCTTCTTCTTCTTCATAACATAAAATGTTTGCTGGTTGTTACCTTTTCTAATCGAACATTTTATAAATTAAAAATATTCTTATTTTCAAATAAGTACATCTCATAAAGAATGTTAAAATACCAACAACCGAAGAGCATGAATTAAAAATAAAACTATCAACGAATATACAAGATATTGATGTGTATTAGCTTCAGCAAAGGAACGGTAATAATTCAAATTTCAATAATTAAACAGATACAGTGCCATCTATCGGCCGTGAAAACAACTGACTGCAATGAATAACAATCCGGTAATAGAATTAATCCTGATCCTCCATCTAACATATGTTAAGCTAATCTAGCAAAACACTGTTTAGTATTCAAAACCAAGCTACCATGCAGGCCAAGGAAATCGCAAGGTATTTATACCCCATAGACCAAACTGCACACTAAATTACTTAGTGAATTTATACAACCTGTATCAAATATACGTATGTATATCAGAGATATACGTTGGTACGGATAAACCAAAAGAAATTATTGAAAATTGATTATTTTCGATATTTTTAGACGAAAATAAATTAATTAAAAAACGTCTGCCAAGTAAATACACTGTGCTTCCTCGTGCTAAATTCACCAAAGGTAGTTAATTATTGAACAATTTAATTAAAATCGATAGTGTTCAGATAAATTGCCTAGCATTGGTTAACCATTTAATTTTTATACATTTTTACTAAATAACTAAAAATTAGTTCGAAATTTTTCTTCAAACGCACTTGATTATTTTTTCGTATATTTTTAATTTTTTGACAATTTCAATCTAAATCTGAATTTATCCAAACGTCAAAATGACATTTAATATGTCAAAGTAAAAATTAATTAAAAAAAAAACAAATGACGATTTTTTAAAAACAAATTGAGATAAATCTTTGTAAGGAAATATTTTACAACAAACGTTGTAGACCTATTATTATAGGAAATTGAATGATCCACAAAAAATATTCTATAAAATTTTCACCCCTCCCCTTTACACACGATTTTGAAATGGGACCGTCCTCAAGCCAGACCCAACAATCCAACCAAGTTTAATTAATATCAGTTCACTGGTTAATGAGTTATGCGTGTGACAACGATTCACTCGACAGACACACACACAAACAGACAGACAGACACGGAACGAAAAATGTTTGTCTCGATCTGAAATGGAAAGATCAATTTAAAATTTTGAAATCGGAAAACAACTTTTTTATCTCGTTTTAAAACGGCCACAAAGCTTCTCGTATCTTCGATATTGCGAGGAAGCAATATTAATAAATGTTCTAATATAATTTTTATATTAAATTCGTTTACAATATGTACCAAATGTATGTATCTACTATATAGCTACATAGCAGGCACAACATATTTTATTATGTATTATGTATACATATGTAAAACAAATGTTAATTCTAGTAGAAAATAATTGGGACAAAATTCGCAATTTCCTTGAGGCAATCGAGGAAAGTTTCGATGAACATTAGGTCAGCCAGCGAGGTTTGTATATTGGTTCTTGTAATGAGTATTATCCAAACCAAACAATATTGCAGAATCCATATTTAATTACTTTATATAGATACATATAAACCAGCAGTAAGTTCAGCTTGGTTTTATGATAATAAATGTAACTGATAATGAGACATATCGACGGTTCTTGTCGCCTGGGTAAACGATGTTTTGTTTTATTTTTTTGTAAAGACTTCACAGGGATACAAGCAATAACTCATTATAACTTAATGGGGCTCAAGGAAAATTTTATTTGGGGGCTCCATGTACAGTGTTGCATTTTTGGGGAGAAATTGTTTTTCACTGAGTTACTATTTTCAGCTGAAACCGTCGAGAGCTTCCATAGATTAAGAAAATTTAATTATTTTTTACATAATTTTTCTTAAATAACATTTATTTGAATGGTTTATGGTCAATCCAGACTATCGAGGCAGTCTCGGTCCAGTCTCGCTCCAATCAAATATAAATAAACAATGAAATCATACTATAGGTATCACTCAGGTCTCGGTCCAAACACGTTCCGCTACAGTATTACTATACTGAATATTTGACTGGAGCGAGACCGGCCCGAGATCGGCTCGATAGTCTGGATCGACCCTTACATTCAAATGCGCGAATATCCAACTACAATTTGAAAATTTCTTTCACTCACGTACACAACTCTACCCTGAATTTAACACTTGTTATGAAAATCTCACCCCTATGGGGTAATGAAAAATATCTCTTTTTATTTATTTACTGTTAGCACGAAAACAAAAAGCGTTACAAACTATAACAAAAAATAATAATAAATCAATGATAATATATTACATCCAAAACTCCGTTTACATTCATTTTAAACATATAGTTTTTTTTTTAATATACAAATGCATATATCCATAATGAGAATGCAGTTTTAATTAAAAAACAGGATGGATACAATAAATAAATTTGTTGGGAAAAATAGTACATGTTTTAATTTATATTAAATCTTTACATAAACAAATACTTTTAGCGAAATTAAAATTCGTAACGAATAATTTAAATGAGACTAACAAAATTACAAATATTTTCAACGGTAATATATAATGCATATATATTATTTTGGTTTTATATAAAATTTAATTTATTTCATATATCTATTTATGTCATATATACTTATAAGTCATACAATAATCGAGAAAATCAATACGGTAAAATGAAATAACCCCATGATCCCCACATCCTATCGAGGACCCCAGGCTAGAATTTTCGGCGGGTCCCTTCCCACTAAGAAATCCAAGATTTTTTTTTACGAATACCAAAAAAAAGCTTCAAGAATACAAAACACCATAGTTCACAAAAATAAGCCTACCACCAAGAAAAATGATAACCACCATAGCAAGACTGAAAATCAAACTAGTTCACATGAAATTTTCAGATGTTCATATTAAAAATATCTATTAAATATTCATTAGCTACTGCGAATTATAGGTACATTTCTAAAGTATTTTACAATCAGGTTTTAGGCAAATATAAAATAAATCAGATAAATCTGTAATTCTTATAAAACACAAGCAAAAGTGTTTATATTTTTTATTTATAACAGTATCAGATGAAATATTAAAACAAATAGCATCTAAACAATAGACCTTGTAATAAAAAAATCCACCGAAACATAAACAAACAAAAAACGTACACATATAAATAACATTTACTCGAACGCATTCGTCATTAATATTCAGCGGCGACTAGATGTTTAAATAAAACAATACAAAACAAAAGCATGCCTTCTCCCTCTCCACGACTTTCTAAAATATCGTCCAACTATGTTTATTAGATTTATGCGAGCGCATTCCGTGACTTAATGAAAAGCTATGTGTATATAATGTTCAAAGATGAATTACTACATATCATAGTTATTCATATCATTGCAAATATAGAAATGGTATAATATTATGTTCATGTAAAATATGATAACATGATTTTATAATATATATAGATAATATTAGTTTAGTTCGAAAGCTTACAAAAGAATGATATGTTATATTTTTATTAAGTTCTACCTACATTACAATGTACAGTGAAATGCAGAAGTGGTCGTCCAGTTTTTCGAATTCGATTAGCACAAACTTAGTAGGCTCCTTCCATTTGATTATTATAATATTTAAATCATTTCTTCATGTACCAAACAAAGACAGATTTTTCAGAGATAAGAGCAGATCAAAGAGTAAAAAAATTGTGCGTGTCTGTGTCTGGATGTAGAATTTTCTTTAGTTCACGATAACCACTGTAAAAATGCACCGATTTGAATTATTTTTGGGGAAAATATTTGTCTTAGTGAGTACTCCAGACCTATTGGTTTTGGTGGTAATCAGATTAGGGGTTTAGGAAATATTCGAAATTTTGTAACTATTATCGTCTAAAGAGTGAACGTTGCGAGAATTATCGCGCCAATTTTGAGAAGACTTGGAACACTTGTAGTTCAATCGAATACTTCTTTTTATACGTGCCTATATAATATTTATAATACAAGGGTGAGTTTTATTCCTGATAAATCCAAATCAAATTTTTCATATACATATTATAAATATATTATAGAATATGGAGTCATGTATGTTTCTTCATACCGTTATTTAATTTGTTATAAGTTTTATCTTCATTATATACACAATTAATAAAAATTAACATTACTGCACTATGTTGTTTATATTCATGTTCATAGCAGTTGGTGCATCGATAGCAGTCCAGTAGGTACCTACCTATAATAGTTTTTATATCTCAATAGAAATCTAGTAGAAATTTCATCTCCCAGAGGCCAATTTTTTACCATAATTCTCTCTCCTACTCCAGGAGTTTTTCAAATTTCCTCCCGGAGTAAATTGGATTCAATATTCAACATACATGCATACATACAACTTTAAAGAAATACAATAAGACATGGAAAACAAACTCCAAAATATTTGCACAATGCTGTTCAAACTTCATTTTACAATAGCAATAAAACCCCCAAAATAAAAACACGTACGAAATAACAAAAAAATGAAATAAAAGTTCTTAAATCAACATTTGTCCAATGGTAACTAATAACTCTTTATCTCTCCGCTAGAATTCCAATATTTCCGTCGACATATTCTTCTTCAATGCACAAACATAGTGGACGACAGTCAACATTGTTACATTGTGGAGTCTCCAGGGACAGAACTGCTGATGCACTGACAAGTTTATGTTCACAGCTATGCAACATTTATTACTTATTTATCTGTGGTCTATGTATGCACAATGTGTAGGTGCTGTGTAGTAGTTAATGAAGTTCTTGTATATATGATATGTATGTGTAATTGGTTATATATTTGAATTGGACATTCCATAGATAACATAAGTCGTTTACACATGTTTTGTTGTGTCTTTGTAATTGATGTTACATTTGTAACAATACTCGTTCTAAAACTGTAAGAACTTCTTAGTATTCTTATTTATAATAAAATACTACTGTTACTGTTATCCATATTGTTATGTTTTGTTAATTTTTTTTTTTTTTTCAAAATATTATATAATAATTTTTTGAAGCAGGTTTGTGGCTATTATTTTTTAATATTGCTGGTTCTATAAAACAATTTAATTGGGAACACAAACAAACAGTTTTACAAAACTTTTATTGTTAATCAAAGACAAGCATGAATCCGTTATTAACAATTTAATAAAACAAAAACAATTGAAGATATCAGGTCCTAATTTTCTGTACTACAGAATGTTTATTTTCCAGAGGTATCAACATAAAAAACGTTAAGCTTTATTAGTTATTACAGCTTAAAAAAGTGTGTACTCAGCCATTTTTTTCAGTATAGCGGATAAACAAATGAATGTTTTTATTTTTTTCAAAATGGAGGTTGTAGAGAATTTATAGCGAATAACTTTTATTTAAAACTTTTTTTCGTATAATACTTATTTAGTCCGTTATTTATCAAAAATCATAAAATCTTAAGAATTTTGTAATTAAACCATATTACGCGAACAAACAAAATCGGAGCAAACATAGGGTATTATTCTAAACCGCATCTGTAACAAAACTTTAGTAGAAATTTTGAAATCGGAATTTTTTTTTTCTGATTTCAGAAATAATCATATAGCTTCCCCTGTCTTTTGGATATGGCGAGGAAGCGAAATAGATATTACTTAATACATTAGTTTCTGATCTTCTCGATAACTAAAAATCTGCAATATTAATGTACACTACAAAATTAAATAATAACAACAAATATTAATTATTTTTTTTTAATAAGACCAACAACAAAATGAACATACCCACCGCCATCAAAGTCACATATTTACATGTACATTAATACAGAAAGATGAACACCACATACATACAAACAGTGATATAATATGCTTAAACTAATCGACAGTGACACTGCCACCATCTAGCGGTGAGCACTGGAACGTCAACCCGACATTTATCATTGTTTTATCTGCGGGACAAAAGAGCCGCACATGAAACGCGTTGGCGTTGGGTGTGAGGGGGCAAAGGAGTACTCCAAACACGGATTTTGCATCACGGTTCTCATTAGGGTGAACGTTATAAAAATGGATGAATAGTTTTACATTTCACCTCGCGTTTTTAATTACGTTTTATCTTGAAACGGAAAAAAAGTTCCCAGTGTGACATTGGTTAACGTATTTTATATTTAATTAGATCGTTTTAGCGTATATAGTTTAATGTTTTGTTCGAATATAACTTGAATATATGTATGTGTGTACATATTTTATGTGTGTACTGTACATTTTTTTGTTCCGTGATTAATTGGAATTTAAATTAAAATAGTTAGTAAACCACTTTGATGTAAAAAGAACTGCTGTAGGTTTACAGAATAATGAATAAATATTTTTGTTCGAGTATATGTTTTTTTTTCTGTTTTAAAAAAATGCTTGTGTTAATCTACAACAGGGTTGGTTTACTAACCGTGCGACCCACACAATACAATATTATTATTTTAATAATTTAATTATATTTAAATTTTCTAATAATAATTTCATTCATCACAGGCCAAACTATTCCTGTCAATTTTTTCTTCGAAATATATTTGCATTTAAATAAATAATAATTCCAATCATTCCACCTTAGTGTCACGCCACTGACCCTTACCTACCTCTAACAACCGCAAACATATTTACACTTTTTCATCAACACAATCAAATGATAAAGGAAAACTTGTAGAAAATATGACAAAAAACGTCACAAAAACTTGACACACTAAAATAGCTACATAATCTCATTTTTAACAAAACTAATGCTCCACAAAGTGCCCCTCAGAATGCATTTTCATTCAACACACAAACTGTGTCAGCTATGAAGCAAAAGGAGAAAAAAACAATGTCCATTTTCATTTTTTCGTTTGACATACTGTCATGTATTATCTAAGCCATTTATCACTGCCAACTGATAAAAAGTGCTGTACTAGGGTCGGTCTCACCTAGGAATGTTATTAAGGTGTAATCTGTGATTCGAGTTCAACATACGTGTGTCTATCTGTAAGTGATGTTTCATTGGATTTTTTTAAATAAAAAGTTCATTGAAGGCGCTTAAGGTTGTTGTTTGTTACATCAACTTTTGCTCCCACCAGATTTTGTTCAAATTTTAAAGGATTAATTTTTAGATTAGCGGACTTGCCCGTGGCTTAATATTTTAAGACAAGGGATAATTTTTTCTTTTTTGCCTTTTTGTTCATTATATATACAAAATCATAAATATCTCGACTCCTATGCGATATAGAGGGTTATTTTACCCCTTAAAATACATGTCAAATACAGTCCAATAAAATCAGCAAAATACAATATATAATATAGAGACACTATATAGATTAATACCAATGAAATGAGCCCATTTTTATTAAAATTGACCATCCCAAAGTCATAAAAATCAATGTAAAAGTTTTTTTTGTTAAAATCTAAACGAATCATCAGATTTCCATAAGAAATTGACATTCTGGCCCTTTTTTATTTGAAGAAGGATTTTCTTCAACGTCGGATTATTTTTCTCTATCAATGTTATGGAAAAGATAATATTGATCCAGCTTAATTTAACATAATGCAGTAAATCTCAAATAGTTTTTCTTCTCTTCAATATGTATTACCAATAATATAAAAATTATAGAAAACTCAGTAAACTAAACAAATAGACACTAACGAGATTCAACACCGAATTATTTTCTTCGCTACAGTATGACTATATTTGAAAAAATAACGTTTCTCTCATTGGCAGTATTTGATTTAAAAAATAATATCCAAATAAAGAGATTGGAATATTCTAACATCTTGATCTGCCATAAACATTTAAATAAACCGAATGCATGGGCACAGGTGTAAACGTAATGGCAGTAAAAATTTTACATAGCATATCATGATGTTTTAATGTTACATAATGATGAAAATGCGACAGAGATAGCAAGTAAAAGTAGCGTCGTAGTGTGAGAAAATCACCCCTAATACGAGTCGAAATGCTTCCGCTATTGACGACGACGACGCCAGAGTTCGTTACTGTGTTCACTTCAGTCACTCCACAAGTGCACCTCGCTTCAGACTATTGCTTTTTAGTACTTCTCTGATGTAGTAATAATAATTAATACTGTTACGTTTGTATCTAAATATCAACAAAAAAAACATTTTCTATGTGCGGAGATTTTTTTTATATGAGAGTTTTTGTTTGTTGTGTTGGTAACGATCAGTTGGTGTTTTTAATTGCGTTGAAATAAACAGGATTAGATAGATTTTATATGTACAGAAGTACTTTAGAGATATTTTTATCGGATTTCAAAGCCATGTTGATTTATACAATTTTATTTATTTTGATACTTTTAAAATAGGGAATTTGTAACATATTGTATAATTAATTAATTATCAATTGATTTAAAAGTTTTAAATTTCTATAGCCAAAGTTACTAATTGCAAATCTACATTTATAGATTTTGTAATATTGACAAGATACAAATAATGCTTGAATAGTAAAATTATATTCAGATAACAAAAAAATGTTTAACGAGTTTCATTTCACTTATTCGTATTTAATAAAACTAAATAAGGAACACTACAATACAAGATACAAATTGAAGAACCCATGGTCTCTATACACTTCTCATTTAAATAATTATTGGTCGCTAACGCTAACACTTATGTCCGATATTACAAAATTTGTTAGCTAGGTATGAATTCTTTGTCATTATTTATGGATTTATATTAGAATTTAGATTAGTGATACTTCAACTTGTTATAACACAGTTGACAACTCTTAGTGTAATATTCATAATATCACCACTATTTTAATATCATTAGTATTTTCTTACCGCGCGTGCAAAAAACTTTTCAAACACTTCATGAAACTTCAAGGGAACAATTTGAATGTGGTTGTTAGCTAACAAATTTTGTTGGTTCCTTTATAATACCTACTAAACTTTATTAATACTAAATTCTCAACATATATTCTGAGCATAATTTTTGAGGGGTTCATTTTAAATTTTTTACTTCTTCGATTAAATGTTCAAGTTTAACACACCAGTCGTGAATAAACCTGTATATAGAGTTTTGGTTTTTACCTGCCTTAATAATTAAGAAATAAAATTTACTTACATCATATTTAATATCAAACATATTTTTCCAAAATCCCACAGACATTGGAAACATAATAAAGTGGTAACATCTTTCCGCGTTACTCAGTTGTCAGAACCATAATTTAATAATTGTGTAAAGTCTGAACATTTATAATGGATTAGAGGAAGCTGCACGTTGCGGAAGATAAATAAGCGATGACACTCAAGGAGCTGTGCGAATGACCGCTGATTTATTAGGGAACACACTTACCGAGATAAGTACACGAGTTATTCGTGTGAAAAACGCGCACGCAATTTCATCCAGGATTATCGTAGCGTAACTCGAAATCTAGCCAAGGATACTGAATAAAATGTAGTGTTTGTTATTTCAATTATTCAGTATTTTTTATTATTAAAATATACAAATGTTAATTCTATAAAATTTGTTTTGCGACAAAAATTAAATTATACTAGACGTTTTTTATACAAAAATATCACAACTACCCTTCTTAGTTATATAGAATTCATAATTTTAACCCTACAGCAGATGATGCCAAATCTTGTTTTGTTTAAGGGGAAACATTTAAGTAGACGGCGGAAAAATAGGTCATTTTTGGGAATTATTATCTCAAAAACTATTTGTTTGATTTCATCCAGGTTTATTTTATTTTAAAGTATATATATTGAGGTATATTTACAAATTTTTTTTATGAATATATATCGACTGGGAGTGCTGCTATCGTGACCGGCGTAAAACATGCCTATCAATGCGGTTCCCAGGATTACTGGCAGTCGGTTGATCTGAAACATACATTTCAAAGAGATTCTTAGAAGTTAATGTATGATGCCTTTCGGAACGTAGGATTTTTTTGCAAAAATAATTGAGTAAAAAATCCTACGTTCCGAAGGGCATCAACTTCTTATAATCTCTTTGAAATTTTTGTTTCAGATCAACAACATCATTCAGCATCTAGGGACTGTTTTACCCCGGCCACGATAACAGCGCTCCCAGTCAATATATATTCATAAAAAAAATTGTAAACATACCTCAATATGTATACTTTAGAATAAAATAAACCTGGATGAAATTTAATAAATAGTTTTTGAGATAATAATAAAAATGTTTCTCTTTAAAATATTTAGTGGTGGAGGTGCTGGATATCTATTCTACTCAGCAGTTGTTTATTTTTTTGATGACTTTCATTGTATTACTTCAATATGTCTGATAAACTGTTAAAGTTGAAGTCACCGCTGGCATCATTCAGTGTTAATTATAATATTTTATGTAATCATAGTCCCATTAAATATTTTTATTTTTCATGTTATCTGTTTCGTAACTATTATTGTCTTAAAGTTCTTTTTTTTAATATTAAAATTAAACATTAATCGCTTTATATCTTGATTAGATACGACCACTATTTTTAACCGATTTCTAAATTTTCAAATTTCCCCTTTAATGGTATTAAAATTCTGATAGACTTGACCGCCAGCATGTCATAAGATAAATACATTTATTAACGTAATATAAATATGTTATAAACCAGTTTTTAGGGTTTTGTTTATGCTTGACAAAATTTTACCTCATTTTTAAACAATTTTGACCAATAAGAAATTATAGATACAAACTTTTATATTGTATTGCACCTACTATAATAAAAAATGGTCGGATATCAGCAATGAGCATTAAAGTATGATCCTTCCTGAACATATATAAAAAATTGATATATGACTATACATGATTCAATAATAAACATGTTTGGTTTTTCTCATATTTACACTTGACCCGTGATATACTCGTAAATTAATTGTAGAAATTTAAATTTATGAATACATTCGTTTAACAATAAGTAGCACTTAACAACATTTTACACTGACGCAAACGCAGTATAAATATTGTCGTAGAAGAATATTCGAACAACAATAAGAAAACGCTCTCACCGTAAACAAAACATCATTTCATTTATTTCACTCTTCCAATTAAAAACAATAATATTCATTTCGTGTTCAACGCGTGATTATATAACACTTCTATTAGTACGAAATTCAAGGATGCTTTATCGCAAGAGAACACAAATAACAAGGAAATTATAATCGTTGAAAATAAACGTAACGCATTAAAATTAACTAAATATTTATTTAGAAGTTCAAGCATAATTTGTCTTCAGATGTATATATATACAAGAAGAAGAAGAAGAAGGGACTTAAGAGACGACAGTCTGTTTGACTTTAGCTTGCTTGCATCATTCCTGCATACGTAAGTCGAGTGCTACAATAGAAAATATAATTACGTCATCTTCAAAGAAAGATGTGGCTCAGATGAAACTCCTTTGTGTAATTTTCAGTAGAACCATTGTCAGATTAATTTAAATTTTCTCCTCGTATCAAAAGATGAAAGTAATAGTAAGTAAACATGAAATAACGAATAATGCTAACACTATTAAACTGAAATTGCTTTCTGCTACCTATTTGTGTAAACATTGAAGGGGTGCCTCTCACAAAAATTTGCTGTTTTAGTTTTATAATAGTGAAGAAAATTGTTTTTAAAATATCAGATTAAAAATGTATATTATTTCTAGGGTTCCGTACCTCAAAATGAAAAAAACGGAACCCTTATAGGATCACATGTTGTCCGTCTGTCTGTCCGTCAAGAACTTTTTTCTCAGGAACGGCTAGAGGTACCAAGTAGAAAAATTAATATCAAATAATAAGGTCTACAGCCTCATTGTCCTGTAAAAAAAAATCAAGTTTCTAACTCAATACAATAAAATGATACGGTCTTTCAAAGCGTATTTTGATACTGATAGACTGACTCACTGAAATTATTACGTGACAAACACACACAAAGACGCCATGAGAATTGAGTCCATTACTTACGTAATATAACTATTGTCAATAATTAAGTTTTATATTACGGTAGGGAACCCCCAAGGTACGAGTTCTACTCGCACTTGTCCATATTTTTTTATAAATAAAAATATTATATTTATATTAAATATATATTATAAATCATAAAAAAAGCTGTCACAGACAATTTTTATATTCGGGAAGCGTCATATATATGACAGCTTTTTATGATTTTGCAATGTCGAATTTATACTTCTTTGATTGTATGTGTTGTTAAAATATCAAAAAATACGAAAACAAGAATAAATAAAATAATTTTTTATAATTAATATTCTATTAATAAATTTCTAACATTTGAATGCCTTCGTGGTGACGTCAATTCCCGCGCCAACGCTGATTGGTCAAGGAGCTGTTAAGATTACCTTGTCTTATAACTAGGCGTAGTATCAAAAATTTTCGGTAGTGCAGTGAAGTGCTAATTGACGTTCGTTGCATTATTATCTAAGTAATTATAAAGATATGTGCAATTTACAATTATTTAAATGTTTATCTTGAATTTGTTTCGTTACGTTACATCTTTAATCAAGATATAAAGTAAGTTTTCATTTTAAAACATACATAATGCATGATGTACCGATTCTAACCTAATTTTTTGTTACTTTCTTTATGAATACAATCTATAATAAATTCCAGGTATTGTAACTCATATTTTAATTTTTAATACCGTATTTAGTTCTAAAAAAGTTTACAATTCTATTAATACAATACGCAAAGTTAATGGTGGTGTGCATTTTATAGCCAAGCCATATTATTTTGACCTAATCCAACCTCCACTACATTAATGTATGTTAATTTCTAATTAAAAACGTAACATTGTTACAAACGTTCAAATTTGTTGTGTAGTAGAAAAACTAATTATATATATAATAATTATATATCAAATAATATTTATATTAATATAAATAAATGTATAGTACCATATAAAATTTAAATTTCAAACGATTCGCATATTAATATTAAACTATATTAACATTTAATATCAATCCATACAGAATATAACTCGTTATCAAAGTGATACTATTAAATGCAAAAATGATTAAAAAGACGATAATTATTTGGGTAAAATACCATAAAATCAAACAAACTTTCAGTTATTTAAAGTACATACATAGATACAACATATGACATTTACAACATGTCTATATAAAAAACAATACACATTATATGATGTTCAAATGGTTTTATTATAGGTATATACAGGTGTTCGTAAAGTTGTGTGCCAAATAAATTTTTCAGAAGTACGTATTTTTTTGTTATTATTTTTTTAATAATACATAATTTTTTATACATAATTATAATATAATATACATAAGTTAGTTCTTGACATAAAATAAATCCTTGCGAAAAGATTATCCTGTACTTTAATTTTAAGAGGTGCCGCAAAGGGGGGTCCCATTTCCAATTTAAATAACATTGAAAAAATATTCTTTAGTACTAAAGTTGGTATAACTGATTCATGATAAATGGATAAAAAAAATTAAGGACGTCATTTTGTATAGAGGATAAAATTATTTTCTAATAATGCTAGTTGTCGGCTGGGTCATTCTTTTTTCTATAGCTCAGTAGTGTTATATATTTCTATTTAATTGATATTTATAGAATATTGACGTTAAAATGCTGATTTTTGTAAAAAAATAAATATTTAAAACGCTTATAAGTTTCAACTCTTTGAATTTACACTTATGCTTCTTTAGGTTATTTTTATAGAGAATTAAATTTCCCATGAAATTAACATTTAATTTATTTTTATAAAAACAATAATTTAGTTGTGAGAGCCTTTTCAATGTTCATTTTAAGAAATAAATCAGTTAGAATGTGTGTAACTTTTGATACATTTTTGTAGAGAATTTTATCTTCTACAAAATGATCTCCTAAAAAAATTTTCAACAGTTATAATGAATCAGTAATACCAACTTTGGTACTAAATAATCATTTCTGCATGTTATTTAAATGGGAAATGGAACCCCCCCTTTGCGGCACCTCTTAAAATTGAACTACAGGGTAATCCTTCGGCGAGGATTTATTTTAGGTCATAAACTAACTTATTTCGTAACGAGAGCGAATATTCATTTTTTTACACACCCTGTGTGTGTACATATAACAACCAATTCGGATATAAATAATAAATATTATACAAAAAATGTTATGAGACTGGTAATATTATACATATTTAGTTTTAAGTGATATTTGCAATATTCAGAAAAGACGCAAAGGCATAACCGTTTAATAAACAAAATTGATATCCACATTATGGACACCTGTAGAAGACGTACAGAGAGCAAAGAAAATGTTAAATGGAAAAAACTCGTGTTCAACAATCACCTATACGTAAAGGATTTCTTTTCGTTTTTTTTTTAATTCTAATAAATCATTTTCTTTTATGAAAGCCATTGACTTTAAGATACTTTTTGTTTTCTCATTATAAAATATAAGTTTACTCACGTGAAGCTATTAAAGTTTTCAGTTCAAGTTGTTTGTTTTATTAAAACTCGATTAGTAAATTCAAGTTAACAACTTCCAATACTATAGTTAAACAAATAGTTAACAAGAAGACATTTTAACAATATTATCTTATAAAAACTATGTATATATCAGGTTTATCTCTATTTACGTATTTACGAGTATACTTGTCTATATATTAATACTTGAACATCGAAAATTGTCGTACGTTTTTAGTATTTAGACGAATGAAACTTATATCATTCAAAATGTACTGTGCCATAGATGTGCACAAAAAAAATCATGTGTGTATGTTGCCGTTAAGGCAGGTAAAATAAAGTTAACATTTCCTTTCTCGCTGTTTGTCTATTTCCCCTCGCATCGTTCAACAGCATAGCAATACACCAAGCGGCAAAAATAAACAGTTTTGGATTTCTGTCAAACGTAGAGAATGCCAAATCAATTCGCGTTCAATTGCAGTGTTTTTATTTGGAATTTTTTGTTGTAAATAATAGCTTTTACGCTTAATAATAGAAAATTAAGTAAGATTCCAGTTTTTAATTTATTCATTTTGAATTACAGTTACAATTTCGCTTATTTTTGTCTAAAAGTAAACGGAAAATATATTTGTGTGATCTATTGTTGTTGTCGTATATTTTTTAAATTTATTATAAAAGGAGGGGAATGGTTACGTTAGATTAGGTTAAGTTAGGTTAGGTTAGGTACTGTACCATAGATATACACAAAAAAATAATGTGTTTATGTAACCGTTAACGCTGGTAAAATATTGGTCGAATTTCAACCATAGCCGACACAAGTTTAAATAATTCTTTCAACGTTTTATCAAACATTATAATGAACACCATCAAAGCTCTTTGCAAAATTCCAAAAATCAATATCTTATTTAATATTTGTACTAATTTTTCGCACCCCTCACATCTTTAATTAACATCCACATAGTTCACCATAATTGCACATAAATCTAAAAATAGCACCCATACAATAATCAAAAACATGAAAATGAAAATGAAACACGGTAGTGAAAAAGTTACTAGATAAAGTACATCCACACACACACACACATGCACATTAGATCTATACATTGTAGGGTGAAGGACACGTGGGGTGTCGCGGAGGAGGGCAGTAGCGAGTGTGTCCAATGACCACTGTGATACACTAAAAGCTTTTTGATTGATGGATAATAACGTAAATTAATTATGTTGACGTCATTATCAGCCAGCCGTAAAACACTCGTAACGCTACGAAGCCCTGGAGTGGTTCCAAACTCCCGTAAAAGATCTACTGGTTGTTTGTTTATGTAATTAGTGCATCCAGGAGATTGTATGAAAACAATGAATCATTTCGGTTGTACATAAAATGTAATATTCTTAATACAAATAATATGTTGTTGTTCGACTTAAGTTCAGAATGTTTCCAAACCATCGTACAAGTTCTACTATATACAAAATGCATTGAGAAGTTCAAAAGAAAAGTTTTGATAGTTTTATTTAACTTTAAAATGATATTATAAGTACAATTAATACAGGTAATTTTATATATCTTTTAATAAAAAATAATGTCGACACCCAAATTTTTTTTAGTAACATTTCTTATTTTATTACAAAAAAATATATAGCTCAAATATTGTTAGTACTTTCATGTTCTGAAAGAAATGGAAGTATTGTAATACCATCGAAAAATCGTGTCCGAGATAAGAGCAGATTCTGATTGTACTACCTTCAAAACTTAAAGAAAAGTTGATTTCTGCATGGCAGTTGTGTGTCTGTGTGTGTGTCTGGATATAGAATTTTCTTTCAATCACGATAACTACTGTAAAAATGTACTGATATGAATTATTTTTGGGAAAAATGTTTGTCTCAGTGAGTACTCCAGACCTATTGATTTTGGTGCTAATCGAATTAGTTTATTAATTTTGTAACTTTTATTGTCTAAAAAGTGAACGTTGCGAGTATTATCTCAATAATTTTGATAAGACTTGGTACATTTTCTATAGATAAATTTAACCTAAGACACATTTATTTTTTGTACGTGCCTAAACAGTATTAGCTTCACTAAAAAAACTACCTAAAAATCACTGAAATATTTTAAACTGTTGCTATAAATGTTTCTTTATAATTAAGGAAATCTGTTACTGATACAAATAACGTTAAAAAAATTGTGTGTCTGTTACAGGTAACTAATATTTAAATTTCGTTAATGAAACGGGGAAAGCTACTGTACCATAACTGACAAATAGCGTTGTTTCGTTACGGTACATGAACATTTGAACATGAACTGTTTTATATTTAAATCATTATAGTTTTGTATTGATTATATTCCTGAAAATAACGTAAAAATAAGTAGGTACATCTAGTGTTAAATTTCTACGAAATACTTTCCCTGAATTATTTTATTAAAAATATGTAAAACTTATACCCTTATAAAATTTTATGTGAGCCGTCGTTATATTGTGATATGTTTTTGAACATATTGAAAAGGATCTGAAATTTTTCATAAATATATAGTTTGGTAACCGCCTAAGAAAATTATGTGACAATCATATTAGCTTTTTTAACGTTTGTCATAAGTTTTCGAAATTCCTCTGAATTAGAAATAAATACAGAATTATGCCGATAAATAACATATGTATACACAAGTAAGATGTTTGTATTTAGAAATTTTTTTACAATTGTATAAAAAAGACATATAATAAATTTTATGATTGATCCATAGATATATAGAGCATGGACTGCGCCTCTGATTCGAAAATCAACTCATCACAAAAAAAGAGATAGATTATGTCTAAAGATAGTACAAAAAAGAATAGGGTATTGTTTCGGTTACCTATATCTCTATTTTTACTTGTGTGAACCAAATTTTTCATATTATATTAATAAAGAATGCGCAGTCATATGTCTCTAGGTCTATGAATTGATCTAACGTCTAATTCTTTACGCAATTTGAAGGAAATTGGTCAGGCCCTATTTTAAATCACCTCGATATTTAAATTGTAGATGCCTATTTTATATAGTTTTCTTTTAGTCCTTTAAAGTTTTAAAAGGATATATATAATAGTTATTAGGAAATGTTTTATGAACTAAGTTACTAAGACTCAGGTGCAAGATCACTGTTTGAAACAATGAATGAACAAATAAGTTCCGACCTGTTTGCTGCGATTTCAACAATACTCGGGTAGACACACACACACACACAGTCCTCTGGGAATCAAAGTTTAAGATTGTCTTTCTTATTTTCCGCTCTATTGATTGACGTTAATAAAATGTAGAAGTTTTTGAAAAGTTTGAGGAAAAAAAACTCTGTTATATATCGTTAATAATACAACAGTAAATAAAACATCTTTCATTTACACATTTACTTTTTATAACTCTTATTTGGAGCTATAATGGTTTTCTTTTCTGAAATAATATAATTCAATTATAAAACTCGCTTTGGTTAATCATTTTTTTATGGTAATATACAATATGTCATGAAACTTTATACGGAAAATTTGTTTTTATTTATTTACTTATATTTAATACCCCGTAGATAATTTTGCTTTGACTTTACTTAGATTAGGCGTATCGAATCCACAACCCGTTATTTTTTTACCTTTTTTTGCAATATACATTAACTATACCTGAATTATACATAACAATTCCTCTTCACTCAATATGGCCTAGGGAAGCTAAAAGGTTGGACACGCCTAGGGCTGCAGATCGAGATCAATACCGTTCGGATTTAATTACTAATTAAATTCGAACGAGACAGTTTGCAATATTGACAAGACAAGACCGAAATGATATTAATTTTTTTATAAATATTAATAAGATTATACCTTTAAAAAGATTAATTACAATGAGTAACAAATTACTATTTATTATAATTTTTTAAATGAATAATTATATTTTACCCCTTGGAAGCTTTAAATTACCAAAAAATGAGGTAAATAGGCTTTATTTTATTAACAAATGAGACGGGTGTCACCCGGGGCGTTTAATGTGAGCAAATTTAGAAAAATCGATTAAAAAAATCAAAAATCAGAACTTTAAAAATCGATTTTTCGATTAAATCAAATCGAGATTGGAAACCCTAAAATTAAATTATTAATTACTGTAGATTTGGACACCCCGTATCAACCATTGGACGGTAGATAATAAATCCAATAAGATATATTTTTCCGAAAAGCCGCGGCGCCACCAGAGGAATATTTGCTACTCCTGATACATGGTTAATCCGGCCCTGCTAGGGGTTGCAAATACCCCAAATATTATACATTTTACATGAAATTTAAATTCATCGTATAATTTTTTATAACATTTCCATCGACAAGTTTGAAAAAGAAAACACCTTAAAAATCAACAAGAAATCACTGAATATATTTATACACTGGATTGAGAATTACCATCTCTCATCTGTTAAATACACACAGCATCTGGCGCGCGAAGCTTGCGGCATCCATATCGGAATCAAACAATTATACGTGACGAACGGGGTTCAACAACACGGAGTAAAGTTCATATCGGCATTGTTTACTTACCACCAGTGTATACAAGGGCCTAGATACGGGGCACATCTTCGCTTGTTACTAACGCAAACAGAGCCCGCATCGAGAGATCTTCATTAACGGATCACGGCAAATAAATTCATAATTCTTTCGCACGAAATCATGATGGTGATGATGATGAAGTTTAGTGTTCAAATGTGGGTTTCTCTTGTTTTATAAGCACGTGTGTGTGTCGTGTATGAATGTATAGTTGAACTTCTATCTTACCAGCAAATTTTATCGACATTTTTTTTTAACCTTTTCATTCATAAACATAGAGACATGGACTATAAATTTTGTTTTAACAAAATGTGGAAAATTTGGTTTGCAAACATACTATAAAACTATTTTCGTACTAACCATTGCATTTTAAAAAAAGTTGATTTTGTTCATACTAGAAGAGTTTTAAAAAATGTCTCTGAGTTAAAAAAATGTCTGAGTTATAAGTCATATAGTAGATACATATGCAAAGGAAAAAATTCAAAATAGTAATATATAATTTGTAAATATACCTCCTTGTTCTGTCCTGAATCTTTACCAACAAATAGCCATTTTTAATTTCGTTTTTATGTTAAGTTAGTAATGATCATTAGAAATATATTATTTGCTGTAAATTATCACTGAAACACATCACGTATATATTATAACTAATATTTATAAACTATAATAGATTTCGTTCTATTTAAAAAATTTATATAGAACAGTGGCGAGGCGTGAAATTTTTAATAAGGGAAGCATATTTTGTCAATCCTCCTCCTCCTATTAACAAAAAAAACTAGTTATGAAACACCATAAATTCAAGCTTTTACATTTTTAAATTCTTATATAAAAATTTATATAGTGACTAAATGATTCTACGTCTTATTTTCTTGTATTTTAGTCGATATTTGTATGACGAGTTGAAGTTCACTGCAGGAAATTTCACTAAAAAATTTCAAATTTTTTATTTCGTTAAAATCATGTTTATTGTATAGAAAATGACGTGAAAAGTTGAACTGTTCAAACCGCAGGTCTGTATCTCAAACCGTTCTCGAGATAAAGCCTCTCAAAGTTTTAATTTTTTCAAATTTTTAGAGAAAAAAGGCCATAACTTTTAAACGCGTTGTCGGAATTGAATTTAGTTGACGGATTTGAAATCAGCGTGTCAATATCTATATAATGACATATATAATACTTTAAAATCCGACAAAAAAAATTTGGCCAAAAATCGACATTTTTTTAAGGTATACCCCTTTGAATTTTTTCGATTTTTCGCAAAAATTTTTTTTTCGAGTTTTAAGGTATTATACATGTCATTATATAGATTTTGACACGCTGATTTCAAATCCGTCAACTAAAATCAATTCCGACCACGCGTTCAAAAGTTATGGCCTTTTTTCTCTAAAAATTTGAAAAAACTAAAACTTTGAGAGGCTATATCTCGAGGACGGTTTGAGATACAGACCTGCGGTTTGAACAGTTCAACTTTTCACGTCATTTTCTATACAATAAACATGATTTTAACGAAATAAAAAATTTGAAATTTTTTAGTGAAATTTCCTGCAGTGAACATCAACTCGTCATACAAATATCGACTAAAATACAAGAAAATAAGACGTAGAGATATTATAGTTTTATAGCTGAGAGTGTAAATTAATATTAAATGCTATTTTTGATTAAAATGTTTGAGTTGTGCTTAAAGACAAATATTCTAATAATATTTTTAAATTATTTATTAACTGAAAACACAGATTTGTATTAATTTACCCATAAAGTAAGGGAAACACTGCTTCCGCTGCTTCCATGGATGCTTCGCCACTGATATAGAAGTATATAACTAGTAGATGAATTTATTTGTATGTTAAAAATTTTTTAAAAATAATGATCCCCTTGATCATGAGTTATGCGTGCGACAAGGATTCAGGGGACAGACACACAGACAGACAGACATGGAACGAAAAGTGTTTGTCTTGACCTGAAATGGAAAAATCAATTTTTTTTCTCATTTTAAAACGATCACAAAACTTCTCGTATCTTTGATATTGCGAGAAAGCAACAGAAAAAATAAAATCACACATACACTAACATTGAAACACAACATTCAAGAAGATCACAAAAGAGCTGTCGGGAAAGAACATCATACAGTCGACATAGGAATTTATCATCATTAAAATTAATGGTGGTTCTTGTTAAAGAATTGTAAAAGACACTTAAATTAAAATACTTAAATTATTTTAATAATTGTAACTTTAATGTATGTATATTTATATCGTATTATACATATACATATATATACAAGTATACCTACCCGGGTTACAAAAAATTTTATATTTAAAATATTACTACTAAACGATAGTTCTTTTTCAACCTCTCTGTTAAATACCTGCGTTCGTTTTGTAAAATTAATGTCAGTAACTTCGTATTAATCATGAGTAGTAGACATTTTCTCCATTATTCTTTTATAATGATCTAGAATCTAGTAGCAAAAAATCACATTTAAAAGTTATAAAGTATTTTTTACATACACCTTGAAATAGCTTCATAATAGTTAACTTTTATGTTATTCCACGCTCTTTCAAACAGGTGCAAAAAATTTGAAATTTATCCCCGTGTTCTATACATCAAAATATTCCAATTACACATATTTCGACACTTTTTCTAACTCCACCTTTATACGAAATTTCTAACGACTGAACTATATGTAATTTAATTATTCATACTTTTGATATTCTTTCAGAACAACTCGATAATTATTGAACCCAGTCTTACACAATAAAAAAATTTTTTTTTAATTAAACCGACTTCAAAAAAACACTGAAATTATATATATGTATATAATAATTAAATTTAACAGTTTTTGAAGTACCGACTTCAAAAACCGTTTTTTTCTTAGAAAGTTTTTTATTGACTTGGCACCTACTTTGTTTTTTTTTTTTTTTAATAAGTTTTATTATTTTTTTTTAAGATTTTTTTTCCTTTTTGCCGAATAGGTGCATATTTGTCGAAGTTATGCATAAAAAATATATATACAGCAAAATTTAAAACTTCCTCCTTTTTGAAGACATGGTCAGATTTTGAAAATAACTATTTGAGAGTTATATCGAAAATATACTCTTTCAAACAAAAAAAATCGGCCAAATCGGTGTATATTGGTCGGAGTTATACCCGAACATACATAAAAAATACATACAGACGAATTAAGGACCTTCCTCCTTTTTTGAAGTCAGTTCAAAAACATTAAAATCAAAGTAGCATGAAATTACTCTTTTGCAAAAAATCGATATAAACTAAACTTTTAGTATGCCATATAAAACTTAGGTAGACCTTCGAATGTAATTATGCCTAGGACGTAAAGTCTTAATTTGACCCCGTTACCTGAACTAGCACAATCACATTTCGGCACCTAACAACATAGGAACAAAAACAATTGACGCCGCTAATTTTCTTACCCTCCACACAACACACAACTCGCTACCAAATAGCCGTGAACAGAATAGAATGTGTTTGAAATTAATTTTCGTGATACAAGAGCAAGCTTAATAATTCTTTCCGCCTAGTTTATGCTCTGAAATATCCGAAGTGATATGCTGTTAGTCTGTAACCGACTCTCGCTAGAACATCCTCGGCAGGTGTGCTTTTAATCTATCAGAAGTTATTACCATCCGCGAATATTGCATAAAATAAACAGCACTTAGCTTCCCGGTTGTAGGAAATTGCATTAATAGTTTGTTGGTTTTTATAAGAAAAGTGCTTTTAAAAATGCAGTCAGATAACATGGTGTATATTTTTTATACATATGATGAGATTACGTTTTAAAGCTCTATTTTAATGGCAATCTATTGTTGTTATCACTCTTAACTAATGTCTACGGCGTTATTCTAGACTTAAAAAAGGTACAAATTGATTTTATTAAAATTACTTTTTTTTTAGTTTACAATATTTAAGTATACTCAGCCGTCGTAAGTAAACTTTTATCAATATAAATAAAACATTTTGAAGCTAAAACTTACAAAGCGGAATTAATATATTTGATTTAAAAATGCAGCATGTTCCCTTTAATATCAACTTAAAGTTATTGGCCTAACCCCTCTTTAGGTGTGAATTATCCGATTTTTTTTCAATAAAAAAATATTTGATTTTGAAAAATTTAGTTTTTAATTTATATGCAGAACACATCTACATTAAATGGAATTTTTTACTTTGTTAATAATTAAAAGTAAGTGCTGATTCTAGTTGTTGCACTCGCGCATGTTGTTTGCTGTAAGTCACACTCTATTATTGTTACGGATGATTTGTTCATGCGTCTTTACAAACATGCTGTGTTGTATTTCTAGTTTTACTTTGAATAAACCTAGTTCTAAAACTATACGTGAATGTATGTGTTTTATAATTTTTATAGTATTTAAAAGGGTTGTAGTTTTGAATAATCGTTGTTTAATTTGTGTGAGATCATAATAACCTCTGACTTAATGAAAACAAAACACGACTTGATAAAGATTTTTTAGCCTTTTGATGTTAAATCTTAGATTTTCATAAAATATTAATAGCCACGAACATGTACAGAAAAATTATCTATCTATTGGTGGAAATCGTATTGAAATCGGTTCAGTAATTCCCGAGTCTATAAGCTTCATACAAATGAACATTCATTTTTAGGGTTCCGAAAAAACCCTATTAATCTCACTTTGTCGTCCGTCCGTTCTTTTCACTCAAAGCTAAATAGCTCGTAAACTATATAAGCTAGAAATTTGAAATTTTTATTGAACATGTAAAATGACACCCTCTAGTAAAATATGTACAAATTTATTGAATAAATAATTTTTCAGGGGGGCAAAAAGGAGCTAAAGCTAGGTAAAAAAATATTTTTTTTAATGTCAAGGTATATGGCACGTTAAAATGTATAACCAAACAAACGGAATTTGACCTTTTTTCTATTTTTTATATATAGAGATACCCAAATAATTTCTAAAGATTAACATTTCGCTTAGAAACCTAAACATATCAACTTTTCTCCACTCAAACCTCAAACATCCCACGTAACTATCAAACCGTATATTATTTTATCATTATCTAACAAACCTACATTATTAGTACCAACATAAACTGTAGGCAATTGTTTTGAAAATAAACCTCTCGTCTGTAACAAACTTCAAGTGGACTAAACGGTAAACCAAAACCAAATTAGCAGTCAGAAGTTAAATTCAATCACAATCATTACGCTAAAACTTAATAGTTTGAATTAAGAAGATCCCATTTGATTCCTGTAATGCGTCGTTTCAAGACGCAGTTAGTTTTCTTGGCTTGCATCAACGGAATACTAATAGACGCTGGATCCAAGATGGACGTTCGAACTGGAATTAATCTAATTACGCGATTGTTGTGCGGAACGCAGCACTGCGTATTCGGTGTGTGTGAATGTTCTCCCTCTTTCTTTATGTGGTTATCTCTGTTTAACTTACACTGATGAATAACATAAGTGTGAAATTGGATTTTTTCCGTTAGAATTTTTTTCAGATGTAATGAGAAATTTATACTTAGCTGGTATACGAATTTGACCATTTTTAACATGGGAAGGAATTTTTATCTTATTTATTATACTGTTTTATATGTTTCTTATTTTTGAAGTTATACTTCTTTAGGCTTGTTGAGGATAAGGGTACTTATTATTGTTAGATTAGGAAAGACTATGGATACATAACAACCAATGCTAGTCCGTATATTAAAGTGTAACCAAAATATTACGGGGGCCATCTTTTCTTAAATGTCACAATCATCATTTCCATATATAATTATCCCAAAAACGTCAATTGAAAATTTATAATAAAATATGCTTTAAATTACAATTTGAAAATTGCAAAGTGTAAAATGTGCTTAAAATCAGCCGAAAAATACACAGAAATTATTATTTGAACTTTTGTAATATTTTTTTTAATTTGTTCGACATTTTTTGTAAAATTAATTGGATTCACTTTTTGCAGAATTTAGAATTTTTAATTGTGATATTTGAATATTTAATTAGCGAAGTACCTTTCAGGAAATAAAACGAAATCAATTACGTATATTAAAATATATACATAATTGAGCTATCCTCATAATATCGATTAAATTATTATACATACAATATATTATTATATATACAATAAAGATAGATAACATCAAATTTTCATGTTATTCATATATGTACATAGATCGGTTAACAAAAAACCATATGTATATAATACACATACTACATAGATTTGTCTCGGTTGTATACACTCAAAGAGATGTAGCGTGTCTTGGACATTTTACGACACCCAGAGAAATATGTATGAACACACAAGATGCGAATGATATATCGAGTCCGTATTGCGCGGCTTTAGAACACCACCGGGCAGCTTGACTCATCACTGTTTTTATCCCATTTCCGGTTATTTGAACGCGGCAACTGTATTGGAAACTCAAACCTCACCTAGACATACTATTCTATAGCACGTAGCAGTGACGGATTTTAAATTTTTCTAAGACAACGATTGTTTTTTGCTTCCTTGCAATATCGAAGATGCGAGAAGCTTTGTGATCGTTTTAGAATGAGACAAAAAAATTATTTTCCGGTTTCAAAATTTTAAATTGATCTTTCCGTTTCACGTCAAGACAAACACTTTTCGTTCTGTGTCTGTCTGTCTGCCTGTATGTCTGTCCCCTGAATCCTTGCTATACGCATAACTCATGAACCACTGAACCGATATTAATGAAACTTGGTTGGACTGTTGGGTTTATCTTGAGGACGGTCCTCTTTCAAAATCATCAAAATCGTGTGTAAGGGGGAGCGATGACATCACAAAAAATTGAATTTTTCAAGACATGAATATTTTATAAAATCTTTTTTGTAGAGCATTTAATTTCCTATAATATGGATCTACAACGTTTGTTGTAAAATATTTCCTTACAAAGATTTATTTTAAAAAGAAATCTTTTGTTTTTTTTAATTAATGTATCATAAGAAAAATTTCGTAACCAATACCAGGCAATTTATCTGAACACTTGATTGGTTTTTATTAAAAATTGTTCAATAATTAACTACCTTTGGTGAATTTAGCACGAAAAAGCACTAAGTATTTACTTGGCAGACGTATTTAATTATCTTACAGCGTGATTTGATGACAATCGGCTAATAGGTGTCAAAAAGGTGGACATTTAAACTAATTACTACATATCATTTTAATCGCATTGAATTTTATCTTCGCTTTAAATTAACTTCTTAAATAAATATTTATTTCTTAAAACTGATATTTCATTCTCTATATTATTATTAGCCACAATTTTTAAACATGGTAACATTAAACTATTTTCTCGCATCCACTGTTTTATCCCCACGTGCTGTTATTCTAGCCCGGCCACTGTATTGGAAACTGAAAACCTCACCTATCCACCGCCTACTACTCTCACTGTATATACACGACCTGCCGAGAACTGATTTATTTTTTTAACCTCACGCCATGCCGGCCACATTTCAATTCTGGTCGGGTGGTCCGTGTTTCGGAGCTTCTGACACCGCAAATGATGCTGTCGAAATTGATGGATGCACTTTATGTACTCTTATTGTTACATAAAACTAGCCGATTTAACACGTTATGGGTAAGTTATTGGGATTATTATTAACCCATCAAATGAACCAATCTTTCAAGTGGTATAAGCCATATTTAGTATCTAGAGATATTTTAAGTTTCATGTTTCAAAATTTATGCAATATTGTTTAACAGCGAAATTACTATTGATCTAATTGTAAAAAGAAAAGTTAATTCATTTTTTAGTGTATACATTGTTCATTATATAATATAAATTAGAGTTTCTAAGCAGTTATAAGACAGCAGTTGGCAAGGATCCAGGTAATGGTAAATTTTTAATTAAATGTACTGAATTAGAAATATGTGTTGACATTTGATTACTACCATTTCTCAATATTAATCTATATACATTTAACTGCCTTAAAGCGTGATTTGATAACAATCGACCAATGATGGACATTTTAACTAACTATTACTATAATTTATTAATTAATTATTATTTTATCATAGCAACTGCTTTACATTGTTTCAAATTTGACGATTCTTTCTTTTGTATCTTTTGTGTCGTAGTACTTATCATTTTGTAATCATTAGCAAGTGTCCATCACTGCGTGCTCATTACTGGAAAAAAACATTATTTAGTACTTTAATTTTGTTCTTAAATGTCATTTTCATTCCTGTGGAATAATAACAATATAAATCTTTATTGTTGGTGACTCTTACAAGCTATGAATATTATTAATAGATAAACAATGTCCTGACTGATTCTTCGTCACCGAGCCGAAACCCCTGGACCTAGAAACATAAAATTTCAGGGGTGTCTTTCTTTTATAATGTAACCACCCACTAAGAAATGATTTTTCGAAATTCAACTCCAACAGTGGTAAAAGGAGTGTAAAAGTTTATATGGGAATGTCATAAAAATGAATGTTTCGTTATGTGTTCATTAAAGATTAATAAATGTTAATAACTATATAAGATTTTGTAATTTCTTCGTTTTAACTTTTTACACCTTATTGCCCTTTACCTAAGCACAGCAGTGTAGCTATAAATAAGCCGATAATAAAATGACTAATTCCACGTAATATCATAACATACAGTCGGTTAATAAATAGCTTTTAATAAAACAGGAAAATTATTCGAACATGGGATTTACTAAACAAAATTTTATTTTGTTTAATTATAAGCCACCCTCGATATATCGTTTCTCAAATTCATCAGTGTACCCTTGTTCTGGGTTTCTGATATCAAATGACATTGTCAGAATTGATGGATCCTACTGTTGTCACAAATGTTCAACCAACCCTTCATAATTAATACCATCAAATTCAGGTAAAGGGTTCACCCTTGCGACTACTCATTTCAATCCTATTTAAAAAGCATATATACATTATTTATTTTTACAATAAATATTATATTAAGTAATATATACTCTGTCGTATGTATTTTCACGGCTCTTTGTTATTAAATGAAAAATTGTAATAAAAATGTAATACATATAAAAAAACATATGCCAAGTGATATATATTTTTGTAAGGGAATATTTTACTACGAAAGTTGTAATGATATGTTATATAGAAAATGTAATTCTCTACAAAAAATATTTACTAAGTAAATGCACAGTACTTCCTCGTGCTAAATTCACCAAAGGTAGTTAATTATTGAACAATTTAAATAAAAACCGATAAAGTGTTCAGATAAATTGCCTGGCATTGGTTACATTATAATTTTATTATAACTTAATTTTTACAATGCAGCTTAGTAAAATTTCACCATAATATGGAAGAATTACCTCGTTTTAAGAATACTGAATCAAATAGTAATATTTCATTAAAAATTGAGTGATTGTTATGAAATATTTTTTTCCGTGTGCGAATCAAGATTTACAAGAAATTATTCACATTTCTGTACTTCTAAAAACGTACCTTAAACTTTTGTGTAACTAACGTAGATATTTAAAATAAAATATGATATCACTTTATCTCTTTTATTAAAAAAAACTAGAGATATTGCTGCAGACTCACAGTTGTGTACAATGATAATTGAGATAAATTGATAACAATTTATTTGACTTAGTCGTTACGTCTACAATCTTTTTATTCCTGATGTTTCTATATATTCTGGACCCTTATTTGATTTATTCTTTTCTTTCTGCTAATTTCGTTCCTTCATTTGTTTAATTTTATAATCTCGCAAAGATATTTTTTGGTTTAATGATAATTTCATCCAATGGCGTATCTTGACACCAATTTATACTGATACAAGAGGAATTTTTCTCAGTAGCGTGACCCATCGTGACACAAAAAATCCACGACGTGCGATATACTTATGTACTGTGAGCTACAGAAGTCGTCTGCTACCGTAAAGGTCAGAATCGCTTACAAAAGATTCGACAATATTAAAAAAAACATCATCGGTTATCTTTTTCTAGGGCGGAGCTTATATAGTTACATATTTAATTATATTTAAATACTAAAATACTACTATAAACGAAGAATACTTCTTTATCTAGCAAATGAGTTTCAAAATATCTGTTGTTTGGTACGTGAAGAAATGATTTAAATATTATAATAATCAAATGGAACGAGTCTACTAAGTTTGTGATAAGCGAATTTCAATGAAAACTAGACGACCACTTCTGTATTTCACTGTACATTATACGTAATTAGAATAAAATAGTAAATTAACTATTCTTGGTTAGGAAAATCCCTACCTACTGCCCCTAATCTCCGGTGGTGAAGCTGAAGGTTATTTTAGATAAAAATGTGGAACTGCTTTTTTAAATTACAAAAATGTCAGATAAACCCACACATAGAACTATAGAACGCAGAGATGGAGCGCGTATTATATAGAGCGCGTATCTAAAGGTCGAGTAGGTATCTCTTAAATTAATTCTACTATCTTAAAGCCAGAGTTTGACGTGAATCACGACTCTTTATTTTCTGACCTCCGCAATATATTTCTTCACAGCTCAACCACCTTTTGTGATAGCGTAATAAAACATAACCTATGTTGAGAGTCTAATCTATTCACCAATTCAAAAAAATTTCAAATCAGACTAACCGTCCTGGAGTTTTGAGATAACGCAGAGTCGCATGCAGAAGTGGTCGACCAGTTTTAATTGAAATTCGCTTATCACAAACTTAGTAGGCTCCTCACATTTGATTGACAGATATTTTGAAACTCATTTATTAGATATAGAAGTACTCTTCGTTTATTATAGTATTCATATATATATGTGCGATTAAATTATTATGTAATCTATTGAAAAAGTACATGTAAATTTTGTGGCAATAAATATTTGATATTCAGAATTTAAGTATTTAAATATGTTAAACTTAATATAAAATTAATTAATGAAATGGACGTATATTTGTGTTTTTATTTAAAATGATGCAACTATATAAACTCCGCCCTAGAAAAAGATAACCGTTGATGTTTGTCTTAATATTTTCGAATCTATTGTACGCGATTCTGACCTTTAGGGTGGTAGACGACTTCTGAATACAATGTATACAAATGAACTCTTTGCACAAATATACTAGATGATATTAGTTCCAAATAAGACACCTGAAGATTCTTCTTAAATCTTAATAGCAGGTGCATATATTAATTAAGCAAATAATAAAAACTATAATGTTATGTAAATTAATTATAAATTAATTCAGTTAACACTTGCTGTTCATATAAGCTTTTTCATCGCATATTTTTCACTAAAAAAACTAATAATTCAAATGTTTGTGTAACACAAGACTCATTACTTTGATCACATCTAGATGGCGTGACAGTCGGCGGCAGAGCGCTGATTGCAGAGCCATCTCTGGGCGCGCGGGGATAACGCACGTGCTGCCATCTACAGAGACACGGTGGCAGCAGTAAGCGCTCGCTTTGTCTCTGTCGTACGTGATTTGTGTGCTTGTCACACACGTTGTGCGACCTGTACACTCGCATGGGCGGACATTATCCGAAAGAGATCGAGGATCTAAGAAGTATATAAATAAATAGAACTGTACAAGCATACTCAGGATTCGACTAAATTCATTCTGGAAGTTCTCAGGTAATCTTAACGTTTTTTTGTTATGTCATTGATTTTTACTTCCTTGCAATATCGAAGATCGAGAAGCTTTGTGATCGTTTTAGAATAAGACAAAAAAATTGCTCTCCGATTTAAAAATTTTAAATTGATCTTTCCGTTTCAAGTCAAGACACTTTTCGTTCCGTGTATGTCTGTCTGATCGATATTAATAAAACTTGGTTGGTTGGTTGGTTGGAGAGGTGACATTCCAAAATATTTATTTTTTCAAGATATCTCAAGAACGACACATGTTACATGAAAATTTTAAAGAATTTTTTTTGTAGAGCATTCAATTTCCTGTAATATAGCTCTAACACGTTTGTTGTAAAATATTCCTTTACAAAGATTTATCTCAATTTACTTTAAAAAAATCTTGTTTTATTTTTTTAAATTTCGAACTAATATTTTTTTGTAAAATTGTATAAAAATTAAATAGTTTACCAATGGCAGGCATTTATCTGAACACTTTATCGATTTTTATTTAAATTGTTCATACTTACATATACCTATTAATTATTAAAATTAATAAACTAAAAAGTATTAAATATATGAAATAAACGTTATGTTCGATATCGTTATAAAATTTAAAAAAAAAATTGATTTGTTTCTTCACTAGGTTCGTAACGAATCAAGTGTTATTTAATTATTTTTTTAAATATAAATTCTCCCTTTTCCTCTCACTATACCCGCCACTGTGTATGCGTGTACGTTTGTACAACATGGATAAAAGAAAATGAGAAGATACAGCAATCAGGCAATTTTCGCTTCACGGCGAATCTACTTTTAAAGATTTATTTATTGGCGTTTTTTCCCTTACAAAAGAAGAAACAGTATCATTTCATATTACCATCATTTTTATCAGTCTCCCTTGGTCAGCGTATAAAATAAATTACACTTAATGAAATATCTATTTTGTTTTCTCTCGTACCAATAACTTTTCAGTCCGATCCTTAATTCCATCAATATTTTTATCATATAACTTATTATCTTTTACAAATTACTACATGAGCTGAAAAGTCTTTGGTCTGACAAGCCGATAGCGGCATAAACAAAAAATCCTAATTTTCAGCCCATGTAGTATATAATACTATCGATTTAACTATTTAAAAGTCAAAGCTACTAAATCAACAACAAAAAAACACAGTTAAGTATAATAAAACTTAAGAAACTTATCAATCAATCACATTCCATTTCATTAAAAAATTAAATATTTATTCAAATACAGATTTAATATTGTAATACATTTAATTTCTTTTTTTCAAGATACTCATTAAATGTAATTTAAAATCTAGATCATTTTTATTCCGCTAAATTATCATACAACATTGGCAAAACGATTTTCACGAAAAGCTAATTTTAATAATGTGGATTTTCCCAGCAACCGAAAAATCAAAGTATTCAATTTAAATCACAGCGTTTGGAAAAAGTCGAGTTAAATAGAAATCTTTTCGAGAGATTTTTAAACATTGGTTTCGTCGAGTATAATTATTCAGCGAATTTCATCACACGGATAGGGAAAATGAGAGAGGAGTAATGAAACGAAACAGTGAAAAGAAAATTTACAGAGATGTTGATGATAGTAGAAGCGATTTAAATATACATATGAAAAAACTTTGATTGTAAATTTCCCATATCTGTGATTTTTATTATGTGTGTAAAAAGTAAACACTGATCCTGGTCCTTTTTGAATCAAATAAGCATATATTCTGTAATATAAAGAGTATAAATTTAAACAAGCTATTATGATATAAAACTAAATAACCAGTTAAGAGTTCGATTTTTTATTTAAAAAAATACTGCTATTTGAAGGTGGCCAACAAAAAGTGCATAAGATACTGGCACCAGTCTTGGATTTATGACCCCAGTAATGGATATTCTTTAATTAAATGTACTGAATTAAAAATATTTGTTGATATTTGATTACTACCATTTCTGAATATTAATCTATATACATTTAACTGTCTTACAGCGTGATTTGATGACAATCGGCCAATGGTGGTCATTTAAACTCATTATTAGTATAATTTATTAACTATAACTACTTTACATTGTTCCAAATTTGACGATTCTTTCTTTTATATCTTTTGTGTCGTAAGACTTATCATTTTGTAATCATTAGCAAGTGTCCATCACTGTGTGCTCATTACTGGTTTTATTTTGCCCATTACTGGAGAAAAAACATAAACAAAATAAAAGACTATAATTAAATAGATTAAATAAAGAGTTACTTGTTTTATTAGTAACATGAATTCATGAGAATTAAAAAAAAAGCAGCCCGCCAATCACAAAAACAGTAAACCATGCTCTTATAGCGGCCATAACTGGTGCCATTTATAGAATATAAATTATAGATAATAATATTCTCTAAAACTTCCATTCAACAGTTTTTCTAATTCGCACCGTTTCAGTAAGAATTCGAAAAATTCCAACATTAATAAGAGTAAACATCAATTTCCAATTGTAAGATCTTTTTAAAAATATGTCATGGCGAAAATAATCAGCATAGATTCAGGGAAGGGCAAACAATACTTTCGTGTACTAAATATATTTCATTTGTATGGCCGTATAAGAAAGTAAATATCATTTAACATTTTCTATCTGACAATGAGATAATTATTCAACGTGTCCCTTCGCAGTGCAAGGAAATGGCGGGATGAAGAGTAAGATGGGGGGAACAAACACAGAGATTGAGGGGAGGAAAGGTGGGGATCCTGATGAGAGCTACTGGGGCCAGTAAAAAGCTCGGGATATGGGATTTCCATGTTCAGAGCTTTCGTCTCAAAGCTCGTTATAGTTGCAAACAATGTGTATACCACATTATGCTGTATCTATGGTATGAACTTGTTCTATGTGATACACTAAGGATTATGTTCAAAGATAATATATTAATAGCGGGGTTTGACATACAAATAATTATAAGGATTAATAGTTTTTCTGTTGGAAACTATTTTCTAACTTCGGAATGGGAATACTAGGGTTTTTTTGTTAAACTTGTACAAAAGTTTTAAGTTAAATTGCACTGGTTTTTAAGGATTTTGTTACTTTTATATTTTAGATATAGTATTTTACTGCAGAGGTGCATTCCTCAAAGCCACGATGTCAAAAGACATATTTTTTATTATAATCTATAGGGTGGCTCCTTTCTCTGAGGCTACGTGAAAATTAAGATCTATATCAATAACCCCGAGACGATTCCAAAGCTAAAGGATGAAATCATATACATGTTATAAATGAAATACAGCCCAAACTGTGCCTAAAAGTCATTGAATATTATGATACGCACACCTCGTATTGCCAGAAATGCCGTGGTAGCATTTAGTGTTTATAGACTATTAATTAATATTTATAGAAGAACACGATGAAAGACAAAAAAAATTCACAAATATTAGTGTATTTTATTTAAAAAATAAAATCTGCACTCTTATTGAATCACTCTATAATACTATCAATTACAATAAATATATTGGAAACTCTATGATACAGTAACCACACAATTTTAAATTAAAGTAGCATATTAAATTACTGACTGGATTTATTTTTAACAGAACCCATATTTCGAATACCTATTTCATATCAAATTTTTTTTAAATATGTAAATATAATGTAAAAATAATATACAGGTATAATATGCATTATACATTCATGTACCTCATATACCTAGTTAAATATAACAAATATATATATATTATATTTATCTCGCAATATTTACACAAGTGAAACCATTTTAAATATTAAATTACGTTGTTTTTTTTATTATTTATATTACCTACATAATTTAATTAAAATTTATTTTATATTTAATTATGTTCAAAATAAAATAAACAAAAACATGAATAAAATCAACAAATAATATAACGAACATAATTTTGTAAATTACAGATTTATCAAAACATTACACAGAGTAATAAAGGATATAATATGCAATGAAAACGGATAAAGAAAAACAAAAAACGATTGTGAATACGATATCAACGACCGCAGTAACGAACGTTGCCGAAACTCGGGAATGATATCACAAGAAATGAATCTCTGCAAAATATATCCTATTCCTTCTAAATTACCGCACAGAAATAGAAAATTTCATTTTATTGTTAGCAATGTGTTATTATTTGTCTGTATACATATGTATATGAATGTATATCATGTATTCAAAAAACGACGATTTTTACGGACTGATAATAAATTCAAATTTATTTTGGTTTATTTATTTACTATTACACAGGATGATTCAGCTCTGTCGTGCCAAATATGAACAGTAAATTAAGAAAAATATTTTAAGCAAAAAACATATGTCTTGTGTCTAGTGAGGGAGCTGCAGCCATCCAAAGATTGTTTTCAAAATTAGTTTTTATTTAATATTTTGAGAACCCATTGTGCTAAAGTTATGAATTTTGATACAGGGTTAAGCGGAGTCCTCGAAAAAAGGTGGGTGGGTGGTAGGAAGCACATCTCCACTTGTAGTATATATATATATATATTTATAGTATATTTAGAGTATAAAATATATTTTTAAATTAATAAAAAAAAACAAAAAAAGTTTGCATCGTGATTTATTTCCGTTGAAAATCGAGAAAAAAAATTAGTAATTATTAAAAAATATAAATAATTTCCCATAATACGATAACTATTAGTGTGTGTTTAGAAGATCCGTTGATTAGAATTTCGTTTCTGCTTCCCACCAACCGAAAAAAAGTGATTTCGAAAAAAACGCGTTTATAAATTAAGTATTCCCGATGGCCAATAATTTAAATAAAAAAACTAACACGGCCCGAACGAACATAAGGTTATAATCCTAAAAACGTAAATATAATAATTTGAAGATAATAACAGTATAACATTGAAATTTGTAACAAAACACTCACATTTTAAATCATATATTCATAAACAAAAAGATTTAAAGTTCTATTACGAAATATGTAAACAGAATGTAGGCGTAGAGTTTCACATAAAAAAGAATGCGTAAAACTTGTAAAGAATTCGGCTATGATGATAGAATACACATATCAAGTCTAATCAAAAAAGACAGGAGGGAGAAGAAGAACATGGAAAAAAAACGAAAACATAGCATTCGGTCCGACGAACCGTTTCGCAATATCAAATGGTCACAGTCGTAAAGAATGTCGATTGAATGGGTCTCAAGATAGCCCACGACAATACAGTGGTGCTCCGTGTGAGGGGTGCATCAGGACGTGACTGATTTAATATTTATTTAAATCAAATCCTATATCGGGTATTCTTCTTGGGGTTGCTTCATAATTGATGCAAGATAAATTTTTAAAGAAGTATAAAAAACATCTGCCGAATAAATGCACAGTGCTTCTTTTACAACAAACGTTGTAGACCTATATTATAGGAAATTGAATGCTCTATAAAAAAGACTTTGTAAAATTTCCACGTAACATGTGTCGTTTTTGAAATATCTCGAAAAAATAAATATTTTGGGATGTCGCTCCTCCCCCTTACACACGATTTTGAAATAGGACCATCCTCAAGCCAGACCCAACCATCCAACCAAGTTTCACTAATATCGGTTCAGTGGTTCATGACTTATGCGTGTGACAAGGATTCTGGGGACAGACAGACAGATAGATACACATACAGTGTTTATTAATTTATTTTGTATATTTTATGATCGTCCGACGAAAAATATTAAGTCGGAAAATATTTAAATTATAATTGGTTCGAAAATATTTCATTTAGGTAATTAAATTAACAGAAATAAGGGCATAATATCTCGATAGCAGGGAAATTTTTAATGCGCTATAATTTAAATTCAAGAATAATTCAGTAGCTTAAAAAAATATTAAACAGTTTTTTTTTACAAATTTGTTGGTCCTAGTCCGAGAGCTCAGTAGTATCATGATGTGTTGTAGGTGTTGGTGTTTGGGAGTATTTTGGGTATGAGACAAGGACACAAGAAGAATGGATGATATTAAACAATTAATGATTTACTATACACATTTAATTGTTTTTTTAAATGATGTTTATTTTTGTTTTTCATAAAAATAAGCTCAATTTGAGGACATTTTTAAAACGATGCAGTTTATCTTTGGCTACTTATATCATTTTAAAGCCACTGAATTCTCTATAGTTTAAAGTATTGCACATTAAAATATCTTTCCCCGTTATCAAGATATAATGCCCAAAAAATATGTTTTTTTCTTATAAATAAAGTCATTTACATAGGAACCTCAGGATGACATCCAATTACAAATTCCTTTGATAGGTGTTTTTGGGATATGAAAAGGCAAATTTTGCGCATAAAGGGTTTCGAATATTCGGAAAAAAATTATTTTCACTCCATTCAAATGTACAGTAATTTGTGTTGCTAATAAATTTTCGAATACAAAAAATCTGTAAATCTTATGGTTTCAATCAAAAAATTATACCGAAAACCCTCACGTTCTTATCACAAGCCGCCACTGCTAGATCCCCCAACTGGACCATTGTCGTATTACATGAAACAAAAGACAAAAAAATAAGCGTGTTATATTCACATTTTTAACAAAACGTTTTTATATATTTATCCCCATAAATATATATGCAATATGCATACTTACTGTCCTTGTGGAAACAAGGAATATGTCCATTTTTTATTCGATTTATATCTAATTTCCTTTGATCTCAGCATTATTTTACTGCTATACAATTACAAAACAAATACCCCTAGTTACGACTCTTCAAGTTACGTTGCTGCGTATTTACGTACATTTGAATTACAACCATCTATATATATATGAAAATAAATGTTCGTTTGTATGAGGCTTATAGACTCGGGAATTACTGAACCGATTTCAAGTCCGGTTTTCTTTCCATGATGTCACAGCATACAACTGTCATTTAGGTATATAAAAACATAGTACCTAGCCATGGAATACAGAATTCTATAATTTTTCGGTTTGAATATTTTATTTTAATAATTTAGGTTACTATAATCACGTCTCTTTCGAATATTTTGTCGAATAATTAGATATTTATAAAGAAAAATTTCATTTCCAAGAAAGATACAATATCAAAATTAGTTATTATGATTGTTGCTATCCTATTTTTTTTTATAAATCAACACTAATGTCGACTGGTTCTAGACCTCTTCCCACAGCTCCTATTATTTATTTATTTATTTTTGATTTTCATACAAATTCTAAGACAGAACTTGGTGTTTCCTGGGAGTTTGAAAATATAATAAAATACATATAATTTTATACGATTTTCTCAATAACTACTGAACGTATTTTATTCCGGTTTTCACTAATGGATAGGTAAAATTTAGGTGGATATTTTGTGTAAATTTCATGAAGTCGGAAAAAAACAGTTCGCGGTGAACCGTGTGTTGTGGGCATATTGGGTGGACATGTCGGGTGGGCATGACTACTTTATATTTAATTGAATTAATATCCCCGGGTAACACCGGGTTCAATGCGCTAGTAATTAATAAAAAAATCAATGTGTATGTAATATGTAGGTTTAATAAATTGCTCTCAATTGGAAAGTTTGAGAATCACTGCTAAATATACATATACAAACAAAAATAAACAGATAATACTCATAAATAAAATTAAAAGCAGTATAAGTTAAATTTTACATTCGCTATTTAATTATAATTTTCCTAATTTATTGTCACAAGGGTATATAAATTATCCTATTGGGTAAGAACAAGCAAATCCCTAAGAGCCCACTTTAATAAAATATATCTATATTGAAACCAAGGAAGTAAACTTAGTAATGTTATCCGCGGAATGAATAATTTCAAAACTTAGCAGAATAGTTACTAGCTATTAGTTTATATCACACAAACACAGACAATGGGCTGCACACTAGTATACATATAGTTATATATAATGCAGGAAATGGTTCATCAAAATTAAGTTGTTTATTTCGCCGGCAGAGTGCGCTGTTGCTACTGCAAGTTGAGTGCAGGTGTGTTCTTGTATTAGTCCACGAGTTTTGAAGTTGAGCGGAACAAGAGTTGAGGGTAATTAATATAAACTTGTAATTTATGAGTTGCTTGATTTTATGCACATGCAAGTTCGGTTAATAGATGGAAAACTAATCTACAGTTTTTATTTTTTAGATTATGTTTGTTGGTACAATTACAAGTTGCAAAGTATTCGAGATGTATAACCTGATATAATAAGGGCTATGTCCAGGTACGATCGGCGCAGAGTGGCACGGAATGGACATATTTTTTTTAATCAGTCTGCAAGTCGTAAATTTGAAGCAAATAAATAATTTTTTTTATAATCATCGTAATTAAAGAAAAGAAATATGTAATGATTTTCTATCAAATTATAGATAATAATATCACCTACAATTTTTAACTTGACCATTTTTCTCTAATTTGGTAAACATCCGTATCCGGTCGAAAGATCGTTCTCAAAAATAGGAGGTTTTCTTCCCAGACAAAAAATAATCTTAAATATAAAATTTCACCCTTCTACGATAATTCCATCAAAATCCGGATTTCGAAAAAAACCGGCTTCACAATACTTACTTATACTATATGTATATTTCATATAATAATACATTAGTAGTGACGTTAAATATAATAAATATTATATTTTTAACCTGACGATAATTCTGTGAATCGAAAGCTTGCGTTTATTATTTTTTTATATTTCATATATATAGGTATAAGAGAGTAAAAAGGTCATCAAAAATAGTAGTGGGCGCAAAAGTGAGCATTTAAGAGCGGTAAATTTGAGGTAGCAACGAAAAAAAAAACGTTACGCCACTGTGAACAAATTGAACCAATCATGTGTGATTATATTTTTATACATTCAGACGGAACTTGCCACTAGCAAATTTGATGTTCCATTATGTACACCTTCGTTAACTCCAGTCTAGTTGGCTAAGGTAAACATCATACAGCTTCCACCACTCTCATACATGTATGTACCTTTTAGTAGTGTAGGTACAGTACATTAATGTACAGCACATGTCGGAAACTTAGCTTGTAGCTTTACCCTCACAATCTTTATCATGGCTAAGCTGATATAATAAACATAAATGCATCAACAGTGCTCAGTTTTAGTTTAGCTAACAAATGAACCTTCGTCACGGAACCAGTGCTGCCATCATCCGACAGCGACTGGAACTTTGCGCGCCACACAAGTTTCAAACTTTGCGTTAATAATAAATCGTGCCATGAAATTGAATCAATTTATCATCGGTTATATGAGATGCAAGAAAATGTGCCCTCTAGGTACGTACATGTGAGTGAGTGCAATTGTTTAATGGAATGTCATTTTAAGTGGTTAATTGTTTTACCTATATATTAAATACAGGAGCTATACATACCTACATCCGTATTCAATTAAGCTCTTATTCTACGAAACTGTAGAGCAGTGTCTGCCAAACTTGTTTACCTTAGACATACTAGATTTATTTCGCGGCACACCAAATAAAAATCCCAACAAAATTTAAATAAATTGTACTAGTATGAACAAAAATATATAAATTCTTACAGGGCCGGCATCAGTCTAGTCTTATTATATTATGTTGTACTAGACACTCGAAAAATTTACGTGTGTCGAATTACCCACCAGAAATTGAAAAAGCATTGCGATTAATATTTTTTCATTATCAATTTTTCCTATCGGTTTTGTTTGCCTCAGAAATCAAAATGCTAAAGTTTTTAATTTTTTGAAACAGGTAAATAAATTATTTTTTATAATCTACTAATTAAATACCCATTTTTCTCCCACCTCCTCCCCATTATATATCTATCTATATATATATAAACTATTATAAAATCGCATAGAACTAATAGTCAAATCCAGTCACTACTAGCCCATAGCAATAACTTTTTCATGTTACTTAACCTGGGGCAGTTTATAACCCAGTAACGTCACACTGGGGTCATTCTGTGAAAATTTTATCACACAATACAATCGTCTACATTCTCTATACCTATACATTATGTATTTTCTCTGTGAAACTTTTGTGCTCAAGTTTCGTATTTATAAGAATTTCAAAGTTCGTGAGAAAATATTAAATGCACAATCTCAGGTAAATGCTGCAATTAATTAAATTGGATTTTAATTTGATACAATAAATATTGTATTTAGTTTATGTTTCTTGTAAATATTAAGTTCGTGGTATTAGGATACGTATAAATATATCGTAATATATAAAAACGTTGGAGCATATGTAATATTTTTATCAAAGGGCTCGCTCATAGTTAATTTTTTTAAATTAATGTTAATTATATGGTTTATTTATAAAAACAATACATAAACGTATTTACATGCCTCGCACTGTGTATGTATCGTCATAATACCACGCCTAAACCACTGGACGTATCGACGCCATATTCACACTAAGTATATGTTTATTATTTATGATCCGATTTGGTTCATATTCAGAATATAAGTTAGTTTTGTGGAAAGAAATATTTTTACAAGAAATGGACCCGATAAATGGCTCTGGAGTCAAGATATTTGCGAAAATGTGTATTTATGTTCTGATTTTTAAACAAATCATTTTTGGGCAGAACAACGTTTGCTGGGTCAGCTAGTATAGGCTTATATAAACTTATTATTTGGTATCTGAACAGTGATTTATTTTAATATTATTTTGAAAATAAATGATTAACAAATTTAAGTTGAGAATTGTAATTATTTTTTTATACACTCATAGTTCAATTGAATCTAAATACTAATTTCAAAATTAAATGGATATTTTTCTAATTATAAAAATAATAGCTTGATATCTTATTTATTTGTTACAAAATATATAATTTTATAAATATTTAGTATACGTATGTTTAGTATTTTATATAAACAAGAAATGTTCTTATTGTTATTAGTGTATAGCCTTTTGTGCCAATTAAAATAAAATTGTACTATAAATTTAATTTTCTGATATACCTACACCAACTCATTATTCTTCGCTTCAAAATAGAAATTGTACAAATAGGGAATAAATAATTAATTATTTTCTATTTAATACAATTAGTCACGTAGATCTGCGAATGCCAAGGACTCGTTTTAATTATTTTCACTAACGCAATCTTCAATTTAATTGAAATAAGACACTTGTTTGAAAAATAAGAGGATTATTTAACGTACATTGGTGCCTATTTATTTATTTTGTTTTTAATGAAATTATACTGCGTTATAACAGTTTTAAATACAAATTAAAATTGGTTATCAAAGCTGTTTAATATAAAGTTAACGAAATTTTTCTTGATCTTGTAGAAATCTTGACTATTGAATGTATATCGAAAACATTTTTTAATTGTTTTTACTACCGTTCAAATTCAAATAAACACTAAATAATTAATTGAGGTTTTCAAATTCCCTTTGTAGATGAAATATTTATTTTTAAAAGCCAACTAAATGCATTTATTTCCTACAACGAATCCTTTTTCTCAGTATACATTAATAATTTTACGTATTTAATGCATAGACTATATTTACCTGCATATTTATTATACGATGAAATAATTTAAGAAAAGTATAGTAGGTTATTAAGTATTTACAACTTTTCTTTGTTTAACATAACACAATTTAAATATTTAGCTCTCGCAATTTCAGGAGAAATTGAACGAGATGAGGAAAAAGTTTTACTTTTATAAGAAACTACTTTGTTCCCAAGTTACTCTTTATTCTACATATTCATGAAAAGTAATATTTTAGCTGTAAAAATATACAGCAACACATACACCTAATATTTAAGAGTAGATAAATTATGTCAATTATTTCAACACACGTACGCCGCTGCACGAACACTTGTGACATATTGTATTTAAAAAAAATACCGGTAATATTCATACATTTTCGTTTTACTTTTCGTCCTTTTCTTTTTTAAATTATAGAAACGGGAAAAGGCACTTTACGATTTACTTTCGACAAATGAAATATTGAAGAAATTTTTTAAAAGAATATACATACTTTTGTTTTTAACTTTCCGTAATATCAAAAGAAGTTGGATATTATTCAATATGTTCTAAAGTAACGGGGTTTTATCTTATACACTAAAACACAAGTTTTACTTTTGGAGGAAACAATGTATCAAATGTATAAATATTTCAAATGTATTCATTAATTTCTTACAAAACTTTTTTTACTTTTATGTGGTTTCTCATTATAAGTTGCTTTTAAAGTAGTATAAGTCCAAATTTGAAAAAAAAATTAATGTAAGTTTCAGTAACCATCTTGTATACACATACATAGGTATATATCAAAGAGTTTGTCCTAAATCAATCACTCACTCACTTACTCATCAACGTACAGCCCAAACCTCTGGTCCTAGAAACGTGAAATTTCAAGGGTGTCTTCCTTTTATGTCGTAACCACCTACTAAGAAAGGATATTTCGAAATTCAACCCCTAAAGGGTTAAAAGGGAGTGTATAAGTTTGTATGGGAAAAATATTTTTTGGTCGGATTTACATGAAACTTAAAATTAATACTCTACAATACAAACAATGAAAACAGCTTTTCCCAAAAGGGGGGTTGCAAAGGGTTGGAAAAGTTTGTAGGAGATATTTTTTTTGTACTTACTCGAACGAAACTGGGCACAAATAATTTACAAGACAAATAGTATTTTTTTAAATTCAACACCTAAGGAATGGGGGTGGGTGTTAACTTTTTTAAATTTTGATATACATATTTATCTACATTACTGTTTATGATATTAAAGTAAATTCAGAGAAAATAATATTCAATTAAAATAAAAAATTTGACATTCAAGGGACAGGCATGTTTTTATTAATAACTTTAAAACAATATAATAAAAATATTCAGTAAATTACCACGTTCTATCACAATTCTACCTTTAACTAAATTTAAAAATATAAATATAATATAACTTTATTTAATAACGTTAAAGTTACCAGTACTTTTTCAAACTAATATACATATAATATGAAAGACATGTATTTTCTTTAAAATTACATTTTACTAGTATCTCGAAATAAAATAAAAATCGACATATAAAACAATTTTTTATCACGAAGACAAAATACAATTTTATACCCACAAAATATATGTACCTACCTATGTTGTATTTCAGAAAAAAAGTTACAGTTATTTTATAATTCTTATCAGAACTAAAAAAAATCTGAAGAAAGGGCATTTCTGTAACACTGTTTAAATTTAAATTATTCAAACAGCAGTCAGAAAAGTGCGATAAGAGTAAATTTTATAGCCATGACAATGTTAGCGGAGAGAGCTTTAGCTCTTTATATTTTATGAACTGGAGTGTTTTCTTGCAAAGAAACCCTCAAGAGATCGATTTGTTTTAATTATATAAACTTTTGTTTCCCGAATATATCTCGCGTATTAAAAAAAAGTCTTCTTGTATCGCTTACTCGACGATGCCCCTGATTTATTTTTAAGTAAAATTTAACGAAATTTATTTAATTTGATTCAGATATGTATATTGACTTCATTCTATTTATTAGTTTATATTATTTACAACTTTGTCTTATGAATTATACGTGCCCATTTATTGTCAGATTGGTTTTGAAAACACCGAAAATCAAAATCGAATCTGTTTATATGTATAGGGTGGGCCATCTGTTGTTATATTTTTCTTCTTCATAACGTTGATATATCTACTTGTTATTAACTTTTCAGACAGCTCATTTTTGTTTATATTTATGTATGTGCTACGTGGTGATGTTTTTGAAAGGGGTACAATACACTGAAACACAAAACTGGAAGAGATGTTACTTATGGGCTGATCATAGCGGGTTTTGACAAACCGGGTAGCCATGAACATGTAAAGTTAATGTGTGGTTTTTATTTCTTTTTACAGTGCATGTCATTCGAAATACTGGTTATATATTTGAACTGTAAGCTTGTTTGTTTGTTTGAAAACGAGATGAAACTAGGTTTAGGTTAGTCTCGTCTCGTCAGTATTTAAAAGGTCTCGATCTTGTTCGAATTCTTATATTTTCTTAAGGGAGGAAGAAGTTGTAAAGTTTAAAAATGTATGTATAATCATTTATATGTGGATGTACAAATAAAACGTTACGAATTTTTATTTCGAAAAGTAAGCTGTTTACAAAAAAACTTTTCAAACATACGTTACTCAATATAATAAATTTTTTTATTTATAGGTGTTTTTTATGGTTTCTTTAATAATAATTTAATAATAACTTTTTTTTAAATGATTAAATGAGAACCTATATTTTTGTTCTAAGATCTAAATGAAAGTTAAACTTTTGTTCGAACATTTTTTTAATTCGAGGGAATTTTTTGAATTGAATTTTTAACAGGAAATAATCATACCATAAAAGAATAATAATAAATCAATAAATTATAAAATATGATAACAAAAATAATGAATTAAATATTAAAAATAAAAACACGTCATATCTGATCGATGCATGATATCATAGCACTTGTTGATATGGCTCTTACATTAATTTCTCAAGTAGCACTTGATTTTCTACATAAGTGTGAATAGAACTTCAATAGTCTTGCCGAAAAAATATACGATTATACTTCTTATTACATTTTTTTTTAAATAGAAAACTATTTCTACTTTAACAAAACAAGTACCGACTTTTCGTACAACTATATACCAGATGTTTTTTTTTTATTTCCAACGGATTATTTCCGAAATAACGAATTTTCAGAAAAAATGTTTCAGATAAAAGTATCATGGTTTCGAGGGCGCTAAATATTGATGAGTTTTCAGTTCCTACTTTTCTTTTTCAAATCTAAACCTGTATTTTTTGTTGCTGATTGGAAATTTGCGGGAAAAAATAAACAACTTTTGTCTGAAATATTTTTCTGAAAATGTCAATTTTTACGGTTCCAAAGAATTAATCTCACTTTGTCGTCCATTCGTCCTTTTCAGTCAAAGCAAAATATCTCGTTAGCTATATAAGTTAGAAATTTGAAATATTTACTAGCTACAGGTGCATTTTTTCTTATTTCTTATTTTATGAATTATTAAAAAAAGCGCCGAAGGGATTTTTTTCTTTTTGGTCTTAAAATGTTCCTTAAATACAAAAAATTGAGTTGTGCAAACAGATCAGTTGGCTTCCAGAGTACCGTGGGCTACAAACAATCCACGTGGTACGTACTTCGGAACCCTTATGACATACACCCGTGTATGTATGCCCGAATTATTTATGATATGAAGTAAGACAAACAGTTTCTGGATTTTCAATAATAATTTTTACTCGAAAACAGCATTCCAGTTCTTCTAACTCGAGATGAAATACAAAAACCTGATATAAATTTGCTATAAATATATATAGTACAACATACAAACAATCTGGTTCGATGTATTCCATTCAACTAGAATTAATCTGCTATTGCCGAAGGGGAAATAAGGAGTTGATAATGTTTGAACTCGTGCTCCGATATTGAAAACAATATTGATACAATGTCAATACAAGTAAGAAGATTAGTACGGCAATGTCCATTAATAAACAATAACATAGTACTGTTGACATTTTCAGTTGCTAAATGCAATTATATAATCAAATTATATAACAAGGTCTAATTATAAGGGATTTCATTAAGCCATTGATTTTACTGACCAATAGATGAAATAGATGTTCCGTATTTGGGAAATGTCCTTTGAATTTCGCTACAACATTTCGATTAAACTATTATACTAAATTATACAAACACTGATTAAGTTAACATTTCTCTGTTGCATGAAACAGTTTTCTATCAAAAACATCTGATTAACTGAACTGTCAATTAAGATCTTATATTCTTTTAATATCGCAAGTATTCACAATATAGTTTTTTTGGATGAAAAAAGACGGATGTTCAAATTCAATCTACAATATAAGTAACAGACAAAATCATCCAAACCAAGAATCAAGGAGATGATAGTTATTTTTATGTCTCACATATTACTATGTATATAGTGCACTCTACCAATATATTTCGGTCGAAATGAAACATATATAGGTGTAATATTATGCATTCTTATTAAAAAATTATTTTAAACATAGGTACTTAAATAAATATAAAAAAATCAAATATAATAATGATAAACAAATATAAAATTGTAGGATAACTGTAAGAACAATTATTTCTAAATTTCAACTATACAAACAATTGATTAAAATGTTTAAAACAATAAGTTCAGGTATTTATTCCTTATTTCGCAGATTTTTAACATTTTCGAGTATTATTGATAAAAAATTATAATTAATTATAATAATAATATTTTTTTATCAATTAAATTTAAAAACGTTAAAAATCTTCGAAAAAATGGCAAAAAAACTTGAAATTAATATTTTAAAGATTTTAACCATTTGTTTTATTTAATTAAATTTGCATAGCACACTACTTTTTGATATTTTCTATTAATTTTACACTTATTTTATAACAATTTTACCACCATACATGTATAACACTTTTATAAAGAGAATATTCTTAACTATAAAATCCAATAATAATATACAGGTTATTCCATTTAAAGGAACGTTATTTTTTAATATATTTCTGAAATTCGCCATTCAATTGATTTTTTGAGACCGTCATTATTCATCTCGAAAAAATACTGATACTTTCCCCATTTAACCGACCTTCTAGCTTCAATAATAACAAAATTAGCAATGATCACTCTGTACCCGCAAACACCCTGTATATAAAAAATATGTAGGTACGATTAATTGTAAGTATATAAATTCATTCATATATGTAGATACTTAACATAATTGCACTACGTTTACAATTTATAATTTATGAATATATCCTAAGTTTTGTTCTAACGTTTCAATAAATACTTTATGATGTTAGATTCTGGTATGAGGTTTATTTTTTAGTTGTATAAGCTTACTTTAGATACTTTACACCTTCACTCTATTTGATATTTTCAAAATAACTTTCTTTGCAGGAGTCCTTATTATGTGTTTGTTGGAAAAAGTAATCGGAATCTGTGTTTTCTCACATACACTTACTTGGAATTTTCTCAGAATTGAAATCAAACCTATTTTCGTTTGAATTTTTCCCATCCGAGCTCCTGAACATACACGTAAAATATATTTAGTTAAAAATAATAAAAAATATTACAAATAAAAAATTACTCACCTATACAATTTCTAGGACCTTCACCAAACGGCATATACCAGAAATTATTCCATGTTTTATTCTCTGGTAAAAATCTATCCGGGTCAAACTTCTCTGGATCTGAAAATATCTCAGGATTGTGATGCATCGCGTTGAGAGGGATTATTAGAAAAGTACCATTTTCAATAACTAAACCTGTATTAGGCATTGTGTATTTCTTTGTACATGTACGGTGCAATACTTCCGAAACTGGATATTTTCTAAGTGTTTCTAAAAACGTAATATTTTTAAATAATATATTTGAATATCCAGATTAATAATGAAACTTAATTCGTAATAAAGTATTTTTATTTTGATCTAAATGGCATAATTTCGCCTAGGCTCGCAAAGGTTTGACCTAGAACTCGGTTTTATAATAAAATAATAATAAAAAAATAATAATAAAATATGAACACTTTTTCTGTATAAAATGCTCTAAATTTTTATTTATTTTACATTGTATTTTAATTTATTATAGTAAATAAATATTATTTGTCAATTGGCTTAAAACACTTTTTACTTGCATTGTTTAGTATTTTTTTCTCAAATTTTCCTTTTCAAAGCGTTTGTGGGGTATTTACTTATATATGTATATTTACCTGAAAATATATTTTCTAAGTAATCCATTTCTTGAATTGAATCATAAGTTATATTTCCACCACTTTTAGTAAGAACTTTATCAATTTCCTCCTGAACTTTATGTTGTATTTCAGGTTGAAGTGAAAGTTCATACAAACAAAACATCATTGTTGAAGATGATGTTTCAAAACCAGCGAGGAAAAACACAAAGGATTGTGCGTATATGTCAGTCATTGTAAAAGAACCATTCTCTGAAAAATATAAATATATTTAGCTGATTATCTTTAACAAACTATAATACTCACTCGCACTATCAACTTCCTTAACATCATTAACAAAACCATTGTCTTCTTCCTTTTCATCAGATTCAACAACACCTTTATTTTTCAGCTGTATCATCAGCTGCAAGAAATCATTTCTTGTTATGCCATTATCTTCTCTGTATTTAACTGACTCATCGATGACATTGGTAAAGAAGTCTCTAGTTTCATTACTAGTCGTCGTCAGTTTAAAGAAATTTAAAAGAAACGGTACCAATCGTAACAATGTGGTCCGAATAAACTTGAAGAACGATAAATTGAATACATTTTTGCCATGTTTACGAAATTCAGCATCTGGATTCTTAAGAGAGTTACATTGTATACCAAATGCTACAGATCCAATTATATCTGTTGTAAATCTAGCTACATATTCCTTTATCTGTAAATAAATAATAATTTTTATCTTTATAGAACAAGGAGGCAGGGAGGCGGTCTAATAATTATATTATTTAATGATTATAGACTTATATGTATATATTATTTACCTCAATATCTTCTTTTGCTTCAGCTAATGGCGCTAACGTAGACTCTAGTTCATTTCCACATTCGACAAATGTTTGAAACATCATTTTAAGTTTACCAGAGGTAAATGTTGGAGATAATTTATGTCTAAGAGTTCTCCATTTTTGTCCGGTTGCGATGACCATATGCTCTGCGAATGGATCTTCTTTATTAATTTTTGCTATCTTAAATCGATCTTGGAAGTGATTGAAATCTTTGACCATTATATTTTTTATACATTCCAAATCCTAAAAGACACTTCAGTTAACAAATATAAAAATACTGAATAACCAACTACTGAAAACAACTATTCTTTTTTACCGATCCATATTTTCATTGAACTACTAATTTATTATTATTGTTAATAATAACCGCTAACAAATAATAAGTGATTCTCAAGGAATTTCAAAGATGATAAATTCATGTATCAGTTTTAAAAATCAAAAGAAATACTTTATAAAAATTTAACTACCGATTTTAGCTTTAGAGCAGGTGGCATTGTCTATTTTGCTAACTTTAAATTGCTATTAATAGAAAATTCATTCAAATGATACTGAACATAATACCAAATCAAAAATATTTTATTAATTTTAAATATCTTTCTTATTGTCAATGGGCTGAAAAAGTACCCACATGTCTGAATCTAGACTATACAATGGGCAGAAAATTCTAATTTCAAATGACAATATAATTTATTTTTATTGTTTTTTTTTAAACCCAAAATATTTTTTATATTTTTTAAATGGTTTCCGAAGATCGGCCAATGTAAAGATTTTTAAACCAAAATTTATAATGCCTTGAACAAGTTAATACGAAAAAAAATTTGCCCCTTTTGTACCAATTCCTTATTCAATAAAATTTTATCGGTATATTACTCAGACACATATTGAACTGAGTCCTCTCCAATATTTTTAACAAGTTGGCGCTCCTGATGTATAGTAAACAAACTCACACGTGATTGTATGATTTGTATGTAATGTACATAACATATTTGTGAGTTTGCATACATGCATACGTACGTAAAATTATCTACATCTTACCTTAACAATCAAAACTGGTTTCGCTATCATATAAAAACCTGCATAAGGCCCTTTAATCTCATTATATAATCTTGTAATTAACTGCCCGGAAGTTCCCTTACCGACAAATGTAGATCCCATATTACCGAAAGGGAACGTAGGAGGTTCTATAACATCAACTCCTTTTCTACTCCAATATTGATAACAGTATTGGAAATACGCATATATTGTAATTATGAATATTCCCAACAAAACTATTAACGCGTATATTATATTTGTTGTAAAAAACTCCATGATTTAAAAATAAATATATAATATAATATTTCAATGTCAGATAAAAACCACACAGATACAGTTGATCTCTAGTTAGACTATCAGATGCAACTGCTGGTGTATATCGTACTATTCCTTGTTATTTAGAACGATTATTTCATGACAGTCAGTGGCGACTCGCGAATTAAAAATTAAATGAAAAATAATGAAGAGCATTCAAAAATTTCAAGCAAACTATCTTAGCATTATTGTGCGTAAACAAAAAAAAAGTACATGTTGAAGATTTAATTCTCTTTTCAAAGTTTTTTTATTTTTTAGAGCTTTTTAAGATAATAAAGCAAGTAAAAATAATTATATCGAACATCAGCAGATTTTATCTAAAATAAAAATTTTATTGTAAATATGTACATTTAAAAAATGTATTTACGGTTAGAGTTAATTAAACAAGTATAATATTAAAAATGTTTATTAAAAATCATGAATACATTTTAGATACTTCAATAAATATAAAAAACATGTTTCAGATAATTATATACCAATATAAAATTATAAGATTATAAATACGATTTGGGTTAATTAGACAAGTATAATATTAAAAAATTTTATTAAAAATCATGAATACATTTTAGACACTTAAATAAATATAAAAAAATGTTTCAGATAATTATATACAAACATAAAATTATAAGATAACTGTGAGAAGAAGATGTTATCATTTGTTTGATGTTACTTTGTTTTCAACATTCAATTTTAAATAAATACATATGTATAATGTTCTTAAAATACGTTTTGGAACTATAAATAAAATATATTTGCACTTGAAAATTATTTTAGCGTATTTTACACACTTAAAATAATATAATTGTATTATACATATATAAATTCATTAATTACATAAATATTTAACATAATTGTACTACGTTTATAATTTATTCTTAATATATCTTCAGTTTTGATTTAACATTCTAATATACAGGATGTCCCGTAAATATACTAACAAACTTTGCAAGAATGCAATTAATTTTACCTTTTGGTTAAAAAATTTTGTGGAAATGATAGTTTAAAGTGCGCTGATCAAAAATTGTAATGGGTGTAACCTACGAAAATTCATAATTTCTGCTCCAGGGGGCATCGAAACATTTTATGTTTAATACATAATTTTATGTTTATATTTATTTTTATAGTTATCTCCTGAAGGGTCCGCTTTTAAAAAATTTTGCAAAGAATAAAAAGTGTTTAGAATAGGTAAATTACTACAAATTATTTTTTTAGAACATTTGGTGACTTTTTAGTTGGGCATTTTTGTACAAAATTAATAAATGTTATAAAAAAAATATTTCTTTATATTGTCTGGCTAATTCTAAGAACTTTTCATCCTGTGCAAAATTTTCTTAAAGTTGATCCTTTAGGAGATAAACATAAAAATATACACACACATAGAATGTTTGGGTGCCCCCTGGTGCAGAAATTATGGCTTTAGTACATTACAGTTTTTCATCAGCTTACTTTGAACTATTATTTCCTCAAGTTACAAAAAATTGCAATCAAAAGGTAAAATCCATTGCTTTTGAGTGGTGTCCTTTCACACCTTCTTTTGCTCTACTACCAAAACGGCTCGTTTGCGGACATGGGTTTATTAACAAAAATCGATTGTTTTAATGTCCTCGACAACTCCTGAAAGTTTGTCGATATGTTTACAGGACACCCTGTATATTACAAATTACAACTGTGTTCTCCATGTTAGATTCTGGTATGAGGTTTGCTTTTTAGTTGTATAAGCTTACTTTAGATATTTTACACCTTCACTCTATTTGATATTTTCAAAATAACTTCCTTTGCAGGTGTCTTTATAAAATGTCTGTTGGTATAGGTAATCGGAATCGGTGTTTTTTCGCATACGCTCACTTCGAATTTTCTCAGAATTGAAATCAAACCTATTTTCGTTTGAATTTTTCCCATCCGAGCTCCTGAACATACACGTAAAATATATTTAGTTAAAGAATAAAAAATATTACAAATAAAAAATTACTCACCTATACAATTTCTAGGACCTTCGCCAAACGGCATATACCAGAAATTATTCCATGTTTTATTCTCTGGTAAAAATCTATCCGGGTCAAACTTCTCCGGATCTGGAAATATCTCAGGATTGTGATGCATCGCGTTGAGAGGGATTATAAGAAAAGTACCCTTTTCAATAACTAAGCCTGTATTAGGCATTGTGTATTCTTTTGTACATGAACGATGCAGTGCATCCAAAACCGGATATTTTCTTAGTGTTTCTAAAAATATAATCTTTTTTAAATATTATATTTATGCATAATATACATAATACATATAGTATATTTGTATATCAAGATTAATTCTATATTGACATATAATATTTTTATTTTGATCTAAATGGCATAAGGAAATTTAGGCTCGTTTCTCCACCTAGTTTTATACCATACCTTTATATAATAAAACCAATAAATGATTATTTTTTTAATTAAATGCATCCTTTAATTTATTATATCAAATTAATTAATGTTATTTGATTAAATTAAATTCTTTTCGAGTAACTACCCTCGATTTCACTCATAAAATACAAATAAATAAATATGTTGAAAAAGACCAATGATGAAAAATATTCTAAAATATACAATAGTCATTTTTCTCGGTGGGTCAAAATTTATCACACCAAAAAAATGTGGTCTAAGGGTTGTAAAGTTCCTAAGATGGCGCTATTTGGACTACAATATTTGTTATTTTGCTAATTTACCTAAAAATACATTTTCTAAATAATCCATTTCTTGAATTGAATCATAAGTAATATTCCCACCACTTTTAGCAAGAACTTTATCAATTTCCTTCTGAACTTTATGTTGTATTTCTGGTTGAAGTGAAAGTTCATACAAACAAAACATCATTGTTGAAGATGATGTTTCAAAACCAGCGAGGAAAAACACAAAGGATTGTGCGTATATGTCAGTCATTGTAAAGGAACCATTCTCTGGAAAATGTCAAGATATTTAGTTAATTTTTTTAACTTTAATCAAACTACAGTACTCACTTGCGCTATCGATTTCTTTAATATCATTAGTAAACCCATGGTCTTCATCCTTTTCATCAGATTCAACAACACCTTTATTTTTCAACTGTATCATCAGCTGCAAGAAATCATTTCTTGTTATGCCATTATCTTCTCTGTATTTAACCGACTCATCGATGACATTGGTAAAGAATTCTTTAGTTTCTTTACTAGTCGTCGTCAGTTTAAAGAAGTTTAAGAGAAACGGTACCAAACGTATAAATGTAGACCTAATGAACTTGAAGAACGATAAATTGAATACATTTTTGCCATGTTTACGAAATTCAGCATCTGGATTCTTAAGAGAGTTACATTGTATACCAAATGCTACAGATCCAATTATATCTGTTGTAAACCTTGCTACATATTCTTTTATCTGTAAATAAACAAGATTTTTTTATCTTTACAGAACATGTTTAATTGTTTATAATTATATTATACATACAATTGCGTCAGATAATTAATGATTATATTATTTACCTCAATATCTTCTTTCGATTCAGCTAATGGCGTTAACGTAGACTCCAGTTCATTTCCACATTCGACAAATGTTTGAAACATCATTTTAAGTTTACCAGATGTAAATGTGGGAGATAATTTATGTCTAAGGGTTCTCCATTTTTGCCCACTTGCAATAAACATATGCTCTGCGAATGGATCTTCTTTATTAATTTTTGCTATCTTAAATCGATCTTGAAAGTGATTGAAATCTTTGACCATTATATTTTTAATACATTCCAAATCCTAAAACACACTCTATTATATTATTTGATTTCAATAAACAAAGATTAAAATTCATTATGTCTGACTTATTTTCTAACAACTATTCTTTTTTACCTATCAAAGAGAAGACAAATGGTACATATATTTATTGAACTGTTAAATTGGAAACAAATATTTGATTTTAAGTAAATTTTTTATACAAACATAGATTGTCAATATCGTATGGGGCCATTTGACGGCTTGATATTTTATGAAATAAGATTTTAAGATCCTTAATAGATGATAATTGATAAAGAAATCATATAAGGATACTTGAAAACCACTGGTTTAAGACATTATAACCGTGAGATTTCGATATTCTGGTGAATTATTAAGATGTTTTCTACCCTATGTACATGCATTCCAAAAAAAATTAATCAATCTATAAAATGATTCATAATAATAATGTAATATTGCATGTAAGGTAAGGTGGGGTAAGTGTGGCTCTGGGGTTACTATAGCAATTGAAAATAATTCTTTTGAAGTACGTGCTGCAATGTAACTAGACAAACTGTAACCAGCCCGAGTTTGAATATTCCTATGAGAGAACGCAGTTCTTGTTACAAATTGACAACAACTCTTGTTGATGAATCATACATAATTTAGTTAACAAGTGTGTGCTGTATAAATTTTATCTCTTTACATAGGTTTACTCATTGATATGAGGAAGTGAGTTCCAAAACTCGTTTATTCAATTTTAAAAAATAATCGAGATGCAGTGGATTTTGAAAAAAATGTTGGCATTTTTTCATATTATAATGTCAGTTTTGAGCAAAACTGTATCAATTAAAATATGATTGAGCGAGTTTTGCTCAAAACTAACATAACAATATGAAAGATTGCCAAAAATCCACTGACATCTCGTTTTTTTTTAAATGGAACTTACGAGTTTTGGAACTCACACCCTCATATATACTACGGGCTTCAGAAGTCCGTCTGCTACCCTAAAGATCAGAATCGCTTACAGCAGTTTCTAAAATATTAAGACAAACATCATCAATCATCAGTTTGTGATAAGCGAATTTGAATGAAAACTGGTCGACCACTTCTGCATACGACTATACACATAATTTAGCTTTTACAGAGCATTCAACTAAAATTTTAATTAATAAAAAATTCAAAGATTTCGTTTCGTATATCTGCCTCTTTGATATTCATAAATATTTAATTAATGCAACACAGTTAAGCTCTCAATATTTTTAGCTTCACTTACCACACCTTACCTTATATATCATCAGAGTAATTAACTAAATTCAATGCTAACTACACCAGTACTTTATACACATAACTACATAGGTATGTAATTTGTCACAGTGAATAAACACTTTGATTATTCTGTATGTTATGTTATTCTTTTATATCATCAATATACTCGTAGTAAGTAAGTACCTACTCGTACGTACTTTATCATCCTAAATGAAAGGCGTATGTATAAAGTAAATACTTTTTATTTGAAATTTGTTTCCAGTGATATGATTAGGTAGAACGTTAATAAGAAAATGAATGTATAATAATAAATTTATTATTAGCGTAGTTTATAACCATACAAAATAAGAACACCCCTTTAAATAGGCTGTTCATATGACATGTAAACCTCTCCACCCTAAAAAAAAAATTATCCCATGTTTTATTTTTATTTATTCAGTTAAATTGCGAGTAAAATTATTTAAAATAAATTTACCAAATATTTTTTTACGTATTTTTAGGCGCTGAATCCGAATTTGAGTTCAAAATAGCACCTTACTTGATTCATTTTCAAAATAACCTCGGAAAATCTATTTTTTTATACTCAAAAAATAGGTTTTTCGGAGTTATTTTCAAAATGAATCGGACCTCAAATTAAAATTCAGAGCCTCAAAATACATAGAAATACAATGGTCTCAGAAAAAGTTCTAAACATTTTTTTGTGTGCTGTGTGTTATTAATGTGTATAATATACAATTACTACAATGATTTTATTAAATTTATTATAATTTTATTACACATTATACTTCTAATTATTTTACAATTGTCAAAAGAATTATTCATTGTTTACAAACACACATTTCCACACCTGGTTAAATGTTGTTTCATGTTAGTAAATATATGTGTAGTACAACTCGCACGTAATTGTATGACTATATTATATGTGTTATATGTGTGTGTGTATGTGCGTTTGCATAAATGTATATGTACGTAAAATTATAAACATCTTACCTTGACAATCAAGACTGGTTTCGCCATCATATAAAAACCTGCATACGGCCCTTTAATGTCATTATATAATCTTGTAATCAACTGCGCTGAAGTTCCCTTACCAGCAAATGTAGATCCTATATTACCGAAAGGGAACGTAGGAGGTTCTATAACATCAACTCCTTTCCTACTCCAATATTGGTAACAGTATTGGAAATACGCATATATTGTAATTAGGAATATTCCCAACAAAACTATCAACTCGTATACTATATTTGTCGTAAAAAACAACATGATCTAAAAATAAATATTCCAATGTTAGATAAAAACACAGACACAGCTGATCTCTGGTTTAACTGTCAGATGCGACTACTTATAGTTGGTGTATGTATTACTTCCTGTTATTTACCCGATTGGTTCATTACAGTCAGTGGCGGGTCGTGAAACAATATTATGTATTAAAAATAAAATAAAGAAAATCAATAAACAAAAGGTCCGAGAATGTCTAGTTTTTTGGTTTATTTAGTATCAAAAGTTAGGAATTATAAAACTACTTGGTCATATTTATACACTTTTTTTCTTTACTGTACATTCTAGTTTTTACATATCTATGAAATGGCTATTTATATATACAGGGTGGTAACAACTAGTGTAAAAAAATAACAGTATATTAATACGGCTTTCCAAAAATTTTACCCAAAATTAGTATTTTTTTAATATCTAGAAAACTCATTGTGATAGAGTGATACATCCGTATTAAGTCATATAATCTTGTACAAGAACCTAATTCGGGAAAAAATTAAAAAACAATAAAATACTTGATAAAAATAGTCGGGCCCACCGACCCCATACACATATAATGTTATTATTGTTTAATATTAGAAATGAATAACATTTATTAATAATAACCCGGTTATAAAATTTCATAACTGTATCAAAATGGGTTTTCTAGATATTAAATAATCACTCATTTTTAACAAAATTTTTGGAAGGCTGTAACTCCCTCGCGAAGAATTTCCGTATACATGTTCATATGAAGTTTTTTGCATAAAATAAGATCCTCGACCCACTTTTAAATTAATAAATTCTGTATAATAGTAAATTAAGTTTAAAAAATACGGTACAATTTTTATTCAAATTTTCAAATTCCCACCCCATTTAGTAAAAAAGTATCATGTTAATCCTCTTCTTCTCCCATTCATAATGTCAATCATTCTGTTATTAATAAATTTCCATAAAAAACATACACATATATTATATTATTATTAACTATCTAGTACTAAAAAATAATAACATCAAAACTTACCCAGGAGTTTATAAATATTCCGGATAAATAATACTTTTATTTGTTTTCTGGTTACTCTTCACTGCGCGGATTGCTCTTAAATATGTCTTATAAACTTGATAACTCTATTTTATATATATGTAAAAGATAGTGGTATGAAAACAAACATTACAATTGAAATTACATTTGTAATGTAATATATATATACTATTAAAATTGCATTATCATCTCAAACACCGAGACGTCACTCGAGTTGTTTTTTTATTATAAATATTGTGATTCATTTCAGTGCGCTAATTAGGAAATTTTTTTAATATGACAAATTAGTTACTGATACAGTCAATTGAATTGTATCGTGTCTCAAGTGTTAAAGTCTAGGAAATGTTATATATACACTTCATTTCAAACACCTGTTGTCAGAAATTTCCATTGAGTAATTTCTAATAATCAAAAATAAACTAATGTAAGTAGTTTAGATAAAGTTATTTTGATATTGTTAGAATATGTTAAGGCCCTCCGCACACGGTGCGACTGTTTTGCAACGAGAATCGCAACTTTTGGCAACATGTCAAGCATTCTTGAATACCTAGTAAGGTTATAATTGTATAGAACTTCATGTTTTTCCACCTCCTCGACAAATTTAATGTTTATTAACTGATCATTCATTCTGAATGAACTAACTAAGTAGGTAATTATTAATAGGAATAATAATAATTAACTAATAATTTTAATTATAAATAAATAACAATATTATTATATCTAATTATAAAACTAAACCGATATTCGACCTGCAGCACAGTTGCATGAAACCAGTTGGAAACTGATTGCAAATCAGTTTTATTTCAGTCGCACCGTGTGCAGAGGGCCATTACGCTACACTTACAAAGTCACCAAACGGTTGCTTGCGCAACTGGTTTGCGATTCTTGTTGCAAAACGGTTGCTCCGTGTGCGAAGGGCCTAAAGCTTCCACCGGTAGTACCTGCAATATCGGCTAAATCGAATACCAATAATTCCAGTATTTATAATAGTTTTTATCGATTTTTCCGGTTATATTTTACTAATAAATCCTTAATATGTATAAAGCTCAACGTCTGTCTGTCTGTCCGTTAGTGCGCTTATAACTCGAGAACCATTTACCCCTATAATTAAAAATGTAAATGACTTTTTATTTATTTTTGTGTTTCTTTTGTAATTTTAGCTCCTTACCTATTAATTAAAATAAAATATTTTTGTTAATTTTTATTAAAATAAAATTTCTATGCTACTTTGGTTTTTTTATTTTCTAAAATTTCATGTCTCAAAGAGTTAATACTAAATTAGATGTGAAAAATATATTATTTTGTCACAAAAAATGTTATTCAGTTATATTCATATGAAGGTGCTGCATGTTAAGATTTATTAATATATTTATAAATATTTATGTAACATATAAACCAGACTAGAGATAACATTTTTATATACATATGTAGATACTATAAAAGAACATACATACAGCATACACAGATATTATTTGCATACTAATTTTTATTTTATTTTATTTATATAAAAATAATTCATGTAAATACGAGTTAAATTTTATGACAGTACACATTTTAGAATGAACACGCATATTAGTAATTTAGTCATACTTTTAAATTATTTTTTATTTGAGAATCCATATAATTATTATACATATAGGCTATAGGTATTCTGTAACTAATTACCTTATGAAAAGGCGAAGATTTATTTGTTTTGTATTTTTAATATTAAATCATATAAATTTATTTTATTATCTATAAGCTTTATTCTACTTTTGGTTAATACGGAAAACATGGGTGGCCGCTGTCAAAATTGTCAATAATTATGTATTATTCAGAATAGACTTTATTTTATTTAATACAATTACATAAATTCTTATTACAATAAAATAATATATTTAATATAAACCTATATTTTTAAATCTTTCGCGGCACACTGTTTGACAGTCACTGCTTTATTATAATTTCCGATACTGAAATATTAACACACATATAAAAGTATATTTTTTAACAAAAGGTAAGTTGTCTGTGATAAGAATACTTTATTTAACATTATACAATGACTATGAAACTTTATGAGACCAATTCATACTTTAAATATTTTAAATCAACAAAAATTCTACATCACATCTCTGGGCGATTCATAATTAAGAAAAATTCAATTATAACAATTAACTTTTTAATGCATAATTGCTTACATTTAATTTTAAAACATGAGGCATATTACACATAAAATGTCCCATAAAAGACTTTTATGTTTTTATATAAATTCAGTACAATTTGTCCTAAAGTTCTCTTCCCAGTAAACATCGTTGCTAAATTTCCCATGGGAAAATATGGATGTGATGTTGTTTTAACTCCTCTTCTATCCTAATATTGAAAGCAGTGTTGCAAGTGTCTACAATCGAAATTATTACATTCAAGATTCAAGATAATGAACACTTAACATGTTATTATGTCAACTATTATATATATATTTCTCATAAAATTAGTATATAAGATTAAACTTTGATTCTTTCGAAATTTTATCAATATTTATATCTGATAAATATTATTGATATTATACTGATGTCATATCATCTACAGGTATATATGTACAATAAAATACATATACAGTGTATTCCAAGTTGATTAAGACATAGGAAATTTAACATGGGGGCAATTAGAAATGTAGTAACCTTTGGTAAAATATAACGATGTATGATTGGTGCATTTTGAAATGCCGCCACTAAAATTAATAAAATAGTAATTAGTATTTTGTTTTTAAATTTATATCTGCCAAACAATATTATTATAATTTTATCTAGAATGTTTACTTTAATTTCATTAATGTATTTTATTGTTGAAAACAAAATACTGTTGATTTATTTAAAATTTATCAATTAGTTTCGAGGCGCAATTTCAAAATTCACCAATCACACATCGTTAAATTTGACCATAGGTTACTACAACACTTCTAATTGTCCCCATGTTAAATTTCCTATATCTTAACCAACTTGGAATACACTGTATAATATAATAACATGTCCTGACTGACTGATTCATCATCACCGAGTCGAAACCCCTGGACCTAGAAACGTGAAATTTCAGGGGTGTCTTCTTTTTATGATATAAACACCTACTAAGAAAGGTTTCTTCGAAAATCAACTTCTAAAAGGTTGCAAGGGGGTAGAAAAGTTTGTATGAAATTATTTTTTTTTGTATTCACTCGAATGAAACTTGGCACAAATATTCTACAAGGCAAATAGCATTTTCGAAAATTCAACCTCTAAAAGTTGGGAGGGGGTGGGGGATTAATGTTAAATTTTTAAAATTTTGATATATTTATCTACATAACTGTTTATGATGTTAAGGTAAATTAGGACAAAATAATATTCAATAAAAGTAAAAATTTCGACATTCAACCCCAAATAGCGTAAAAGGGGGATGATTTATTTTTTTTTCTCTTTAAAAAATGATCACATAGCTTCACTTTTCCTTCGGATATTGGCGAAGAGGCAACAATAATAACTTACAAAATCATTTTCTGGATTACCAAATATATTATATAAACAATCTTATTTTAGAAGAGTTTAAAAAATTGAATTATTGTGTCCATGTCTGAAAGAAACTATACCTATGAATTCCTCACGTAGACGTTATGATATATATGGAAAAAAGTAAACGAAAGTTGCACAGCGATAATTATTTTGCTAGCAAAACAAACAAACACATGTCAATCCTTTTAATTTTTTATTTTGCCCGGCGCGCCAGAGTTCACTAACGTTCCATTTACTTCACAACTCTTCTGAATCCGACATTCCGGCTACGTGACGCAACAAAACTTTTTAAGTGATTTTATTTCTCGCCTTTGTTTTCACTACCTACATAACGAGAAAATCCTATATACGACGCCAACAAAATAGTAAAAAAATCTGCACAAAGTAAACTTATGTGGTCAAAATATTACATATCTATATTAGGGTGGATCTTGGCTTCTGGGTGTAAGCCACGTCGGTTTGGTCGTGTTATCGGCCAACGTTTCGTCACACATTGCAGTGGATATCTTCTAAGAAGAGTCCTGAATATATCCACTGTAATGTAATTTGATTAACATGGGAAAATTTCTTTTTTACTTATGCGTGAATAGCTCGTTGAAAAATTGATTTTAATTTCTTACAGCAGTATTTTTTTAAATATATTTGTTTAAACATTATCATAAAAAGTAAAATCCAATTTTTATAATAATTTTTAAACAAACCTATCTTAAAAATTACTGTATTTATGAATTGAGCACTTAATTCTCTACAAAATATTGCTCTGGGAAATTTGCAGCGAGCTAGTCACGCGTAAGTAAAAAAGGAATTTTTCCCATGTTAATTAAATGGGAAAACGACTCGATTTGTGCCGTTCACAGGTTTGATCTATGAGTTTGAAATTTTGGGACAATTAACTTTTGATCCAATGCTTAAAAATAGGCCAATTGGACCGAAAAAATAAATAAAAACACCCTAATCTATATATTATGAAGTATTCATTGAATATGTAAAACTTTGGAGTGATGGGAACCCATAAAACCTTGCGAATTCTTACGTTTGGGAGAGACAAAAATTACTTACAATTAGATTTTTTTTAATTTTTACTGCATGAAAATATATTAATTTATGTGCATACAATTAAAACATAAACATTACATTTTCTAGACCATTTGAAAAATTGAAGAGGAAGTTAATTAAAATCGGTAAATAAAACACCAAAAATACCCATATTAACTGTTTAATCTAATAACTAATAACTTACTAACAATAAGTCATTATATGTATATTTACTATAAATTCCATTATTAACCATTGTTTATTACCAGAATGTGGTGTACGTATTAATAATAAATATGAATTAAAAGTTCTTAGTAAAAAATACAAGAAAAATATTATATTTTTATGCTTTTATTGAAAATAAATAAAGTTGATAGATTTTTTTTCGTCTGAGCTACTTCAACTTAATCACCCATAACTTTTCGTCGCTAATTTTCAATTACCTACATTTCTTACCTAATAAAAAATTCAATAAAATCCTCAATTTAAGCTGAATGTATGATAATGATTCTTTCTTGCATTTTGAATTTTTTAATTCAATTTTTATAGATAAAATAACCTCATGATTGAGGATTCCAGACAAAATAAGTCATAGATACTAATCAATTTGTATTAATATATACTTGACTCTTCTACGAAAATCTGTTTTAATTGAATTGAATAATTAATAGAATTTCATAACGAAAACTTTGATACCCTGTTTTTTTTTCAAAAATTATGAGTGACGATGATACTGGATCAGTGAAACAATTAAAATATTATGTGCTTATGCTCCACTCTTGAGGGGCTATTCTACTTCTTCGAGTCAGAAAAATTCATTGTTTTATTTCTTAAAAAAGAAACCCAGCTCACAAGGAAGCTAGATCAGTTACTGACGAGTTTTACGAAAAATCGCTGATGAGCCGTAAGTTATTTTTCTCCAAACGATATTTTTGCACCTGGTGCAGGTGATTGCGTAAAAACCATTTGTCCAATCGATCTAAATTTTGAGAGGTATATTCAGCACATATATGGCTATCGCGGGTATCTCAATTATTAAAAATAACTTTCATTTAAAGTATTGTTTTTAACCCAATAACGGTGTGAAAAAAACTATACATTTGTTACTATTATGCGAAAAATGCTGCCATTATGTTAATTTTCGATGAAAATTAATAATTGAGGTACGAGCGACAGCGGCACACATACAGATTAAGAATATTTTTTTATTTTTTGTTTCAGACCACCTGAAGAGAACAAATCACCTGCGCCAGCGAGAAAAACTTCCTTCCAACATACTGACATATTGTTAAGTACCTATATAATAATACTTCCGCTATAAAAAAATATATTTCTATTCTCTATACGTACCTCTTTCAGGGAAGAATTTTTTTGTTACATGCAGTAGTTTTCGAAAGAAAAAATGAAAAATAGTGAATTTTATTGACCCGACAAAGTAAAATAGCCTCTTAAGCTCTGGATGCAACAAATGACAATTTATGTATACTTTCTATTGGATATTTTCAGTATGATTTCTTTTGCAGGAGTTTTTATAAAATGTCTGTTTGAAAAGGTTATGGGTATCTGTGTTTTCTCACACACACTGACATCAAATTTTCTGAGAACTGAAATCAATCCAATTTTCGATAGCATTTTTCCCATTCGAGCACCTAAAAAAAAACATATGCAGTCAAAATAAAAGGCTGGTATGGCCAGTCCTAAAACTACAGCATTATGAGTATAATATTAACTAACTTCATAGAATACAATTTAATTCCAATTACATAAAAAAATACATAATAAAGATATACAGAAAGAATTATCAACCCCTGGTAAAAACTCGAAAAAAAATAAAAAAAATTTAATTATATAATTATACCCACCTATACAATTTCTAGGACCTTCACCGAATGGCATATACCAGAAAGTATTCCATGTTTTGTTCTCTGGTAAAAATCTATCCGGATCAAATTTTTCTGGATCCGGGAATATATCAGGATTATACTGCATCGCTCTAATAGGAATCATAACCAACGAACCTTTTTCAATTAGTAACCTTGTATTTGGTATTATATATTCCTTTGTGCATGTGCGATAAAGTACATCCAAAGCTGGATATTTTCTAAGCGTTTCTAAGAAGAAGGTTTAAATATAATAAAATTTCATCTCCTATCCATGGTCAAATATTTATATTCAATAATTTATATCATGACTTTTAAGTTGAAAAATTCCGTTTTTCAATATAAATATTTACCTAAAAATGCATTTTCCAAATAGTTCATTTCTTGAATTGACTCGTATGTAATCTTTCCATCATGTTTAGCAATAACTTCATCAACTTCCTTCTGAACTTTGTGTTGTAATTCCGGATGAAGTGCAAGTTCATACAAACAAAACATTATTGTAGAAGAAGATGTTTCATATCCGGCAATAAAAAATACGAATGATTGAGCGTAAATATCGGCCATTGTAAAACAATCATTTTCTAAAAAAAAATTTTAAATAAATAATTAAAATATTTTACTAATAGTCCAAACAGATTAGCATGAATATAACTAAAAACGGGAACTAACTAGGACCAAAATGATTTTTGATGGAAATGTTCTACTAGTGTTCCTGATCATCCCACAAAAAGTCCGAGCTAATCCGAGTTGTGCTACAGAGTGTGGCGGACGAGGTACATTTTTTCATAGTTTTTCATGTTTTTCTTTGAAATCGTTCATTTTACGCATACGGTGCAAAGGACTTTTTTTGTAGAGCATATTTAAAGTCTAATCTGATTGGACTATAATTGTAGTATACTTACTTGTACTAGCGACGTTTTGTAAATCGTTAGTAAGACGTTGACTTTCTTGCTGATCAGGATCAACAGTACCTTTATTCTTTAGTTGTATCAACAATTGCAAGAAATCATTTCTTGTCACGCCATTCTTTTCTCTGTATCTAACGGAATCATCAATGACATTCGTAAAAAAATCGGTTGATTCTTTTCCAGTTTGTCTTATTTTAACTTTATAGAATGGCATCATACGATATAATGTCGTTTTAGCATATTTAAAAAAGGGTATATTTAACGACATTTTACAATGTCTATGAAACTCCGCATCTGGATTTTTCAAAGAGTTGCATTGTATTCCAAATGCTACAGATCCAATGATATCTGTTGTGAATCTTGACACGTAATCTTTTATCTGTAATATGTTAAAATTTTTAATTTATCATTCACACTTAATAAGGTATGGTTTATTGCCTCAATATCACAATTTGCTTCTGCTAAAGGAGCTAACGTAGACTCCAATTCATTGCCGCATTCAACAAAAGTTTGGAACATTGTTTTAAGTTTACCAGAAGTAAATGTTGAGGACAGCTTGTTTCTTGTTCTTCGCCATTTTTCATCTACTGCGATAAACAAATGATCAGCGAATGGATCACTTTCGTCTGTGTTAACTCTTCTGAATCGGTTTTGAAAATGAATAGAATCTTTGACCAGTATGTTTTTTATACATTGTAGATCCTTAATTGAATTCATTATGTTATTACATATTTAAACAAATACTTGATTTATAAAACGGACAATTTATATAATAAGCAAACTAGGGTAAGGATGGGAAGAATTTCAAGTTGGTACCAAAATTATAATGCTCTCCACAATTTTTATTTCCAACATTTTTTTATTAAACACCGTTTCAAAATAATTTAGGGTAAAAATTTCTGTTGATCAAATTGTTTTTAAAATAGGACATTTAAATTAATTTATTAATTATTTCCAACAAAATCATTATTTCGATTTTTTATTATTTCGTTCTAGGTACATAGGTATGTATATGTATTTCATATGTGTGGACGTATTAGAAAGTAAAATAAGTCCTACGTAATAGTATACATAATATTTTCAAACAAATCAAGCATGCTATAATTAATCAAATATTTTAGAATAATTTGGATTTAATTAATTATTTCATATAAGTCATTCAGAAGCCGTCGCAGTTGTCTCCATATTTTATCCATTTTCTAATTTTCATTATTATAAAAATAAGATTAGTCAATTCTTGAATTGCATATCTCTCATTTTACTTCTATTACAGTAAGTAGTTTCATATATTCTAAACGGGTTTTACGATATCTATCAGGTGGTAATTATTAATAATTGATTCTAAATAACTTTGTTCGTATTTACACCGTGACAATTATATTCTGATACAACTCTTTATCGTCGATGTACCGTTATTGGTGTTATTTTAGCAACCCATTCTTTACCAAAAAAACAATTAAAAGTACCATTATGTTATTTAGTATATCATGTAAAACAATTATTCAATTTAAATTAGCCTTAATAAAAATTTCGAGCATGAATGTATATCGAGAAATAATATTTAAAAAATAGCTTGATGAATTTATATTTTCTGATGAAAAGTTATTTGTTCTGGAGCAATCCCACAACTCCCAGTATGACAGAGTTTGGTCTGCTAGGATTGAGGACATACCGAAAGACAAATGACACGTTCTAAGATTCTAGAATGCTGCGTCGGTCATGAATAAAAACTTAACTGAAACTTTATTATAAAAATATTTTAGCATTTTTTCATTTGTATCAGAATATGTTTATTGTCTTTTATAAAAAAAGTCACATTACCTTTACAATGAGTACTGGTCTTGACATCAAATAAAATCCAGCATATAATCCTTTAATATCGTTGTACAGATCATTTACTAACTGTTCTGTAGTTCCTTTACCAAAAACCACAGAGCCAATATTTCCAAAAGGGAATTTCGGAGGAACGATGATATCGACCCCTCTTTCACTCCAATATTGAAAACAACATTGAAAATAATAATATATTATGATAGTTAAAATTACGATTAGTAGAATAGCATCATAAAAAATAGATGTGAAGAACAACATTTTATAAAATAGAATGAAGTGTTCTTGCATTTGTTATATATAAGTATAATACGAAATAATTATTGCCACATCGTGCAATTATATAATAGTTATTACTGATATTTTATTTAAAGTAAAACGTTAGTTCTATATAGATAACAAAAATTGCTAATTCATTTTTTTTTATAACATAATAATTTATAGTTTTACAACAAATTAAAAACATCTGCCAAGTAATTGCACAGTGCTTCCTCGTGCTAAATTCACCAAATGTAGTTAATTATTGAACAATTTAAATAAAAACCGATAAAGTGTTCAGATAAATTGCGTGACATTGGTTAAAGCTTCTCGTATATTCGATATTGCAAGGAAGTAAAAATAATAATAGTGTATTCTTAGTAGTAAAATACTTTGATCCAGAAATTCTGTATACTCTTTTGTTCATGTACTACTAAAGTATTTCTGCGATATTAATCGTAAAATGCTCTTAAATTAATTCTCACTAATAACATACAGATTTTTAAATTCATTGCAAATGCAAAAATTCAGTAGATTATGGTTTATAAATTTTATATGATTGAAATGTTATTTTTTGCATTATACATCGACCTAGTAAATTAGCCCAGTTATTCTACAGATACCATGTTTTTTATGTTCTTTATTGAAAGAGATATCTACTTTATTTACTATCGGAATAATTTTAATGCGTAAAACTAAATTCTATATTATATTTTAGTATAAGACCATTCTGAATTTTTTATGATTAATAGAACCACAGTTCTATCATATGTTGGTAACAAACGCATAAACAATTTCTTCTTTATCTGCAAATCATAACTACAAGATAATAAATAACATAAAGAAATGAAACATATTTTTCACATGTTTATTTTTATTTTTTAATAATACATAAGTCACAACTAATACATACATTATTTTCATTCGTCAATAAAAAAAATTATAAAACATTATTTTTACATGTTTAGTTATTAGAAACTAATGAAAATAAATAATCACTAACATACAGATGAACACACAAAAAATGAAAAATATTTACACAGTTGCAAAATGAAAAATGAGAAAATGTAGTGAAGAGGAAAACGAAGAAGGTGCATAAAAACATATTCGAAATAGATATTTCTAAATCAAGAAATTAAAAAACAAGACATGAAAGAGATGAATATCAACAAGAAAACAAAACAAAGCCTACTTAAATATATTTAATAATGGTGTTCGTAGTTATGGATTGGTCCAGAATTGCTGATGTGAGATGTGGCGCCATGATGGGCTTGGTGGTGGAGAACGGGCTGTACATGGTGCTGTACAATGGGGATATGGTGTTGTTGGTGAACCACTGGAGCTACGTGGTGCAATGGAGCTACGTGGATGGCGTGGTGAACGGGGGCAGCGTGGAGATGGGGTTCTTGGTGGATAGCTTTACCTAAAACAAAAATATCGCAATCAGTATTACTTACAAATTGATTCTAATGACTCGTTCTACATTTTTTATTATGGTGTACTTAGCAAATAACAATGAAAATTGTCTCATTAAAAATACGATTATTTAAATTACATGTATTAACAATAATACTGCTGCCGTTGTCAATTATATTTAATAACCTATAATAATTTCAAGTTTTCAATACCTTCATATTGTACATGAGCTTGGAAGCCGGTGTGTTTGTCAGAAGTGTAGTGGACAATACGACGTCTTCCGTCAGGTTGGACCAAGGTGTAATATCCTTCAGCGTGGTCGCCTTCGCGTTGTTCCTTCTGCTCCTTCACGTCACCGGTGTGTCCGTCATGGACAGCGTATTCAAAGGCATAATGTGCTGGTGCGTGCTCGTGATGTTCTACTTCATGATGTCCTTGCTGGTGTCCATATCCTTGAGGCTTAGCCAAAACTCCCACAAAACACAAAGCGGCAATTGTCACAAACTTGAACATTGTTAATATTAGTTTGATTTAATCCAATTGGAATGATTTATGTATCTGATGTTGTGCTGATAATTACGTCGGTGTTTTATACCTGTTGGTTTGTTTGGGGGCTCGCGACACCTTTCTCCAGACTGCGCTACTGTTTGGTCTACTATGTAGACCACATTGTGAAGCATGCTACATTTTGCCATTGACCAAGGTTATTCCGCATTCACTTTCTTTGCATTATGCAATGGTAAATTAAATAGTGTGTGACACGTAATTTGAGATCGAGGCGTGTTCACGATGCACTAGTTCGTATATTATTATATTTAAAGCTAACTTTTTGAATCAAGAATTGATTTTACATAAATTTAAAAAATTATAAACAGTTATTTTTTTAGGTGTATCGTCAATGTTGTTTTATTATATACATTTTAAAATAATTACGGCCCTTACTGCATAACTACATACGTTATGAATAAAATAATTGCTAACAAGGGGACGTTACGATGTATGGATGAGGGATTTCAGTCAGCTTTTTGGAGGTTAAACTAGATTAAAAATAAAAATACACGCGTCCGAGCAATTAATCACATGCTAGCAAGTAACGTGTGGAACGCTGGTTCGAAATTCGGTTTGGGAATTTTATTTTTATTTGCAATTGTTTCTTATTTTTTTATTTTTTATACATATTTTGCCTATATCTCGTTTTAACGATTTTTTTAGGTAGAAAATATAATTATCGATAATGCATGTTTCTACATTAAAATATATTATCATGTAGGTAAATTTAATAGTTTATTCATGAAGTTAGTTTCATTAAAGGGTTACATCTAATCGTCGCTTTGGAAAATGAGACTTTTTTTAGAAATTTTTTTTAGAATAATAAAAAAGCAATCAAATGAAATTTCGGGAGTTTCTTGTACATGTCCCAAATATTTAAAAAAAAAATTATGAAATACAAAGCAAAATGGTGACTTTAGCGTTGCTACACTGAGTGCATCTTTTTTGTTATGTTCTCCACTGCAGAGAACATAACTTCCATGGATCAACATCCAGAACAAAAAAAAAATTCACATTATTTACATGATTTTTGCAAATTTTGTATCACTTTGAACAAAAAATCGCATTTTTGATGAAAAAAATGACCTTAAATTGTTTATAAAAACCGTAATTGTTAACCAAAAAAATATGTATATACTTCGATGTAAAATCTATCTACGAAGTTACAGTTAAAATTTCAAGTCGATCGGATAGAAAATTGCCAAGATACGTTTTCCGTGGTTTCGATAAAAATGAGTTTAAAGTTTCAAAACTGTTTTACTACATGCAAACGTCAATGTTAGTTCCGATTTTTTTTTCTGTTTTGACTTGAGATCGAATTACGGTGCCCCCTTTACATTAGCATATACTCATTATCACTCATTTTTTACCACTTTCACAATCTAGGTTGTTTCGTTCATTCAGAAACACTTTGGAAAGTGAGCTCTAAAAATTAAAAAAAAAATTCTTATCTACATTTTTAAGATGTTTATACATCATTTTAGCAAATAAAAAAAATGTAAAAAATTTATTTATACGTGATATAATATAATAATATAACGTTAATAAAATTTATTTTATAACAATACTTCATGGATAAATCGTTAAATTTAACTACATGATAATATACATATTTTAATCCAGAAACATGCATTGTTAATTATTATCGATACTTACTGTACTATTTAAAAAAATGCATATCGTTATTTAGTTATTTAGTATAATTTCAGAAGTTTTATATACTATAGATACTTTTATATCAACGATACTTTCTCATAAATTGTAAAATAAATAATTTTAATTTTTCTCAATAGTTATTAATAAAAAGTAAAAATGATGAATGAACAATAATATATTGAATTTAGTTACTATGTACATTTGTTTATTTTTAGAAGCATTAAAGAGATAATTTCTATGACACCGAAAATTATTTTATTTTTTTATACATATATAAGTTTTCATTTTTATTTTCTTGCCGTAGTTATCATGAATGGAAAGTCACAAAAACGATATTTTACATTTATTGTTCATGTTATTCAAACAAACACATAACATTAAATTACATAGCGTTTCAACTTTCCATGCCTATAAAATATGTACAAAAATATCCATTGAACCAAAAATGGGGGATAAACTGTAGCGCCGTCTGGAGAAAGGTGTCACGAGCCCCCAAACAAACCAACAGGTATAAAACACCAGCGAAGTTATCAGCACAACATCAGATACATAAATCATTCCAATTGGATTAAATCAAAATAATATCAACAATGTTCAAGTTTGTGACAATTGCCGCTTTGTGTTTTGTGGGAGTTTTGGCTAAACCTCAAGGATACGGACACCAGCACGGACATCATGAAGTAGAACATCACGAGCACGCACCAGCACACTATGCCTTTGAATACGCTGTCCATGACGGACACACCGGTGACGTGAAGGAGCAGAAGGAACAACGCGAAGGCGACCACGCTGAAGGATATTACACCTTGGTCCAACCTGACGGAAGACGTCGTATTGTCCACTACACTTCTGACAAACACACCGGCTTCCAAGCTCATGTACAATATGAAGGTATTGAAAACTTGAAATTATTATAGGTTATTAAATATAATTGACAACGGCAGCAGTATTATTGTTAATACATGTAATTTAAATAATCGTATTTTTAATGAGACAATTTTCATTGTTATTTGCTAAGTACACCATAATAAAAAATGTAGAACGAGTCATTAGAATCAATTTGTAAGTAATTCTAATTGTGATATTTTTGTTTTAGGTAAAGCTATCCACCAAGAACCCCAACACCACGCTGCCCCCGTTCACCACGCCATCCACGTAGCTCCAGTGCACCACGTAGCTCCAGTGGTTCACCAACAACACCTTATCCCCATTGTACAGCACCATGTACAGCCCGTTCTCCACCACCAAGCCCACCATGGTGCCCATCATGGCGCCACATCTCACATCAGCAATTCTGGACCAATCCACAACTACGAACACCATTATTAAATATATATATTTAAGTAGGGGTTTGTTCTGTCTGTTGTTAGTGTTCATTTATTTCGAATATTCACGCATCCTCTTCGATTCTACGTTTTTCATCTTCATTATACGTCTGTGTAAATATATTTAGTATGTTTGTATGTGTGTGTGTGTGTAAGTGTATGTTAATGATTATTTATTTTCATTCGTTATTATTGACTGTTTAAAAATTATATTGATTTATTATTCTTTATAATTATTTTATTCTAGCAATCTTTACATTATTTCGATATAACGAATGAAAATCAAACAATCTGTGTTTGATTTTAAATAAAAAAATGTTATTATATTTTTTTGTTCTTATTTTTCCCTTGGTTGAGTACTTCTATATGATTATAATTTTCTAATTTGTCGTGGGATCAATAGATTTTGAGATATATCGATACAAAGTAATGTTTTGTATAATTAAACTCAACAATTTAACATAAAATACATTGTAAGCATATTAGACAAGGCAGGAGCTGTACAGGTACATTCTGTATTACCGTATGTGTAAAATTTAGTTCACATAAGTAAAGGTAAATATATAACCCTACGCATACTCTATCTTTTTTTACGACTCTGAATCAGATACTCTATGAGTACGTTTACACGTTTTACCCTATTATTCCGGTTTTACTGAAACTGATGTAGTTATACAGGTAGTTAAACCTACAAGAAATTTCAAAAAATACTTCATCTCCTCTACGCTTTCTTTTGTTTTCCATCTCTTCGTCTCAGGTGTTTTAACCATGTTTTTACTGACAAAGCTTTTTCAAATGTTAATACGAAGTGTATTACGATGTTATCCCTATACTTACTCCGTAGATACTTATATTTTTGGGGTTGGCTAAATAGATATAACTATGTCCATGTCTTTATCTCGTCTCTATTTCGGTTTAGTTATGCTATTGTTGTAAGTTAAGAGGAATATAATAACTGAACCTGATTAGTTATGTCGGCTGTAATGCGTCATCTTCACGCATTTTTAAACCCGGTTTTTTACTACATCAGTTACAGTAAAACCGAAATGCAGATAAACAAATGCTTGCTCTGTGTATTGAAAAATATTTTATATTTTGGTAATATTTCCATTTCAAGTTCAGGGATATTGTACATGTCTGAACATACCTTAATATGTAACACATTATTAATAATATAAAATTAGTTTTAATGTGATGTGAAGTGAGTGGTTCTTATCCTCTTATCCTTATCACTCACAAACTACAAGTTCCGGTCAAAACATCAGACAGGGGTATGTCTATTTTATATATTAATATTATAGTATAATAATAATAATACACCAGCATCACATTATAATATATAATATACATATATGTATAAGTATGTACAGACGAAAATAATGATACTGAATACTAATAGTAGGTAGGTAAGGTATACATTTTGTACAAGAATTTTGTATAAATAATTTGTTGTAAAAATAAGTGCCTATATTTATTTTATAGATAATTTTCATTTTTTAAATAACTTTTTTGTAAAATAATACTTACTGAAATTTTTGACACCTGTGTCCCCAGTTTTTTTTTTACGTAGGATATTTTTACACAATATTATGACCAAAAAAATTCTGATAGATTACATTTAGGTATGTATTTATCGCTAGAATTAGTAATAATTATTTTTTTTCTAAAAAGATAGTATTCTTGGTAATGCACCTGTATTTTATATTACGTAAATAATAACAAAAATAACGTCATTCGTTCTTCGATATTACGACAGTCACAAAGTGTAAAATGGTGAGGGGGGAGGGCACAAAAGGAAATCAATTTTCGTATTCAAACGAAACATGATCCAATACAGTTTTTGTCTGTATTGTAGGCAGTAGCGTCGCTAGGAGGGGTGATACCCAGGGCAGAAATCGAGATGTCACCCCTGTGACTTTTTAACGACAGAAAAAATATCTAATTTTTAAATAAATTGGATGTTTATCACACCCCTTATAGAGTTTCAATGGCCAAAAAAATGTATACATTTTACCCCCCCCCCCCCCCCCCCGGAAGCTTAAAATAACCAAAACAATAAGGTAAATAGGCTTTATTTTTTAACATATTACACGGGTGTATCCCCATTCAGGATGTCACCCGGAGTGAACCGCCGCCTTCCCCCATTAGTGACCCCACTGATTGTAGGTTATAAAAGTACTATACGGTTTTCAAGCTCAAATAAAAAAAACTGGTAAGCAGAAAATTCCAAAAATTTGGATTTCGACTATGCTCGACCAATACTACAATGCTCTATAGGTCGCTTTTTTGACTCCGTATTTTTTTTGTGTAGCTGTGTAATTATTGATAAGTTGATAGCATCTCGGTCTCGTTTCAAACAGTCTCGTCTCGGCATGCAACGTACTTTATCTTGTATACTTTATACTTATCTATAATACTATATCATAGATATATACTTACTATATTATCGGTGTTGCAACTATAAATGATATCTGTATAATAAATTTGAACAAAGCTTTGCGCGCAAATAGATATGTATGTATTATATGTGTGTGTGTTTCGTATTGCCGCATTTTAGAAACCGGAAGTAGGACACGACGCCCATATTTTCCTGTCGTTGTTTGCTAAACACAAAGATAGTAAAGATAGATTAAAGACAATTTGTTTGTCTGTCATCTCATTTGTATTTGAGAACGCCAGCATACGACGGTGTAATGAGACCGACACTCGGAAAGGTTTCACACGGTCAAGTTTCCATAATGTTAGTTAGTGAATACATTTTTATTTATTATTTAACTCACGGTCATCACAACTAGCAGCAACGTTGTGCCCCTTATGAGTGCGCGCCTGGATGTAAATTTTACTGCATATTATGAGTTAACGCAATTTTTAAGTAATATTTGTATCATATATGACCAAACAAATAATAAATTTGTAGATGATGAAAAATTTAACAAATGGTCTATTGTAAAGTTTGCATATACATGATGTAAATCTATTTACACAAACAAATTTAACTCATGTTGCTATTTTTGTAAAAATATATTTTATCAACTTATCAAATTATTTTATCATCATAGACTGGGCAGTTAGATTTTATAATTTCATAACTCTAGAGTGACTACAGTTTGAATCGAAAGTGAGGAACATTGATTGTATATACTGCCTATATGTTTTTTTATTTTATTTTGATACCTGAAAATCTAATGACAGAAATTCAGTTCATATTTTTCAGAAAAAAAAATGTTTTCCTCAATAATTTGTAGAAGTGTTTTCATTAAAATACCCAAATAATACTGAAAAGTGTATAATAATTTAAATTTAACAGGTTTTGAAGTCAGTGCCAATCCTATAAAAAACATTCTATGTAAGAAACAAAAAATAAATAAAACCGATTTCAAAAACTGTTAAATTTAATTATTAAATGCTTTTCAGTATTATTAGGGTTTCTTTTTTGAAATCAGTTTTATTTTTTCTTTAAAAGTTTTTTATTTACAAAAATTTTATTTTGAAAAATCCGTCGGTATGGAACAACCCTAACGGTTTGAAACATAATTATATTCTCAAAGAGACTGAAGAAATTTCTTTGTGCAACTGCGATTGTTATATTTAGTGGAACTTTTGTCTATGTTGATAAAACACAGAGAAAATGAAATTTAACGCAAAGTACGTCATTCAGATAAAATTATTTTACTAATAGCAACTCGTTTTATTCCCAAATCAGTTTCTCCTTTATTCAAATATTATCCAAACGCTTATTGTTTTGCTTATTTCCATAATACCGATGCCCATTACTACTTGAATTTATCTTTCTATTGATTATAATTGAATTCAAGTTTTTTTTTTCAATAAATATTTAGTACTTATAATTTTATAAAGATTTTATGATAATATATCAGTGGCGAACTAAGGAAGGTTTGTACCAAGGGTGGAATATTAGTTATACACCCCCCTCAATTGCAACCGAATGACCTTTTTTTCGTTGTCAAATTTGGCACTCCTGCAGTTTTTGAGGACTTTTTTTGAACCTTGGCACCGGGTGCGACCCCTGTATATTATATATTGTAATATTGGCATAAAACATTGGCATAAAACAAAAATTAATGTATTTCAAAGTTTTTTATTATTTTGATTATTTACAATCAAAATACATTTATTTAAATTCATCACTTATATTACAATAACTATAACATGCTATAACAATAATAAAAATATTTTATTATTGATACAGTTAATAAGAAATGATGAAACTAAACAAATACATACATACATACAGAGACTGCTACAAAAATTAAAATTAAAAAATATTTACATATGTATAAAATGAAAATGAATAATGCCTTAGTCAAAATGAGAAAATGTAGAAATATCGTAAAAGATGACGCATAAATATTACATGGGATGTAGTTGAAGATGAATATTAACAAAAACAATCGTTAAAAAAATTAATAATGGTGTTCGTAGTTGTGGATTGGTCCAGAATTGCTGATATGAGATGTGGCGCCATGATGGGCTTCATGATGAGCTTGATGGTGGAGAACGGGCTGTACATGGTGCTGTACAATGGGGATATGGTGTTGTTGGTGAATTACTGGAGCTACGTGGTGCACTGGAGCTACGTGGATGGCGTGGTGAACGGGGGCAGCGTGGTGTTGGGGTTCTTGGTGGATAGCTTTACCTAAAACAAAAATATCACAATTAGAATTACTTCCAAATTGATTCTAATGACTCGTTCTACATTTGTTATCATGATGTACTAAACACATACCAATGAAAATTGTCTCATACATGTATTAACAATAATACTGTGATCGTTGTCAATTATATTTAATAACCTATAATAATTTCAAGTTTTCAATACCTTCATATTGTACATGAGCTTGGAAACCGGTGTGTTTGTCAGAAGTGTAGTGGACAATACGACGTCTTCCGTCAGGTTGGACCAAGGTGTAATATCCTTCAACGTGGTCTTCTTTGCGTTGTTCTTTCTGCTCCTTCACGTCACCGGTGTGTCCGTCATGGACAGCGTATTCGAAGGCATAGTGTGCTGGTGCGTGCTCGTGATGTTCTACTTCATGATGTCCGTGCTGGTGTCCGTATCCTTGAGGCTTAGCCAAAACTCCCACAAAACACAAAGCGGCAATTGTCACAAACTTGAACATTGTTAATATTGTTTGATGTAATCTAGTTGGAATGATTTATGTGTCTGATGTTGTGCTGATAATTTCGCCGGTGTTTTATACCTGTTGATTAGTTTGGGGCTCACGACACCTCTCTCCAAGCCGCACTACTGTTTGGTCTACATTGTGAAGCATGTTACATTTTTGCCATTGACCAAGGTTATTCCGCATTCACTTTCTTTGCATTATGCAATTGTAAAATAAATAGTGTGTGACTGTCAATCTAACACTTTCAGGCCCAACACCACAGGGAGTCGATACCTCAGTCTGTTATTTTTCACATTAGTTAGATTAGGATTAACGTTTAGTGGAAAATTATATAAGTTATTTTAGATTTTATTGTTTATTAAGTTATTATTAGCACCCACTTAGAAGGAATTTTCCAAAATTCAGCCTCTCAAGTTTAAGAGGAGCGTAGCTTTTTTTATTTTTCTACGTTCATATGCATAACTGTTTACACATATTATAAAGGTAAATTTAAAATAAAATTAAAAGTCAGTTCAACCCGTATAGAGGTAAAAAAATTATTCTAGATTAACATTAAAAATGTTAGGTGTCAGATTTTATGAATTATATTAATGTTCATAAAAATGAAGACAACGCGGGTGAAACCGCGGGAGGGCCGCTAGTTAGAGAGCTTTAATTAATTACATAAGGCTTAGGTTACGTGAGTGGGGGGTTTCTAAATTATTACTTACTTAAAACTTTTTTTCTAATATTTTTTTTCGGATTTTAAAATTGCTCTTATATCAAGTCAATTAAAATATTTTAATCACTTTGCTATTATTATACACATACCACATACCTATGTATATAAAAAAAAAACTTAACTGAAGAAAGGAGGTTGGTACTTACGAATTCTTATAGGGGGAGGGGGTTGGAAATTTCGAAAATCATCCTTACGTTATTAATGGCGCTCCTTTATATAAATAAATACAAATAAAAAATAAATAATGATATTTATACAATATATCAAATATATATATAATCAAAATGATCTAAAATTTAATCTTAGACTAAAAAAAAGAAAAAGTCACACGATTAAAATTTGAAGACCCTTTTTTTTTTTTTATTCATTCACTTCAAAATTATAAAATTATAAATTATAAAATTATAAAAAAATTATAATTATTTAAGAACATTGAATATTTCGGGGGGGGCTATAATCACAAAAACGGTCATTCAATTTAAAATTGTAATAATAATTTCATATATTTTAAGAACATAAAATATTTCGGGGAGGGTTTCGACCCCAACCCCCCCCCCCGTCCCTACGCCACTGGGTATGATCATCATACCCCAGTTTTGGATTCTTGTTTAATTAAATGTACTAAATTAACAATATTTCATGATATTTGATTACTGCCTCTACTGAATCATAATAGACAATTAACTCTATAACAGTTTAATTTGATAACAATCGGCTAATAGATGTCAAAATGGTGAACATTTAAACTAATTATTAGTGTGATTTATTAATTAATTATTATATTATCATAACATCTGCTTTACACTGTTTCAAATTTAACGATTCTTTATTTTATACCTTTTATATCATAGTACTCATTCATCACTGGGTACCCATTACTAGTTTTATTTTATCCATTAAACACATAAAAAAACTAAAAGGCTATAATTTAAAAAACAAACTATATTTGCGGTAAATTTAATTGATTTAATAAAGAGGTAGGTACTTGTTTTATAATAAACCTTGCTCTTAAAAGGGGCCAATACTGGTGCCAATACCTTATATGTAGATCATTCACCGCCACTAGTCCAAAACACCTGCTACATAATAATTATTTAATTTGCTATAATATATATTTCTGTCTTATAATATCATTTATTTTAGTCTACTTTTGATTATGTAATTTTCGGCAAAAAATAAATACATATACACTAATATACAGGTAATATAGAAAAGAAATGTTATCGTAACATAAACAATCACTTTTTTTTAATGAGTTCATTCAGTTAGGTATGTGTTGGAACATTTAAATTGTAATTAAATCCAGTTTTAATTGTAACATAGATACTTACATACTTACATTCATATAAGTAGTTATTTGTATTTATTGGTGTCACTTTTTAGTCTACTCGATATGTTTTTATACATATATACATTAGGTATATACATACCAGGTCTCAGGTTTTGATCCGAAGTCTCAGGGTTTGCATACTGGTTCTCCGGGCTCAGGGTTTCGGTGCATGTGTAAAAAATTATGACGAGTAAAAAAAAAGGCCGTCAAAAATAGAGCAAAAGTGCAGTTAGAGTAATAAATTTTCTGAATATAAAAATAAAAATAAAAAGGATAATTAATACCTAGCAGATAGCGTTAGCTGGAAGCTAATTCGCGTGCAAATTCTTTATAATACGGAGCAGCAGATATTTATCTCTAGTTTTATAATTCGAGATAGGCATATATCTAAAAAATTAATGGCATTATAATAGCCGTTCTATAATTTAAAATACCACAATATTTATTTTAATATCCTTTAATCATTTTTATTGGGAATCTATCGGGTCTTTTTAATTAGCAACTTATTATATTCAAATATAAAATATAAAAAACATATTTGAGTCTCATAAGTTTGTTCGTTTTTCCATCGGACGTTTTTATTAAGGAAGTTAGCTATATTAACATCTAGACAACATAACAATGATTGTATTGTACTTTGTAGTCAAGTAATTATCAAAAATGAGTGGGTGAAAGAATCGTGTTTATGCATTTGCATATTACATGAATATATGAACAAATAATTTACGCTAGACTAGTTTTAATATATTTTCCCCATTAATTCTGTACCTAATTAAACGTATATAAATTTACTATACATTTATCACATTATTCCGAGTAATTAACAGATAATTAATAATTATTAATTTCAAAGGGGCAGCTCTATTTCAAAAGTTGAATATTATATCATACGTAATTTATTTTATACAAAAATTGCATTATTAATTAGAAAGCAAATAACGCACTATATACAGAGTGATCCCGCAAGGCTAACTTTTTGTTAAAAGATCAGCTAAATGAGCAAAGTATCAGATTTTTTCTAGAACAATAATTAACTTCAGATTTGTTGGATAATAACTATTTGATAAATATAACACCCTACACATGAATAATGAATGGCTTTATAAAAGTATAATATATTATATGTACAGTAAAATGCAGAAGTGGTCGTCTAGTTTTCATTCAAATTCGTTTATCACAGTAAGCTCCTCCTATTTGATTATTATAATATTTAAATTATTTCTTCACGTACCAAACAAAGACAGAAATTTTGAATCTCATTTGCTAGATAAAGAAGTACTCTTCGTTTATAGTACTCATATTATATTTGTGTGTTGAAATTATTATGTAATCTATTAAAAATTGTATAAATAAATTTTGTGGCAATAAATATTTGATATTCCGAATTTAAGTTTTTAAATATGTTAAACTGGATATAAAATTAATTAATGAAATGGGCATATATTTAGATAGTATTAATAGTATATATAGAAAAAGATAACCGATGATGTTTGTCTTAATATTTTGGAATCTGTTGTAAGCGATTCTGACCTTTACGGTGGCAGACGACTTCTGAAGCCCATAGTACAATACAATGTACAATTATGTTCATTATTGTACAAATTATTATATGATACTAAAATTGACATTGAAGTTCATTCAACAAAGTACATGTAACAACTTTAGGGTATAGAAAATACAGAAAATATGAGATATAAAAATATGAAGCATTTAATAAAAACGAAGTTTTTATTTAAATTAAAAAAAAAACAAATTGAAACTAGCATAAAAATAAAATAAAAACCGTATGGAGAACCAGTAGCAGACTAAGGCCCCGGGACTAGGGGCCCCTGTGCGATATATAAAAAAAAATTTGGAAATATTCCGCCCCGGACCACAACTTTCCTTAATCCACCACTGTGGAGAATCATATACATGACTTCCATGTTTTTTATCTAATTTTTAATACGAAAAATTTCAATGGAATGTATCAGAAAACTAATACGTACTTAAAACTTAAGAAATGTATCGATTTTAAAAAGTAGAATAATTTTTTTTAACAAAAAAAATTGAGCGATTATTATTGTTAATTTTATAATCACCAAAATTATAAGGAATAAAAAATTTTTGTAAGGGTAAGCATAAAATGTGCAAAAACATAGGTAAGTATGCATATGGTCAAATAATTGATTAATTTTTAATGCAATTTAGTTAATATTGATATTTATTCAAGTACCACTCATTACAAACATACTATAAACAAAATATACCTACTATAATAAATATTTACAAATCATAAGAAAACAAATAAATTAATACATTATTAGTCCAGAAACATTAGGTTTTCTCTGGGGAAAAATTCGCAATAAGCTGAATTTTTGTATACACCTTCATTTTGTCTTTATAAATAAGGTACCAAAAGTCCCCAACAATCCCATGCGAGCATACTTTTTTACAGCCCACAAAAGGTGCTAACAATTAGTTTTAAGTAAATATCTCTGTATCTATTGGTTCTATGACTAAAATAGTTATTATCAAATATAAAGTTTAGAAAATGATCTACAATAAAGACCTTACAACTTTTTTCATACAAGTAATCGTTTTCGCTTATTAAGAGGGTATTCTAGTCTAAAAATGTGAAAATATCAAAACATTTTTTTTGCATTTTATCAATAAACAGGGTTTCAAAAATATGTGTTCAAAACCCTATACCTCAATTCCAAAAACTGACGGAGTTACAGCGATTTGAAGATGATGCGTAGCATTGAATAGCCAGCTATGTATAAACATTGAACGCGTTTTTCTCGAAACTGAACAACTGAAAATGGCTGCCATAATATCACAAGATCTACTGAACCAATTGACTTCAAATTTGCTGTGTATATACCTTCAGTACACATGTTGTTACCACCGTTAGCAGAATTGAGTCAAAAACATTTTTCTTTATTGTATAGATAGCGAAAGATAAAAAATATAAAAAAAATAAAAATGAATAGTCATTTTTCAAAATGCCGCCATTTTTTTATTTTAATTATAACAATTATTTTTTTTGCAACCCGCTATAGCCCAACTTATATATATAAAGAAAATTATTGGTTTTGTTGGCCACTGATATAATTACGATAAAAATTACCTACATACAATTCATTTTTATTTTTTTTATGTTTTTAATCTTTCGCTATCTATACAATAAAGAAAAATGTTTTTAACTCAATTCTGCTAAGGGTGGTAATAACATGTGTACTGAAGGTACACAGCAAATTTGAAGTCAATCGGTTCAGTAGATCTTGTGATATTATGGCAGCCATTTTCAGTTTTCAGTTTCGAGAAAAACGCGTTCAATGTTTATACATAGCTGGCTATTCATTGCTACACATCATCTTCAAATCGCTGTAACTCCGTCAGTTTTTGGAATTGATGTATAGGGTTTTGAACACATATTTTTGAAACCCTGTTTATTGATAAAATGCAAAAAAAATGTTTTGATATTTTCACATTTTTAGACTAGAATACCCTCTTAATAAGCGAAAACGATTACTTGTATGAAAAAAGTTGTAAGGTCTTTATTGTAGATCATTTTCTAAACTTTATATTTGATAATAACTATTTTAGTCATAGAACCAATAGATACAGAGATATTTACTTAAAACTAATTGTTAGCACCTTTTGTGGGCTGTAAAAAAGTATGCTCGCATGGGATTGTTGGGGACTTTTGGTACCTTATTTATAAAGACAAAATGAAGGTGTATACAAAAATTCAGCTTATTGCGAATTTTTCCCCAGACACAGCTATTTTTCGTCTAAATGTACTGGACTATTTATATCACCACCCTAACCAAGGTGGTTGTTTAATTTTACGTACAGGTGTAAATGTTAAATTCACAGGAATGTTTATAACAGCAAATTTTCTATTTAATTTTTTTAGTGTCTTCTGTATCACAAATCCATTTTTACCAAGCAAAAATCCAGCTGGTATATGAGCTTCAGACTTTGTATCATCATCTATCATTTGAATAAAATATTCATCACTACTAATATCTAAATCTGTGATAATTACTGCTTTGCAACCAACTTCTTCAGCTTTTATTGTTTTTGTTTTGAAAGAACACATCCTAAAATAATATATAAAACAAAATACATTATAGTTTGCTATATACCATTACATGAATACATTCATTCATCAAAATATATAAAAAATTATTTACAAACCCTCGCTCAACTAATGCTACATTTCCTTTTAAATCATTTGAATTCGTTGGAAGTACACATCCATGCATAGGTTCCATTGGCACTAATGCAATTTTTTTTAAAGAAAAACTGGCATTCTGTAATCAAAAAGATCAATTAACATTTCATACATCAAATTAGTTTAAAATGTATGCGTTACATACAAAAGGAGCCCCAAAATCTCTTGCTGGCCTAAGACGATACGTATACTCCAATTCAGTCGGTTCGACTATTTCAAAAAAAACATCATCGCCAATTATTTCGGCTGTAGTAGTTCCACCAGTTACATGTAAAATGTTTGCTGAAAATTTTCAAATTTGTTTAAATATGGGTTATGTTTGTAATCATATTTCTTTTACTAACCTAGAACTAGAACTTGTACTGTAGAAATTAATTGTAATAATAAAATGTACTTAACATAATCGTTTAACTGAATTAACTGTCTACTTGGACTTAAATTATTAAAACTATTGCCTGTTTTAAAATTCATTTTTTAATAATTATGACAAACAGTCATGTTCGAGATTGTTCTAGATTTGGCATTTCATTCATAAATGTAAACATTGGAAGGATTGGAAGTTAGATATTGTGCTCGTGTTCTTAAAAGAAGTTCAAAATATAAACAATATAATTACATCGTATTTGTTAATTACTGTGTTATTAAGATTGTATTGAATATTATGATTAGTTTAAACAATAAACTATTTCAATAGCATAATGAATGAAGAGGTAGGTTACATCATAGTATAGTTAGATATCATATACCTATAACATATATGGATATATTTCTACATGTTATACATATCTAATTATTTTTAATAGAATGACAATAATGATACAAAGAAAATGGTATCATTACAATCTCAATCACTATCTCCAACTAAGCGTATCAAATCTACCGCTGTAGTTAAACATTCAAGTGTTAGAACACCAGCGAAATTTATCCGTTTACAATGTAATACAAATTTAAATTTACCACCTTCAAATTGGTTACGCGATTCAGCAGATTCGTATGGACTGCAGCATGTTTTCTCTCATTCAACAGGGTTTTCTAGGTAAGTGATAATACAATAAAAAATCAAAAACTGATGAGCTAGTAATAATTTTAATAAAAATTCACTTCTGTTTTCAGTTTTCGTATGGCTCATATGTTCCCAGATTGTGTCGGAGAAGTAGATGTTGTATCTGATGCAGAAAATATAAAAGCATTATTAAAACTTCCATATTCCCATGCCCCTATCAGCATGATGGTTCATCGAATTGAAAACACACTACTTATAGATGATTTTGATATTTATAAACACTTACTACGTACTGCTGAAACAGAATGGACTTGGCTAAAGAAGTTTTTTGTTGATCATATCCAAAAAGCAATCACAAGTAAGTTTTTTTTGTTCATTCAATTGATAAGTTCTGATTAATCATACACTTAAACTATTTTTCAGATAAAGAAAGGTACTTACGCTATAGAGAAAAAAGCAGGAATGCACTACAACAAAAAAGTTTAATGTCGAAATTCCTATACTACAGTCTAGCTGAATCTAGTAGACAGGAAAATGAAGAACGTACCGAAGAAGAAAATGAACCAACTGATGTCCCATCTGGTCCAGCTCTTCCTGAACCTAATATTGATGAAGAGGTAGGTGATCAAATAATTATTTACAATATCACTAAATATATTTAAATATAATGTGTATTGTTTTTAGATGCCTGGCCCAACAACTAACCATAAATACAATCGTAATGTGGTATGGACATTTGAAGACATTCAAATGCTTATAGGAACCGATATGCCAATATTCGGAGGCTCTACCCACCCCTGCATTTCTCTCCGTCTTCGTAACATGAATAAACCGATAAGTGTACTTACTGGAATAGATTATTGGCTCGATAACTTAATGTCTAATGTCCCAGAGGTTGTGATGTGTTACCATTTAGATGGTATTGTACAAAAATATGAATTCATTAAAACTGAAGACTTGCCTTACCTAGATAATTCTAAGTTTTCTCCTAAATTAATTCGTGATATAGCACAAAATATTTTATCATTTTTAAAGTCAAATGCAACAAAAGCCGGACACACGTATTGGCTTTTTAAAGGAAAAGATGATGATGTTGTTAAACTGTATGACTTAACATCTTTGTGTGCAGATGTTTCTGATGAAAAAGAACAGAATCCATTTACAGTACCGGTTGCCATGCTTTTATACAGAGTAGCCAGAAATATGCAACATTCGGGTGATTATTCATCTCAATCAGGCACAATAAGAATGCTATTAAAAAATTGCGTTAGTCTATTAAATAAAGTAAGGTACCCACAGATTGTAACGTCTTCCCATTATATCCTTTCGGATTTATACGTTCCTGCAAGAACGAATCCCAATTGTCCGAATTTTGAAAATCTTGAAAAAGAACAGAATGAATCAATTTTTCATACTGAAGAAATCGATAACGAAGAATCTGTTAAACTTCTACGTTTGAATGAAACATCAGAATATGATGCAAATACATTCAAAAACGATCATCCACTTCCTGTATCTGGTTCTGTAAAAGAACGTTGCTGTCAAGCATTAACCCATATTGCTGCAGGTTTAGAATGCCTCAAGTACTTCCCTTCAAATGAAAAGAATGAATACGAACAAGAAAAAATAAAACAGGAAGCTTCTAATTTGAAAATGGCACATCCGTCTGAACCTATCCCGATGCCTTACAGTTCACTAAATGAGAATAATACAGCAACTAAAGCTAAAAAGAACAAGAAAAAAAGCAAGAAACGTGAAAATGTCCAGACAACTAATACTTTGATTAAAAAGCCAAATGCCGATACGGTACCAATTTGGCAAGAACCAAATCCTAATGACAATGCTTCGTGGAATACTCATCTTAAAACATTACTCAAAGAAAAAGTAAAGTTTTATTTTTAATATAATATTTCAATAATTAATTCGACAATTTTTTGTAGGCATGTTTAATTTATGCTACTTTAGCTGAACATGAATTTATTATGGAAGAATACGGTCACAGTTTACGACATTTACGAATGTTAGGACGTTGTGATGCAGCTTTAGCCAGGCCTTCTCTATATGTAGACACTAGTTACCTTTTAGGTAGAATCGGTGATTGTTGTTGTATGATAGAAAAACAATGGCCGCGGTTAGAAGAATTCCGAGAACAATATTCTACAGTTTCTGAAACCGATGATGATGTTTCACAAGAAATGCTTAATGACGTTAACTACAATGAATCTAGAGACTGTTAGTATCTATATTAAAATTTTTATTTGTTTAGAAACAATTTGCATTAAAACCTAAATTATTTTATTTCAGTCTGCCATGGCATATTACCAGATAAACTAGAAAACAGTGAACAAATGCTATTGATTAGTATTAAATGCTATACCAGAGCACTGAGTAGTGCAGGTGCCAAAGAGAAAATAAACCTATCTCGTAGACTAGGTAATGTCCATAATGAATTAGGATCAGTGTACATGGATCTAGCTGCTTCGACACACGCAGATCCTCAGCCTATTGTCAGTATGTCTTTGAAACATTTAACTGATGGCGTAAGTGTAAAATTGCAATGCTACTGATAATAATTATTTAACTTATTAATATTTTCATTTTTCAGACCCATTGTTTCGAATCGATTGATGATAAAATAAATTTAGCGCTGTTGCATATGAATATGGGAAGATTGATGCGTGTCTGTGCTATGTTAAGCGCTCAAGATCGAAGTCCACCGACGTTGTCAATCGGCCAAGAAAAATTATTTTACACAAAAGCAATCGACAGTTACAAACATGCTCGTATAGTTCTAGTCAACCGGAAACTAAATCCTGAAATATGGGATGCCGCATCGTGGGATCTTTCCACTACTGCTTACAATATGGTCACTCAATTATTGAATAATTCTGATACTTTAGAAAGTGTAAGTATAAATAAACTGAATTATGATTATTTATTGTAAATATGCCATAACACATTTTAATAATTTTTTTTATTAGGAACAAGAAATCGTTGAAATGTTACAGAAATCTCTAGAGTATTGCGATATCGATACAGTATCACCAAGACAACCGCTTTACCAATATCGAGCTGCGGAAGTCCATCGTAAACTCGCGAATATTTATCAAAACAATTACAAAAAATTGGCAACATCAAATCCAAGACGCAAATCAGTATTTTCACTCGCTAAACTCCATTTTGAGAAAGCTACTAGTATTTTATTAACTTTAGATCTGTCGTCTGAATTCATTGAAGTCCAACTTGAATATGTTACACTGTTTGTACAACAAAATCAAAGTAAGTGCTTATTTTTAAATTAATAAATTTTAGATAACATTGTTCTTATTTTACAGATGGTTCTGTTCCAAATAGTAAACTGAATTATGCGAATTTATTCACAGCGCTTCATTTATTAATTGATACTATTCCAATGTTAAACGCATTACAAACTTCTACATCAAATGCAAAAGAAGATAAGTTATCAGACAGTGATGAAGAAAAATCAACGTTAAATTTGCTTAAAAACTTTCAACAGTTTTTACAGTTTATTTTATTAAATTTAGCTAAACTTTTTACAAAACCTGTTAAAGGATTTACTTCTGAATTATGTTTAAAATACGCAAATGTATACAAACAATTTTATAGTTCCTCTTTACTGAATAGTAAAAAAACAACAAACGTTAATAACTTAGCTAAAAGTTTAGCAGAATTATTAAATCAAATAAAAAATACATCTAAAACATCAGTCCAATAATATAGTACATTCGTTGGTTTAAAATTGTTAAAAATATGCTTTTATCATATTTAAAATTAACAGAAAATTTGCTTTTGTTTTACTAAACAATATTTTAGTCCATTTAAAATACTTTTCTGGTTCTTGTACAATCAAATAATTTTATCATTAAATCTTAAACATAAATGTTTATGAATATCGAGTTTATTTTTATATAGATTCTATTTTATAAACTTTGTTATAATTGTTTTTTAAATTTGCTAATATTTTATATACATGTGATAAATTCAGAAATTAATCAACATATATGATAATAATGCATGCCTATTTAATTGATTATGCTTACATATAATCGAGTTATCTTAAAGCAATGTGATAAGAGATTGATATAATTATATAACAGAAAAAGGATTTTTCTGTAGTGTGCCTAAATGTTACTATGACTGATTTAAGGATTATTTATTTAATTAATAAGCATCGCTAATGTAGCATCTACATTGAACATTTTCTGAATAATAAATAATATTTATTTTTATGTATTGTCTTTTTTCTATTTCCGAGAAATCGCAGGTAGAAATTTACCACTATGTATGTCATAAACTGCTGCATTGAAACTACGTACATAAGAGCGAATGGTTCATGCTCAGGACTCTCACCCAGGCGTCCCAGGTTCAAAATCTGAAAAGTGGAGTCTCGACCCGTAACTCAATGCACCCCTTTTTAGTGGTATGTGTAGAAAATTCACTAAAAAATCAGTAATTACTTACCTATTCATATTATTCCATTCCATTGATTAATAATGTTACTGAAAATTTTTTATGAAATAACAAAATACAACAAATTAAATAAATATTCCATTTATTTACGAGCATTTCAATGATTGCTAAACATCAATCTACTTACATGTGCGAGTATAAACTAGGAAAAAATAATAACATTATAATTGCACAGAAAGCTACCTTTGAGGCCCAAAAAATATATTTCTGTCCATATTAGAAACAGAATTAAAAAAAATCTATGTACAAAGTATATTTGTTATTGCTTCAACAAAATTACCTATAGTATAATAAATACAATATTTCTGACAAAATCATGATATTAAAACACATATTTTTGTAATCACATTTTAAACTCTTTAGAGAGCATAATACAGTCATACCACAGAGTTGATGCTGTTAACTGGAAAATATCTGCAAGTTGAGGCACTGTTGTTTTATATTTTAATCACAACAAATACATCGATTGGGAATTAGCATTATGCCAATAAATTACCATAACTTCAAAGCAGACATTGCAACAAATGGGAGAACACCGAAAATGTACTTAAGTCCGAAGAGTTGTAACTAAGAGGTATAACTGTATATGTATATAGGTATTTGTTAATTATTCTTCAGCAAATTATCATAGACTATAACTGTATATACGCAACAATGTGAATAAAATTCATTACAGTCCACGTTTTAAACTAAAATAACCTCCAGCTTTGCCCTTGGGCCCGCAAAGATTGCCCTAATGAAGGACAGTTGAATTAATATTATAGTCTATGTTCATATTTGCAAGAGAATAACTAAGAAATACTATATTTTTGGCATATAAATTTTTAATTTTGTCAATAAGACAAAATATGCAATAACAATTCTTAGTTTTAAATCAATAATGATCACATTTAATTTGTTACGATATGAATTTAAAAAATTAAAGCTGCAATTCTTTGAAGCACACAAAAACTATCTCTATTTTGATAAGTAGAAAAATATCACCTATTGTCGTTGCACTCTCGTATCTATAACATAATTTTCCTTTCAATAAACACTGAGCTTTCTAATACATATTTTGTTTTCATCAGAGTTAATTTAATGTTTGTTTCTTTAGGCACATTGTTTATGAAAATAAATTATAAGAGGAATGCATTACTAAATTATTTACACTGAAAATTATATTTTTAAATCAACTCTGATTTGAAATAATAGAAAATAATACAAATGTATGTACTACAAATTACTAGAATTGCAGCATGTTGCTTTGGACCATTTAGAGCTAAAATATCCAGTGCATGGTAAAAGCAGAGTATACTGTAAAATAAATATCATCATATTGATGAAAACTACTGCGGATATAATATATCTATTTGGGAACCGATATAATAAATGCAATAAAAAATATATAATGCAAAATTAAAAATCTGTAAGAATTTAACAAACATGAAATCCAACTGCTTTGAATCTTATTACAGCATTCTAATGTTATAAATGGCAACACATTTATAACATACTACCAATTGTCTATAAAAACATTTTTATTGAACGTTTGAAACAGTTTCATGGATTGCATTTGCCACATACTGGACATTGTGTGTATTTATTCCGCACATGTTAATTCTACCACTCTTCAAGAGGTACACGTGATGTTTTGTCTTCATATGTTCAGATTGTGTAGCTAGAAAATATTTAAAACATTTTAATTGGTTCTGTTTCATTTTAATGTATCTATATATGAAAAAGAAACTACTCACGATTTAAACCGGTGTAAGAAAACATTCCAATCTGAGAAACAATGTGATCCCATGTACCAGGAGTGCCCAACTTTACAAGAGCATCTCGGAGTTCATTCCGCATCTTTTGAATTCGTGACGACATTATCACAATACACTCTCTCCTAAATCATCGTTATAACACTGAAGACATCAAATTAATAAGTAAAAGTGTAAATAAATCTTACCATTGTTTGTTAAGATCCGGTGTGTTTAAAACAGTGGAAACAATTTTGGCTCCATGATTTGGAGGGTTTGAATACATTCCTCTCACAATAAGAGTAACTTGAGATTTCACCTGTGGTACTTCGTTGCTACTCCCCATTACGAAAGTCAAATTTCCGACACGTTCATCTATAATAATAAATATAAATATTCGATTAATAAAATAATCAGCAAATATGAAAGCGAAAATACAACGCACTATATAAACCAAAGTTCTTTGCAAACGATTGTGCACACAACAATTCAAAACCTTCGGAAATGAAATACCGTACTGCCCATGCATCTTTGTCAAGATCACCAGATGCAAAACCTTGGTAAGCGGAATCGAAAAATGGGAAGAGTTTACGTTTCTGAAATTAATTTTTATAAATGAATATAATTGCAAGTTAAATAAACAGAATATTTTAAATCAACAAATAACCTTGCAAACTTCAGCAATCTGTTTCCATTGCTCTTGTGTAGGGTCGCATCCGGTAGGATTATGGGCGCAAGCATGCAAGATAATTACAGAGTTCTCTGGAGCATTTGATAAATCTTGAATAAAGCCACAAAGATCAAGTCCTCGATTCTTCGCATCCCAATAACGATACTCCCGGGCGTCAGTAAAACCAGCATTCAGGAATACCAGTCGATGATTTTCTAATTAATTAATAACAAACATGAATGACTCTCATACAATTTTTTTTAATATAATATTCAATTCAATTTAAATTTTTTAATGATAACTGATCTGTTTTTATATTTTGTTATGATAATATACGATCATATCTATTTTTTAACTATCTGTTATCAATTTGTACACAAGCTATCTTATTTACTTATCATAATTAATTGAGTTTATTATAAACAATTTTAAACATAATAACATATTTTCATTATTTCGTAATAACATTGAAAATATTTTTCTGTTATATTTATAGTTTATTATGATATACTTATTATTATACTACTCTTTTTTTCTAACACATAGCAGACCTTTTTGCTCCCTGAGAAATACCTTAAATTACTAATTAAAAATAAAAATATATAATATAATTAATAATTACCCCATGTAGGAATTGAGTAATAAAATACTGAATACTTCAGAATCCTTGCTAAGAATTCTGCACCAACACGCAGAGCTCCAGTTCCTGATAATGTTTGTACTCCGAATGCCTAAATATAATCTTATGGTATATATTGAAATAAATATTTATTAATGTTTCTGTATACCCTATTTTCATTTAGAGCTGCATTTCCTGCTCCCAATAACATTTCAGTTGCGGCTTTGCTGAATGATTCCATTCCCAACACAGGTAAATACTCATGGTTTGATGTAGTATCCTCAGCCATCCTTTTTTCTGTTTCTCGGACAACTGGCAGCACCCATGGTTTTCCTTCATCTGTTCTGTATGCTAAAATGATTAAAATTATGATTAAATTACCGTGTTTTAATAATCAAATCATCAATGAAAATATTTATCAAATAACACGATTTAGATATATTAAAATGTAATTAGACCAGATACTTTTTAATTTTTTGAATTTCTAATAAAAATTATGTAATTTGACGTGTATACCTATGTATCACATGCCATTCAACTTACCGCCAACTCCTAAATTCACTTTTTCAGGACAAGTATCATCTAGACAAGCTTTATTTAATGCAAAGACCTCAATTGGAGGTCCCATTTGAACAACTCCGAACCGGCTGGTAGTCATATTTATCAGATTTTAATATAAATTATTTATTTAATCACTGAATGCAAAACTCGTGAGTTTCAGCCCGTTTATGACAGAATGTGTGCTTATGACCTTGACAGGTACGCGACTGCAGAAATGTTTTTAATAAGCGCAACTGGGCAACTCGCACATAAACGATAATATAAACGTATCTTCGAGCATATACCTACTAGAGGCAGCCTTGCCGCTCGGCCGTGCAAAACAAGCATGCGAGAGAGAAAGCGCGAATAAGTTTACATCCTTTCTCTCTCGCTCCGCGTGCTGAATTCGACGAGCGAAAGAGAAAGGTTGTAAACTTATTCGCGCTTTCTCTCTCGCACGCTTGTTCGCACGGCGGAAGGAAAGGCTGCCTCTAGTAGGTATATGCTCAAAGAAACGTATAGATTATTTTCGATCTTTTTTTAAGTAATATATTTACTACTCGAAAGACAAGGAAAACATATTTATAAAATCAAATATTAAACAACTAGTCCGTGACTAGTCCTTTAATATTATAAATCATACATAATATGAAAACATGTACATCATTCGATAATATAAATGAAAATAAATGAAGGAAATAGATTAATTGAATAACGTTAGGACTGCGTAGAAGTATAATTTATATTTTAAACTTGAAGACATACGTTGTAAAGGCATAATACAATAATACATGTATAAGCATTATTCTGTGGTATAACCTGTGTATTTACCACACAAATCACACATAATACATAATATTATATGTGATTTACCATATACATACATACATATATATTTGCTAACCCATGGGTTGGAGCATAGACATAGAGCATGGACCGCGCATCTGACTCGAAAACAAAGTTGGATCAAAAGGAAGAGATAGAGATACATACTTGTCATTTTTTTAAACAGGAGTGTTTATTTCATTCTTATTAGAAAAAGAGATAGATTTATCCCAAACTTCCCAAACCTACCGCATTTCTTTCATTGTTTTGGAGAAATGTTACACCATTATGTTAATTCAAAATGCGCGGTCCATGCCAGTCCATGCTCTATGTCTATGAGTTGGAGTATATTGGTAGGACTGGACCGACGCCATCATTAAGTTTGTTAACAAAATTTAGACAATTAGTCACAGCAATATTTTTATTACTTATAACTAGGATGATAAAAACCAAACGTATATTTATTGTGTATTAAATCGTTTTGTATGCTTTTATATTTATCAGTTTGTTTACTACGATGTCATTGAGTGCGAGTGCTGAAAATCTAACAAGTGATTCTCAGGTCAGTTGACAGATGAACCAAGCCCCTTCTATGTTAATTAATGCAATTGATGTTTTCAGTTTATAAATAGCTGAATATTACTGTATGTTATTTTGATGATTTGATTTACAGAGTTGTGATGGGGGAGCAAGTAGTATGTGTCTTGAACTTGCACTAGAAGGTGAACGTCTTTGTAAAGCAGGAGACTGTCGAGCTGGTGTAGCATTTCTTCAAGCTGCTATACAAGCTGGAACTGACGATTTACGTACTCTAAGTGCTATATATTCACAACTCGGCAATGCCTATTTTTACTTAGGTGATTACGTTAAGGCTATGCAGTATCATAAACACGATTTAACTTTGGCGAGGTATGTATAATTTTTGTTGATTTGAAATTGAGATGAATATTTATCTGTATTATATTTTGTAGAACAATGGGAGATAAATTAGGTGAAGCAAAATCTTCAGGAAACTTAGGGAACACATTAAAAGTAATGGGGAAATTTGATGAAGCTATGATTTGTTGCAAACGACATTTAGAAATTTCAAGAGAACTTGGTGATAAACTAAGTGAAGGTAGAGCACTATACAATCTAGGTAATGTTTATCATGCTAAAGGAAAACATATAGGAAGAGTGGGACATCAAGATCCTGGTGAATTTCCCGAAGATGTTAAAAGTTGTTTACAAAAAGCTGTACATTACTACGAGTATGTATTTTATTTAATAAATATTTGTTTTGCTTACAAATAATAATCAATATTTTTAATTTTCAGAGAGAATTTAGCATTGATGAGAGAATTAAATGATATTGCAGCACAAGGTAGAGCTTGTGGAAACCTTGGTAATACTCATTACTTGTTGGGAGATTTTGCTGAAGCAATTCGTTATCATGAAATGAGACTTGCAATCGCTAGACAATTTGGTGATAAAGCTGCTGAACGTCGTGCTAATAGTAATTTAGGAAATTCTCATATTTTCTTGGGACAGTTTGAAGCTGCAGCACAGCATTATAAGTAAGTGATGATTTTTTAAAGACAGACAAAAAAAACCCTTAGTACTTCATTTATACTAGGCTATATAACGATGAAAATAAACCCAAATTGAAATCACTATCATTAGAGAAACAGAGTGAAATTCAAATCAGATCAAAGTTAAAATGTTTGATTGACCATTAATTTTTTTTCCTTTATAATTTTATAGAGAACAAAAAGATATTCTATGATTTTGTCAGATTTCACAATATACAAAATCACAAAATAGAATGCTTTAGTTTGAAAGTTGGAATGAACCCATTTATCCAATAATTAGTGTGATATAAATTAACACATTTTAAATCGGTTTTATAGGTCTGGGACTGACCTAAAAATTTAGGTCCATTTTAATATTTTTTTAGAATTTTTAAAAAGTATACTGAACCATTACGGTAACTAAAATAAGTGTTTATTACCCTTTAATATTGACACAACTCTTATATTATTGTATCGTAAAATAGTATGATTGCTTATTAGGTAGATAAGATATCAAGTTTGTTACTAATTTAAATATTGATTCTAATATTTTTATATTGTTGACTATATATTCATACTCTTATAAATAATATCTTCTATGACAATGTTTAATGTCTTAGCAAGTTTATTTACATTAAAAAAGTATGTATCTATTTTTAACTCATGTTAATAAGTGTTAAATTGATAATAATTGTGTTGGTATATTTACTTCTTTTTAAACACTGAATTATGATTGAACACATACAAAATAATAATACAATTTCAGACGTACACTTGTTTTGGCTCAAGAACTCGGTGATAGAGCTGTTGAAGCTCAAGCATGTTACAGTTTGGGTAACACATATACTCTGCTACGAGACTACCAGTCTGCCGTAGAATATCATCTACGACACCTATTAATCGCTCAACATTTACAAGATAGGGTCGGAGAAGGGCGTGCATGTTGGAGTCTTGGAAACGCTCATGCGGCGCTACAGAGTCACGAAAAGGCTTTGTATTTTGCTACAAGGCATTTAGAAATCAGTAAAGAAGTATGTTTATATAAAAATTAATAAAAAAAATGTGGTTTCGGTAATTAATCTGACATCATTTATTAACAGTTGGGAGATACGATGGGCCAAACAACAGCAAAAATGAATGTAGCTGATCTACGCAAAGTGTTAGGATTGCCTGAAGACGAACTAACACTTGAAGACTTTAGTATCGCTCCAGACACTAATGAGAACAACGAATCGTCTGTGAATGGAAACGAGGAGTCTACGGATATATCTGGGTCACTGGCAAGTAAATCTTTACAACATCGGCTGCAAAGGGTGAGACGTGAAAGCATGGAACAACTTAATCTTATTAAGGTAGTGCTTGATGATGAATTTTTTTGCTGTAGATTGAATATGTTTTTGTTTATTTTTTATTTATATAATGATTATATATTTAATTTTCATTTGATACAGTTATTGTGGAAAAACCTTATTTATCTTGATATCGGAACAGGTAAAATTTATTACACAAATTACAGCATAAATTTATATTATCAGTACTATTTAAATTGCTTCGACAACTTGTAAATAAGCTTTTATTTTTGGTATATGTAATTATAAATTTTTTACTTTTAAATTTATCCATAAATTGTGCATTAAAAAATTTTAATTGCTTTGATAATATTTTCAACAAAATTGACAATATCGATATTTACTATATAATTCTTTAACGTGAAGTATCATATAATTTGTTAACGATTTATTTAACCCTTGAACACAACACTACGTAAATCACTTGATATAACCACATATGGACACTTGCTCTAGAATGCAAATGTAATTTGTTTAGGTGATATTTTTCAATTTTAATTATATCAAATTGATATTTTCATTGACCAAAATGCCTGTTAAGGTAAAAAAATATATGTATATGCATGATCAAGATTTTTATTTTAATGTTAGTTTTCCATTTTAATGCATTACTCTTCGTTAACAGTACAGTCTAAATAAATTAGTTATATTTTAGATTTTAATGCATTACTCTTTGTTAATGGAACAGTCTGAATGATTTAGTTATATTTTAGATTTTAATGCATTACTCTTCATTAACGGAATATTCTGAATGAATTAGTTATATTTTAGATCGTCATTTTTTATAGAAAAATACATAAAAATCATGTTGATTTTTGTGATAACATATTCAACTGTTTGACTTTTTTTAAATTAATTCAACTTTCATTAATTTAATACGCAAGTTTTTTTGCAGATACTGCTTGCGCTTTTAGAGATTTAAGCATTTGTATATATTTTAGACCATATTTATGGTTTAGAAGAAGTTTATAGTTATTGAATTTTATTTGTATTACATACTCATATTTTTCTCTTTTCTGGAGATCCAATATTGTAAATATAACAAAAATTAAACTTGGGATAATAATTTTGAAACAAAACGTACATCTATGAATGTAAATAGCATGATACCGTGGGCTATACCTGTGATTCTTAAACTGTCGTGGTCATTTTGAGAAGTACATAAAGTTTCTGAGGGGTTATAATTTATATTTCTGATTTTGTTAATATTAATCCTATTATGTTTCTTTTGTATTGCTATATAAATAGATCGCTAAATATTTTGTCTTTTGGAAAAAAAGGGGTCACAAACAAAAAAAGTTTAAGAACTTATGTATTATATTGTATATAAAACAAATAATCAAATATATATTTTTATTGTGAACTTCTTATTTATGTTTTTTTATTATCGTGTAGTTAACACCAGATGGAAAGCAGAAACAAGTTTCAGGTATATCATTACCTATATCAAATTCTGCATCTGGTTCAACGGTACCAGTGAAAACTGAAGATGAAGAATCGTTCTTTGATCTTTTGTCACGTTTCCAATCAAAACGAATGGACGATCAAAGGTGCTCACTACAAGTAAACGAGAATAAAGAAAACAGGAATGGGCTGAATTTACCTACGATGAATAACAAAGTAAACCGAACTGAACAGAAGTCAACAAATTCGGATAGACCGGACGATCTTCTAGACATGATTATCGGCATGCAGTCTAAACGTATGGACGAACAGCGTGTCGCATTACCTCATCTACCAGGACTACAACCTAATTCTTTACAGAAATTGGCAGGACAATCAACAGGGAATGCGCCAGATGATAAATTTTTAGAAATGCTCATGAGATGCCAGGTATAAATTACAGTTAATAATTTTTCAGTTCGGATGTTAATTATTTTAAATATTTCAGAGTTCCCGTATAGAAGAACAAAGGTCATCATTGCCAGGCGAAGTAGATGCAGAAAGTGAAGTGCGTCCTGTAGCTGCGTCGACTAGCGGCACTACTGTACCTGACGAAGATTTCTTTTCACTTATAATGCGTTTCCAATCAGGGCGTATGGAAGACCAAAGGGCTACTGTACCATTGTCAGAAGCACGGTAAGCAATATAAATAATCAACTGTAAATATTACAAACTTTTTCCATTCAAAAATGACAAATGATAGTTCAGAAATATCCAAATAAACCAAGGATGTATTAAATAAACTAAAAAATCATACTTATTAGAGTTTTGTCTTTTTTTTTATTTCGTATCTATTGTTTTTATCATCTCTTTGATAGATGACAAAAGTTAGACTCAAAAATTATAAAAAGTACCAAATTTATATACAGAATTGCAATAGCACTGAGAATGTCTTGTAGAAAATTTGAGATCGGTTTAACTATTTTGTTTTCTATAGCTAACTATATGACTTATTTAGATGTTGGCGATATTTTTAAAACGTGTATCTTTATTGTAGTTTAAATAATGGTAATGTTCCACAAGCTAATGGGTCTGTTCATATTACTCAGTCAAATGTATCAGGAAAAAAGAAAAAATAAGGTTATACAACGAGAATACCACTGAAACAAAAATGAAGAAGAATCTCTTGAAAATGTGTTAAGCTTTAAAACATATCTCTAGATCTCTTATATTTGTGGCATGAAATTTATCTGCTTTGTCGAAATATATTTCCAATTCTGCAGTACAAAGAATGTTACGATGTTTCAAAATCTTTTTAAATGGTAGATTCAAGATGAAATTCCTTTTTATTCATCAACTGTTATTGTATCTATACATATATTAAATTTAATTTAATGCCATTTTTGTTTAGGTACAAAAAGAGTGAAAAATACAAAAAGGAATTTATTTATGAACTGTTTAAACTTTAATTTTAAAATGGTTATCATGAAATTTGTGAATGTAGTTAGTTGAGGAAACTTGAATCATATTATATTGCCAAAAATTTTATATCGATGTTAAAGAAAGTTACTGTTATATTGAAAGAAATAAACAGTCATGTTTAAAATGTGTTAACGGATAATCATGTACTTTTGGAGCACCAGTTTAAGACAAGGCAATAATATATTTTATTCTGAAAATACAATGCAATATAATTGAAATTTATCATTTACATTATAGTTCTTCAATTTATTTATTTCGCAGATTAATATTTCCTTATAATTGATCATTAATAATGATTTATATATTTAAAATGAAGAACTACTGTTTCACATGGCCATGAACAAATATATTTTTTAAACAGGATAGCTTAGCGTATAAGGAATAAACGCCATATAGATTACGTGCCAAGATTTTAAATAACGTATTATTTTTCCAAATTTATTTACGACATTGTGTTTCAAATTTAATACTGCCTAACGTTATTAAGTATTAGTTCTATAAGGCACACAAAAAGTGTAGATTTTATATTTTACTTTAGATGCAATAAGACATTAATTTACGAATGTCCAATAACTGTTAAAGAAAGGATTGTAGTAGAAAAAATTATAAAATTAAGACCATGTTTCTTTATTAGTTTGGTATAAGTTATGTAATAAATGATTTGGGTAGAGTTGTAGGGGGGGCCAAAAGAATATTATACTTAAAAAGTTGAATAAAATTTTGCCAAATTTATGAAAATTGGAGTGCCAATTAAATTTTTTATCATCAAATAACTTTTTTTCAACTTGATAAGTCTCGTTATGGCACTTTGGAAAATTATAAATATTATTTGTTATTATGCAAAAATAATAAAAAAATTATCGAATTTAAAAAAATATATGTTGATTGGATAAAAGTTTGATATTTTTTCATAAAGCGTGCCAATATAAGATGAGGAGTATTACATTATCATTTTTCTTGAAAGTAATGTAATGGAAGTGAATGTTTAATGCTTTCAAAAAAATAATTTAGTGTTAATTCGTGTAATGTAAAAAAATAACAAAATCTTAAAAAATGTTGCAGCTTTACCTATCTTGCCAAAGATGTAAACTTTTTACAATAGAAATTCTTTAATTTATAACTAATGCAAACATTATTTAATTAAGTTGAACAAAACAAATTAAATAATCCCAAACACTGGGAGGCATAATAATATGTCTATGCTGAGAGGATAAAAAAGTATCATGTTTGGTGAAAGAGAATTCTGAACTTTATGTCACATAGAAATAGTCTAAAAATCATTGTGATGAATTGAAAAAAACTGATATCGAAGATTAAGTGGGCTAATTTATTATATCGAAGTTAATATTAAAATTGTTTTTGAGTTTACAAAATTGAAAAAGTGACTTACTGATAATTTAAGCTTTATTAACACGATTATTGTGTTTACAATGAATTAAAAATGCTAGTACACCAAAAACAATTAATATATTTTTTAAATAACAAATTTACTTAAACGTATGTCGCCAAACAAGAGATGTTTTTAAATGGTATTCACGTTATTCTATAAAAAGAATTATGTTCAACTGAATTTCTATTGTGAATTGTGTATTTTCGAATATAACTTAATGCCTAAATCTCTTATGAAATACAAAGTGTCTCAAGAATTATCAATCAGTAATAAATGATAATGAAATTTACTTAATAATAATAAATACTTTTAAGTATTTTATTTCTATTTAAAATAAAATGAACAAATGAATCTATTTTGAAGCACTTTGTATAATTGAAACTCATCCTAAATATTCCAGTGTATTCAATTTTATTTTATTTCTTTGATTTATATTTAAATCATTTTCATAACATTTTATCTTATTGTACATTGCTTTAATTCATATAACTTCACAAGAAAAACTAGCAATATGTCAATTGGCGACAATCAAATTTTAATATTTTATGTTAAAGTTTCAAATAATCCAAACAAAGTTTGAATATTCCTTTATTCCAGAAATCATCATATTTCTACTAATTTAAATAAATAAAAAAGTATTATTATGTAATTAAATTATTTTAACCCCTAATGACTGATTTAATGACAATTATAGGAATTTTCTCTTTTTTTATTTAAGTTTGATTTTTAATATTAAAGTAAAATATAAAAAGTACAATGAATAGATCTGCAAAAGTTTCTCTAGTGAAGGTATTGTAAATTTTATATAATTTTAAAAATTTAGAAAATTATTAGTAATTTTATATAGGTACATATACATTTAATAATTTTATATAATGTACTCTTGATGGAATAAGAAATATCCATTATTGTAATTGTATCCATGAAACTTGTTCTTTTAAGAGTGCACTTTTAAATGCATTTATATACAGAAAACGCCATTTAATTATGTATATACATATATAAGTTTATTTTACTAGTCAGTATAATTTTTATATTGATATTGAATTATATTATAATTATTCCCATGAAATAATTGTGATGGCAATGATTGAAAATATACACATATAGTATATGTCATTTGTGTATTGTTAGATACAGTGGACAAAATTACCTAGTCCTATTGAAGAATTTTACGGGCTAATAATGATTTATAAATAACACATTTGCATATATAATAAACTAGCAGTTCCTTCCGGCTTCGATCGCGTGTATTGTATTATTAATGTACCATTGTTTGATGTTCCCTCCCTCTACGCCCATCAATGTGTCTATTTAAACATGTGTTCCACCCTGTACCACAAATGATTTGTATAATTAGCTATAATATATTTGCAGGCCAGTACTTTTACTTCATATTATTTGTTAAAGTTTTAATTTGGTAATTTTTATCTTCAATAGCTGAGCACTTTTGATTGCTCTTGCGACCAAAAAGAACTATGAAATTTTGAATTTTTTAGGTGAAAAGAATTTAGTTTAAAAACTTCTAATTAAAATACTTCTGGACTGTAAATATTTCTAAAAATTAATTGCCAGAGTTCTGCAAACTTTGAGGTTTCTGTTGTAATCTTAAACTGATTCTTAGCTTCTGAGTGAAAGTCACGCATTTTAGTTTACATCTTCAAGACTCTTAGAAATAGTGAGAGTATGACTTACGTTAAGAACCCAAGAATCAAATTTATAATTTAAAAAAGTTACTGATACATAATACAAGTAATACTACAGAGGGCGGTGGAGGCAATTTATGGTTGAATATAATTATAATTTTTATTACTATATAATAAAAACGTAAATGGCCTAAAATGATTGTTTTCAATTAAATATATGCAAATTAGTTGTTTGTATAAAATGTTTGTTATTAGACATTCATTCTTCAATCTTGTTAATTGTGAAACCAAAATCAACCAACTAGGTATTTATTTTCATTGTTTATTTAATCTGTATTTACCAAATTTGTAATGTTATGTTCAGTTTAAGTAAGGTGACCAAACTTATTTACAGGACATGTTCCATTATTTAAATGTCCTGTGTTTTATAAATTTTTATATTTAAGCTATTTTTATAATACAGGGTGGCCTGAAAATAGGTAAACAGTTGTTTCATCAAGGAAGCATTTATGGAAATTGATGCGGACCAGAATTTGTGGTTCTGGACAGGTTCAAGGATGTTACATAATATTGATGGAAGACATTCAAGCACTTACAACTTTACAAAGTTAAATAGTGTTAAACAAATGCAAATAAACTGTACTGTTTACCTACTTTTGAACCACTGTACATTTTGTATTTCGAGCGATTTTGTTTGATAGTAAAACATCAAAATTACATACGCTCATGGACCAATGTACTGTGTTAAAACATTTTTATAATTTATTGTTGTTTTTTCACTCTTTCATAAAAATGTTATGTAATCAGTTTTTTATTTTTATCTGAAGTCACTCAAAGTATATGTTCCTTATTTTCTCAAATGAATTATGGTCACCTTAAGTTTAAGACGTGTATACTATTTTTATTTACATTTAACATATTGATTATAAGTTTTTTTACAAACTTATTATAAATAAAATATAATTTGTGTATTGAGAATTATAGGTTTTATATTTATTATTATATAAATAACACATTATTGATATGCATATATTTTCTTAAGAGATGATTTTGTACTGTTCTTTATTACCTATGTTAAATATATAGCAATAGCAAAAAATAAGCTTATTTATTATTGTCCTGTATTATAAAAAAATTGAATAAAATTGGTTAGTAAATTGAAATACCTACTTTTAAATTCCAAAAAAAATTTTTACTGAATTAATACTACATTCAATGTGCAAGCTAATAAATTATATTCAATTTTTTTCCTATACCAAGAATAACTTGTTATATGTTTCATCTACGTATCATGTAAGTAATGCTTTTGTATTAACTTAAGTGCAGTAGCGTAACTACATAGTGACCGATTTTTTTTTGTTATCACTATATTTATTATTCTGTGGTTATCACCAAGGTATGTAAAGTATAAGGTAGTAGCTCGGCATAAGAGAGGGAAATACGTCGTTAGGATGCCCAAATGTAAGGCAGGAGAATGATGTGCTCAATCATAATGTATAAAGCCCCCATTTGCTGGACACACTACCTAATGTATGTGTTCCTAACTCGCTGTATTAAATGCAAACTGGCTTGCGCTATGGATCCATGATATGCATACTGTCACACTTGTCATCAACAGTGAATTGGTTAAAAAATATTTCCTTGACTTCACAATAAAATAGTTCATATTAATTTAGGAATTAATCAATAAGAAATGTATTTAGCAAAATTAAAAAATTGTATATAGCAAATACTTACACAATATCACAGAATAATAAATATATAATATAATGCACAGTACAAAAACAACCACTTACTTTGGCAGTGCAAGTGCTACACTATTCAGCAAGCGAGGCGCCAAACAAATGAGACGAGCACACATTTTACTATAACTTGGCAGCCGATTATTGATAAAATGTTTAAAATCGTTCATATCAAAAAATCTATTCAAATTTCACCACTTCACCACTTATGGATATAAATTTACCCACAAAAATTTTCATAAGATTTTTTAGTACTTTTGTATTTTCATACGAGCTGCAGTAATTTAATGAAAATAATTTTTTTTAACACCCATTTTTTTTTTATGTTCAAAACAGGAATATGTAAAGAAAGAGATCATTAAATATAAAATTTTATTTAATATATAAATACAGCACAACTGATGTCATTTATAAATACACATCCTCGAACACTGAAACAATTAAAAGAAAATTAACAAAAAAATATATATAAATCAAAGATAATTTATTAAAAATATTCTATATCAGAAACACAATTTGTAATCATAATAAATAATAGCGTATATTAAAACACATCATATAATCAATTTGTAAATTTAATTAAAAAACAATATTCAAGTTAAATACCATTTATTTCTTCATGTATGTTAAAAATACTTCAGAAATATCAGCCGGGAAAGATAAACATGATGCGGACTCTTCCAATCAATGTATTTCAATTAAGGTAACGGCACCTGTCTTGGCAAGCACCCCAGTAATGGCAAATGTTTAATTAAATGTCCTGAATTTGAAATATATGATGATGAAAGTACTAGAAATATCATTTTACCATTACTGGTTTTACATCTGCCACTACTGGAGAAAAAACATGGTCAAAATAAAAGGTTATAATTTAAAGAAAAAAACTATATTTTCGGATTTTGGTAATTAAATTGATTAAATAAAGAGTTACTTGTTTTATTAGTAACATGATTTCATGAAAATTACAAAAAACAAGCTCATTAATCCAAAAAAACTAAAAACTTGCTCTTATAGAGGCCACCACTGGTGCCTTTACCTTACTGTTGTTTTTTCTGTAAAAAGAAACCAGCAATTAATATTTTGGTAGATGCGTCATTATAATATAAATATGTAATTAATTTTATATACCAATGTACCCATTACTTTCGGCACAATATAGCCCATTTAAAATAAGCTGTACTGTTTCCTAGCTGGGTATATTTTTCTACCCCCGTGAAATAAATTCTGGCATTCTTTTTCACATTAACGAGAAAAAGAACGTGGCGAAGGGGTTTTTCATTTCATAATAAATTTAAAAACCATTTACTCACCAAAATGAAAAGTCCATAATCAATCAACTAGAAAATATTCACAACTTATATTTTATCTGAAAAGAAAAATCATGTGTTACAATAGTTCATGAATGTTACATAATAGAAAAATAATTTTAAGTATTTTTTCAGATAAAGTACTGTCCCCACAAACTTGTAAGACAGGGATAACTAAGAAACATCATTAAAAAGATAGCTAAAATAACTTTAATACAAACAAAAAATTACCTTGAAAAACACTGCTTCTTGGAGAACTCCAAAGAAATTTTTCTTCCAATCCTGAAAATTATTAATTTAATTAATACCGAACAATAACATAAAACTATAAAAAATATATATCATTGTTCTTCAGTATCCAATATCAACAATTAGTTCAGACATATGCTTGTTAAAAACATCATTAGGTATATACCCGAAATATTTAAAAAAATAATGAAATAAAGAAATTACCTTGTTCATATTTTATCATCACACTCATTTATTTCTTAATCCATCTGCCAGATTCTGAAATAAAAAAAGGACTATAAATATAAAATAAAGCATACATCCTAATCAGATACATTTTTTTTAAATCTCAGATAAAACCAATCAGTCATAAAATTTCAGACTGGGGCGGTAAACTCTAAATCATCACAAAATATCGAAATTTTTTTAAAATAAATACAAGAGTTTGTTATCATATGCTTGCGACATGGTAAACTTATTACTGTTATTACTATCACCTGTTTTTCCCTATTCAAAAAGGCCCACACTAATTGTAAGTGAAACACTTATGAGAGTGCATATGCATAAAATTTTACCTAAATATATTATGTACTTGGTGCTAAAAGGTTATATAAAAAAATAATGTGCGAGTGGTAACTGTTTTAACAAATATTTTTTGGATCGTAATTTTAATAGCTCCAAGGGCCTCGATCTTCCTAAACCCATCACTCTATGTATGTATAACATTGAAAACAATGTGAATAGTATGAAGTTATTAGCTGAAGAAATAACATAATAGAACTGTTAGACTAACTTCAATTAAATCTTTAAAATACATTGAATTTAATAACTATGAATTTCAATTGAACTTTATTACTTATTAATTTAAAATTAATTACCTTTCCATCTCGCATTGTATTGTTACTCTTTGAACTTTCTGTCCGCTTCTGTAAAAAAGAAAATAGAAAGAAATTAATAAAACAAAGTATATATTTTTATCCGAGATATAATTTTTTTTAATTCTCAGATAAAACCTATCACTCATAAAGTTTCAGCCTGGGGCGGTAAACTTTAAATCATCATAAAATAAGGCTAGTTAGGAATTTGGGTAAAACTTCAAAAAACATATTAAGAAACTTAGAACAAAATAATAAATTATCTTTGGTGGTGAGTATTTTAGATATTGTAAGCGTAATCAGTATCCGTCGTAATCGTTCATCAAAACAAAATTATGGAAATATATATTTTTAATTTATTTCATTAACATTGATAGACCCCTTCAAAGTAGTTCCTGTATGTGTCAATTGGATGCGTTGTGCTATACAGGCAGTAATAAGTAATAATATATTTTGATGTGCTTACGATTTTCTTATTTTTAAACAAAGAATTTTCATAAAATTTTATTTGATACATGATGCATATTACCCAAATTCATAAGTCGCCCATAATAGTAACACAAAAATTAATTTCAAACAAAATAAAACTTACCAAGAAATGTTAATTAACTGCATACCTAGATGAAGTTCAATGATCCAATTACTGAAAATTAAAATTAAATGTTAATACAAATCAATATAGTATATAAGCTAAAGAACATTAAGAATTATTTTCAGTGAGGGCAAGAACAAATCATGGATATCATATTAGCGTATATTATCGTATCATCATTACAAATTAACCATCAATAAAATGTGTAGTACTTGATAATTACCCTCCCACAAATGATCAAACTATAAGGATGCAAGTAAAGTGTATAGTTAAGAACAGTTTGTTGCGGTGGAGATTGAGTCACCTCCACAAATTGCTCTAATCAAGAGCAGTTGTATTAATATCGGTGCATAAATACACTTGAGTCATTTATATTTGAAGGAGAATAATTAAAAAGTACCGTTTGTTGTTTTAAACTCACCTTTTTAGTTATTTCTAGCCATTTTCTAACCATCTACTGGCACATGTGAATACATTAGAAAACATAACCTGAAATATAAATATTTTTTAGTTATAAGTTTTAAAACGCACTATATGTTGTTAATTTAATTTTATCAGAAACATATAAATATGCAGCCATTGTAATAATCACAAGTATCAGACGGTAATTTTTTTCATCATTTGAATAGCATAAATATTGTTACATAAAATGAAAATTATAATTACCATTTTGTTTGTTGCACATTTCTCTGCATAATTATTACTAAAAATAAAAAATAATTGTTAACACTCCACCAGGAAAAAATACATAGTAAATAAAAGTGTATTGTAAAATGTACCCATTACTTTCGGCACAACAAAGCCCATCAAGAAAGCCGTGCTGTTTCCTAGCTGGATTAATTTTATTACTCTTACCCCTCTGTTAAAATACTGGCATTCTATAAAGAACAATCAAAATAGAACGTGGCGAAAGGGTAGGTAGACAAGAATTTAAGTAATTTTAATATAAAAATTTAATATTCACCTTTTAACAGCCATTTTTAAATTAATTTGATGAATTTTACCCATGTAAAAACTGGAATCTGTAACATAAGAATCATTATTTTATTACAAATCTACCTAGAAATTACATGAAGTTCCATAAAAAAAATTAAACGTTTGGATCTTTCAGGCAATCAAATTATAATGAAAACTTACCGAAAAATATTGTCCAGCACGTGGTCCAAAATTTTCCTGAAAAAATAACGCTTATTTAATATAACACATAAATTAAGGGAATTGGCATACACATGTAAAATCTATCAGTGCCATGTGTGTAATCTTTTCAAAATCATACGAACGAGACAATTATTTCATCACATAGAAATAAATAAAATATGAAATACTAATTATTAATATGACTCTATACGATTAACAAAATATTAAGAAAAGTAAATGATGTTGCAGATAAAGTAAGATTTAAATTGAAGTACTTACATATCCATTATGTCCGTGATTAAAGAATTCACAAACATGTTCCTTCTTTGCAGGACTTGTTTCTTCCGGCGGCAATCGAGAAAGAATGTCGTTTTCAAAACAGCAAGCGAATTTGTTATCCGGAGACGAAGATAGTATCCCCTCCATAAAATTTGTAACCAATAGCAGAAACAGGAACAACGCGATACAACCAATTGTAAGAAAAGTTGGGACAGTTGGGATAAGAATAAAAAGAATACATACCCTACCCGTTTTTCGTTTAAATTTTTTTCTAAAAAATTATAGAAATATGGACAATTTTATCATATATTATTTTATGCAATGTTTAAATAGACATAAATTTAGAAACAATAGAAATCAATGGATCTAACGGTAGTTTTACAGCAAAAACACAGTTTTAAATACAAATTTTTAAAAAATATTTTTTTTTGTAATATGTACATACGTACTTGATGCGAACCACAGAACAATATACATATACGAACGTATTTTTTATAACTGTGCCCACAAAGATAATCTATCATAAATGTATCACAGCTAGTATCCGACCAAACATTATATTATCAGATGATTATCAACTTTGGTCACATTCGGCAAAAAATTGCACCTTTTTGATCAAAATCAGATCACAGAACAATATATATATGTATATGAATCAGACCAAAGATTTGGCCAAAGTTGTGTAGTAACTTCTTGGAATGCATTAATTTTCAAAAATAATAATAATATGTAACTTTATATTTTTTGTTAAATTGTGAGTGCTTCATAATTATTTTTTTTATTTTTATTTTGATTCAGATCCCTCAGAAATTTACTCTGGAACCTCAGGGTTCTGTGGAATACACTTTGAAAACCATTGTTATGCCATATGTTATATAAAAATTAATGCATTGTAAATTAATTACCAAAAGTAAAACAATTCAATTACTTCATATTTTTATTATAGCAGTACACAAATACAAAGCATTTTTATGTTACTGCTGAGATATGAAAAGATTTAAATATATGTATATTAAATTTATTGTACAGTCATACCCCAAAGTCACATCACCTTTGATCCACTAGTCGAAGCAGAATGGTGGTATGTAATTGTATAAGTGCAAAGATGCAAAACGACGTAAATTGAAGAGCTATAACTCGAGATACGACTGTATATATAATGAAAATCTAATTAACATAATTGTATCCATATCTGATCAGTAACATTACCATGTAAAACATTTATATAGTAAAATAATTACTTTTAAAATAACCGATTTTAATTATTGATATAACTTACAAAAAATTTATTTCATTATATGTATTTTCAAAAATTGAACGTATTTGATTTTTAAAGATAGATGTAAAACATTTACGTATGTCTTAATTAACGTGAATTTATTAAATTTTTACAAATTCCATCGAGCAATTATTTTAGTACATAAATGAAACGTTTTTAACAAATACTATATACAACGGCAATGTAGTTGTTCTATATGGTATTTAATTTTCAGTACAAATACCAAATTATTTTTTATAAAATCACAAAATTAATAAAATATACTTAAGTAAACATATGTAGTTGTTAATAATACTCCATCTTTTATTGGTATGTTGAAATATTTAAAAAAGAATATAACTCTTAATGATTAAATGCATTTCTGTAGTTCTCTATACCATAACTATTAGACAAGCTTCTAACTACAAAATGTAAATTTTATTACACACGGCTATTGTCAAAAACGATTTTAATTAAGATATGCTTATTAGATGCGGAGATCGCTTATTGACAATTTCATTGGTATCTGTAGTTAAAGAGTTAAATAAATGAATTTTATTAAAAAAGAACATGCTTTAAAATTCTATTAGCTTTGCAAGGAATTTCGACAAAAAAACTAGAAATCTTCTAACATAATTCTAGATTGTGAATATAGTGTTCATTAAAAATTTGATGTATATATTACAAATACAGTGGTGGAATTCAATTGGTTTGAGAAAACTGTTTTAATTTGGGAGAACCAGTTGTTAATAATATTGGGTATTTAAAATATTTACTTAGGATACATGTATGTACTTATTAGAGGTGTACCGGAATTCCAGCCGGAACTCAAGATGTAGAATTAAAGTGAATATTTTAATGTCACTACTATTATATTATTATAATTTTTATATTATATTATTATTGACACTAGAAATGTAATTAGATTCGATCAAAAAGAACATATGCTATATAAATAATTTTATGAAGCTGTAAAAATTACACAATATTATGTAGAAAACACTATTTTTTATAATTTAATGTATTCTCTTAATTAGTTCTATATCGTGAGTTACGGCCGGAATTCCGGTACACCTCTAGTACTTATGTACACGTGGCCTTTCCTTGCGGACTTGAGTTTTGTTGAAGAATCAACAGGATTTTTTTATTTGGTGAAATATATTTTTCACATTGATTTATTTATATGACCTAAACATCATGGTATACTGAACTTCCTTTGTATATAATAATTTCATATATAATAAAAACGATTAATTATATAGTAACAAATTTTAATACCGTACAAATTTATATTTATTGACTGAATTCAACACACAATTTCTAATATTTATATATAATATATGGAATAAAAACATCTCATCACATTTCTAAATAAAACTGAATAGATTTTTTGATTTTTTAATGTATTTAAACATTTAACTAATTTTACAAATGTTAAATAAACTACAATATACTTATATGCCAACATGTCGTATATTTGAAATATAATAAGTAAATATAAGCTAAATCACAATCACTTAACATAAGTAAATCAGTCCACAGGCAAAATACACTGCGCAGTGGTTTACTACTAATATATACGTTTTTATATATCGGGTGGATAAAAATTCCCTTGTTTGGCGACATAGTACTTTGGAAATTCGGATAAGACTAAAAATATTCGTTATATAGTCTAGTTTTACGTTTTAAAATTTCAAATAATTACAATGAATCATTTAATAGTTACAGCCCTTTAAATAAAGTACATCACGCGAGTAGGCTAATTTAGGTCGATGTTTCTATAAATTATAGTTCCAGAATACTGTGTCATCAAATAGGATATGTTTTTTTTATCAATCCGATATATATTTATCACTTTACATAATATTTTTCTATATGATGATTTCTACTGTAATCCCATAATATCTTAAAATAAAAAAATACAAATATAAAAACAAATGTATAATTATATATAACATTATTAAATTAATTTTGGCAAATATAAAAAAATCTTAAATGCAATGACTTGAATACCGTTAATTAAAAAGCAGAGTAGATACTACATTATAATAATGTCTTTCAATTGCATTTGAGCATAGAATCATTTGGAATTTAAGAGTCGATTCAGACTATCGAGCTGGTCTCGGTCTGGTCTTGTTCCAATCAAATATAAATAAACAATAAACAATGAAATCATTCACACTATAAGTATCGCTCAGTTCTCGGCCCAATCACACTTCGATACAGTATTACTATACTGAATATTTGATTGGAGCGAGACCGGCATGATAGTCTGGATTGACCCTAAAGAATACTGTTATTTAGTAGAAATTACCAGAAATAAAATTTTTAAAGTAACGGTTACCTGTAACAGTAACTCTAAACTTTTGAAACATATTGATAATTTCTGTTATTTTCAGGTAACTAATTTATTTATTTATTTTTAGCTGTATTGTAATGAATAATGTTACTAATACATTTTTAGGTTGCCAATACTGATTTAAAGTAATAAATACACTTCAGCTTAAATTGGATATCTATATAACAATCAAATAAATATTTATTCAATGATAATTTGTTCAATGAAATACACCCGTCAAAAAATTAAAAGATTTTTTTTAAATTGTGCAATATTCAAATAGTATTGTAATTTTAATGACAAGAGTGCACCAAAAAATTGCATATTTTTTTACAAATTTGGCAATGTGGGTTTTGAAAGCTTCACAATTTAATTTAACTACAATTTTTTTCATCTGCCTACAACTTTTTAAGATCTTAATGAAAATACTATTTTTGAAGAAGTGGAGATTTCAAGCTTTAATTTCCTTTTTGAAATATTTTGTAGCGATAATTTTTACCAAAGTTTCAGTTATTTGAATATTGTACAATATTTTAGAAAAATAAAAAATCCTTTAATTTTTTTTACAAGTATATAATAGTTTAGAATCAAAATAAAATAATAATATTGCATCAATGTACAGGTAACTTTAAACATGAGAAGTTATAATTGCTTTCGTGTTTTACCTAACATATTTGTATTTTTTCATTATAAAACACGATCAATTATTTTTAAAGTTAACCTATATACATATAAATTATATACACTTATAAATTTAAAAGATGCTGTAATAAATTTAAGACTAGTTGTAAAGCAATTTATAAATAGAAAAAATGCTGATAATAAATTATAAATGGTATGCATTTTCCTAACAAATTACTTTTCACTAAATTATAACAATTGCACCTATTTTATTCTGACACGTTTATGATAGTCAATGTCGCTATGTGTAAACCATTTATAATTTTTAAAATAATACAGTAAAAACAATTTTTTGGATATTCAACTGTTAATTGTTCGTACAGATATATTTAGCTAAGAATTATTATAGGTCAAGTGCCAAGAATTTTGTAGAAGAAATTTAGACTGGATATTTTTTTTCCATATAATGGTTCTTTAGAGTTCTTTCTACTTTGTAACAAAAATGTTATTATATAAAATTGAAGCTAATCAAATTCTCTAAAAAAATAAATCTATACACGGTTTTTGTGGGATTTATACTTCATCAAAATTATCGTCATTTGAAATATTTTTTCAATTTTAATAAATTCAGTGATTTTTGGTGAAGTATAATCTGGCAAAAAATATGTATAGATCCTTCTTTGTAGAGAATTTACTTAGTTTTAATTTTATATTTACCTGCTTTTGTCTTAAAGTGAAAGAAAGCCAAGAAAAAGTTTAAAAATTGATTTTGTTTGTTTCCTGATACCAAATATGAAAAAAAATACCAGAATTATTTCTGAATTTTGTAAATTTTTCCAACTTGGCTCCTGGCCTATTATTCATTTTGTTCTCATTTTATTTTAAATCGATTATCCTATTTTTGATTACTTGAACTACCTACATTACTATTTATAGTCTGATATAGAATTTTTACCGTAATCAAAACTTTAAGTTTGTTTGTTCTTTAAAAAATTGATCTACATTACATAAATTCGAATAAAAATATTAATTAAATGATTACAAAAGTTTTATATACATTTATTTATGTTGGTCTTTTTCAAATACAAATTATTCTTAATAAAATACCATGCTTGATTTGGATTATTACTAAATCACAAAATCATGTTTATTGCTTCATTATATGTGCGATCAATTTTATGATCAGAAAAAGTCAGATCATAAATTTTTTTAGTATATTAATGGTTAAAAAAATATATATGATAATCATATTTCTTTAGGAAAGAATCTTATTTTTTTTAGACAAAATATCATTTTTTTTATAATTAATCTTCTAGTTTAAGGTCTTAAGAATATGCATACAAAATTTCATGCTAAAGTTAGTGAAATTGCAGTAGTTATGACTTTTTAACTGAGGTATACAAGGTGCTGAAACTTTAAAAATTGTTTTCTCAGGTGGTTGGGATATCTATGAAACAACTTAATTGATTGGCTTCAAATTTAGTCTGCATGTCGAGTTAATATTTCTTTATTATTAGATGAACTAGAACACATACTGATAAGTCATGTACTTATTTTTTATCTGCAAAATTATAATTTTCATATACAAATTCACTGTTCCCTCAATTATAATTATTTTTTATTCTGGTTTGTCAAACCATGGTTGCATATATCATATATACTACGACACCATTTGGATTTTTTGTTTGAGATGACCTAGAAGATATTATGTCATCACGATCTACGATGGTCGAAGATGAGTAGAAGCCATATTTATTATCAAAAATAAAAATAAATATAATTTTTTCAATGATAAATAAAAACATTTTCCAAGTTTGATATAAATTTAATCAACATTTTTAGTTTTTAAAATGAGATTCCCTCCTTAAATACATATAATAACATCAAACATCATCTGATACTTAAATAAACATTATTAATTTTTCAATTTCAAACTAAACATTGTTAAATTTGTGTATTCATATATTATATTTTTCTTTTAACCAAAAACATACATTTGTAATGAAAAGAAATGAAGTAAGTAGATGTAAATAATAATTCATAATAAATATCCACGATACAAAACTATCAACATCCTTAATTGTACTGATATAGTTTCAACTAATGATAATCTGATAAATGTATTATCACTATAGTAATTACACATAAACGACAACATTTCACAGTCTGTTGTTGACTAAAAAAATTTCCTTATTTAAGATCGTGTTTTTTTATCGTACCGATCTCTATTCCTGTGCGAACGTTTCGTGTGTGCTCTCGGTAAAGTAGCAGCAGCGGTAACAATAGCTTGGCACAAATCTAACCAAGGTCGACCATCACAATCAGCAGAATAACCATTACAAGTTGGACATGCTAATGTGGCGGCCAGTCAATCAGCCAAAATTTTCTGTAATATAAATAGAAACATAATGTTACATACAGTATGTGTGATAAGAAAAAGTATGTATTCAATGCAGGGCCCGATCTAGCTAATTTTTAAATAAATAATAACACAATTTTATAATTTTTTACACAGAATTAGTTTTTAACAAGTAAATCTTGCTTGTGGGGGTAGAGGGGAATTAACATTTTTAGAGAGTTCACTATACGTACTCACAAAAATTAACACAAGTATAGTTATGCCATGTTTAGACCAAAGAAAACAAAATAGCAATACGGTGTTTTAAAACACTTCATATTTAAAAATGTATAGGGTTTATAGCACTTTTGTCAAAAACGACACGATATTGCTGTTTTGTTTTTTCGTTCTAAACACGGCATTATATAGTAGAATGGCATTTTGTCTTATTTCATTATTTGAATCTTTTTATGAGACATAACTTTTACAAAACACTACGCACCTGAGATTCTGAATACAAATGATCCTTTAGCACTTTGAAGGATGGTCTTTTCTCTGGTATTAGGTCCCAACATTCACACATAATATCATATATCTCCTTATAACAATTAGCAGGTTTTTTAAGCTTGCTCCCACTTTGAACAATCGAAACTACTTCTGTGTTTTTCTTTCCCCGGTATGGCATTTGACCGCATGTGAACACTTCCCACATCAGAACTCCTGAAAACAAAATACAATAAATTTATTAATATCAATTTTCTTAACTGTTTACTTGGTGTAATTAATTGCTTTGACAGTGGAGTAGTAATTTCATCATGCTAGAACTTACCGTACGCCCAAATATCACTTTTCGATGAAAATCTTGTGTACATTAATACTTCTGGAGGTGCCCATTTTATAGGAAACTTGGTACCACCAGAAGACGTGTATTGGTCATCAAGAACATAACGAGCTAAACCAAAATCGGCTACTTTCACAACGTTTTGGCTTCCGACTAGACAATTTCTGGCGGCTAAATCTCGATGGATGTAATTATGTTTCTCCAGATATGCCATTCCGTTACAGATCTAAATAAATAAGTTAAAATTGGAAAATAGAATAGAAATAAAATATGTTTTTAGTTACCTGTATACAAATATCTAAGAGCATAGCTATGTTCGTAGATAAACTTGTTTCATGTCTTCGAAGATAATTGAGCAAGGAACCATGCCTCATATATTCTGTGACTATGTAAATTGGCCTATGTTTACTACAAACTCCATAAAGTTGTACGAGATTTTGGTGTTGTAGTTTACTGAAAACATATAAAATAATAATAATACAAGAAAAAAATGATTGTATACTATGGCAAGCACTATGACAATTAGTAGTATAGATAAGCGGTTTTTATCCAGCTTGCAATTATTTTTGACCTGATATTATTTTAGTGTTATTGTTGTTATACTTCGATATTGTTTAAAAATCTTATTCAAAATATTTTTTTACATTTATAAAGCTTTTTAATAAAACTAAAAAATAATTAAGTCAGATACGCATTAGGACAAAATAATTAATATTTACTAATAAAATATCAATATTAAACAAATTTAAGAACACTTACGTCATAACTTTTGCCTCTTCGATAAAATCATCTTCGCTCATCGTACCCTCCTTCATCATTTTAACAGCAACATCTATGGACCCTCTCCACTTTCCTCTTCTCACTACACCAAACTGACCGCTTCCTAACTCTTCCAAGAAGATCAGTTCCGTGTGGTCTATTTCCCATTTGTCATGCGAAAGTCCTGCTGTTGCAGGAACAGGCCGATCACTTGGGCTTGCTTTTAATCTCGATGCTAAGCCTCCACTGTTGTGTCTGTGATAGTTAACGAGATCGGCGATCGAGCCACAGCAGTGTTTCTCCGACAGGAAGAATTCTTTACGGGAGTTTTGTTTTATGTGGTAATGTTTGACGTGCGGATGTGGTCTGTAGAAAAATTTAAAAATATTATTTTTTACATCATAATAAATGTAAGGTTATGGTATAAAATTACTCACACTTTTGTGTATAACGATAATGTGTAGAGGCCTTTTGTTGATGAATTTCTTACAACAAAACATCCTTCTTTATCTTCTTGTCTTAACAAAGATTCCGCTCTCTGCCTTGACATATCTCCTACATACCATCTAAAATGTAATTGAATATAAACATTATTAAATATTTCCCTGGGTGGAAGCCAGTCATAGTAATATGATCTCACTATAAACATTGTTGGGGATTATTTTAAATAAATACGTGGACTCAACTTCTGACTTATTTTTAAATAACTTTAATCATATTTTAATTACAATAAAATAAAACTAGTATATTATTATATATACTCCATAATCTATGTTCATAAAACTGTGACTGAAGACCACCTTTATTATAATATTAATTTTTTGAACACTCCGTGACATCTATCATCATTAATAATGCCAACATAAATTTTTAATATGAAAAATTTTAATTAAAAGTGTAGAAAAAAATATTAAATAGAAAATAATTTACATATTTGGTAAAAAAAACTTACTCGTATTGTTGTAATCCTATTAATTCTTTTTCTTTTACATAGTTACTTGGAATGTATCCTATAGCTCTGTAAAAAAATAAAAAACATTAAATTATTATACTTTAGATGATTACATAATGAAATATATTTATTTACTAAAAGATCCTAACTTTATGGAGTTTTTCATTTTTCAAGAGTACAATCTGTATATTTTATTCTATAAAAATAGATCTTACACTGACAGTGAGTAATATATTAATGATACCTAATCATCTAGTATCATTGCATTTTACAAAAAACTATTATTACATATTTTATCATTTCTTGATAATATATGAGATATGGAAATATTAGATTTATTAATTTAATTATTATATATTCAGATAAATCAGATATGATAATGGTACTGTCAAATCATAAGTGATGTTATATCCCAGATAGCAAAAGCTTTCAGAATGATATAAAGAGGTCTTTAGTGTTTCGAAATCGGAAAAAAGAAAACTATGAAATCAACATTGTCTTTCTGTCAGCCTTCTAGCTACTGATCCGTTTAATCTAGAAAACTGAGATTTGGCATAATTATAGTAAATGGCGGACCAATAATAGACCTAAGTTATAAAAATAAAAATTTAAGTTTTTGGTGTTTTTTGAGGGCAGCAAACAAGTTACCTAATTTTTTTTTTAATTATTTGTACTTGTACATACAGGATGTAAAATTAAACTATAGAACATAGGGAAATCAATGTTATTTTAAATATATGCAAATATTTGCTTCTCGGTTAATATTACAACTGAAAATAAATTAATTGTATGAACTAAATCTACCGTTTTAAAGTTCATCCTTGAGTTTGATTATAAGCATGAGAAGAAGTTCTAACAAAATATTAATAAATTGAAGAAAATAGGAAGCTTTTTGAAACATTTATTTTAAGTATTTAGTATTTATATCACTAAATAAATAAACTAACCCGTGCTGGTCTTTAACTTTCCACCAATGGTCTTGTGAGTCATCAAGCACCTCATACTCAGCACCTTTCTCGAGCGAAAGGTCTTCCCGCTCGATCGCTTTGAAATTGTAAAGAGCGACAACAAGTTTGGGTAATCGAGGTGAGATCCTTTCCCTGGGGTTGGGCAGGGGCGTGCCAGGATTCACAGGTTGCATCTGAGGTGGTGCAGAATTACCTGAAACAAATAAATAATACTCATTATTTTTATGTAATATATAATATAATTTAATATTTTGCAGAATAGCAGTATTTAACCCTTTAAGTTCAGGTATTATTGTTTTGAAATCACACATAAAATATAATAATTTAAAAATTTTGTTTTTTAGGACTCAAAGGAAAAGAAGTCCAATATTAATTAGAAATTTGTAGTTTTATAAAATAAAAATTATTAGTAGTTAAATACAGCGCGAGCGGTGCACCCGTAGGAGATGGTTCAGAAATCAGACCCCGCCCCCTTGAATTCGTCTATGTACAAAATTTAATTTAACAATCAAGATAGATAAAAAAATAAAAATTATATTTATTAATCCAAAAAAATGTACTCCTCCTTGGCACCACGGGGGTGTCACTCTAGTGGTGAAATTGGAAACACAGTTTGACATTAACAGGTGTTGGGATCTCAGGGGCATGGGCGGTAAGGGGATACCGGGTGTGGGGATCTCAGACGTATGAGAGGTAAGAGGAAGTGTCTTGCACAACAGTACAACGTTGATAAAAATTTTGCAACGATGTAAAAAGTTTAGACATGAAGATGCGTGCGAAGTATTCTAAAATGGCGTATAGAACTTCGGGAATTGTATCGTTTGCAAAACGTTGACGTTATTTTTCAATATTAATGTAAGTATTTAATTATTATTAGTTTTTCTATTATATATGACTGATTTGCTTCTTTATTTTAATTTATGTGTTGAGATACAACTTTGAATTGAACTTATTTTTATTAAAAACAAGTATAAATATTTTTATGCTAATAATTAAACTTATAATTTAATGAAATTTATTCTTCACTTTACAGACACTACATACATCATATTTCCTGATCTTGAAGATAAAGAAACATTAAGAATATTGGTATGTACTCAAGTTTGATGTGTTTTTATAATTAAGGCTCAATTCCGACTAGCCACTTCCAGCAACTAAAATATGGCTCAATGTTGCCAAGTAACAGCCACTGCCAGTGACAGTATGCTTTCAAAACTCGACTTCAGTTTGTATTCAACTTCGAGGCATTTTTTAGTGACTTGAAGTGTCTGAGTTGAGCCTAACTTACGAGAACTAGCACCTTTAAAATATCAGGAAAACTAACATGCTTAACATATTTTAAAGAAAATTAACATGTTTAAATTATGCAGTGAGTTATCAAAAATGCTAGGTAACGTGGTGAGAAATAAAAGGTGCTAATTTTCATGGCAAAATATCATACATGCTAGTTTTCGTAAGGAATAAAACGTGCTAGTCTTAATAACGCAATTGATATAATGTAATATTGTACTTGAAATATATAAATTTTGTGAATTAAGTGTAAAAAAATGTAAACCAAGTAATTTGTCATAGTTAATAAACATTAATTAAAACAATTTTGTATTTTTATTTCATTAATCTTAACGTAAGAATATTTTATTTATTCCTTAATAATCCGTGATGTTTTATTGTGTCTGACATAATTTGTGCATTGAATTTTTTGTACAATAAAAAATATTGTTCGACATAATAAAACATCATGGGTTGTATAGGTTAGGTTTAATTCCAATAAACAGAAAACATATGGGGATTTCAAATATTCGTATACTGGTACATGATTGGTGCAGAGTATATATATACCCAACCAATCAGAACCGTCGCACCTCTTAATGTCAAACGATGTTTCCAGTAAAATAACGTTGAGTGTCGCTTCTGTATATTTATTATTCTGTGCTTGGCACTAGCTGTAGTATAGTTTTTAAACTGCTCGCTAGATGGCAGAATATATTCAAAAATATAAAACAACTTATTGTTGTACATTTTTTAAATTTTATTCTATTGTTGAATTTACTTACAAATTTATTTTGTTAAATTAATAAATATGTTATAAATTATTTTGAACTACATGTAGCTGTTCATGCTTAAGCAAAAATAAAAAACATTTAAATTATTAAAAAGCAATTAAAATCGGTAATAATGTTCTCACGTAAAAAGAGCATTAAAAATGGCGAATTAAATACATATAATCACATACAAATTATAACATATTCTACACTAGTGTATTATTTAGAAAGGCGGCAAAAATTAATTGCAGCAAATTGCATTGTTCCGGTCAAAAATGCGGTTATTACATTATCTATGTTTCTATCAGAACAATGTGTATAGCAGATAAATAATTATTATTATTGGGGACCGGAATAATCAAAAAGAGAATTGATAAAGTCAACACATTTGTTTGTTAATTTTGATTACGTGTATTTAGAAGATATAATTTGAGTGTAAGAAAGTTCAGGATAATAGGATTAAGAAAAATAATTAATTAGTTAAGTGCCAAGATTTTCTGGCGAAATAGTATATAGGCGTACTCAGGAATTTGTTAAGAGGAGATTTTTTTTCAATTACTATTGAATTCACATTTGAATTAATGTGAATAAGGGCCCAGCCACAATGGAGTTGAGAACTCTGGCTCCGGCTGTACAATAGGCTTCAGAAAAAGAAGAAAGTAAAAAAGAAAGAAGGTGAAATTGTTTAATGAAGATAATTGGTTAAAATTATTATAAAAATCACTCACGTATTTTATAAATTATTGAATCAGATTAAAAGATTATTAAAATTGTAACAAAACTTGATATAAGATTTCAACAATTAACTAATAGCAATTAGTATCTGTAAATCAGTATATCCTATAGTGCAATTTCATAACAATTTGACACCTAGCAGATAGCGTTAGCTGGAAGCTAATTTGAATTTGTAATATTTCGGAATTGTGTGACATCCTGTACATACTATATATGTATATGAATACATAATTATTATAAGACCAAAGAATGACATTTCATATAGGTATTGACCTTTCGTGTACTATAAGACCTATAAAAATAGGGCAAGAAGATATATAAACAAGTCAGTATTAAATTTTTAATTTAATTTAATTAAAATTAAATAAAATGGCATTGACAAAGCATCAATAACAATTAATTTTTAATGATTTTTTTAAATATACTGCATAAAAAACTAACATTAAAAGAATTCTCCGGTTTTATCGATAATGAATAAATTGTTTATTGTTATAAAATGAGTCATTTTCATGTTAATATATGTGTTTCTCTATAAACATTAATATGCGGCAAAACATCAAAGATTTTTAAACAATAAGAAAATGTATAAATGCGCATATTTAGTACGTATTTCTTGTCAATGCGTATATATTTTCAGAATTATTACCATTTGGCAAATAACGAATTATTTTTCTACACGACTTTTATGTTAATCCAATAGTTCATTATTTAAAACGAAACAATGACCTAGAATTAAAACCGCAACAGTACTATATAACTTCAATAAATATCTTGTAATATCATTAGAATTATTACTGAAACGTATCATTAAAGATAATTATAGGCATTTCTCAGAAGATTCAATTTATGTATGTATGTAATAATACGTACATATATTATCTATCTTTATTTGAATAGGATGTACGTACACAAATTGCTTCAATTTCAGTAGCTGTAAATGTTAAGAAATAAAAACAATGAAGGTATTTCGAGAAAATTTGCCAAATAGTCTGCCAACAATGCTTCCTTGTGCAAAACCAGATAGTTTTTGAAGAAACTACAAGTTTTAATTAACCATTTTTGAATTAAAAAGTTTCTATTTTAACAAAAACGGACGTTATTGAAATATTTTGAAAAAAATAACAATTTTGGGATATCACCCCACCTCTACTCGATTTTGGCATGAGACTATCTACTAATCTAGCTTGCAAGAACTTTCAAATGAGGTATTAATTCTGTGATAGTATCTATGGATTTTTTTTTTAATTTAGAGCAGTGATATTTCAACTTAATTTAACACTCTTGTCAAACACTTCATGAAACTTCGAGGGAACTGTCAGATAGGTTTGATACTTCATTTTGAAAGTGCTTGCAAGCTAGCAAATTTTGTAAGTTCGTTTATAATACAGGACATATGTATGTTTTATTATGAGTTAAACGTGTGACTAGGATTTAAAGGACAGACAGACAGACAGGCATACAGACATGGAATGAAAAATGCGTGTTTAAATGATCACAAAACTTCCTCTTATCCTTTGGATATAGCGAGGAAACAAAATATAAGTCACTTACAGGGCCGTACCTAGAGGCTCTGGGGCCCTTGGGCAGCAAGTGGCCGAGGGGCCCTCACTATATGCAAAATATAAACATACAAATTGAAATATTTATATAATATAAAACACAACAATGTTATATTTACAAATAAATCCCATACAGCCAGCCCTGTCTTTTAATAAGCCAGTTTGTATTTTTTCTGTTAAAAGGCAAACAAAAACTATACATCCGTTTATCGATTCTGTGAAGAAAATTACATACAAATATTCATGAGGTAATCAATGTTAAAAACAACCCACTGAAATTCAGATGAGTTTTTTTCGTTTTTCCAAAATCAATTCAGTACATAGATCTACCTACAAACACAAAGTACACAAAAAACCCACAAGAAACATTTAATAAATACAATTCATTGATGTTAATTTTCCGATGACTTTTTATAATGTTTATATACAGCCAAAAAATAACACTTTAATTATTTTTAAGAAGTACATTTTAATAATGTGAAAAAATCTCGACTTCAACCTAAAGTATCGTCATTTTAGTTTGCGAACCAATCGATTTGATCAGGATTACAATTCATTTTATAAAAGTTTTGCACCTCATTTTTCTCTTTCTTTAAGTTTGTTTTTATAAAGTAGATATGGTATACCTAATGTAAAAATATATTGTATGTTTTAAAAATGTATTTCTACGGATACTTAAATACAAAAATCTTTGTAATAAATATTAAATGAACTTATTTCTCATGAGATTTATACTGTGTCGTACTTTTATTATTCTTGACATTTCAACTCATACATTGTGCTCTTTTATTTATTTAAGTATTCAAAGCAACTGCGAAATTCTAAAATCACAAATAAGACTCTATAGGCGTGTTTCCCGTTTCCAAGCATATTCTTAATATATTGCATTTTCGTGACGTCATCGTGTTGTAATTTACGGTGTTTAAAAGAATACACTACAACGTGTAAAAACCCCATCAAATCTTTAGTTGACGGTACTTAAATAAAAAAATGTACGCCACTTTTAGTATCCATCTCTATGTGATGATTTAATAATGTATTTTCATTAATTTATGATAAGAATCTATTAAATTTAATCTATCCTTTAAAGGTCTAAATTGTAAATTGTTGTAACGTATATTAACATCGCAGAGATTATCCTAACTAATTGTAAGGACAATTAAACAAAATTAAAAAATTAAAAATTAAATATGTAACCACTTTTTTGGCAGGTAAAGAATTTCCCCCTACTTAATTTTACTATATTCATAATTTTTTTAACAATCACAAGGGACTATTTAAGTATTAAATCTTTTTCATTTTATTTTACAAAAATAACTCATATCACCTATTAGAAAGAATTCCATTATTGCTCTTAATATTCGCACTAATAATCCAATGACGCCATATTATCTATATTCTAAAAACCCTAGAACGTTACTTACAAGGATATTTTTAAAAATTTATAGAGAAATTAATGAGACAGTAAAGAGTTATTTAAATATTAAAATAATGTTGCTATATTTATTAATTTAATTAAAAAATATCTGCCATGAGAGCCACGGGAATTTCTTATACGTAATCTTGACAATTTTGTTTTTTTATATTTTTAACCTGACCATTGTTCTCTAATTTGCACCGTTTCAAAGTAATTCGAAAAATTCTAAAATCGACGTCAGTAAACATCCGTATCCGGTTGAAAGATCGTATTCAAAAATAGGAAGTTTCTTCCCAGACAAAAATTAATTTTAAATATAAAATTTCACCCTTCTACGATTTGTCATATTTGAATTACAACGCTTACAGACAGACCGACAAATAGATATCATGGCGAAAATAGTCAAAAAGGATACCTAATTCCATCAAAATTCGGATTTCGAAAAAAATCGGCTTATTTAGATGATAGGGGGGAGACGATATTCTTATTTTTACTTACATAGGGGAGGGAAGGCTCAAAATCGACGAGAATGTGCTTACGTAATACACGAATGGCCTGAATATTATATAATTATATTATTAATACAATTGGCCTCGTCTTCAACAATATCTACGCAACGCCATTAATATGACTGTGCCATTTTTATATATTTTTGTTTTAAGCAAATATATTATTGTCAATACTTATCAATATCTTATCTTAAAAAATTGCCAAGTACTATACACATTTTTTATCTAAAATATTATTCAATCGATATAACAATAGAAAGAATATAGCATTCCACGTACAATTTGATAATGGTGTTGTTTGGAAATTGGTACATGAAGATGACCAGTCAGTGAAAGGTAAACAATTGAATGGCACACAGTTGGTACACGTGGCCTCTGACCCTTATTCATAAGCAGCAGGTACCTATTACACAACAACTCGCTAATAATAGCGCGGTAGTGCCACACACAACCCGAGGGACTCTTCTTTGCATAAAATCGTGACTGCGGTTCGCACATCTGTTTAATGAATGTTATTAAAAATTACACTCACATACACACACACACATACATAATATACACACCTTTATCTCACAATAATATCAAACATTGAAGAATTTTCTAATTGTACAAGCAGACTACGAACAATATAACGAAAAAAACAATACAATATATTACACATACATTATAAAGTTTATTTAAAATATTTTTGTTTTAAAATGTTTATATTTTTTCGCTTACATTTTTTTATAAGATAGACAGAAGATAAATTATAGATAATACCTTGTATTCTCTCTTTTATTTTTAATATAAAAAGTGCATATCATCTATATCTATATTCTTATATATTATAAAACGTAATGTCTCTCTGTCTGGCTGTCCGTCAGTGCGCTTATCACTCGAGCTTATCCGATTTACGTGTTTTTTTTAATTCATAAATATGTACTTTGTCTAGATTTTAGTATATTTTTGTTACGTTAGGTAACAGAAGGAATAAGCAGTAACGATAATAGTAAATCAAGTTTTGCCACCAGCGCACTCTTTTACAATACGCTACCTAAACCGTTAAATATTGAACAATAACAAAAAAATAATTAGCATTAAGTATAATTCAATTATATTTTTCAAAAATCCTAAACAATAATTCTGTAGTACACGCGAGCGAAGCCGCGGGCACAGCTAGTCTTTTATATTTGTTAGTTTCACTGTTTTGTTTACAGACCGAAAGATATACACAATATTCGTTTAATAAAACTTGTTTTTTATCCTAGAGTCAGATTTTTAAATAGTTTATTTATTATTAAAGATAGGTAGCGAAAATAACAAATTCATTTTGTCAGTTTTTTTTAAATATTTGTACTTCATCACCTGACCAAAATAGATAAGTGTAGAACTTATCAAGAAACCAAACGATCAACGCAATCTTTAATAGGTATACTCGTATTAACCGATACATTTTGTTATAATAATCTAAATTAAAATTCTAATTAAAATCTAGCGATACATATAAATAATATGTACTTAATAAATGATATAATCTAGCTATCTTTTATTTTAAACATGTGTAATTACACCAATTTATTTTTTATTGTTACTACATGCCTACCTGCAGATTAATCCAACTAAATGATAATTATTTTTCAAGTACATATGTTTCTCAATAATTGGACATTGAAAAAACTGATAACATCAAATTTAAAACCTATAGAAAATGTTTTTTTTATATCTAAATATAATATAGTATCCCACATTATACAATTTCAAGTATATAAACGATCTGTATAGCAAATATGCATTACCATAAAACACCATCTCTTCTGGGTCCCCCTGTTACCTTGGTGCCCTAGGCAATTGCCATAAAGTTCCTATGTGTCACGCGTCACTATGTGTATTTTAATTAACGACGGTGCCAGATCATATTATATCATTATTAATCTATTTCTATAACTTACTATAACTAATTATATTATACATTTAAATGTTCTGAATTTCAAAATATATTTGCTTATGACTCAAATCGATTCATTCAGAAAGAACGAACGTGTGAATGTATACTTTTAAGTTTAAATAAAATCCCCAAAAATTCCCTCGCAACATAACACTGTTACTTTTTTTGGAAAATTTAAAAACAAATAAAAATATGTTGTAAAAACAACAACAATTATTTCTGAATCACATATCAATAAAAAAAACCAACAAACAAACAAAAAACTGCAATTTGCAACACAAAAGCGAGTGGATTGTTTTTTACCTTTCTCGTCAATTATACGGGCTATAAAGAAAAATAATTTTAATCGTGTTAAAAATCTATATTTCAGCGGAAATACAGCACTTTGAAGTAAACGGTGGATAATTTAGCAATGTCTCATTTCCTTTTGTTTTAACAGTTTCTTGCTTCAAAGGTACGTAGATCAAAAATTAATGTTCATAATGAATTAGGTATATTAATTCGTATAAAGAATCGTTATTTCATTTTGTTCTTTATCATTTTTACGACCCTGAAAAATAGAAGCACATTTCTTAAATTTTTTTATGAAATATTGTCTCAAACATTCTAAAGTTTGTTTTAATTATTAATTAATTTCGAATCCTTTGGGTTATTTATTCGACTGGAGTACTCCGTAATAGGCCAGCTTGTTATTGTATACAGGTTGGTCCGGTTTGGGATACAGATATTTTAGGAGCTGATTCCTTGGCTCATTGTAAGTAAAAAATTGTACAGGAAGGTGGGGTCTATCTTCAACACCTTCTGAGCTACAGGATGTTTAAAAACTTCCTTCAGAGTAGTACTTACAAACAAAGATTATCTCATAATTTTCAAAGTAACGTTACTAGAGTAACCAAAATGAGTCAGTTTCATATGTAATTAATTAACGTATTTTTCAGTATTAGCGTTATTGCTATCCGTGTTTCCAGTTCAGAGTTATTGCTCATCAAAATCAAAAAATTTATTTATGTTTTTGAAAATTTTTATGAAAATTACATTTTCCCCAAAAGTCTTTTTAGTCAACCCCCAAAAATATAAGTATCTACGGAGTATAGGGATTTCATCATAATGCATTTCGCATTAACATTTGAAAAAGCGTAGTCAGTTAAAACCTGAGACCAAGAGAATGAAAAACAAAAGAAAGCGTGAATCGTTGCGTACTTCAAATCGGAATTATAATTCCAGCTGGCATTACTTATTCTCGTATGTGTAAACAGCACCGCTTAAAACGGTTTAACTACATCGGTTATAGTAAAATCGGAATAACAGCGCTATGTAAACGTACTCAATATGACTCTATTTAAATATGACAGATCATTAAAAAATTTTTTTACAATTTTCAATTCATTTAGTAGAAAACAATTTTAAGTAAAATTTATTTTTAGACTTTTTCTTATAATATACCTACATCTTTTCAAAGCTGTTGAATATTTTTCAAGAATTTTTCATTGTACTTGAACGTTCGTAAGGATAATTGTTCCAAATTACTCCACATCATAAAAAACGGGCACCGAATTGTTGGATAAAATTGTACTTATTAAATTATTTTTTGGTATTCAAATTACGTTATAGTAAAGAAATGTATTTTTAATACATTCAAAAAATTTCATTCTTTTTCTAAAAAGTCTTCTTAAATCATAATACCTACAATTAAAATTAAGTTACTTGATATGCTGGTAAAAAGAATTTCATTAAGTACATTTTTATATCAAGAAGCAGTTTATTTAAAATAAAATTACGGATATATAGAAATTAAAAATTTATAATTTATATAATAGAAGTACTATCGCTTTCAGAAGTCGTCTGCCACCGTAAAGGCTAGAATCGCTTACAACGAATTCAGAAATAAAAAGACAAACTTCATCGGTTATCTTTTTCTAGGGCGGAGCTTATATAGTTATACCATTTTAAATAAAAACACAAATATACGTCCATTTCATTAATTAATTTTATATTAAGTTTAACATATTTAAATACTAAAATATTTATTGCCACAAAAAATACGTATAAAATTTTCAATAGATGACAATCGCACAAATATATATATATATATATGTCCAGAGCATAGTTTGAGACCCCCTCTTTTTTCAAATGTAAAACGTGTAAAATTAATTTCTGAACCTGAAATAGTTGCCCATTTTTTTCAAAATCCAAATTTCAGATGTTAAAATCATTTTTTGTACCCAACGTTTAATACAAGGACTCATCAATGAAACGTATTTTTTAAGGACACGTCCTCGAACTATACATAAAATATATATACGAAAAAATATAACTTTTGTATTCTTTGAGGACACACACAGTGGCGTAGCGTAGTAATTGATGACTTTTTTTTTCAACACGATACGATTTTGCACTTTCTTTGAATCTCTGTTTTATTTCTTTACTCTTCATCTTGCTTTTTAATCGTGGTAATGCTATTCGGACCCATTTTGCAGGTGTTAAGACTATTTTTTCTACCCAACGTTTAGTACGAGAACTCATCAATGGAACGTATTTTTTAAGGACACGTCCTCCAACTATACATAAAATATATTAAACGAAAATCGGAGTGGCACGTTCCCCAAATAATGCGTTAAATTTTGACGTAATTTATATACAGGATCTTCCAAAAGTTCGGGGCCACCTAAATAACTTTTGAATGGCCTGAAATATAAGATTTACATTTATAGAGATACAATGGGATCACCTAATCTATTATTTAACTACAAAAGCACCTACCTACATATCACCAGGAGGCGGGAGGAGCAAATAAATCTTAAATAGCACGTGGGTTTGAATGGGGGGCTTGTTCAAAAGGGCTTACCAAGACAAAAACAACGCGGAATCGCCGAGGTCCCTACGATTTTTTTTCGAAAAGTTATGACCATTTGAACATTTCTATTGAGATTAGGTTAAATGCATTTTCAAATATGTTATAAAATGAAAGAACAAATCCAGTTGAAAAACTGATGTAAATCAGCAGGTCGTGTCATCATTGTGTCAAAAAATTCAATTTTTATGTTTTTTTCATTTTCAAAAATGTACTAAAATGAAAAAAAAAACAGAAGAGTGGAATTTTTTGACATAATGATGACATGTTTCCAAATATTATTATTTACAAAAACATAATGTACGTTTATAAAAATTTTTGGGAAAAATCATATTTATGTATGTTATCCGTTTGTAAAGGTAAGCAACTTACATGGATTTTCAAGTGACAAGGTTGTAATTTTTCCAAGAAACAGAGATCAGAAAATAAACGATATATTTAACAAGTAGCAGTTGATTTATTATTGTTAAGACTTACTAATATCTAATTAAGTAATTTCAGATCAATATCAAGTTTAAATGAAATATAAACGAAAAAAATACAGAATTTAAAAAATAACATTTTTAAATTTCGCGCTACATTTTATGCGCGCGCATATAAATCACCTGTCATATTATTGTACAAATGCCGTTATGGGTTATGGTATTTAATTAGACCGTATTTTGATACATAAAAACCTAAATTAAAGGAATTAAACATACTAAAATTATCTATACACTATGTTGAGTTATACACTAATATCTATCTAGTGTATAATTCAAGAACAAGTCCTCAAAAAATACATTTCGTTAAAGATGTCCCCGATGTATACATTAAGTAGAAAAAATAATTTAACAATCAAAATATTATAGCTTTATTTAAATATTATTCATAATTGATGTGCGCTAGACACCAAAACATATATTTATATGTCACATGTTTCCAAATATTATTATTTACAAAAACATAATGTACGTTTATAAAAATTTTTGGGAAAAATCATATTTATGTATGTTATCCGTTTGTAAAGGTAAGCAACTTACATGGAATTTCAAGTGACAAGGTTGTAATTTTTCCAAGAAACAGAGATCAGAAAATAAACGATATATTTAACAAGTAGCAGTTGATTTATTATTGTTAAGACTTACTAATATCTAATTAAGTAATTTCAGATCAATATCAAGTTTAAATGAAATATAAACAAAAAAAATAAAGAATTTAAGAAATAACATTTTTAAATTTCGCGCTAAATTTTATGCGCACGCGTATAAATCACCTGTCATATTATTGTACAAATGCCGTTATGGGTTATGGTATTTAATTAGACCGTATTTTGATACATAAAAAACCTAAATTAAAAGAATTAAACATACTAAAATTATCTATACACTATGTATGTACACTAATATGTACATAGTGTATAATTCAAGAACAAGTCCTCAAAAAATACATTTCGTTAATGATGTCCCCGAAGTATACGTTAAGTAGCTAATTTATTGAATTATACACAAAAAAGTCTAATAGTAGGTTTAATATTTATAATTTAGTTTTTTTATGTATTATATTTATACTTTGGGTACATCGTTTATACAGGAAGTGTCAAGAGTGCTTGCCTTCCGTTGACATAAAAATTAAAGATATTTTACTTTTCAATAATTTTTGCAAATATTTCTTAGTACGGCCCTGGCCTAACTATTCATATATTTTTTTGTTTTATTTGTTACCATTACAAATCCTGTTGGCTTTTCAAATTTTTGTTAGAATATACTAACAATTTATTTTTTCAGAATACGCCCCTGTTCTTATTATTTATAGAAATAATTTAGGAATCCATAACGCTTGTCTTCCGTTGTCTTAAAAATTAAAGATTTTTATAATTTTTCTATTCTTAGTACGGCCCTGGTCTAAATATTCATTACAATAATTATTTGGTTGAATTGTTAACAGCATAAATCTATTTGGCATTTTAATATTTCTATTAGAAAATAAAAACAATTTTTTTCAGAATACGACCCTGTCCTTATTTTTTATAGAATTAATTTATGAAATTATTAATTAAACTATGACGCTTGTCTTTCGTTGTCTTAAAAATTAAATATTTTTTTATAATTTTTCTAAGTTAGTACGGTCCTGGCCTAAATATTCATTATAATAATTATTTGGTTTAATACGCATCTGGACTATTTTTTTCTAATTGATAATATACCATAAAAAAATAAAAAATATATAAAAATATAATAAAAATCTGGTACGCTACTGAAAAGTACTCAGAAAACCTCATCGCCTTCATGAAATTGTAATCGTCATAGTAGCGACATCTGTTGGTACAATGTTAGTACTAGAGAGGGACTCAAACTAATCGTTACACATATACGTCAATTGTCCTCAAAGAATGCGTTTAATATAATGATAGTTTGAGTCCTGTCCCCAAACTATACAAATGTCTTCAAAAAATGCGTTGTATCGAAAATCTGTCCTCAAACTATGCTCTGGACATACATATATATATATATGAGTAGTTACTATCAACGAAGAGTACTTCTTTATCTATAGCAAATGAGTTTCAAAATATCTGTCTTTGTTTGGTACACGGAGAAATGATTTAAATATTACAATAATCAAATAGGAGAAGCCTACTATGTTTGTAATAAGCGAATATGAATGAAAACTGGAAGACCACTTCTGCAAGCGACTTTACATATAAATAATTATATATACATAACTAGTATGCAAATGTGCCTATTTTATTTAAAATTAATACATAAGTAAGTGTCCTATTCTTAAACTTGACACAAATAAAATAAACATGTATTACCCAAATCATTTTTGTATATGTATGGCACTTGCTATCAATTCACCTTCAAGTAATTTCACATAATTAATACCGGATATATTTGAAATATTTGTTTCATTTTCAACATGAACAACAACCATCAATTCAGTATTCTAGAATCGTGACAGATAAATTGTTACCACGGAACTAATAAATTATTAATTAATCATAAAATATAATATAAATAACATAATTCTGTCAACTATAAATACAACAGCTACCGTTGAGAAGGTCACCGATTATAATTTTTTATAAAGTTATTATTATACAAGACAATTAATGTATCAATAAATATAATAGTTAATATATAGCAGGGCCTCTTTTTACGCGGATTTGAAGATACGCGGTGCGATTTTCATACAAATTCAGGGATTCCCCGTTTCGTGGGGTATCTAATGTCTAATTGACAATTCAAGGAATTTAAATATGTTAACGTTTTGTTATTATTAAAAACTTCGTTTAGCAAGATTTTGCACCAGACGATAATTCTGATGAAAAAATATAAAAAAAATATTGTTACTTTCTCAATAATAAAATTCAAAAACAAACATATTTTAAGTTTTACTTTTCGTGAATTTTCAGAATTTTTTGCCTATTTTAATTGATTGATTTTGTTTTTAAAAATTATAGAACGTATCCCTACAATTTGCTGTGGAACGTATCTACCGCGTAAAAAGAGAACCTACTGTTTATAATATGAACTCATTTACGTTAAATCGAAGGATAGTAATTTTTTAAACTAAATGTTTTGGCTAGAAGTTCAATTAATAAATAACGAAATTTATATTCACAGTAACTAAAACGAAATTTATGGCATATGATACGAAACAAACTTTCATGTTTAAATAATAAATTAATATATAATGCATTTTCATAAATTCACATTTGAGCATATAATATTCATGAAATACTAAAAATTCTCTATAGGTATAGCAAAATTTCACTTTCACTATTATTAATATCAGTGATGGTGCATTTGCATATTCCAAGTAAAAGTATTATATTAAAAACGATATACGCAAATATTTACAATTTATCATCAAATTTAACTGCTTATAAAAACGCCCTAAATTACTACATTTAAATCTACTTTTATAAATTGTTATTACATTGTTGAAAATATAACCACAAATTGATATTTTTATAACCTGTAATTATTTATCGTATGAAAGATCTCAGACATGCTTTTTTATATTTAAAGTTTTTATTTGTTGTAAATAACAGTATTTAAGACTTTTTCAAGATTTAATCGAATCATCTGCCAATTTTAGAAACAAAGTAGCATATTTCGTAAACATACTTATATTAGTAATAATAATTAATTAAAAACTTATATTGGACATTAGAAATATAATTACAACTTTCATACGCTTAATTTGGCTACACATTAACCTAGTTAAAATAATTTTTGCTAATTGTTATTTATTACGACATTCAAATCGATAAATTTATTGTCTAAAAATTTCAAAAAACAAATTAATATATTGTTTATAAAAAGTTTAAGGTTATGCCCAGAAACTAAAATTATTTAAGAAGGGCACTAATGAAGATTCAATATGTAAATATGAAACAGATTATATCTTAACGATATTTATTCGTGACAAACAAACTAATATGTTATCGAAGGCACCAGAAAAATCAGGGCCACGAGCTACGGGCTCTATTTTACCGACCTTTGTCTTAAATCATTACCACACCCTGGTCGTTTATAAAATTATACTAAGACATAGTAGAGATAGCCCAAAACAATTTCCCTAATTGCATAAACACGATGCTTTAAATAAAAATATGAAAATAAACTGAATAGCCAGTTATTATCATATTTAATATCTTTCCATTTTTCATACTTTTTGACAATGATAGTGATATACAACATTATGTATAAGTAATTTTATGTCCGGTATCATAAAGAACCTAACAAAATTTGTTAGCTAGCAATTACATTCAAATGGGGTATTAATACTGTACTAGTATCTATGGATTAGTTATGGAATTTAGAGCAGTGACACTTCAACTAATTGTAACACAGTTGGCATCTTTGGCCGTACAAAATAATTTTCATAACATCACCACTGTTTTAATACCGTTTGTATTTACCTTCAACGCGTGCGCGAAACTTGTCAAAGTCATCAACAAACTCCAAAAGAACTGTCATGTAAGTTTGATATCTCAGTTGAAAGTGCTTGTTAGCTAACAAATTTGTTAGGTCCTTTATGATACCGGACATTAATGTTTTTGACAAAAATTAGAATGTACAAAAATAATGTATTCAGTATAGGGTGACCAAATGTTAGTTGTAAATGTAATATAAAAAAAAACTGAATAGGTCTTCACGTTGAAATCGCTTTAACGATACCGAGACGATATGAACTTTTATAAGTCACGTCGTAGTCTCGTTATTAAGGAATTGTCAATATGATTATTTAACCCTTTGGACGCGACCATATCGCGAAACACATTTTTCGATAAAAATAAAAGTGGTTTAATTTTGTTTTATTTACATTTTCTTTTCATGATGTGACTTTTGCATGAAATTGCACATTATAAGGAAGTTGATATTCGTGTGTAGTATAATGAGGAAAAATGTTTTAGTAAAACAAATTTTTGTAATGTTATTTTTACTTTACATAAGTACATTAATATAAAATTTACATATAAAAATGAATAAAAAAGGGTAGGGTAAAGGATTTTACTGAATATTTCACTGACATTTACATATTTTTTTCTAAAATAAAAGTCAAGTTCCCCGTGTTTTTCGAGTCGAGGACTATAGTCGATTTTCGCATCGAAGGGGAAAAATACAATCGATTTTATTTAACTTTCATGTCCAAAGGGTTAAACATGATTCTAGATTCCTTGATGGCTGTAAGATACAATATTAAAAATCATACACATTAAAAAAAAATGTTTGTATAAAATTGAATTTTTATGTAAAAAAATATATATATTAAAACTCGCACAGAAGACCTAAAATATTTTGTTTGCAATGTTATTCTACATATAAAGAATAAATAAAGGTATGATTATGAAAATATATTATTAAATAATATATCATAATATTACATTATATATTGCTAAATATAATGCATATATATTTATCATAATATTTTTAAAACCTTTTTTATATAGATATGTTATTATACAATAACATATTTCTAAGGTATTATATGACAGACAATAAACAATATCATGTTACCAATAAAAAAAGATACAATGTTGTAGTTTTAAAACGACACGTTAACTGTTATATACATATATACGTATTCTTATCGAAAATGCCAATCTAATTCTGCTCTAGAAATATGTCCAAGTTTATTTTTTTATAATTGGATTAGTGGTTAATAGTTATACGTGTACTTTGACAAATAAAAGAATTCAGAAGTCTGATATATAGACATTCATAAATGAAATATATTTATACATATATTTTATAAAGTGTGTAATTAAAATCAATCAAAATTGATTGGCACTTAATTGGATTAATAAAATGCATTCTATCCTAACTGATACACCATTTCATTATCTATGATTATAACATTTAAACAAATAATCAATCAATTCACAATTTATACAGATTTATTACAAGAAAATATACTGGCTGATAACTTAAATTGTATCTTCAAATTATATTATCAACATTTTATTAAAATACGTAGATAAAACAAAGGATAAAATGACTAAAAATGAACTATTTAAGTAAATGTATAACGACGTCGAAGGGGGGTACGAAAATATGGCACGAGTGTTCTTATGATAGCGGAAACGGAAGGAGACCTCGTTTCTGACGATACGGAGGAAAATGAAGGGGACTTTGAGAAAAATATGGAGAGAAGGGGTATAAAACGTTTGTAGGAAGCAGAAAACTGCAAAAGATTAAACGGCTATTTTTAACATTATAATCCATAAGTAAATATTAATTTTAAGTTACAAACTGGTGCATTATTTACTAAATACTGTAATTAACTAATCCCACACAAAAAACAACTACGTAATTGTAAAGGACCCCGCACAAAATCAATGTAAAATAGGGTAGATGTGAAGGAGTAGTCTTAAAATAATGGGATGAAGTTTTAATAAAATTTTTACTCCAGTTTCGAACGGTGCAGTCTGTTTATTATTATTTATAATAATAAATGGAACAATTAGACCAGAACATAATAGCGTAGTTGTTCGTAAAATAATACCGATTGATTTATTTTGTTTTTATCTTATTGGAGAGGTTGGCCCGATTATAAAAGTGCAATGTGCCAGTTAACCCATTAACGACCGTGATCGTTGATTTTATAACATGTTTTCGTTCGAAAATGTTTAAAGTTCATAAAACCTTGAATTTAAGTATTTTAATTTTTACTGGCAACCACATTTATTTTAATTAACAATCAAGCGCGTTTTTCTACTCTGCTCGTTCATATTGACCTCTCACTCACTCTCCTATGTCTCATATGGGCAAAAACAGTTATATATAAAATTAAAGATAATAAAATTCTCTATCAATAAGGCCCCGTACATTTTTTAATTTCAAAAAACATGTTTTTCTTTATAGGAGCCTTTTCGCGGTTTAAACAACAACCGACTGGCACCTTGCACTTTTATAATCGGGCCAACTTCCCCAATAAGATAAAAACAAAAAATTCAATCGAATGCGCTATTATGTTCTGGTCTAAATACTAACATTTGTCGATACTTACTATAGATTAATTCAAAATTTGCACCTACGTCATTATTCTTTCGTATTCTATAATTATTATCTACCTCCTTAAAAAATCAAATCAATAATTTATAAAAGTGAAAAAAATTGATACTAGTATGAAAATGGAAATTGGTACAAAAAAAACTGGAAACATAAAAATCTCTGTTTTCGTGATCACCAACACACCAATTTAAGATAAACAGGCGTGAATAAACAGAAGAATATGTTTACACTATATATTTTAACTTGCAGTCACATTAAAAAGGCAAGATATGAAAGAAAATCAAATAAATAAAACAAGGAGCGAGTGTACAATGTCCATAAAGAGAATATCCCAAGTGAAACAAAAAGCCGTATTGAGTTCTTTCCTCTGTGACCTACTGCAACATAGGTTCACTCTCTCTCCGCGCCGTGAGATCAACAGTGAGTGGCTGCAGGTAGACTCGCGCAGTGGCGCCGGAGGTGTTTAAACAAATCGCGGATTTACTTCCGTCCAAAAACACCTTCCCGAAATAATATAGAAATCCATAATTTTAATTTATATAACATCGACCTAACCATTAAAATTAAACACGCAGAAAATAAGTAATACGCTATCTGCGATATTAAAATCGTTATGAATTCGTCCAGGATTTTAGAGCAGTAGTAATAATTATATAATACATAATTTAAAGTTACTATGCATTCTACGGTGTACACATATCACCACTGCTTTTAGATTGCTGTTTCATTCATATATATCTAGTATTTGCTTTGGTTTTATTTTAGAGCAAATTCTTTATAGCCCGGATATAAAACTTGATTTTTCAAATAAATGTTCTACCAATGTTTTAATATATGTATATTTTTACCTGTTTAAGGAAAAACAATAAGACTGTGGCCAAAATAGCACAACCTTCGCCAAAAAGTAAAACCAAGATATTCTTGTTGCATTCTGTATGTTATGCCGTGTTTAGACCGAAAAAACTATTTTTCCACATTCTCAGTACCGGTGCAGTTGGGTACTAGCTGTGGTGATAGAAACATGTATGCAATGCTCAACAAGTGGTACCTTCTTGGGTTATTATACTTCAGAAGGAAGTATATAAATTGCAAATATAAAAAAGACAGTATTGGGTACATATTCTGTCGAGTTCAACGCCGGCAGCATTTGACGGTGCTGGTGCCGTCACCGGGAAATTAGCCGGGCTGGTCTACGTGGAAAAAATCTGATTTGATTACACAGCTATACAAAAAAAAGTGCGGGGCCAAAAAAGCGACCTATTGTAGTATTGGTCGGGCATAGTCGAAATACACATTTTTGGAATTTTTTATTTACTTACCAGTTCTTTTTTTCGAGCTTGAATTTTGGGTTTAGGTTGAATTTTTCGAAGTTGGCTAAACCTAAAATTCAAGTTTAAATATAAAAAAAAACTGGTAAAAAAAATATTTAAAAAAAAATTGAATTTCGTCTATGCTTGACCAATACTACAATGCTATATATGTAGGTCGCTTTTTGGGTCTTTTTTTGTGTAGCTATGTAATCGATGACAATATAAAAGTATTGGTTCATAAGTAAAAATGATTTGAATAATCCCCCATATATGAAATCAAAAGCTGCCACTGGACAACGCACACAATGCCGACGTGTATACCTGTCGCGCACGGTAAACAGGTTGTATCTCAGTGATTACACAACTCCAACACGTTTCGCTAGCGATTCTAGAACGCCAGTCTGCCGATTACGGGCCACTGGTTTAACCGGACTCAAATTTGACAATGTAATGTTGCCTGTTTTACATTAAACTGACTTAACACCAACAAAACCTATAATTTTTAAAATACGAATTGCTTTACGCCATTTAAACACTATTTATTTTGTGTAAATGCGCTGTACGGTTTTTTGTCTTTGACAACTTCCTAAAAAGTACTTTACTCCCACGTACATGCATGTATTTACCTACTTGATGAAAACTCGTTCTACGCTAAATTAAACTATAAAATTATTTAAAGTTTAACATTTTTTGATTTATGTTACCCGCAACTTCGTTCGCGTCATATATATAATAAGATATATATGGTTCGCGTATAATTTTCGTTAGGTATAAGTTGCACCCGTGAAGAAGAAGAAGTAGAAGAAGGTTGGGCAATACAGATAATTCTGTTATAATCCATAAAACAGGTCGCACGTGCAAATGTCACATACATATTTTTAGCTAATAATTTTGTCTGGATACAATTTTCGCAATACAAAATAGCTTATGTCTAGAGTGATCAGGTCTCAGGTTTTGACCCGAAAACTTAGGGTTTTCATACTGGTTCTCCGGGCTCAGGGTTTCGGTGCAATTTCTTCGGGTTTTGTAAAAAATGATGACGAGTAAAAAAAATATACAGATTAGAGTAATAAATTTTATCAAAATAAAAATAAAAAGAATAAAATAAAAATAAAAAGGATAAATAAAATAAAAAAGGGGTCTTTATTTACATGTCAGGGTTTACAAAAACTAAAATCTGGTCATCCTATCCTACTTATATCCTTTCTTAGGATACAAGCCAACTCCCTGCCAAATTTCATTTCAATTTAGCCGTGAACAGACAGACACACTTTTGTATTTATAATATTAGTATCGATAATATGAGTGTGATATTTTCATTCAAAAAGTTCAAACCTTAATGCAAAGTTAAATATAACCTTAAATTAGCGTCTTGTAGTAGGAAATATTATTTTAAATACTTTACAGATATTTTATTGTATAATGTTGTATCTCATTTAAAAGTGATAATTTTGTATTTTTACATTTTCTCGGACAATGATACGATAGAAAATCAAGTAGAAAGAATTCTTAATGCATTTCGTACTCTATTTCCAATCAAAAGCAATCTAACAAACGTTCAATAAAATTATCAAATAAGACCCTAGCGGTTTTGGCAGCACAATAAAAATATGGTTTTTTGACGTCAAACTATTGGGAGTTTTGCCGTTGAAGATTTGACTGCATGGAGTGATTTGACGATCGTTTCCGGGTGCGGTTGTGAAAAATTTTCACCATACATTTTTCGAATATTTACGGTAACAACACCATGTAATCATTTACTATACATCGCTGAATGACGAAAGTGTGAGCGTCAATCACCAATGTCATTACAATCGACTTACTGCATTTTGACCGACATTATACGCTCAATTTACGGTAGATTCATTCTCAAATTACAGGCAATATGATGTAAAAATTACATTCGCTTACCAATAATTACCAGTTCAAACGTGTGGAATTATTGCAAATATATTACTAATTAAAAACAAAAATTATCTCACTCGCATTTAGAAATTACGTAATTTATAACTATTACGAATACTAAACCAAAACGAATTTATAAAGAATTTACATTACATTGAAATTCTTATCAAAAGAATATTTTAGAAATACCAGTGCCATTATTGTTAAGATTGATTAAAAATTTTAAATATTACGATACTTATCAATTACAATAATTATAAGGCAATAAAATTATTCAATAGTCAAAGTCACAGTAACAACTGAGGATTATTAATTACAAACACTTTCACGATTAAAACAAAGTTTTATTATATTTCATCATAATAACATTATAAAATAGTTTAGTTAACAATCACATTATTAAATAACATTCTTTAACATTGTTCGACTATTTTTTGGTTAAATATTAAAATGCTTATTTATATAACCTTAAAACCAGTGTCTCTTGGCGTATGCACTTCGTAATATCTCACCGATCATCAATGAAACTTAGCAGCTAGTTACATAGTTATTGCGCATGCGTCTCTACACAATAAAGGTGAATCCCATGTAAAAAAAAGGTGACAAATATGAAAATATGAATTTTAAAAATCTGACCGGTATCTGTTCAACAGTTCACTAACGAAAAATTTCTCACTTACCGACACTATACGCTCCATCGACGAGTATTCGACTCACTTATTACTGTAAATGAACCGCCAAGATATCGGTTTTTGACAATTCCTATACTTCTCAATGACTGTTAAAGGAATGTCATTTACCTATTAATTTACGGTAACTAGTCAGCTGAAATACAATGCACACACATAACATCATCGATACGGTTATTGTCGAAAATTTTCACAACGGCACTTGTCGTTCACCATCAAACGACGCTTGTTTGACAGTCAAAAGACGTTCATTTGTCGGAACCGTAAATTTACGGTGATTTGACCGTCGTTTGACGATGATTTTACAGTGACCACGAATCCGCCAGGGGATATAAAAATTATAGCGAACTACAAATACCATTGTTACATAACTACCAATAAAAAGAACCTTTTCCATTAAATATATTCAACATGCAGACCACATACTCCATATAAATTGATTTGGGGAGAAACTACCCCGACTTCATCTAACAATAGCTTTTATGTTAATTTAATAAGTCGGCTGCCATTTAAAATGTCAGTAACCTAGCTTATGGTCTATAATTCTCGTACAGTAACTAAATTTTAATCAACGCCGGCAGCGTGGTGCTATTTTATGTTCAATGTAAGACGTCCGTGATGAAATTTTAGTGTTGACGTTAGAAATACATGACTCTTGTTTTGCAGAACGCTCTAGTTAATGAGTTGATAATTAAATCATTAATAAACCACGCCCAGATTGTTCACCTTTGTTGTTCGGTTTCTATTTCGTAGTGGTTTTATTTTGATCTTCTAATCAATTTGTTTCCATCAAATGAAGAATACGTGGTGAAAATATTAATTGGGGCTTTCTAGAACGTAACATTAACAATCAATTTTTGGTAAAGATGAATTGTATTTTTTCAATATCTACTGTAAAATGTGAAGACAAAGGATTCAAATTTATAGTGTTCATAAATTATTATCTATGACAGCAAATGAAAGATATGCAAAAGAAAAATATGGAAAAAGTATACATATATTTATTTTATATTTTAAGACAGCTCTCGTGTTTAAATGCATTCTTGTTATGAATAAATAAGATCATATATATTCAGTACAGTATTGCTGCGAATGTCCTTTCTTCTAGAAAATGACGTACACCAACACATATTTCATAAAAAATGTATACATTTGCTTCTTTTAAACTTTTACATAATATTGTATATGAAATATACTATACTTTACGCCCTCTATAGAGATTATTATAAAAGATACTGTTTATACATTCACGATTTTTAATTAATTTTTTATAAATTATTCTAAAACAAATAAGTACATTAACATTGGATATCCATTAAAATATTCCCACGGTATTCTTAGGTAGACCAAGTGGTTTTAAAACACAACAAAAGGAAATTAATAATAAATTAACAATGTACCATTAAATGCCGAATCATCGAAAAAAGCAAGAAAAAATAATAGATCTCTCCTCGAAAGCTTCCTTTATAAATCACAAGAAGCAATGACTCGACGTAAAAATGATAAATAACTTTAATTCAGTTGACATTAAAGCTAAAACGAAATTAGCAGTATCCATTGTATAGGGGAATTAAAAATATATTTTTTAAGAAACTATTCGTCCTTCGAAAAACAATAAATTACACATATTATTTGTTATGACACGTTATTTTTCTGTGGGCACAACAATAAGTAACTATCATTATCTGATTTCGAGCTCTCAAGATCACTCAGCTTTCATTTTTTATACGCGGTCTGTCAACGGCACTGTAATTATTTTACTTACACATGTGATTATAGTGGACAGTATTACACTTTATTAGATAGTATAGCAAAATTGTTGTTAATTTTATTATGGTAAGTATTAGTTATTAACATTATTAAGATTCATAATAGATAAATATATGTATAATGATTTATTCATAAAAATATATTGAACATGTCGTATGAAAATTTGGCCTACGATATTCAATAAATAGATCATAATCGCACGATATTTAAAAAATACATATGTTCTTATCTCTGTAATTGTACCAGTGGTATTAAATATGTATTATAACAGTATTGAAGAGTAGATACGTGCTTGCATGTCAAAATGTTATTAAAAAATAATAAAATATAAATATAATTTATAAACTGCTATAGCCACATTTATAGAAAAAGTAATACCTATTTTAAAAACAGTTATTTAAAAAAAATTAATTATATTACTTTCTGAAAAAATATACAAAACAAAAATTATAGATAATAATATTGACTACAACTTTAATTTGAGGTATTTTTTCTATTACGTACCGTTCTAACAAAAATAGTTCAAAAATATGAGATGAACAAGAACTTTAAGTTTAACATTTCATTTTTGTAAGTTTCGCCGATTTTGGTGTAGTGTTTACAGACAAAAAAAAACGAATTTGACAGCACACTTCAAACCGTCTTTACAATAACTTTATACAAAATATGTATTAACATCCCAAAAAAAATCAAATTTATCAAGTTTAAAAAACGTCAGAATCATTTTAAATAACATAAGTTAGATCGACATGCATTTATCACACTTTTCTGTTCACCAAACAAAAATGAAGACTAATGGTTTTTTAAATCTTCCACCTTTTAACATGAAAAGCTACAGACATTTTAAGTACAGTCCATTTGTACTAAATATTAAACCAGTATACATTTGTCACCTTTTAGACAACATATTTGTCTTATCTATAACATCTTATGATATATAACACACATGTATCATTTTCAAACCAAATATAATTACACTAACTATTCAATAGTGCTATAACGGTTTTTAATCTGTTTAAAAACAATTATAGAATGATATATTTTATAAGAATGTCATATGAAATGGTGTCATTTTTTTGATCTCGAAGTGTTAGTGAAAATTATTGGTTAATAAAATTAATGATATTGAAATTCTTTTCAGTCTGGTATAATAAATTTTTTATCTGGTCTGTATTTCGTTGAATCGTAACCGCTTTTATGCTTCCATCTAAATAGATGTTATAATTATGATTTACTATGTATAAAAAATATATTTCAATCCAAATCTGGATTCATATAGTTTCTCTATCACAAACAGTTTTTGACCCGTTTATCAAAAAGCTATAAAAAGTCGTATTTTTAAATTAAAACTCAATAATTCTAAAAATGGACAAAGAGCCATTATTTTACTACTTAAATTTATAAAAAACACATCAAATTATCGACGAAAAAGCAACTTTTTTTCATCAAATTTTATTAATTCTACAATTTTTCTTACCTGTATTTAATAATGCATTCACCATATCAACTAAATATTTAATCATTTATTATTTATTGTCTACATAATTAACTATGTATAAATCAATTATTAACACAATTAAATCGAATAATGAATAAAAAAAACTTGTATTCGTACAGCTTCACTGCATGTTTTTGATGTAGATAAAAATATTTCACTTGTTTCAGCTCATTAACCTTGAATTTACCTGTTCATTGAAATATTATTTTTCACGGCAAATAATTCCAAATTTCCATACACATACGTATATTGTAATAAACATATAAAGTCAGGCACGTAGCTATTTTTTTCCATCCAATCGACTTGAAATTTTAACTGTAACTTTCGAAGTATACACGATTTTTACGATTGGTTAACAATTACGGTTTTTATAAACAATTATTTTTCGTCAAAAACGCGATTTTTTGTTCAGTAATATAAAATTTGCAAAAATCGATATTTTTTAATAATCGCGTGTACTTCGATGGAAAAATTCATGTAAATAACGAGATTTTTTTTTATTCTGGATGTTGATCCATAAAAGTTCTGTTTTCTGCAGTGAAGCACATAACAAAAAAGACTTACTCATTGTCAGTATAGTAACGCTAAAGTCACCATTTTGTTTTATATTTCATTAAAAAAAAATTTGTGTATGTTTTGAGAAATGTATAATAAACCCTTCAAATTTCATTTGATTGCTTTTTTTGTTATTCTTAAAAAAAAGTTTAATTTTCCGAAGTGACGATTAGACGTACACCTTAAGAAAACAAAATTACTCGTATATTTCAAAAGTACAATATACTTATTATCAATAAACCATCATATAGCATAAAACATAATAAGGTGAGACAAAAGTAAAAGTCAAGAAAAACATATTCAATCAAGATAATAATTGCGAAAATCTAAAGTCATAAACAAAACATTAATACAAAAGAGTACAAGAATTATTCTAATGTACAAAATAAACAAATAAAAATACATACATACATACACAAAATTATTATTCAAAACGTCGATCTTTTGCTGAAGCCTCACAAACAACAATAGCTATTGTAGGTAAACACTCTGTCTCTGTATTTATTTGATTTGTATGTGTGTGTTGGTGAACATATACAGTTTAATAAACAATACTAAATTCTACATATAAATTTTTCATCGCGATAATTAAAAGAATTTCATCAGACGGAGTGTATTATTATTGAAAACAAAAGGCTCTTTGTACGCAGTTTGAAATTTGCATCATTCATCGAAATATAGAATTTCCTAAACATTACCTGATGACCGTAAAAATGTTTTTAAATTAGTGCAACGAGCAGTCAATTAAAGAGCACGTAAATAAAATACAAATAAATTGGTAACTTCTGAATCAGAAATTCGTAACGAACCGTTGATAATCTTTAGGAGGTTGGCTACCGAATCCAAAATAGTTGATTAAATCGATCTCGAATTTATACAGGATATTCACAATTCTAACGAGTTTAAATGGAAGTTTTTTCAAAAATTTTCTCTAACCCATTGTATGTACAATAGACAACACTATTCTATTAGAAAAATCGATCTGAAAATAGTAAAAAAAAATTATTTTAATCTATAAGTTTTTTTTATGATGGAAAGTATATTTTTTTATACAAATTAATAAACAATTGACCAATACATGCATGCTTTAGTATAGACCATCCCCTCTTACCCCCCACCCCCCAAACCCAAATACTACAAGCAATCTCATTAACAAATAGTAAATAAAATCCTTTAAATAAAATAGTAATTATAATACAATATGTATCTATTACAATAAAATATTCATTGTATATGAACGACAATGCACGTATATGATACAGTTTTATTAACCCAATAACGCCCGCCGTACACGCTTATGTACATCTCATTTTATAATTCATGTTGCTTTTTATGGATATAAATTCACAATATTTCCTTAAAAATCAGATGCTAGTAGTGCAACAAACATAAGCTGTTAACGTTATTAGTTTCATGAGTGTTTAAAAATGTTTTAATTGCTGCAAATTATTTGTATATGAATAGAGGCATTTGATATGCTAATATATTTTATCCAACTGAAGTATGTAATTTCGAATTTCTTTTAAATCATATAGAATAACTTAAATATACATATAAATTGATTTTTAAATGTAATTTATCTAAAAAAAAAAAGTTTAAATGTATTGTATGTATACTTCTGCATGTTTTAGTTTTTCTTCGGGCGTTAATGGGTTAATATAACCTAAGAAAACGGAACTTCTAAAACTGGTAACATAACTTATATGTACAATGTGCATACTTATTATGCATATATACTATGTATAATGTATACACTATACATATTATAATATATCTACATAACTATAGTAAACACAATACAGTTTAAAAGCGGTAGCGTTGATAGGTGTAGAGCATTCCGAAGGTAAAAGTTTCTGTTATCGCGCGACTGGATTATTAAAATTCAAATAAATTACTTATTACTTATAAAGAACACGTTCAAACTTTACCAATTTACATTTAGATTTAAACGGAATACGAAAAACATATTTTACATCAATACGAAAAAATTTGTTGTTCTCAAGAAAGTACATAGATTTCAGTAGAACAGTATTCAATGTTTGAAGTTATTGATATAAAATATTTTATTAATATAAGGTACTGGCACCAATTATGGCCGCTATAAGAACAAGGTTTACTGTTCCTTTTTGTAATTCTCATGAACTCATGTTACTAATAAAACAAGTAACTCTTTATTTAATCAATTTAATTACCAAAGTCTGCAAATACAGTTTTTTTTTAATTATAGCCTTTTATTTTGTTTATGTTTTTTCTCAAATAATGGATAAAGTAAAGCCAGTAATGAGCACACAGTGATGGACACTTGCTAATTATTACAGAATGATAAGTACTACGACACAAAAGATATAAAAGAAAGAATCGTCAAATTTGAAACAATGTAAAGCAGCTTTAATAGTTTAAATGTCCATCATTTTGACACCTATTAGCCGATTGTCATCAAATCACGCTGGAAGACAGTTAAATATATATAGATTAATATTCAGAATGGTAGTAATCAAATATCAACAAATATTTCTAAATCAATACATTTAATTAAAAAATAACCATTATTGGGGTCATATCCAAGACTGGTGCCAGTACCTTATAAGTATATACACAATATTCCATGTAAATTTTAGTTATAATGCATAACAAATAAGTATCGTTAATAATAAAATGAGAAAAAAATGTTGACTGTTTTTATTTAAAATCGCGATTTTTCTCATGAAAAAACACCAATTTATGAAATTTCTACAAAATACGAAATTTATATGTAAAGATAAAAAAAATTAAAGGTGTTCAAAAGGATTTTGTATAGTAATAATAATAAATGTTAGTTGCCAAAATATCTCTTTGTTAACGTGTACCATTTGATGATAAATTTAGATTTTAATAACTTTAATTGATTTTCTATATAGAATAACTGATAATCAAAATAATATTAATTACTCAGGCGGGCCAGTTTTTGCACACATATATACTAACTGTTTTTTATTTCGCACGCTATTGAACACATTTAATTATAACTAATTATTACGATTTATCGATATGCTATTTTGCTTTTTGCATTAATTAAAAGTTTTAACCAGGATCTAGTGGATTTCCTCGATCGCATACATTTATGGTGTATAATAACTCGGCATTTATCCCAGTATGGCGCCACATCGCTTTAACTGTCTACTTTACTAGTCTAGTACGAGATAAATCATTTTTTTGTGATATTATATCTAATAAAACTACATAAATTTTATTACAGATTACGAACAATGAATTTGATTATTATTTAATTAAATTAAAAAGTTTAATTACTTTATATATTCTCGAGAAACGTGAATTGTATACATTAAGAAATACAGGGGTGAACTAAAAAAATGAATTTTGACGTGTTGGGCATAAATAATTTAAAAATTAGAATAAAATTATTGGATAAAATAAAAAATATAAAATAATATGTACAGCTTAATGCACGTATAAAAAGCAGCCTATGAAAAAAAGCTAAATTTATTGATTTGTCTGGTTTACTATGTACTATGTTCAGAAGATCATAATAAAATTACCTCTGATAAGTCATAAATACCTCTATAATATACTACAAGCAACATCAAATTCGATTGACAGATTATCAAAAAACAAAATTTTTCGAAAACTATAAATTTTTGGAAGTTAATATTTGGTCAGGTTGAAAGTTAAATGGAATGCGACTTCCGAAAAAAATCATCCTTTATGCAAAGGCATGTTTTGCATGCTTATCCGGCTATAGCCTTTAATTATTATATTTGACTATATACCTAGAGATAATAAAAAATTGGTCTACGATCTAATAAAAATTAGACGGCATTGTTCAACTAGAAATTTCAAAAATACAATTATACATTCGGACCTGGCACGTAAGAGCAAATAAATGATGCAGATTTAACAAGTTGATGTACTTCATAACGATGAGGTTTTTGTATAATCACATTAAAAAGTTCCTACCCGACGTGTATGTATGCCTCAACCGAGTTCTTCCTCTATATAAAACTTTAAAACACTTTAATGTAATTTGTATTACACTATCAACTCCAACGGCAGTAATTATGTTTAATATTTAATGCGAGATATACCGTGCTACTTATGAATTAACGGATCAATTATGTATAATTTTGTAACAAAGAAGTTATACATCTATTTATTTTTACAATTAAGTTAATAAACCATTTTTGACGTTAAGTTTTAGCATAAAAGTTCAGGATTAACTAGCATTACGTGCATGGCCCCCAAAGGGGGGGTAGGGCTCTAGCCTTAGGGCATGGGGCTAAGGGGGCTCGGCGCAGCGAGTCAACAAAACATTTTTTAGTCGTTATCAAACAAGAAGTTCTTAGATTTATTAGCGAGGGGGGGTCTGACAAAAATTCTAGCCTGGGGGCCCGCGATGGGATGTGGAGTTCATGATAAGGTGCACTAGGATGTCAAAAGTAAATAGATTCTGGAATAATTTAATAATAATTCTTATTTTCAAAAATATAGGTACATTTTTTAAATTATTTTATTTCCTTTTTTCTTATGTGGAGTTTTTATTCGATTTGGCATTGTGGTTATTAATTCATTAATCACACCTTGCGGTAATTTCTACCATTTCTCTACAAAAACGGTCATTAAATTCTGTTTATTGGGGTATTTTCCGTTCATTTGCTAATTTTGATTGTCAAATATGTCACACGTTTTCTATAGGATTCATGTCTAGTTGTTATTCTGGCCAATTCCTTTCTTCGTTATTCACGCGGTCGTTTTTGTAAACTTATGACATGTTCGTTCCATCTTCCATAGAAATGATCCATTAAAAAAAAAGGATTTTATAAAATATAGAACTCTTGTCAATATTCCAAAATAGTTTTAATAAAAAAAAAAAACTATTTCCAAGCTAAAAGATTTTCTTTTTTTTTTCTTTTATGTGTTTATTGTCAACTGGACCATATCCTTTTCTGACAGTTATTTTGTGTGGTCATTATATTACATAGGTACTTATACAAAAAAAAATTTATAAAATATTTTTAACAAAAGTTTAACTCTGTTTAATATAATTTTTTTTGATGAAATAATTATTTAAAACAGTGTCTATTTGTTTTCATGTATTTTTTTCCTTGAATAAACTTGCTTGTACTTGAGTTATATCCCACATAAAACAGATGTTTCAACTGACATCTCGGGATTTTCTTAAGTTAGTTTAGTATTTTCTACTTCTGAAGAAAGTTGTATATAAGATAACAAAAGGACGTCAAGTACCATGATATAAGTTCAACACTAGACATATTCTAAGAACAGCAAGTTAACTCAAGACAATAACCGCGAAAGTTATATAGAAAAATATACTTTATTTAGATCTAGAGAAAATTTAAAAAAATACTCATTTAATTATTTAATCGTATGAAAAGACTTGAAATTAACAGTAAGAACTAAAGATCAATGTCTCTTTTTTACAATATAACCGTACACCATATTTGAATCTTTCTTCGATCTTAATACATTTTTTTTCACGTTGTATAAATTTATTAGATTTTCAGAATAAGATAAAAACAAATATTTGAAATTGAACATCTTCACTTTTTATTAGCTATTAAAATATTGAATGTTAATCACGAATACAAGCTTTTTTAATTAGTTATTTATTTAACGTTTTAATTGATATACAAATGTCAGATGAATTAACAATAAAATCTATAAAAAATGTATGTGAATAATTATCGACTAAACACGTTTTGAGATATTTTTATTGTTTTTTTTTTTTAAATCATAACTGCTGATTTTATTGATTTTTTATCTTCACAATTATCTAATCAAATATATTAACTTCAACAAAAATTGTAATACCTAATACTTTTATATTTTTCACAATATTTCTACGATTTCCAATGTTATTTTTAGAAACTGAATCCAATAAAATAAATTAAACGTTTAAATATACGTATAAGATGACTTCCTCGATTTTTTTGCTGAAATCAATATTTTACGTATACAATAAGAATAATACAAATCAGAGTTTTTCAATCGATGTTGCGTAAAACAATATTTGTCATATTGACAAATAAAAATACTATTAATAGAACATGTATTAATAGTATCAATATGAATAGTGGTTAACCCCATCAATAAATCTAAAGCAATAAATAAAAATATCGGTATGGAGACCATACAAGTCCCAAAATCATTATTTTTAAATAATTTTTCATATGAAAAATTTCAATAAAATTTGACAGATACGCGAAAAAAAATATACTGTAAGAATTACAGTTTTTCCTGTCTATCCCGGATAGTAAGCAAAAACAAATAATATTTTACTCTCTGAAACTATAATAATATAATTTTAGGCTGTAATGTTTGCAGTTTATCCATCAATTTATATATTTAGTATTATATTACAGTCTAAAATTATATTATTGCAGTTTCAGACAGTAAAATATATCTTTTCGCTTACTATCCGAGATAGACAGGAAAAACTGTAATTCTTACAGTATATTTTTTTCCGTGTAATGATCTGCAAAATTGTGCTTATTCTGATACAAATATTTTGCAAAAAAAATATGTACATTTAACAGAAATTATTTTGAACAAAAGAAAATTCTAGACAAGGTAGTAAAAATTTGACCTTATCTCGAACACGATTTTTCGACCCTATAACAATACTTTCATTTCCTTTGGGACATGGAAATAAAAAGTAATAACAATTCTTGAATTTCTGTAATGCTCTTCATACAAACTTTCATTTTATTATCATCACTGCATGTTTTAGAATACATTATATTATTATTGCCACCACACTGTTCTAAGCAAATGTGCTAGGTTATAAATACCTACATACAAACCCGTACCTACACAAGAAACCAAATAAAGTAATAATATATGTAAACACTTTCACATTACACATGTGTGCGCGCACTGGCTGAATATTTGCATATTTATATGAATGTATATATGTATTGTATAACGGAAAGTACATAAGTATACCTATATAGTACACGATTATCTAAATTAAATGGAGATTTAGGTAGCGAAAACCACCATTACATATGAGACCAGATATCAGCTACCCAGAATGTAGTTTTTCATTTAAACTTTTAAACACATTGTTCCTTTATGTTGATGAAGCTCTTTATGATTTTAAAAAGTTTATTTTAGTAAAATATATTTTTCTGTTTACACGTTACTGTATGTCTTGTAAGTCTGGATCCGTAGGGAAAAATAATAGTCCAAGAATTTATTACATAATCTGTTCTGTGTCTGTCATAGTTCTGCACATAATACCGAACACCTTCTGGGTGTAAGCCGCGTCGGTTTGGTCGTGTTATCGGCCAACGTTTCATCACACATTGCAGTGGACATCTTCAGGGCTCTTTTAAAGTGTACTTTTATTTCTTTTAAGACGCACCTGATTATTTTTTCGTTTTTTTTTTTAATTTTTCGACAATTTCAATCTAATTTATGCAAACGTCAAGATAAATCTTTGTAAGGGAATATTTTACAACAAACGTTGTAGACGTATATTATAGGAAATTGAATGCTCTACAAAAAAGATTCTATAAAAATTTCACGTAACATGTGTCGTTCTTGAGATATCTTTACAAACGATTTTGAAATGGGACCGTCCCCAATCCAGACTCCACCATCCAACCAAGTTTCATTAATATCAGTTCAGTGGTTCATCAGTTATGCGTGTGACAATGATTCATGGGACAGATAGACACACAGACAGATACACAGACAGACATACACGGAACGAAAAAAGTTTGTCTTGACCCGAAACGGAGAGATCAATTTAAAATTTTGAAATCGGAGAACAATTTTTTTGTCTCATTCTAAAACGATCACAAAGTTTCTCGTATCTTCGATATTGCGAGGAAGCAAAATTATGATTTTAATAATTTTCAATTTTTCGAAAAGCTGGATAACAATTTTTTTAAACTTTGTCAAGCTTTTTTGATGGAAAAAAATCGTAGAAGTATCTGCTTGGTTACATTTAAAGCAATTTCTTGGATAAATGTGCAAAAGTATTAATTCACAAAATAAAATAAAATCATTAGAATATCAGCGAGTAGAATTTTACTGAGAATTTACGAATTTCTACAGTAATTTATACAATAATGTAAACAAAGTAAACATACATATGTACATGTATTTATGTACATCCGACCTTTCTATTCTTCACAGATGACAGTTGGCCGAGCTTGACCCTTCGTTGTCTTTGGACAGAGATGTAAGTCACTATAATGTCACCCGTATGTAAATGTAGCGAAACGATTTGCAAATTTGACAATTTGGGGAAAACTTATTTATAACCGGGAAATGCTCACATATCTGTGTACATTTGTGTTGTACAAATATGTACATTATGTAGGTTAGATTTGTTAAATTCAATCATTCGTTGGATTGTTTGAGAATCAATATTTTTATACTCATTTAATATGTGTTATTTTATATTTATTTTATAATTTTATCTTTTTACAAGATTACTAATATTGATTTACCGATTGGTCTAATGTATTTACTTTTAACATAGAAAAGTATACATGAACTATGTCAAGTTATACATTACTTCTTCGCAATATCGAAGAAACGAAAAGCGTTGTGATCGTTTTAGAATGAGACAAAAAATTGTAATTGGATCTCAAAATTTTAAATTGATATTTCCGAACCACTGAAACGATATTAATGAAACTTGGTTGGGTGGTTGGATCTGGCTTAAGAACGATCCCATTTCAAAATCATCAAAATCGTGGGTAAGGGGGGGGGGGGGGAGGTGACAACAATTTGGTCAACGTTACGTCACACATTCAGGACCCTTCTTGAAGAGCCCTGAAAATGTCCACTGCAATATGTGACGAAACGTTGGCCGATATCAGGACCAAGTTGACGTGGTTTACACCCAGAAGCCAAGATCCATACCCAGATCATCGCGAAAGCTTCAAAACGTGTATTTGAAAAATACAATTAACATTTTTTTTCGAAAAAACATTTACAGTAAAATTTACTTTTTATGTACAAAATACAATGAAGAAATAAATTATTTACAGATTATACAACAACCCTCTGTCGGTAATGGCGAACACGATATTTAGTAACTGTTAATAAATTCCATATTTGAACTACATCGTTGTATTGTTACCAAATATCTAATTAATAACATTTATTAAACTTGTTAATAGTTAACAAATATTTTCGAAAACACGTTAACTAAATACATATTTTTTCAGTGTCCGATCAAAATAATAACTAAATCCTAGCCTGTTAAAGTACTTAATACAAACTTACCCGCTGTTCTTATAATTGATGTCAGCTGCAGCATCTTGGCGACAAAAAAGAAATACAACAAACTAAATTGTCTCACTCCACTGATTCTTTAAGAAACAGACACCTGTGTTTAATACACTCACTTCTACTCAGTGTCGTCAACAAAATACAATTCACTCGTAGTACATCTTTACAATACAAACAATACCTTATGTTACCAATACAATATTTAAGGTCCTCACTGTTACCAAAAATTTAGTTTTTGTATTCTGGCAGACTTTTCATGAGTTTTACACAATAAACGATGTTTTAGAATCTCGCGCGTTTTTTTTCGCCAGTTTTTATAATAAATAACAGTTACGTACGTGATATTTTTAAAGTAATTAAAAATAACAACACGGTGGCGTGTCTCCCCTGTCCTTCTTCACAAATAATTAATGTTCACTACATCTTCAATTTGCGTGAAGACAAATTATATTTACGCTGCGGTCATTAAAAATCAATTAGCGTTATGGAAAATTTGTCGTTGCTGCTTCTATATCGACAAATAAATGTGACATATGCAGTTCTCTGTAGGTGCCAAATGGAATGTATAAAAAAATTCATATAATTTTTTTATGAATGCATATTTTATATTGGTTTTATAGTTATCTCGTAGATGTATTATTTATTTAATTTAAAAATGTGAAAATAGATATCTTCCATCAAAAAATGTTATTGAAAAACTGAAATTATATTTTTTACTTTTGACTATGCAATTCGATACAAGCATTTTAATCAAAGAATTTTAAATCAATTTTTATTAATTTTTCAATGTGTCCACTAAATATTTATTTTAATATGTAGCTGAAAATATTGCGATAGTAAAAATTAACTTATATTCTTATTACACTTTCAATTTTTTTACATAAAGTGCATGCGGGAAGGTCATATATATATTATATACAATAACATTGATTACAACTGTCAGTGGGTTGTCATTACATTGACATTATTTAAAGTATTTTTGAAGATAACTAAACTAGAAATGGATGTTTACTCTCATCGATTTTCGATGTTTTCTAATTACACAGTTACACAAAAAATGCGGAATTTTCTGCTTAACAGTTTTTTTATTTGAGCTTGAATTTTTCTAAGTCGGCTAAACACAAAAAAACGAAACAGAAAATTCTAAAAATTTGAATTTCGACTATGCTCGACCAATACTATAATGCTATATAGGTCGTTTTTTTAGTATCGCACAATTTTTTTTAGAAATATTTAACCTAAACTCAAAATTCAAGCTAAAATTTAAAAAAACGTAAGAAAAAAATTTGGATTTTGACTATGCTCGACCAATACTACAATACAATTTTTGGTGTTATTTTATAATCGGTGTGTAATAGAAGAAATGTTTTAAATAAAAATTGTAGTAAATACTATTATCTAAGAATTATGTTCTAACCATTTCTTTCGCTATAACGAACCGTTTTCTAAATTTTCGTGGTAGCCACAGCAGTTTATTATTATTATCATATACACTAGACAGCACAAATCCGGAACTACGGTACCATAAAAAATACGATGTATTATAAACTTGCCGAGTTTCCCGGAGTCATCCTTAATTGAACTATGTTTCTTTTCTCGGTATTCGTTCTCATTTATTTTCTACAAAATAAATAATACGTAACTTTTAAAGCAAACTTATTTCACCATTTTTATGTTTTCTTTTGTTACCGAAGAAATCAAAAACTCACGAATGTATTATTGCTGTTACAGTAAGAACACATAAAACTTTTAATAGGTTTTAAATTCGAAGCGTGTAACTTTCGAACAAACAAAAAAATCAAATTTAATCTTTCGATTCATTAGTGTAAAATCGAAATATTTTATTAGAATCGATATAAAAATTAATTACCATAAAAAATAACGAGAGGAGAACGAACATTTGCATACGTCTGAAATAACATTGATTTCCTTATGTACCATAGTTAAATTCTACACCCTGTATTAAATAATAATTAAAATTCGTATTTAAGTAAAATTTATGCAATGATAAATAACACTGTTATTTGCCATTACATTTTACAACAAATTCTTCATCATAATGGCTCGATTTGTATAAGTTCAACTGTACTATAAACCAATAAATCTAATTAGTGCGTGTTACAAAAATTAATTACAAACAAATATTTTCTTTTATCTTATACTTGTAAATATTGCAATTCTGTACAAGTTTTCGAATACGCTGAAAACACATATACAAATAAATCAAAATAAATAAGAAGAATAATCTGAATTAATTAAATTAAATGAAAACATACAGATACACCCAAAAATTAAATCCACATAGCAACAAATTCAAACAAAATAATCATTAATAGTTGTAATCAGGGCAGTAACTACAGACATTGGGGTCCCGCTCCGGGTCAGCAAGTAATCGCAGGGCTCTTTATCTTCCCACTTTCGTTTGTGCCCCGAAGCACTGCCCCGATGGTAATTACGGCCCTGGTTGTAACCCACTCATTTAAATTCTACACGTACACGCAAAAGAGAAAAAAAACATTAGTGCAGCTCTGTTTTGGGTGAAACCGCAATCAATTGAATCATCAAATATACGTTAATACTATTATCATTTTATACACATACACATGCGTATTCACATGTCCTTAAATATGTATCAGGGGTGGCCGATAATGTGACTCGCGAGTCTCATTTCTAAAAATCGTAAAAATATTGATCTTGCGTCTTCTGACTGTAAGCCGCGTCGATTTGGTCGTGTGCAGAACTTTTAGGAGAACCCTGAAGATGTCCACTGCAATGTGTAATGAAACGTTGACCGATAACACGACCAAATCTATCCATATCAAGATCACAGCGGAAGTCTCAAAACTAATTTATATGTCACAGAACAGCGATTAAAACAATTTAACAATTACTTTATTAATTTTTTTATAAAATACTATCCCTTAACCCGTGGTTACACCAATTTTAATCTTTCCTGTCGTTTTCGAGTTACATCAGTGGTTCCC